>OY720441.1:201918301-203118301 GCA_963082915.1 Dolichopus griseipennis | reverse complement strand
GGTTCACTAGTATTGAAAGAACGGCGCAGACTGGATATAGGCAGAATTCGACCATGGGTTTGGATCCTGAAACTTTTTCTTCGAATTTAGGCCAAACGAGGATAATTCCGAATTCAAAGAAGTTAGAACCTCCAAATTCGGTATCAGGGTGTCCCTTTCTATTCCCACAATGTCCTCCAAAATTGGAACCAACTGAAATAGTGGGTCGGGGACCATCCACATTGTTTCGAAAACCTTAAAGTATATTTTCGAAAACAATAGAGATAGTAACTTCAAAAAAATGTAGAAGCTTCAAATTTGGCACAAGGCTGTTCTTTACTATTTCCTACGTGTTCCCTTAATGTATGATCAATTGGAGTGGTGGTTCAGGTAGCTCTCTTAGAGCGCTAAAGGTTGAAAGGCTTATCATCGAAATTAATACAAATAGTAACTTAAAATTAATATAGAATGTTCCAATTGTGTACAAGGGTTAACTAGTATTGAAAGTATGGCTGGGACTGCATATGGGGGAAAGCGAACCATTGTTTCGGATTCTGGAACATTTGAAAAGTTCAACAGCTAACAAACGTATATCTTAAAAACACTAAAAATCAGAAATTAATTACGCTATTTTGATGAAACTTATATACCCCCGCTACTCCCAATACCTTAAAGCATAATATATTCGAAATCAATAAAGATAAAAAAATCAAATTTGATATACTAGTTCCTATTTCTGTTGCTATTTAACTCTTTTATATTTTTAAAAGGCTAAAAGTTTTACTATTAAAAATATTATGTATTGTATTTTATAAAATAAAAACTAAATATTTTTTCAATTTTTATTATATCATATCTTTATTTTATTGAATTATTACCATAGGTAATATATAATTAAGAAATTGTGTACGATACTTAAGTTGTAAAATTTATTGTTGTATTAAAATTAATTATATGAACAGTTCTAAATTGATCATTGTATTTTAGAAATACATTTATTGCATATTTTAATTATTAAATTTAGTGATAAAAAGCTAATGAAAGCATTAATTTAACTAACATTAAAAACCATGAAATTATATAAACTTTTATATTTATATTATTACAAATTATTATTTCTTTCGAATAACTTTAAGTTTAATTATATAGAACATGACTGTTTCTTTACTTGAGTGGTTTTTTTTTTTTGTTTTTGTGGATTGTTTTGTTGGTTTGCCTCCTAAGAAATCCCAAAATTAAAAAGCTTATCTTCGAAATTCATGAGGATTGAAACTTTAAATTTGATACACGGAGGTTCTTTCCTATTTACGTTTTTATCTAATACTTTTATGTTTTTAAAAGGCTAAGAATTTTATCATAATATAAACAAAATATTTAAACTATAAACAAAATATTTTTTTAATAAACGATTAAAGTCCTTTTTTTTAGTATTTCGAAGTCGGTTGCACCAACTGATTGTTTCTTTACTTGTTAAAATTTGCTTTCTTAAAACCATTGGTGTTTTATTACTTGTTTTTTTTTTATTTTTTATTTTTAAGACTAGAGTAATGTTTTTTTATATATAACTCCAACCATAAATATGTCGCAGAATATAGGAATAATAAATATCTAAAATATATCATTTTCGCTTAATAATATTTAAATGGAAATGGCTGTTGAATTTTGTAATATTTATGTATGTAGGTATTTTTCCAGAAAATTTAGACTTTCTAACATAAAAATCATATCATAAGAAATAAATAAAATTATATCAAATTAGACTTAAGAGAACATATATTTATTTCTTTAAATAAGTATTATTCAAGTTTTATTTTAGTTTTATACAAAAACTTAAAACTCAATGAGATTTATATCTATCACTCAATCAATTCCTCTTTGAAGATAGAGTTTTTCAATTCATCGAGAGATATTTTTATCACTGAATTAGGTGCCGTGAAATAACGCCATTGAATGAGAAATAAAGCCATATCGTCAATTTTTTTGCGTATGGTTTTTTTTCGAATATAATTGCGAAATAAAGCCATAGGGCTTTATTTCCTTTTTAAAAGTGTACATTTATTTGTGAAAAGAACAGCAATTTAATTTTCCAAACAAAAATAATTATAAATAAAAATTCCAAAAATAAATCAAAATTCTAAAAAAAACATTTTTTAAAATTTAATATATATAGGTATACATTTTCTGGAAAAAGCGGCAATCCTGATTTTGAATCCAACTTCAAAAACCCTCCTAATTGAGAATCTGACATATACACATATACAGAATCTTATATATCACGTATATATAAATATTCTGTAAAAGGCAGCTTGCACTATTTTAATCACTTTGTTATTGAAATAGTTAGGAAGGAGTTTTAGAATTGGATTCAAAATAAATGTTATACGCTTTTTCCAGAATATTTATATATATGTATATGTGGCATGCTGAATTAAGAGGGATTTAGAGTGGGATTCAAAATTGGGATTGCTCCCTTTTACAAAATATTTATTACATGTGCGTGTGTGATTGGTATTATTTTTCAGATAAAATCGAGCTTCAATAATTCAGTAAGCCCGGGGTGACAGCCTTCGTAAAAATAAAATAAAAATATAATATTTATTAACATATTTTATTTCAGTTAAAAAAATTAGAAACTTTCTAATTACACTAATTTATCAATTTCTATTTTTATTTCACTTTCTTTACTATAAAATTAGAATGTGTATCAATTTTAATATATGTTTTTATTTCGTAAAATTTTAGAAAACGATGTGGTTTTATTTCGCATTTTAATTGGAAATAAAGCCATACGCGAAAAAATGTGCGATATGGCTTTATTTCTCATTGAATAACGAAATAAAACCATTATGGCTTTATTTCGTATGGCGTTATTTCACTGCGCCACTTAATTAAACTATTGTATTCATCACAGAAAGTTTCATGAATCTTACAAATTAGTGAATTGTTAATAAATATACCTGCACCACCTCCTTTCCGAGTTTTCTACATGAGAAGACATTTTTATAACTTTGGATATTAATAAGATCTTTTTTATAGCCTACACTTATAGAATAGAAATTTTAACGGTAGGTTACTAGGACTGAAAGTACGGCGGGGATACCCATGGGTTCGGGTTCTGGCCCTTTTAATCGATCGAAGGGCCAACGAACATAGCTTTTTCAAACTGTGAGTGGCTGCAGCTCCTTAACGGGAGGGGCTACAGAAAAAGTTCTTCTATTAAATTATTTTTCTTTGTATAACCTACCCGTGTTTACAATTTCTTTACTCTATTTCAAACGTGTAAAAGATTTTGTAAACATACGGATGGATGGACGGACAGACGGACGAACAGGATGAAGCTATATAGGCGCATTTTTACAAAATTTTTTGAAAATGTGCTTAAAAGGATGTTTTTTTCAAAATTTTGGAAAATGTTCTAAAAATGTATTGACTTTTAATTTGAACTAAAAATTATTACATATTAAGAAATGTGTTGTTTTTAAAATTAAAGAAGAAAGGCGTCCCAAATTAAAATTAGAAACAGTTTTATTCTTAACAATTTCGTTTCTAAGCACAGGTTGCAGTTTTCGGGAAATATCGAATTTATTAAATGTTGGTAAAGGAGCAACTGTCGCTGTATTTTAAAAAATTAACAAAGGCTTATTTGAATTAGGAAATGAATTTATTAAATGGCCTGCGAGCAACGAAGTAAATTGCGTTTTATTGATACTTTATACAATCGAATTTCTGATTGTGCCGTTTCGTAATAATGGTTTTTTAAATGAGGAACAAAAAAAATTAATGCATGCATAAATGTTCCTTTTAGCTGGCGGGAATAGTCGTATAAAGTTGGTTGGAATATATTAACCCATTTCGGTCCGGAGGCCTTTTAAAAATTTTTTTGTTTCCGATTTGGGTCCAATTTTACAGGATAATTTGGCAGTCCAAAAGAGAGTCTTCAAAAAATTTTAGTTAAGTTCGATTAACTCATTTACAAGATGACGCATGAAGTTTTCTAAAAAATTTTATTTGCTTAGCCAATTAAATGAATTTTATTGAAAATTTTGTACAACCATTTTAATTATAAAAGCCCACTGGGTTAATTTGGTTTTGACCAGTTTACGCGTTTTGCACAAAGATTCAATTAAATTTTCAAATTTTTGATGTTAGCTCAAGTTAATCTTTATTCCAAAAGCTGACTTAATTAATAAGACTAATTTTTTTGCTCTCCTCCAATAGTGCAAAAGCTGAATGAGATAATATTATTAATAATAATATAAATAAAGCTAATAAAGAATCCGAATAAATCTTAAATTTAAATAACATTTTCCTTATCTGCTTTTTTTCGTAAGACTTTGTTTTTTATCTACTTTGCAGTTGTTTTCTTGAAAAATAGATTTCAGTGTGTAAAATTTAATTTTTTTTCTAATAAAATTTAAAAATCAAAAATTTTAATTTCGTAGATATTATGCTTAAATAAATTAAAACATTTTTTCCAAAAAAAAAAGCCTACATTTGTCTCATAAAATCTTAAAAAAAATAGGGAGACCGTTGTAGGACTTTCAGTTAAATACAAAACAAAATATAAGTTTGTACTTACCTGAAAGTAAACCTTTTCTAAACCATCAAATTTATCAAATTTGACTTGAAACTTTTCATAATTATTAAATAATTATAAAAATAAAAATTTTAATTCAGTTAACATTATTTGCCGGAAACCCACAATGCTCAACTCTATAGTCAAGGAGCACCAAATTGTTAAGAAGCACCACGTATAGAAAAATTAAAGATAATCGTTAAAAGTGTTTTGCAAACAGTTTTTTAAAGTTTTGGTTTCGCCAATCGCTTAAAAGAACTTGACAAAACTGTTTTTTGAACATTCCCCTAATTCAAAGAAGCCTTACCTACTTTCAAAAACTGGACGTAATTTACTTACAAATTTTTTTTTGAATAATCGTAGGAATGACAAGTATGTACATATACGCATACAAAATTTAAAGTCAATTGGTCAAACCGTTTCTGCTTTAGAGTGAAGTAATGAAAAAATCTGTAAAAAGCTGCTTTGCCTCAATGGGTTAACGGAACTCAACAAACCTGTTTTTGAAACTTTGAGCAAGCAATATTTCGGAAAATTGGAGGTAATATCCTTCCAAAATTTCTTTTGAACAATTGTCGGGCAGCAATGGTTAACAAATTCTGTTAATAAAGTGAACTCCATTCTCAAAGAGGAACACATATACAATATTTGAATTCAATCGGTTAAACCATTTCTAATTTATAGCAAAGTAACGAAAAAACCTATAAAAAGCTGTTGGGCCGCAATGGGTTAACGGAAATCCACAAACATTTTTTGAGGCTTTCTTTTTAACCAAGACAGTACTTCGAAAAATTGGCCGAAACTTGCTTTTACAATTTGCACGCTACCGGGCAACGCCGGTTAAATCTG
Organism: Dolichopus griseipennis; assembly: GCA_963082915.1. Lineage (NCBI taxonomy): Eukaryota > Metazoa > Arthropoda > Insecta > Diptera > Dolichopodidae > Dolichopus > Dolichopus griseipennis. The sequence continues at coordinate 203,112,897 of OY720441.1, read as the reverse complement.
AAAAATATACAAAATTTAAAGCTTTAGCATTATATTTCAACATATTATGTTAAAGTTTTTTCTTAAATTTGAAAGGGTTCTTTAAATTGAAGAAATTTTCTCTTTGTTTAAACCATTTTTACAAATTTTGGTGGAGTTCACAATTGATTTCTTAGAACCTAAAAAAATTTAAAGGTGAGGTGGGCAGATCCATTGAAAGTTTGCTAAGCAAAAATTTTGGAACCTTCCCCATTGAAGGGCTACTAAGTCTTAAAAATTAAAACGTTTATGTTTTTATAAAAAAGTAAATTGTTCACCAGTGTAAGTTTTTCCAAAATTAAACGTTAACATTGAAGCTCCAACATTATATTTTGCACTTATTAACAGGTGTTCTTGAATGCATTGGGATTATATTCTAAGTATTGATTTCACTATTAGTCATAATTAATAAATTAATGAAGTAACTAAATTATAATATTATCATTTATTTTTATATATATTTTTATAAAAATAAGTGATAAAATACTCAGTAAGTAGCTCTATATAATTTTTAAAATGCGCTTTTTAAACGCCTTCGGTTTATTTCATCGATAGTTGAACGTTAGGTCGGCATATACAAGTTAGAAATATCCATATAAAAAATAATGATAATTCGATTATATGAAAATTGTATCACATATGTTAGACACTCGGTATGATGAATTTTTTCTCAAAATTTTTATATTCACGAACATTTAAACAAATTATTGAAAAATTATAATATACAAATATAAATAACAAAAAAAACAAATTGCAAGTTTCTGCTTAGAACTTTAAGGCTGCAGTACATTATATTTTTATACCCTACACCTATAGAATAGGTAAAGGGGTATATTAACTTTGGTATAGTGTTTGTAACCACCTAAAGGAAGCGAGCTAGATATGGAAAAGTATACATATTTGTGATCAGCGTGACCGCCTGAGTCGATATAGCCATGTCCGTCCGTCCGTCCGTTCGTAGGCACGATAACTCAAAAAATAATGGAGCTATCTTGATGAAATTTTAACTGCAGGTTAATAGGACTGAAAGTACGGCGTGGATTATATATGGGCGAAATCGGCCCATGGGTTCGGAATCTGGGCCTTTTAATCGGTTTCAAGGCTAACGAACAAATATAAGAAATCACGATAACTCAACAACTAATGACGCTATCTTCATCAAATTTGTGCTGTAGGTTACTAGTAATGAAACTACTTCGGTAATTGCGTAAGGTCGGGATTGGACCATGGGTTCGGAACCTAGATCTTTTTGATCGAATTTAGGCCAAACGAGCATAATTCCGAAACCAATGAAGATGGAACCTCCAAATTTGGTATCAGGGTGTCCCTTCCTATTTCCTAAGTGTCTTGGGAATTTGGGCCCCATTGGAGTAGCGGGTCGGGGACCAGCCACACATTTCCGAAGACCTTAAAGCATATCTTTAAAATTAATAAAGATAACAACTTGAAAAAATGTAGAAGCTTCCAATTTGCCACAAGGGTGTTCTTTACAATCTTTTGTGTGTTCCCCTATTTTGGGATCAATTCGAGTGGTGGTTCTGTACCCCTCTCAGACCTCCCAAGTTTTAAAGGCTTATAATCGAAATTATTAAAAATAATTACTTAAAATTAGGATAGACCGTTCAAATTGTGTACAAGGGTTAACTAGTACTATAAGTACAGCGCGGATTATATAAGGGCAAAATCATGTTAAATATTCGATTTAATTTTATTTTTATTAAAATTTTGCTTAATATTAGTTATTAACTCTATTAATTTTATTTATAATAGAAAAAATATTAAATTTCATTTTATTTTAATTTTAAATACCTACTAAATCTTATTTTATTTTTTAATAACATTCAATATTAATTAATTATTAACTTTATTTATTTCATTTATAGTTAAAAAAATATTTAATTTAATTTTATTTCAATTTCAAATATTCTAAAAAAAAAATTTAATTTAATAAAATTTAATCTTCTTTTTATTGTATGGAATAAAAAAATTGGTGGTTTTTTTTTTGTTATTTAAATTTTGTCAAAATAAAAAAAAAATTTTTTTCAAAAAATGCGTATAATCTTTTCCTTTATCTTACGAAATAAAAAATTTTTTTATACAATATCGTGCTTGAGGCAGCCTCACCTCAAGTGTCGACGAGAAGGCTTGATCACGATATTGCAATTTTTTAAGAATTTTTTTTATAATATACTTTTTTTTATTTATTTGTTAATTTATTTTTAATTTATATTTTTTTTTTATTATTTTATTAAAAATTTTTTGTAAAATAGATGGCTATTTTAGACAAAGGAAAAGTATTCAATTTTAATATTTTCAAAAAGTTAAAGTTAAAGTTAAAATTTGTTAAAGTTAAAAAAAACCACTAATTTTGTACACTAATTATATAAAATTTCTCTTAGTTTTTATTATTTTTTTATTTTAACTGACTTACATGAGCATGATTATTGACCTTATTAAGTCCATCAGGTGACCCGTCCGCTTTGATTATTTCCAGCGGAGTTGGCGGCTGTCAGCAACGCTTCTGGGTTTATTTATTTCCCGCGATGGTGACTCCCGTTTGAAAAATTCTTTGTTTTTTCTACTAAGGGGCCTCGTTTCCACCCCCTTTATGCCGGATTTCCTCTCAGCTCGTGTTACAAATAGTGTTGTTTTCTTTAAAATCAGTTTAGTTAATCCAATTTTAATTACCCAAACAAAATGATTTTCTTTTATATTTTTTTTTTATTTTCTTGGTACCAAGTTTTTCGTTTTTATTTATTTTTTATATTTATTGTATTTTATTTTTTATTTACTTTTATTTTTTTATTTTAATTGTGTTTTTAATTTCTTTGTTTTAATTCTTTAAGTACTTATTTATTTATTTTTTTTAGGCCTTTTTTGTTTTTTTTATTATTATTTTTTTTTATATTTTATTATTAAAAATATTTTGGTAATTTTGCGTTGGATTTTTTTTTAACTATTATTTTAAGTCCCACTAATTTAATTAACACTAAACGGGTCCCTGCTCGGGCGGCAGTTAGATTTCCTTGCTCACGCAAGCCAAAAAAAATAAAATATTCTTAAATTTTTTTAATAAATGTCTTTATTTTACAAAAAAATGATTTTTTTATTATTTATTTTACAGATTTATTTTACAGACAAAAATATGACTTTTCTTTATTAAAGCTAATTAAGAAGTGAATTAAATTAGTATTTTAATTTTTCATTCTGCCTGCACAAAGACGCCGCGTGGATATTTTTTATTAAGAAATGCATCGTAAGCATTTAATATATTTTTTGTGTGAATGTCCGAAAGTTACGAAATTATAAAAAAATTATTATTTTAAAATTATTGAAATTGGATATTTAAATTTTATATAAAAAAAACGTTAATTGAAATTTGATGAAAATAAATCGTTCCCGTGTGAACAATTTATTTAGGAAAAAAATTTGAAAACAATTTCGCAATATATGAAAGGTTAACGGTTGTTAACTTATACACTATTTCTTTCCGTAACATGAATATTCTTCCTGTAAATTCCTTTTTCCAGTTTAAAAATTAATTTGGCTTTTTCCATAATAATAATTTCTGGAAGCATCAAATAACCCGTTTTTTTATATTTTTCAACACTTGACAAGCCAGCAAAACTTGTATAATCTTTTAATTGCTTTGTTTATCAAAATACTAACTTTTTCTTTAAGCAACTGGACCAGTTAAATATATTTCAACTAATATATGACATGATATGAGCTTACCTGTTTAGTTTAGTTGTATTGATTTCACTTTTAGTCATAAATAATAAATTAATAGAATAACTAAATTATAATATTATCTTTTATTTTTATATTTGTTTTTATAAAAATAAATGATAAAATACCCAGTAAGAAACCCTAATAAATTTTGAAAATGTGCTTTTTAAAAACCCTTGGGTTTTTTCATCACTTGCTTATGATTTTATGAAGGAAATGAAGACTTTTTTTTTGGAAAAAGGCTTTTAAAATACTATGTATTATATGTTAAACTGAACTTTTTGATTTTTATATTTTATTGGAACAAAAAAAGAGAACTGCAATTTTACGCTGAAATCTATTTTTAAAGAACAAAAAATGTAAAGTTGATAAAAAACAAAGACTTACAAATAAATGTAGAGAAGCAAAAAGTTATTGTATCTAAATTTATGCATATTATTTTTCCGATTTTTTACTAGCTTTATTTTTATTATTGTTAATATTAGAATTTTCATATTAAAATTTTTTATGAAAAAACAATTTCCAAAAGTTATGAGTTTTAAAAATACTGTTATAAAACTTTAGAAAAAGTCACTTAGTATCGCGCCCAAACGGGTTATTATATTGCAACCAAAGTATCTCATTTAGCTTTTCCACTATTTGAGGAGAGCAAAAAAAATAGTTTTATTAATTAGATGAAGTTTTACAAAAAAGGTTAATTTGCCATAATATGAAAAATTCGAAAATTTCATTGAATCATTGTGTAAAACGCGTAAACAGGTCACAACCAAATTAACCCTCTGGGCTTCTACAGTTAAAATCAATGCCGGTGCTAAAATTTTCAATAAAATTCATTTAACCGTTTAAGCAATTAACATTTATAGGAAATTTCATGAAGTCGTCGTGGCAAACGGATTATTCGAACTCAACTAAAATTTTTTTTCAGCCTCTCTTTTGGATCTGAAATTAAAATTATTTTGTAAGCCCGCTGGGCCAGAATGTGTTAATATATTCCAATCAACTTTTTACAACTAATTCTGTTCGCTAAGAAAAAAATTTGCACAAAGTTTGAAGTCAATCAGTCAAAGTATTTCGGCTCTACATCAAAAAGATTGAAAAAATTTCTTAGGGCCCCGTACTCAATGGGTTAACCGAACTCAACAAAAATTTGTGTCAGCCTCTCTTTTAGACTGCGACACCACCCTGTAAAATTGGACGGAAATCGGACACATCAGCGAAAGTTTGTTTGTTTGTTTGTATGGAGCGAATAGACTCCTAAACTGCTCAGCCAATTCTCATGAAAATTTGTATATTTAAACTTTTTTGTTTTAAAATGAAAACGGCTTGACCGATTGACTTCCAATTTTGTATACGTGAAACTCCTTGAGAATTGAGCTGACTCTATTAACAGTTTTGGAATTTGTTAAGCCATGTCGTCCCGACGGTTTGCCAGAAAACATTAAACCTCCATTGAGAGACACACCAACGCGTATCGCTTACTGGGTATTAGCAAGTATTAGATAAAAGAAAACTTTTAAATAAGAAAGAATTTTAGAGTTGTATTCGAAATCAAAATATTCTTCTTTTCCAAAATGTATATGGGTAGATTAGATTCTGAATTAGGAGTGATTGTAAAGTTGGATTCAAAACTATGAAAAGGGGAAATATGTTTTCTTCTATTGATTCTCATGTTAAGATTCCTTTCATAATATGACATATATAGGTATCAAAATTAACCCCTGGATGCTTCTCGAAACTCAAATTTTCATATTTAATTGCGAAATACCAAAGGACTTTATTATTTTAAAAGTCTAAAGTTAAGATAAAAGAGAAATAATCGTTCGGAGTCTTATTTCACAAATTTGGTGGTGTTATCATATTTAAGAAATAATACTTTGAAAGCTTAATTTCTCAGAACCTTATTCAATACCTTCGTATAAGATACTTACTATACATTAAATATCAGCTAAAAAATAATAAAATTTTATAATATAATATTTCTAAATATACTTACAAAATACCCGTGTGAAAGTTTTGGGTGAGAAGAGTTGTGTTTTGGCAATAAATATTGCTAAACAAAAACATAATATATTTTCGCACATGTATGTCTTAGATAAAGCACTTTATTATTTCGTATACTTTTTTTTATTTACATTATTTGTAAGCCTATTAGTTCAAATTTAGTAAACTGAGTTGTGATGCTCGTAATTATTTTGCACTTGCAAATATGAGGGTACAGTTGAGTTTAATTCTGATGCGCGCCTCCTTAATGCTGCTATGCTATGTCCTTTCCAAATATCTTCATTATCATCTGGGGAAATATTTTGACAATTTGATGAATTATTATCAGATGATTCACGTTTTTCAATTGGTTGGTGATGTTGATTATGTGCTGATTGAGTTCCCTAAAATTTTATTTTGTTTTATCGATCTAGTTATAATGGTATTATTTATTTTGTTTAATAAATTAGGTGAAATGAAATAAAACTGTTTTAATTTTGAATTTTATGTAAATGTTTTTTTCTTAAATTAAATTTCTTAACTTTAAAAGGAAGTTTTTAAATCGCTTCCCAGACACAGATTCACAATATTCACTTCTATTAAAGATATCTTACAATTGCGAAACAGATAAGTGAAAGCCTTTAAACAAGTGCTGATAGAAGCCAAAAGAAAATTTTCAAAATTAGTGTTTCATACTGAGTATTTTATTGGAATAAATGTTGGAGCTTCAATGTTCACGTTTAATTTAAAAAATATACACTTAGGTGACTAAGTTACTGCTTACTTAAAAAAACAGTATATTTTTAGTTTTTAAGTCTTAATAGCCCCTTAACGGTGAATGTTGCCAAATTTCTCAAGGATCTAACCTCACTTTGCACCACCCCACCAATTTGTTTAGGTTCTAGAAATATAATTGTGACAAAAAATTTGGAATTCTACTTTGAATTTTACTAGCGAAGCAAAACTGGTTCAAACTGAGGGACACTTTCTCCTATTTAAAGAACCGATTTGAAGTTTAAGAAAACCCTTTGAAATATTATAAAATATAATGCTGGAGCTTTGAATTTGGTGTATTACTAAAAAAAAATTTGAATAGGTATTCAAGTTACAGGTGTTTAAAATTCAATTTTTGAGTCTCTAGCAAAATTTAAATTTTTGAGTCTCTAGCTTAAACCATTCAGAAGATATGTAATACCGGAAAATTAGCAAAAACTGAGTTTCCCATAACGGTTGATTTTAGTATTATATGGCAACTCTATATAAATACGATATATTTTTGTAAAGCCTATAAAAGCGACTCCCTTTTACCGTTTTTAGATTGAACGTATACCATATACAACTCTAATTCTACTAATTTAAATATAGAACTTTTTTGGGCTTTTATATGGGCTGTAGCTTTGTCACCCTTCAAAATTAAGGAAAACACATGTTGAAATAGAATCTAATAGAAAACTTCTTCTTTTAAAAGTGAATGGCATATTTACTTTAGAACATATTAAATCTATTCGAGGAAGAAAATCTACTTTACCAAGGGAATTCCCTTAAATAAACTGACTCTGACCCTTTTTTTAATTTTAAGAATGAATTTTAATATTGGAGGTGTCAAAGAATAAATGGATTCTGTCGAAAAATATTATCTGTTGAATCTGATATGATGGAATCAACATTATAATAATATTTTTCAGGTCCGTCAATTAGTTTTTAAATCTCTTCATTTATTTAACCACAACCCTAATTTAAAAGGCACATAATAATTTTAGAAATAATATTCTGAAAATCATCAATCGTTTCCCTAAAACTATGATTTATTATTGAACCGGTACAAATAAACTTATCGAGTATTTAAATAATTTGTTCAATCATTTGGATTTGATCTCATATTCTTTTTCAAGTGAATTAAGTTAGTTTTAGTATACATGCTTCAACTATTCTAACTCTGTCACCATGGAAATCAACTTGAAGGATTTGTCAAAAATACCCACCAAATACAATTACTTTTCCACCCATACTGAAGTATCTATTATTTAAACTGTAAATCAAACGTTTTACGTAAATTGTTTATTAAATATGAATATACATATATTTCCCCACATCCTCTTGGAGCTTCTAAGAAAAAAACTGTATTCCGACAATGCCATATCAATCACGTCACATTCATTATAGTTTCTAATTAAATCTTAAATCATTTGTTCTTTAAACATAATCCACGGAGAAAAAGGTTGGGCTGGCTCACAAAAACAACAAATATATGTAAATGACTTAAAGTTGTTTTGGCGACAATGTTTCTACTTTTATTTAACGGGGTGAAAATTTTGTCATGAGATTCAATTAGGAAGTGATTCGAAGAAAATAATTGTGTGTTCAAAATAGAGGGGGCCTTAACAAATAATAAGGATATATTTGGATTAAAAATTTATAAAACGAGGAAGATTATAGTTGCCCTTGTCAACTTTTAGATACCCGTTCATACCCACTAACCGTTATTTATTTCCCCTATGCAATTATAAATGTTACAAAAAAAATATAAGAAAGTGAAATAATTAAAAAAAAATTTAACTTTTTATCCCATAATTTTTGCTTAAAAAAAAATAAAATTTTTAATTCATTATACCATAATTTTTGCTTAAAAACCAAAAGAAAAAAAAAACCATAAAAAAAAAATAGCCCGCCCTAAAAGTTGGTCCGAGTGATGTCCAACTTTGCCAACTAACTTGCCCTATTACTTTATCTGCCCAGTTTTGATTTTAACCTCGTAGCTTTATTAGATTCACAGTTATCGAATTGACAACTTTGTACGGCAGTTGCCCGAAAACGGTGCCGTAACATTTTGAAACTCCATATAAGTCCTCGTTTCATTATATAGCTAACAGTGTGTAATTTTCATCCTCGTAGTATAATGAGTTTTCAAGAAATTCATATTGGTGCAAAGAAGTTGTATGACAGCCCCCCGAAAAAGAAGTCGTAACATTTTGAAACTTCATATAAGTTCTTGATTTATTATAAAACTAACCGTGTGTAATTTTCATCTTCCTGGTATAATTACTTTTGAAGAAATTCATATTGATTTAAATAAGTTGTGTGGCAGCTCCATGAAACCTTGGTCTGGTCTTAACCAAAAAGAATAGGGAACCTCAAAAATGTCCAAAAAATGTTATGTGTGAATTTAAAAACTCTAGCTCTAATTTTTCAAGTCTATCTCTTTTAATTAATTTTTAATTCACGAATATATTAAACTTAAGCAAAATAAGCATCATATGATCATATTCATATAATAATCACCATGATAGATAACAATCATCAAATTCATAAAAATATCTATAAATATAAAAGTGGTTTCTTAAATTGAAGAAAGTGTCTCTCAGTGTTACCTATTTTTGCTTAGATAGTATAATTCTAAATAAAATTCCAAATTTTTGTGGAATTCCCAATTCAATTACCAAAACTTAAATAAACAAAGGGGGGGGGGGCGGTATATGAAATTAGATCTTTGAGAAATTTAGCAACCTTTGAAGGGCTATTAGAATTTTAAAATTGAAAATTTACTGTTAAAACGAGGAAGAGTGTAGTAGAGTAGACTGTGTCAACTCTGGGATACCCGTATGACCGTAACATATACATTATATCATCCGGTTAATTACTTTTGGCAAAATTTCAAACATTCAGCTTTATTAGGTGTAGAATCCTCATAAAGCTGAATGTTTGAAATCCTTACTCCTTCTTTTTAATGCTCATATAAAAGAAGGAGTTGTATGGCAGCTACTCGAACCCTTCGCAGTAAACCAACCAAATTTTGCAGTAACCTTGGTCATTACACTAAACTATTTTTGGCAAAATTTCAGACACCCACCTTCATTTGGTGTAGTGAAATCCTCATAAAAAAGAAGGAGTTGTATGGCAGCTACTCGAACCCTTTGCAGTAGACCAACCAAATTTTGCAGTAACTTTGGCCATTATACTAAACTACTTTTGGCAAAATTTCAGACAACCAGTTTCCATAGGTATAGAGTAATGGTCATATAAAATTAGAAGTTGTATGGCAGGTACTCGAACCCTTGGACCAAAAAGGTTGGATTCTCTGCGTTGCAAACGTAATGGTAAGTATATACTCGTATATTACCAGTGTATATATTCCCAAAATTAAACTCAATATTTAATACAATATAATTATAAAATGTGATTTTTTAAAAACCCTTGGTTTTTTTCATCACTTGTTTATATATTTTTTGTAATATATGTAGTAGCATAAGGGACAGAAATAACGGTTTATTTTATTTTACACATCATCGTGGTATGGTCGGATACCTAAATGTTGACAGGGGCAACTATAATCTTCCTCGTGTTTTGTTAAATTATTTCAATAACTAAAATTAAAAATTTATTCTAACTCGAACCAGTGTATTTTAAAATTCAAACAAAGTTTTATATTAATAATGTAAATTTTAAAAATATAAAATATTCTCCTTAAAAGTAAGAATAGAATTTACTTCTGATCTAGTTCTGCGGAACTTTTATATAATTACAAGCTAATACCCGGTACGCGTTGCTGCGCCTCTCAATGGAGGTTTAATTGAAGTTGATGTTACTGCAAAAAGCTAACACAAAAATTACACACGGTTTACACATGTAAATTTTAAAATGTATGAAAGCAATCTTTTTAAAACGATTTTTCAAGGATTATTCTAGTAATTTTTTAAACTTTCTGTAATTCAAAGCAGTACAAACTATTTTCAAAAATTTTACGTAATTTACTTCCAAAAAATTTTTTTTGACCAATCGTAGGACCGACTGTTAACAGACTCAACTCCATTTTCAAGTTGCTTAACACATATAAAATTTAAGGTCAACCGGTCAAATCGTTTTTAATTTAGAGTTCGCAAAAATTTATAAACAGCCACTGTGCCCCAATGGATTAACGGAACTACACTTTCTCTTTGGGCAAAGCAGTATTGCGCAAAATTGGAAGTAATTGCTTCCAAATATTTTTTTTGCCAATCGTCGGGCCGGCATGGGTTAACCAATTGCAAGTGTGTTAAAAGAGTTAACTTCATTCTCAAAACGGAACACATATACAAAATTTGAAGAAAATCGGTTAAACCGTTTCTAATTTAGAGTAAAGTAACCAAAAACTTTATAAAAAGCTGTTGGGCCGCAATGGGTTAATGGAACTCAACAAAATTTTTTTGAGGCTTTCTTTTTAGCCAAAGCAGTACTTCGCAAATTTTGACAATATTAGCTTCCAAAAATTATTTTTACCAACCGTCGGGCCGACATGGGTTAACAAATTCCAAATCTCTTAATAGTGTCAACTCAATTCTCAAGGGGCATCACGTATACAAAATTTGAAGTCAATCGGTCAAACCGTTTTCATTTTAGAACAAAGAAGTTTAAATACTTGCACCACAGCCCCAACTTGGCGGTCCGTTAGAGCAAAATTTTTGGGCCACGATTTCTTTCCGTATCCAAAAACCTCTTTATACAAATTTTCTTGAAAATCGGCTGGGCAGTTTAGGAGTCTATTCGCTACATACAAACAAACAAACAAACTTTCGCTTTTATATATATAGATAGATACATAACTTGTAATTTATATTCAAGTTTATTCAAAAATTAAGGTTTTTAAAAGCAGTCAAAAAAGTTACAGGTATTAATGCTATTTTAAGTATTTCCTTACATTGGTAAAAAATGGTAAGGAATGAACCATTAATGGTAAAAAAATTATTTCAAACTAACCACATTGTGTTCATTTCAAAGAATGACAAACTTGACGTTACGCTTGCCTGAAATGTTGCGTAAAAGCCGTGGCTTGATCGTAAATTAAGTAGAATGGAAATTTTTAGAATTAAGCATAAAGAATTCATATACATAGAGTATTCATCTAGAACAAAAAATGTTAGTCAATTTTGTTGATTTGAAATCACCCCAATACGATTTTTGAATTCACCCCAATACGATATTTGAAATCACCGCATTATTGTAAAAAGATGACCGTATTTTTGGTATACACAGTAAAATCAAATTGAAATTATTTTTTTGCTTTTTTTCTTTTTGTTTTGTTTGTTTGTCAATCGATCTTCATGTATGTACAATTGTTTAGATTTCCTTATCAAGGTGGACGATTTCTTTTTAAAAAAATTTATTTAGTATTTTTATTGTTGTTTTTTTTTATTCAAGTACTAAATCCAATTCTAACAAAAATGTAAGATTTTTGAATGTACTTTTTGAAAATTTTTAAACTGTCTCGTCAGATGAAATTTTAGACTTTAAGATTTGAGAAACAAGTGAATAAAAATTTATTTTTTATACTTAATTCATAAAGTAACTATATATATAGAGTATTCACGTAGAACAAAAGAGTTGGACAAGTTTTTTTATTTCATAAAATGAACTTTATCGTGTTTTAGTTTGTTTTTATTTTAATTTTTAGTTTTTTTTTATTTTTTTGTTTGTATGTCAATCGATGTGTTTACATTTGTATATATTTCTTCTTTTTTTTTTGTTTTGTATGTACGCAGTTTGTGTATATTTTGATTATAAAATAAAAAAATATTGATAGAAAAAGAAGAATGAAATTTCTTTTTTTTGCTTTATATTTTTTTACATGCATTATTCCAAATCTTTCAAATCGTTAGAAAATAATTGAATAAATTGTCTTCTAATTTACCTATGTAATTTAAATTTTCGCTAGGATTTTAACTACTGAAATAATATAATTAAAAATTTTTGTTTAACTTATTGAAAATTTGTTTTATTATTTTATTATTTAATTTAGAATTCTAAAAAGGAAAAAGCCGGTTAAAATATATTATGGAAAAGTATATAAATAAGCTTTCAAAATTCATATTCCATTCGGCATAAAAAACCCTTTAAGTATGTAAATACACATTATAAAATATACATATGTATGTATTTTGCGATGTCTTTTGTTCTGCCGGAACCATAATCAGAAAAACCACTAATTTCATTCAGTGCACTATTATAGTATAGTCTTATAATGGCTATTTCATCGAATACCAATATAGCCAACCTTTCAATTTAATCTTTTTCTGAGAATATAATGCCTAACTCATTTATATTTTTGTCTTTAAGACCTATATTTAAATGTTTGATGGAGATGGGGTTTTAAGGGAATTAAAATGGGGCAAATTAAGCTTTACTTCATTTCTCCAAAATTTATAACCCTTTTGGTGAATTAAAATGAATATTTATTGCTACGTTTTTCTCATCTTCGGACCATTTACTAACACTTTTAAAATTCATTTTTAAAAATTGTTTGGCTTCGTTACGCAAGTGAAATGAAGTGCCTATTAATAATGCTGCATAAAGATAAATCCTGTTTTTCTTTTTTTAATTTTTGCCTTAACTTTTAATTTCGATTTTTTAAGTAAAAAATTTTTTTTTTTTGAAATTAAATTTTGTTTATTAAAGAAAACTAACCTTTTAAGAACTTTTTTAAATAAAAATCTGCACTCCTCTAAAATTTCCAACAATGCCTGCAAAAACAACTTTTTTCATCTGACGAGACAGTTTAAAAATTTTCAAAAAGTACATTCCAATTACTTACATTTTTGTTAGAATAGCATTTAGTGCTTGAATAATTATTATTTATTTTCAAAAGTTCTCTGCATTCTAAAAAAAAAATCGATTCTAAAAACGAAATCGTTCAAATTGTATAAAGAAATACATGTATACAAAATACACAAATGTACATACATACATCGATTAACATACAAATAAAAAAAAAAAAAAATAAAAATATTAAATAAATTTTTTTAAAAAGAAATCGTCAAACTTGATAAGGAAATATAAACAATTGTATACATCGATTGACAAACAAACAAAATAAAAAAAAATAGAAATAAAACAAAGAAATAATCTCAATTTGATTTTACTATGTATACCAAAAATACGGTCATCTTTTTACGAAAATGGGGTGATTTCAAATACGATATTGGGCTGATTTCAAATCAACAAAATTGACTAACATTTTTTGTTCTAGATGAATACTCTATTTATATGATTTCTTTATGCTATTACCCGGTGCACGTTGCCCCGCCTCTCAATGGAGTTTTAATTTAAGTTGCTGTTATTAAAAAGATAACACAAAAATTACACATGGTGTACATGTTAATTTTAAAATGTAATAAAGCGATTTTTTTAAAACGATTTTTTTAGGATTATTCTAGCAATTTTTCAACAAACTTACCAAATTTCAGTTGAAACTTGTCATAATTATTAAATAATAATAAAAATAAAAATCTATATTCAGTTATTATTATTCGAAAACCACGATCCTCAATTCTATCGTCAACAAGCACCAATTTGTCAAGAAGCACCACGAGTAGAAAAATTAGAGATAATCGTTAAAACTGTTTTGCAAACTGTTTTTTAAAGTTTTTGTTTCGCAATTGGTTGGTTCGCCCTAATTCAAAGAAGTTTTACCTACTTTCAAAAATTGGACGTAATTTACTTACAAAAATTTTCTGTTTGAATAATCGTAGGAATGATAAATATATACATGTACGCACACGAAATATACATTCAAGTGGTCAAACCGTTTCTGCTTAAGAGTAAAGAAATGACAAAATCTTTAAAAAGCTGCTGTGGCGCAATGGGTTAACAGAACTCAACAAACCTGTTTTTGAAACTTTGAAAACCAAGCAATATTTCGCGAAATTTGACGTAATATTTTTCCCAAATTTTTTTTTTTAAAATGGTCGGGCGGCAAGGGTTAACAAATTCGAAGTTTGTTAATAGAGTGAATTCCATTCTCAAAGACGAACACACTTACAAAATTTGAAGTCAATCGGTTAAACTATTTCTAACTTATAGCAAAGTAACAAAAAAACCTATAAAAAGCTGTTGGGCTGCAATGGGTTAATACAAATATTTTTCTGAGGATTTCTTTTTAACCAAAGCAGTACTTCAAAAATTGGCCGAAACTAGCTCTTTTACAATTTGCACGCTCCCGGGCAACACCGGGTAAACCTGCTAGTGTTCATATAAAAAACGAAGTTGTCGAAGCCGAACCCACAGACCCAAATGGCTGGATTTAAATAGCGATGACGGGGTATAATAAATTTGCCATTACGTTTGTGCCGCAAAGAAGGAGGCGGGTAGATATAGACTCAACTGAAACGATCGGATCAGAATCGAAAAGTAAATCGATCAAAAACAAAAGGAGCTAGGATCTTGAAATTTTCCCAAATTCGTTTTTATGCAAAAACCGCAATCGCTATTTAAATACAACCATTTTCGTCCACGGGTTCAAGTACCTGCCATACAACTTCTAATTTTATATGAGCATTACTCTATACATATGGAAGTTGCGTGTCTGAAATTTTGCCAAAAATAGTTTAGGATAATAGCCAAAGTTACTGCAAAATTTGGTTGGCTTACTGCAGAGGGTTCCAGTAACTGCCATACAACTCCTTCTTTTATATGAGCTTTACACTACACCTGATGAAGCTGGGTGTCTGAAATTTGGCAAAAAGTAATTAACCAGATGATTTTATGTATATGTTACTGTCATGCGGGTATCCCAAAGTTGACATAGTCTACTGTACTACACTCTTCCTTGTTTTTAGTTGAAATAGTTTTTAGCACATTTTTTAAAAATGTTTGTAAAAATATGCATATATAGCTTCACTCTGTCCGTCCGTCGGTCCGACCGTATGTTTACAAAAGCTTTTACACCATTCGAAATAGAGTAAAAAGATTTTAACCATGGGTAGGTACTGCAAAAAAAATAATTTCTTAGAAGACAGGCGGGCTACAGCCCCCCAAAGTTGGAATGAATATTTAAATTGTTATAACAAGAGTTGCGTTAGATATATTTTCAATCTGAAAACGGCAAACGGTAGCTGGTTTTATAAAACTTATAAATTTTTAAAAGGCGAAATTTTGAGTTGCCATACGGTACTAAAATTTAACATTACGCAAAACTCAATTTTAGCAAAATTTTTGGCCTCACATATCTTCTGAACGGTTCAAGCTAGGGTCTTGAAATTTGGGAGAAGTTAGATACTCAACAATTAGTAGGAGTCGATTAACAAAAATTTTTTGTTTTTTTTTTTATTTAGGAGCTATAAGGGCTCGAAAATTGCAATTTTGCTATTTTTAAACACCTGTAACTTGAATACCTGTTTAAATATTTTCCTAAATATACAAAATTTAAAGGTCCAACATTATATTTTGACATATGTTAAAAAATTTTCTTAAATTTAAGAAGGGTTCTTTAAATTAAAGAAAGTATCTCTTAGTTTTAACCATTTTTGCTTAAATAATAAAATTCAAAATTTTGGTTGTGAAAAAATTCACAATTTAATTCCTAGAACCTAAAAAAGTTTGTGGGAAGGGGAGTAGTGAGGATTATATCCTTGAGAAATTTGGCAAACTTACAGAGGGGCTACTAGGACTTAAAAATTAAAACTTTACTGTTTTTATAAGCAAGCAGTAACTTAGTCACCAACGTATATATTTCCCAAATTAAACGTGAAAATTGAAGCTTCAACATGTGCTTTTTTAAAAACCCTTGGTTTTTTTGTTCACTTGTTTATAGAATACTTTAGAAAGAAAAGAGATAATATTTTGAAGATAAATTTTTAAAATAAATATCATTTTGATGTCAACATGTCAAATAGTAAAGTAGACCATTGTTTTAAGTGTAGCAAAAAATGAAATTTCAAAAAAAAGTAAGGCTATTCAATGTAACAGTGTATGTAAAAGCTGGTTTCATAGCCAGTGCTTAGCAATGGAGGAAAACACTGTCATTGGGAGTGCAATTTAAGAGTTCCCTAACTTAATTCGAAAAAGAATATAATAGTTGAGTTATAGTCAAATTAGATGATAATTCTGTTAAAATTAAAGTTATATCAAGAATAAATGTCTGAAGTAAAAAGCGAAATTTCATACATAAAATTCACAGTAGATTCGATTATTGAACAAAATGTTGATCTAAAATATGAAAACGCTTCTGTAAAACAAACAAGTGATGAAAAAAATCAAGGGTTTTTAAAAAGCACATTTTTATATAGGATTTCTTACTGATATAAAAATAAATGATAATATTATAATTTAATTTTTTCATCAATTTATTAATTATGACTAATAGTGAAATCAGTACTTAGATAACAATCTTAATGCACTCAAGAAAACCTATTATCAAGTGCGAAATATAATGTTGGAGCTTCTTTAATAAAATGTGGGAGTTTAGAAGATATGTGTGACCAAATATTTTGCACAAATTGAGTTTTGCATAATGGTAAATTTTAGTACCGTATGGCAACTCTAAACATTTGCCTTTGAAAAATTATCTAACAGAACTTTTGTTATAACAATTTAAATATAGAATTTTTTACAACTTTGGGGAGCTGTAGCCCCGTAACAGGTGGGGCTACAAAAAAAAATTCTTCTACGAAATTATTTTTTTTGCAATACCTACCCATGGTTAAAATTTCTTTACTCTATTTCAAACGGTGTAAAAATTTTGTAAACATACTGACGGACGGACAGACGGACGGATAGAGTGAAGTTATATAAGCACATTTTTACAAAATTTTTTGAAAATGTACTAAAAATGCAACTGAATATTTTTAAACGTTATGTTATTTTTATTTCCTTCCCTAATTTTTTTTAATTTTTTTTATGATTACCTACATTTTAAATAAAATAAAAGTGTAGTAATATTGTCTAATCTGAATTTTATTACTTTCCACAACACTGCATAACACTGGTTTATAAGTTTTCAATTGAATAATACGGATTATTTTTGATTTTTTTGTTAGTAATTTTTTTTGGTTAATATGAATTTACTATTTAATACTAACTTGCATTTGTAAAAAATTTTGAGAAATAAAGAAATAAATAAATAAATAAATTTTAGACAATTGAGAAATATATTAGATAAAATATGACCACTTTAGGGTCAGAAACCCTGTTCGCAAATGGTTTAGACTTTAAATGTGATGGTGGGCATTTGTTCTTTCGTATTTATAGTTGGTTCGATTATAATTGGTTCAATACTTCTTTTTTACATTTAAATTTAGTTAATAACAATATTATAAAAAAAAATTTTGATTAAAATATAAACGATCAACCTATAAAAAGAACAGATTGTGCTTCTGATTTGGGACTCATCCTTGATAGTAGATTGTATTTCAACAATCACTATAACTTCATAATTTATAAAGCTAACTCAACTGTTGGATTTGTCATGCATTGTTCAAAGGAGTTTTCTGATCCCTATATCACAAAACAACTTTTCGTCACTTTTGTAAAACCCATAATTGAATATACAAGCCTAGGATAGTCTCCCTATCGTGTAATAGACATTTCACGTATTGAATCAGTACAAAAAAAATTTCTCCGTTTCGCTCTACGCGATCTTAATTGGGCAGATCCAATACGTCTTCCGCCATATGACGCTAAACTTCTTCTTATTAATATACAATACAATCATAAATGTATAATTTAGTTTAAATGTTTTATTAATTTATTATTTTTAACAATTTGTTAATTTAGTTGGTCTGTCATTTGTATTGTATTTCATCCAAATTTTTTAGATGGTTAGAAATTTCTACAGCGTCTTCGGAGTTCATATTTCCCGAAATGAATTTTCTGCCAGTACCATGGTCATAGGAAATGTCTTACAGGAGTTGCTTAGTAACATGTGATGTAATTAGTCTAAGATTATGTTTAGCAAGAATAAGTTCGGGAAAATTTCAAAATCACTAGTTTTATTGGTTATATTTAAAAATTTAAGGATATTTTCAATAGTATTAATGGCTGACTAAGGTTAGTAATATGGAGGAACTTTGTATAATAGTCCACTATGAGTCTTTTATTCAATCTTAATAAAGCGAAATCATGATAATTTTTGACGTTGTTGGCTTCCAATAATTGTCATAGTAGAATTGAGACTAGTTACAATGAGATCATGATGAAAAACATCTAAACGAGAAAATAAAAATTAATTTTTCGTATTTTTGGTTTTAAATTTTTGTTTCTCTTGTGTAATGGTGCACCGTGTTTTTCTAATATTACTAGTGTCAATGATGTATTAATCATTTTTAATGTATTTACATAATTTTTATACTTTGGTTTATTCTTTTCAATGCTTCTGTTTACCACAAATATTTTTTCATAGGGCTTGAGAGAAAGGAATTTTTTCTTTTAAAAATAAGTTAAAGGAATTATGTAAAGTACAACGTTCTTTATCCAGTGCAATTTTTCTAATTTTTCCAAGAAATTGTATTCGTTCCTTAAGAACTTTTAAAATTGACAACCAGTTTCTATCGCCAAGTCTTTGCACAGGTGCATATTTACTAAACTTACCAATTGTGGTTCGATTTTAGTTTTACACAACGAAATCATATTATAATTGATTTGTCATTTTATAAAACGTCAAAATTTGGAAATGCTCTTTTTGTATGTATTTTAAAACTTTTTTGAGATTTTGAGAGATTTTGTTCTTAAAAATATGCAAATAACTGATTTTTTTAAATCAACTTTTTATTAAAATTGTTTAGGCACTTATATATACAGTTTTTATTTTGCTTATTTGTTTTAAATAAAGTTAGATAGAAATTCACTTTTTCTTGTGTTGTGGCTTTGTTTGTCTAGCATCCTATTTAATAAAAATGAATATTTTATTTCGTTGTTAATAATTTTGAATGCTAAAATATACAACTCATACAGGCTTTAGTTTTAACTAAACTACAATACAGTACGGACGTGTTTTATTTTTTTTTATCGATTATAATATTAGTTATTTATTACACGATAATGAAAAATTACGTGTCAGCGGTATAAATAATAAAATAAAATAAATATTTTTTATTTTTTTGATTAAGCAAAATGGCTCAATGCCAAACATAGAGGATGTTGAAAGAGCAATTAAGAACTATTAAATAGAAGTGATCGATTTACTTAAAGCGATGGTTACAAATTACAGATTACGGCTAGAAGAAATCAAAACCAATCAACAAAAAGAAATTCAGAAAATGGAAAAAATTACCGAAGTTTTTAAAACCGAAAGTAAAAAGGTTAATGAATCATTTATTAATGCAATGAAAGAAAATTATGAGCTTTGCACAAATTTAAATGATAAAAATGAAAAAAATAAAAGTTTTAATATGGGTCAGACGGTGTCATTTTCTGATATTGTAAAAAATTATAAAACTTGTGGTAATTTAACTATGAAAAAAGAATTATCTTTGATAATCAGACCTAAGAGCAAACAAAAAAGTGAAAAAACGAAAAGTGATCTAAATATTAAGGTAGATCCAAAAAATTTGAAAATTAAAAATATTGAAAACAATAGTAATGGAATGATATTAATTGAAACAGCGACAACGGAAGATCGGGAAAATATCAAAAAGGTATTAGAAGAAAAAATGAAGGAAGACTATGACTTTAAAATACCAGTGATTATCAAACACAAAATAGAAATAGTGCACATGAACAATAAATTGAGTAAGGAAGATATAGTAGAGAAGCTCAAAAATTAAAACGCCTTTTTGGAAAGGAGCGAAATGAAAGTGGTTAAAGTATTTAATGTAAACAAATATGGCAAGATGTTTAACGTAATATTGGAGGTTGATAAAGAATCATTTCCAAAAATAATCACTAGCGAGAAGCTATGTATAGGATGAGAAAAATGCAAAGTATTTGATGCAATAAACGTACCAAGGTGTTTTAAATGTAAAGGTTTCAACCATAAATCAGTTGACTGCACAAACACTGAAACTTGTTTGAAGTGTCACAGAAAACACAAAACAAGTGAATGCCAAAAAGAAGAAATTAATAAGTGCATAAATTGTGTAAAATCTAATGAAAATTCAGTTTGGGTTTAGATAAATCACAAAACTTTAAGTAAATTATGCCCAGTGTACCAGAACAAATTAAATATGTTAAAGCGAAAAATTGGATACTAGCAATTAAAAGAGTTAGAAGTGAAAGATAACAACTAAAATATAGATAACAAAAGTGTTCTTTCATGTATCAACTATGCTTATATCAATCCTAATACCAATAATAGTGATAATAATAATTCTAAGTTTAAAAACAATAATTACATTAATAATAGTAATAGTTCTAATAATATTAGTAATGGTACTGCTAAAAAAAACAAAAAAATGATGGTATTAGTGTTAAGATTAATAATGGTAATGAAATTAGTAGTAGTACAAAAAAAATTGGTATACAATAATAATAGTAATTCTGCTAGTATGCTAGATGATGAAGATAAAAATAAAAATAGTCCTGAAAATTCGTGTAGCTACAGTAATAAAAATTATAATCTATTATCTAAAACAAACAATAAAAAACGTGTTAGCATACTTTCTTACATGCCTAAATTTTGGTCAAAAAATAATAGAATATTAATAAATGACAAAAAAATTAATAATCGTAATACTAATAATGATAATGATAAAATCAATGTTAAGAATAATGATAAAAATAGCAAAATTGATAAAAATAATAGCAATAATAAAGACACTAATAGTAATATTAATAATAATTATGTCAATATTAATCAATATAAAGGAGAAACACTGTATCAGGAAAACGCAAAAATGGAAAAGGCTTCTTATGGTACGAAAAATCTAGAACTTGTAAATAAGAGCATTTTAAATCCAAGGGACCTTCAATTGTTAAATTAACAAAAAAGGCTGTTGAAAATGGTGATAGTATATTATGTATTATCACGATTACATGACCACAGAATATACAATAACGTTAGATTATTTTTGTCTTTTTTGCTTGATCAAGAGTAGTGCGTGCAATACCGGAGTGAAAAATTAATACCGGTATTTCGGTATTTAAAAATTTGATACCGGAACCAAAAAATAAAAAAAAAACACCTATTATGAAAAAAATCTATACGGTTTATTTTTAAGTAAAAAAAATTAATAAAAACAATTCATTCTTTAATATTATAATAAAATAAAAACAAAACGATAATTACATAGTTCATTAAAAATTAGTTGATCTTTCATATAAAAACTTAATTATTATTTTAAAGACTGGAAATATGCTCTTAAAAAGCATAATGCATCAAGGCTTTTGTCATTTAAGTTAGAGCGGATTTTGGTGCATATTTGTCCCGCAGCAGAAAATGCTCGCTCAGATTCTGCGCTTGTTAAACGTATTGTAAGAAGGAGATCATATATTTGCTGAATATATATCCCCCTAGTACCCTCGTCTTCGAATAATGCCATTTCTCTTTTTATTAGTTTGACATTATCTTGAAAAGTATGCGTTTTTTTCCAGCTATAATATAATTTGCTTGTTTTGAAATGGCTTCGTCTAACTTTTGTTTCATTGTCATGATGTTGCCACATTCATTATCTATTTCTACAACTTCATCTTGATCATTGTCAGAATTATCATTAATTTGCTGTATATATTTTTGTTTAAAAATTGCATTTTGGTTGCTATGCTTACTGGAGATTTTAAAATAGCGGTCTTATTAAGTTTTGGAAAATTAAATTGTACATTTGATTGAACTGCTGTAGAAACTTCTTCGAATGCATTATGCAAATTAATGTAGTATAACTCCAGATAATTCTATTCGTCTTTCATAGATCCGTTCCTTTAAAGCAATTAAAAGTTCATTACTTAGTGTTGAATTTATTTTACCCAGCTCGTCAAATAAAAACTTAAAAGTCGTGTCTGCTGAAATTAAATTTGAATCTTCGCACACAAAACACAAAGCTTCGACCGCAAGTTTCACGGGATGAAGTGCAGAAATAGCTACAGATATTGCTTCAAATTCTTCGTCACTAAAAGAATTTAATTTTAAATCTATAATAGATTTTTGTATACAACCTTTAGCATATAAAATCCTTCTAACATGGAAAATAAACTATTCCAATGTGTTGTACAATCTAAAAATAATACCAGTTCCTTACCAAATTCAGCTTTGACATAATGTTGCAATCCTTTATCGTTCTTTGTTGGAGAACGACGAAATATTTTTACAATTTTTCGCACCTTTTTAATTAGTGGAGCCAGCTCATAATGATTTATTTCTAATATACCATTTTGCTGCAATTCAATTGTTAAACCGTTATCATTTTCAATATCTTCATCTTCAAATTCACCCTCTGATTCACCATTAGATTCCCAGTTTGTATCTGATTCTAGTTCAACTTCATTTTCGATATTAGCTACATTTTCAAACGCCGTTGATTTGTATATAAAATTATTACTACAGCTAAATGAATGCCGTGAACAAAACATAATTGTTGGTCAGCACTGACAAGTGTGCCAACTTTCTTCATAGCAGCTGCACCGTCCGTTATTATGCATACAATGTCATTTTTTAATGATAGACTCTTTTAATTTAATATCTACAACTTCTACACATTTAGTTGCTGGTACACTTCCAAACATTCTAATTAATTCCAAGTTCCATACTTTATTTTCCGAATGAATATTTTTATTCATGTATCGGTGGTTTTTAACAGAAGACCACTCGTCGAATGTCAAGCTAAATCCTATTTTATTTTTCTTCTGCTCTGCGAGTGCTTTAACAAATAAATATCTAATCTGGTTACTGTAATTATTACGAATAGTGTTGGCAGATTTCGGATGCCTATACGCATCGCTTGTATTGCCTTTCAAAGATCTTCTGATGTAATAAATATTTTAAATGGTCAACCATCATAAGCACACATTCTAGATAATACAACGCTAATAAATGAATTATTCGTAGTTTTAAAATATTTTGTTCTAGTTGTAGGGGGACCTTCTACACTTGGTTCAGCGTCGGGACTAGTACTAGGAACAGGAACATCTCTCTTAAGAGTATTAATATTGTGAATGGTTTTCATATGAGTATGAAGGCTACTTGTTGATCCACCACTTGTTTTTATTACTTTGCAACAATTTTTGCATTTTGCGTCACCACCTTTCTTTTCTTTTAAAAAATACTGCCAAATCGAAGATTTGTCGTCGTCTTTCATATGTTTTACAAATTGTAAATTTTCCATTTCTAAGGATTGCATAATTTTTATATAATTAAAATAATTTATATTTTTAGTCTTTATCTTAATTGATTATAAAATTTCTTACCTATACTCCAATATTTTTATAGTATATTGTATTTTGTATATCGTAAACAATTCACAATATCTTGTATTAATCGTTGTAGCTCTTTTATTAGTTAATTTTCAACTCTGTTACAACGCAATTTTTTTTTATTCTAAGGGTATGTTTTAAAGATAGATAAAATACACTTTACCACTTTACTGTTCACTTTTCAAAAGCAGAATAAATTGGAAATTGAAGGTGATGAATTTGAAATTTAGTACTATTATTGCACAATCGCAAAGCCTACTACTATTATTTTATATTTTTGTTAATATTTTTTCAAAATATTTAGTTTTTTTTTCTGATAAGTAAGAAATTAATACCGAAATACCGCGGTATTAATTCTTTAATACCGGTACTGAATACCGCAAATATACTCCCGGGATCCCGGGATCCCGGTATTGCACTCCCTAATCAAGAGGATATTTGTTATGAAGGTATAAAGAAAACAAATATCAAAGTATTGATCGATATGGAAGGATTGCCAAAGAATTATCAGGAATTACGTGAATTATATTATAAATTCCGCGAAAGTATGGAAATCATTAACAAAGAAGTACAAAAAGACCTAGATAAAATTATTTAATTGGTAGAACGTAATGGCAGTCCATTTCACAAATAATTTAGAAACGGGTAAATTAAATATTTTGAATCTAAATATATGCAGCTTAAGAAATAAAATTTATGAATTAGAAACATTAATTAATGAATGTAAAGAAATTGATATTGTGACTCTAACAGAAGTATGGATATACAACAATGAAATCACTACTTATAAAATTCCAAATTATAGGGCAGTTTTCAATTGTAGAGAAGAGAAAAGAGGTGGTGGAACAGTATCCTTTATAAAAAATAATATAATAATATGGTACATTTTACAAGGCTCCAGCGAAAAATAGTAACATATATATAGAATATTTAGAAATAGATTAAAAAATAAAGCAAATTACATATTTTTTGCTGATACTAATTTAAATTTATTTAATAATTCTAATAACGTAATTAAGTATAAAGACATGATAGAAACAACTGGTTATAGTATAATAAACCAAACACAAAGTACAAGGAACACAGGTCATTCCAATACCTTAATTGATCACATTTTAACAAATTCAAATGATATTAATTTTAATGGCCAATTGGCCACATAGTATCACTAAAAGCAATTAGTATTATGTAAATACCAATGAAGAAGCACACTATAAGTAAAACTAATTTTAACCAGATGTCTCAAATTGTAAATAATAAAATAGAAAACACTAACGTTTTGGAAATAGACATGTTAACGAAAATAATACAAGAAAGTTTTTGATGCTAAAGTTTTATTTACAAATTCAATGTCGGTTAGATCTAGGAATAATACATGGATAACACTGTCGATATATAAAGAATTAAAAATTAGAAATTCACCATACGATAGCCATAAAAGAAATCCAAATAACAGAGATAAAAACATAAAATATACTCTATGTAAAAAAAAGGTCGATATTTTAGAGTCATCGTAGACTGATTAATTTTTCGGATATGTTGGGTATAAGAGGTACTAGTAATCTTTTATTAAGCAGTTACTTAACAAATAGAACTCAGTGTGTGAAAGTGAACGAAGTGCTTAGTGATGAACTTATTATAAAAACAGCTGCACCACAAGCCTCACTGCTAGAACCGTTGTTGTACCTTTTATATATAATGAATTTTCCGAAAAATAATTTTATTTCAAATTATAACGTTTGTGCAGATGACACTAATATCATTGCTAAAGATAGAACAGTACATGAACTGCAAAATATACTAAATAAGGATCTAAATGCGATATGTAATTGACTAGATTACAATGAACTTTACATAAACGCTAAAAAACCAACTACCGTAAAGTTCTGAATACAATACCCGGGTACTCTAATTGGAAAATGGCAATATTCTGAAAAAATAATAAATCCAATTAGTATACCCGGGTACACTATTCGGAACAAAAGAAAATTATATATGATAGGGAATGAAACATCCAATGGTTGTAAAAATGATGTAGTTTTTGGAGGTATTATGATTGACTCTGCATTGCATAGCTTCTTTAGTTCTTTTGTCACTTCATCCATTAAATGGCAACCATAAGAATCCATTATTAAAAGTAACTTTTCAATACCAAAAAAACTGTTCTCTTTATGGAAACACGTTTTCATCCAAAGTAACATTAAATCTGTGGTTATCGAACCACCCAAACCAAATTTATCTAGGATTTATAATTTTTATTATTACTTTAATAAAAAATTTTAATAAAAACTTATAATTTTTATTAAAACAGTCAAAACATAATTCCAATATAAAGTTCGAAATTTATTTGCGAAAAAACAAATCCAATTAGTGTACCCGGGGTACTGTAATTGGAAAAATGTTCCAATTAGTGTACCCGGGGTACTTTATTCGGGGGGGTACTGTATTCAGAATTTTACGGTATTTGTTATTTAAAACACAAAGAAAAAATAACGAAAATATTACTCTTAAAATAAGAGAAACAACTATTGAAAGAGTAGATAAGGTTAAATATCTGGGAATTATAATTGATGATAATACGAAATGGGACAATCATATCAAAAACGTGAAGAAAAAAGCTATGCCTATTAGATTAGCTATAAAAAGATGTGGCGGTATTACCCAGCATGCAGTCAAACTTATCTATAATAGTTATATACTATCAAGAATATAAAAAGGTATAATATATGTATTTGGAGCCAGTGCTCAAATTTCCATACTAATCAATGAATAAAGCGCTTAAAATTCTTTACAAATATAATTACAGAACCAGTACTAAGTATTTATATAATAAAACAAATGAACTAGACATTAACCAATTAATCTATTTTGAAAAAGCTAAATATATTTATAAAAATTTATATACTAATATTAAATCAAATTTAAATTTAATAAATAGAGAAAA
This sequence comes from Dolichopus griseipennis, assembly GCA_963082915.1. Classification (NCBI taxonomy): domain Eukaryota; kingdom Metazoa; phylum Arthropoda; class Insecta; order Diptera; family Dolichopodidae; genus Dolichopus; species Dolichopus griseipennis. Next base: position 203,086,142 of record OY720441.1, on the reverse strand, counting down.
TGTTCATAAATATAATACTAGAAATAAGAAAAAATATTCAAGTATCTTAAGCTAGAACCACAAAAAAAACAAAAAATTTTAAAAAGAACTGCTACTAAAATTTTTAATTCATTCCCACTAAACATTAGGAAAAGTCAAACTTTGGGAATATTTAATAGAAAACTTATTATAACTTATTAATTTAAAAATTGGAAATAAGTAAAATTACAAAATTCAAAATAATTATTTTTTAACTAAAATTAATTGTAATTGTATAATTTATTAGATTGCAGTTGTAAATAAATAATTTCTTATACATAATTTTATATATATAGTAAAATTATCTGAAATTAAATCAAATAAAAAAAAAAACAAAAGGGCAAGTTATTTGGCAAAGTTGGACATCACTCGAACAAACGTTTAGGGACCGCCAATTTTTTTTTTTTTTTTATAGATTTTTTTAAGCAAAAATTATGGGCTAATGAAATTTTTTTTTAAGAAAAAATTATGGGATTTTTTTTAACTATTTTTATACCCCTATGACTATATAGCCAAAGTGTATAATAAATTTGCCATTACGTTTGTGACGCAGAGAAGGAGGGAGGGTAGATATAGACTCAAGGGTATGGATCGGATCAGAATCGAAAAATAAATCGATTTAGCTATGTATGTCCGTCCGTCCGTCTGCACGATAACTCAAAAACTAAAGGAGCTAGGATCTTGAAATTTTCGCAAATTAGTTTTTTTCGCAATAGCCGTCATCGCTTTTTAAATCCAGCCATTTTGATCCATGGGTTTGGGTAGCTGCCATACAACTTCTTTTTTTATATGAGTATTACTCTGTAACTATTACAGCTGCGTGTCTGAAATTTTGCCAAAAATAGTTTAGTGTAATGGCCAAAGTTTCTGCAAAGTTTGGTTGGTCTACTGTAAAGGGTTCGAGTAGCTGCCATTCAACTCCTTCTTTTATATGAGGATTACACTACACCTAATGAGGCTGAGTGTCTGAAATTTTTCCAAATATAGTTTAGTGTAATGGCCAAAGTTACAATAAAATATGGTTTGTCTACTGCAGAGGGTTCGAGTAGCGGATGATATAATGTATATGTTACGGTTATACGGGTATCTCAGAGTTGACACAGTCTACTCTACTACACTCTTCCTCGTTTTTTTCTACATTTCAATAGTAAATATAAATATACAATTCTAAATAGTGTTTAGATCTTAGCCTAAGTCAGCCGATCTTATAATTCAAAAGTATGAAATACAAATTTAGTGTATTATGTATGTTGATAAAAAAAAAAGTTGATTACTATCAAACCAAGTTAACTAATTTAGAAAAAACAAAAAAAATGAAAGTATATTGACTTTCTGTACATATTTATTTAAAAATTTAAAAATATTTTTTAAAATTTAAAAAATATAAACCTAGATAGTTAAAGTTATCTACAGTTTCGATGACTTGTGTTTTGTAGTAGAAGTTTGATGAGCAATATGATTTGTTGCCTAACAAAAGGATTTTGGTTTTTTTTTTTAAATAACGAATTCATTTCCATAATTCATTGTTTCTTATCTTTCATTATACCAGTATGACTTTATAGTCAAAGGGCATAATAAATTTGCCATTACGTTTGTGACGCAAAGAAGGAGGGGGATAGATATAGACTCAAGTGTATGAATCGGATCAGAATCGAAAAATAAATCGATTTAGCTATGTATGTCCGTCTGTCCGCACGATAACTCAAAAACTAAAGGAGCTAGGATATTGAAATTTTCGCAAACTAGTTTTTTTTGCAATAGTCGTCATCGCTATTTAAATTCAGCCATTTTGGTCCATGGGTTCGGGTTGCTGCCATACAACTTCTTTTTTTATATGAATATTACTCTGTATCTATTACAGCTGCGTGTCTGAAATTTTGCCAAAAGTGGTTTAGTTTTATGGCCAAAGTTTCTGCAAAACTTGGTTGGACTACTGCAGAGGGTTCGAGTAGCTGCCATACAACTCCTTCTTTTATATAAGCATTACACTACACCTAATGAAGCTGGGTGTCTGAAATTTTTCCAAAAATAGTTTCGTGTAATGGCCAAAGTTACAGCAAAATATGGTTGTTCTACTACATAGGGTTCGAGTAGCTGCCATACAACTCCTTCTTTTATACGAGCATTACACTACACTCAATAAAGCTGTATGTTAGAAATTTTTCCAAAAGTAATTAACCGAATTATATAATATAAATGCTATGGTCATACGGCTATCCTAGAGTTGATACAGTCTACTCTACTACACTCTTCCTCGTTTAATTTAATTTAATTTAATTTTATTTGTTGTTTAAGTAATACTCAGAATGAATCTTTCAATTTGTGTTTTAAAGATTCTAATTGAATCGATTTGTTTGAGTTCAATTGGCAATTCATTAAATAATTTTAAACACTTATACAAACTATTATTATTCTGCTGATTTGTTTTAAATAATGTGAAGTAAAAATTAGCTTTTTTCCGCGTGTTGTGCGTAAGTATGTCAATCATTCTAATTAATATAAAATTGTGTTTAATTCAATTATTGATAATTTTGAACGCAGTTAGGTATCATTCCCGTTTACAAACATTTGTGAAACTCATATATCTATCTGTGTATAGTAAATTCGTGGGGTACATACGGGGATAAAACTGAATTATTTTTATTGCTTTCTTTTGAATGATTTCCAGCTCATTTAATGTTCTTTGAGAAGCTCCATTCCATATTGGATTTAGATAAACAATATGTGACATTATAAATGAGGAATAAATTGAATATAATGTATCCTTGGAGATGAATTTTCATACTCAATGTAAGAAAAGATAGGGTGATATTCAGTTAATAATGTGGTGCACATGATCAGCCCACTTCAATCTCTTATCAATAATCAAACCTAGATAGTTAAAGTTATCTACAGTTTCGATGACTTGTGTTTTGTAGTAGAAGTTTGATGAGCAATATGATTTGTTGCCTAACAAAAGGATTTTGGTTTTTTGATATTTAAGCTTAATTTGTGGTTGGTAATCCAGAGTTCGATTTTATTTAAATCGTCCTTAATATACCTTCTCAATTCAATTTCAGTAGTTGTAGAATATTTTATAACTGTATCGTCAGCATAAAGTTGAACTGAGCCTTTAAGGTTTAGCCGGGATATGTCATTGATGTAGATTTTGAAAAGGTCCGGCCCAAGGATAGACCTCGCTGGTAGAATTTCCTATTTTGACTTTTTCCATCCTATCAGTTAGATAAGATTTAAAAAAGTTTAAGTCTGTCGGGGTGAAGCCTAGATTCATCATTTTTAAAATGAGAAGATCGATGTCGATGCTATTCGTTATAAAGTTCGTTATACTGAGACATGCTGCTGAAGTATTAAAGTTGTTCTCAAAACCATATTGTTCTTCATGCAAAATGCTATTATTTGTAAGGAAGTGGTTTAGCCGGCGTTTAATTATAATTTCAAATATTTTAGATAGAGCATTTAACACCGAAATCGGACCGTAATTAGACGGATTTGTGTTTTTACCTGATTTGAATATGGGGGTAACTATTGCACTTTTGAGACTTAGTGGAAAAACTGATTTTTGTATTGCGATGTTTGTAAATTTCGCTAATTTTGGAGATAACTGAGCTGAAAATTTTTTAATAAATTTTGGTAGAGTTTTTGTCACACCTCGTGGCTGCTGACGGTTTAAGTTCGGCAATTATTTCGATGATTTCTTCTTCATTTGTAAAACAAAGACAAAAATTGTTGTTGATAATTCTTCTTATACTATTTATATTTGTTTGGTTTATTGCAAGAGATGAGATATCTATTGCATTTGTTACATTTACAAAGAGCGAATTCATATTGTTGACTATGTTGGTTTCATTGCTAATAGTTTCTTTATTGATTTGTAAGGACTTGATAATTGTGTTTAGACTACAGTAATCAGTGTTAGACATTATTTTTTTGTAAAATTTCCACAAGTTTTTAGAATTAGATATTTCAGAGTCAATGTCTTTTGAAAAATATTTTTTTTTAGCTTGTAAAATCAATTGGCTAACTTGGAGTCTCGTTTTCTTATATAGGTTTAGAACCCTAGTGTTATCTTTGTATTTGATTACTTTATTATATATTAGGAAGCCATTACTTAGCAGGGTATTTGTATATGTTAATACTTGTGAATTATTAATGTTAAGGAGATTCAAATTCACATCACCTAATACTATAGAGTTTTTATAACAGGCTGTTATTTGATCTACCTTATCAATAAAGTCTGTTACACGAGTCTCGTTACACGAGTCTAGTTACACGAGTGTTATGACTGGTTAATTTTATAGTTAAGATATTTGTTTTAAAAAATTCCTCTTCACTTATAAAAATTTAATTAATATTTTCGCTAACATATATGGCAACACCACCATACGGCTGCTGCCTATTTGAAAAATAGGGTGCCAAACCATTTATATTAAAGAATGCATTCTATCTTTTAATAAGCCATATTTTAGCCAGAACAATTATGTGGATGTCAAAGTCAAATGAATAAAGTTTCCAAATCGTATAATTTATTTCGAAAACTTTGAATATTAATGTAAATAATATTTAGATTTTTATTATTGTTTGTAAATGATTTTAGATTGCATACCCCTGATATATGTGATACATTACTATACATTTTACTTTTTTATATTTTTTTTATAATATACAGGGTGTTTCCTAATTAGGTGCACTGCTATATACCACTGCATAGATACTTATGAGTAGATAAATTTTGTGCATGAGACCTAAGCTAGGTTTCTTCTAGTTCCCAAGATATGGGGGCTTAAATAAAATTTCAATATTTTTTTTAGTTTTTATAATTTTACTTTTAATTCTGTTTAGTTCTGTAGACTACTTAAAATTTTGTAGGGTGCATTTGAAAGCTTAAGAAATTCTCTTTTAAACAAGTACCTACTCAATTTTCTATCTTTTACCAACAGAGTTAAAAGTAAAATTATGAAAACAAAAAAAAATATTGAAATTTGATTTAAGCCCCATATCTTGGAAACTAGAAGAGATTTAGCTTATGTCCCATACACAAAATTTATCTACTCATAAGTATCTATGCAGTGGCATAAAGCAGTGCACTTAATTTGGAAACACCCTGTATATAATAGGATAAGAGAAATAAATAACGGTCTTTTTTATTTTATACATCATAGTGGGTATGCACGGGTACGTAAAAGATGACAGGAGAAACTATAATTTTCCTCGTTTTTAGCACATTTTCAAAAAATTTTGTAAAAATGTGCCTATATAGGTTCACTCTGTCCGTCCGTATGTTTACAAACCTTTCACACCGTTTGAAATAGAGTAAAGAAATTTTAACTACGGGCAGATATTACAAAAAAAAATAATTTCCTAGAAAAATTAGCCCAACCCGTAGCCCCACTGCCAATGTAGCCGCACCCGTTACGGATGTTCAGCCTCCCAAAGTTAAAAAAAGCCTTATTAATTGCTATAACAAGAGTTCTGTTTAGTGTACTTTCAATATGAAAACGGCAAAAGATAGCTGGTTTTTTAAACGTTATAAATTTTTAAAAGGCCAATCTTTAGGGTTGAAAAAATTTACCATTATGCAAAACTCAATTTTAATAGCTAGCAAGAGCAAAAGCCACTTAACTCCACTTAAGTGGTTTTTTCTTTTTGGCACAGATGTTTTATATTTAAAAAAAATGAACTCTTAGCCTTTTAAAAATATGAAAGTACTAAATAAGAAAGTAAAAAGGAAAAAAACACTCGAATTCCAAATTTCAGGATTCTATCGTTATTAATTTGGAAGATATTTTTGTTAAAACTTTATAAAAGTGTGGGAGGCACCTGAACCAAGACTACAATTAATCCACTGTGTTAGGAACGTAATGGAAATAAAAGAGAACATCCGTGTATCAAATTTTAAAGTTTCTATAATTTTGAAGATATACTTGAAAATCATCAGTTCAAAAATCATCACAAGTTTAAAAATTTTGGGAAAACTTCCCCATTGAAGGTCTATTAGGGCTTAAAAACTTCCTTTTTTTTTTAAAAACCATTAAGTTATTCATTAGTGTATATTTTTACAAAATTAAACGTTGACATTGAAGCAACAACTTATATTTCGCACTTGTTAATAGATTTTCTTGAGTACATTAGGATTATATTATAAGTATTGATTTGACTATTAATCATTATTAAAAATGAATTAATGAAATAACTAAATTATAATAAATTTAAAAATGAGCTTTTATAAAACCTTGGTTTTTTTCATAGCTTGTGTTCTTTAGCCCTTATATACATCAAAATGTTCAGAATCCGAACCCATGGGCTGATCTCGCCTATACGCACTCACCGCCGTTCTTTCAGTACTAGTAACCTACAATTAAATTTTCATCAAGATAGGTCCATATTTTTTAGAGTTAACGTGACTACGGGCGGATATATACCATACCGTAGTTAATATACCTCTTTACCTATTCGATAGTTGTAGGGTATAAAAAATCAAAAGGTTTAGGAATTATATTAGGAAATACATACATAATATTATAATAACAAGTAAAGAAACAGTCAGTTGGTGCAACCGGCTTAGAAATACCCTACACCAATTTGGTTTAAATTTAATGAGAAGTCATTACCATAAATTGCTTTGATGAGCCTGATCGTAAGACCTAGCTAGCCAAATCAACTTTATAATACTTAAAACATTTTCTATTTATTTCATCTATTCAAAAATATTGAAAACTATTACTAATTTATATATTTAAAAATATTGAAACACAAAAAAAATTGAAAAAAAATGAATTTATAAATTGAAATTACAAAATTATATATTTAAAACTTTTTATTCAATTCAATAAAATTTTACACACATGCAACAATTATTTCTTCTCAGGATTTTTTGCTGTACTGCATTTACTGTTGAATGATTAAGATCCGTTGATTAATTATTTCGTTTTAGATAATTTTTTCTCTTTTTATTTTAATTCTAATTTAAATTTTAATTCTCTTAATTTACTTATTTTTTAATATTTTATATAATTTAACTCAAAGTTATTCGACAGTAATATTAATTTTTAATAATATAAATATAAAAGTTTATATAATTTGATGGTTTTTAATGTAAATATCTGGATGCAGGAAATATCTTTGAACACAACTTAAGTTTCGTACATGTTTTCTTAATAAATATATTACCTATGTTAATAACTCAATAAAATTTATGGTATAATTAAAATTAAAAAAAAAAAAAATATTTTTTTTTTAATTTATAAAATACTAGCAGATTTACCCGGTGTTGCCCGAAATTTTTCAAAATTTAAATTTATATTTTATAATCTATATATGCATAAAGCAAAAATTTATTTTGTTTTTCATAGCGTATAGGCTCCAAACTTGAGCAGTCAATTATCATGAAAATTTGTATATAAAGGTTTTAGGGTACGGAGACTGCGTTCTAGGTACTCGGTGTTCTAGACTGAAACCTGGAACAGTTTTCAAACTTCTTTGTAAAATAAAGTAGGTGTGACCGATTGCCTGCAATTTTTATATACTTTTGCTGTTAGACAATGCAGTTCACTGTTCTAATAGACTTACATTTGTTAACCAATATTGGGATTATCATCAATCTAAACAAATTTAGAAAATCCACAAAAATTTTTAAAACACGTGTGTTCATTTCCGTCATTCATTTGTTGCGGTACAGTTTACAAATTGTACTTTTGCTGTCAATTAAAAAGCCTTTGAAGGGCGCAGAAATGCTCAACAAAAATTGTTTAAAAAAAATATTTTTTTTTAAAACTTAATTTTTAAAACTTAATTTATAAGCAACATAAGAAAAAACAATTCAATATTTTTATACGCTTTATCAATTTTTAAATTTTAAAACTCTGAGGTACAGTACCTCGCGTATGCTTTCATGTAATTTTATTAACATAACTACTTATTTCAAAAATTTTTGACAGATAATGTACGTCGTGCGCGTTAATTTTAGTTGATCCCCAAGGAACTAATCAATTTTCTTAAGAAATATTATTTCTTTTTATGTTTCTGCAAACATATTAATAGGTATTTTTTATAATTAATAAATATTTTATAAAAATATTATTTTAAATTTTCTATTTTTATTTTTCGCTTTGTCAATTTTTAAGTCCGAGCTTCCAGTAGGTCGCGTATTTCGGTTGCTCACATTTAAATTCATGTACCCAACTATTTATTTCAAAATTTTTCTAGAAATTAAACACCGTACGCGTTAATTTTGGTTAGGCTCTAAGTATGAAATCATTTAAATTGCAAATTATTTTTCTAAAAAGGTTTTTTTTTAATTTTTTGCAAATATCGTTCTCTCGAACGAAATGGCAACTACAGAATATATTTCCAAAGTTGGTTTTTTTTTCCTTTACAAAAAATTTAACAAAAAGCAACAGCAATATACGATGTTACAAAATATTTTTTTAGCAAAATACAGTAGTTTTCGCTTATAACGACCAAGAAAATATTCGGCGTAATAAATGAATGTCGTTTTAAAAGAATGCTGTGAAATTTTAAAAATTTGTATTAGACTTGAACATAGTAGAATGTGCTAATTCTAGAATGAACACTTCGAACTCATTTGCTAGAACTTTATTTAATGTGTCAGCGTCAAGCCTTTGGATAGCGCTTTTTCTTCTAATGAAATTTTTTTTATGTATCTTTGATGCTGTATTGTACTGTATTGTAGTTTAGTTAAAACTGATTTATTTTTAATTTTAACCTCATAGCTTCATTAGATTCACCGTTATTAAATTAAAAACTGTGTATAGCAGCTGCCCGAAAATTGGACCGTAACATTTTGAAACTTCAAATAAGAGCTCAATTCATTATAAAACTGTGTGTATAACTACCGTGTGTAATATTTATCCTCGTAGTATAATTAGTTTTGAAGAAATTCATATTGGTGCAAAAAAGTTGTATGGCAGCCCCCCCGATATAGAGGCCATGACATTTTAAAACTTCATATAAGTTCTTGATTCATTATAATTCTAAATTTGTGTAATTTTCATCCTTGTAGCATAATTAGTTTTGAAGAAATTCATATTGGTGCAAAAAATTTGAATGGCAGCTCCCCGAAGCCTTGGTCCGATTTTAACAAAAAACAATAGGGAACCTAGAAATTGTCTAAAAATTACTTTGTGTGAATTTCATAACTCTAGCCCTTATAGTTTTTGAGTTATCGTGCTGAAACACAGACGGACGGACGGACAGACACACAAAGATAAATCGATTTACTTTAGATGCTGATCCGATACGTACCCTTGATACTATATCTAGCTCGTCTAGTTCGATGCGTTACAAACAGAGGAGCAATTTTAATATACCCTATATCATATATGTATGCACGGGTATAAAAAGTATGAATTAATAAGAAATTATCATGACACAATGTAAGGTGGTCATTGTGGTATAAATAAATACATAAGCAAATTAAAGCAAAAATATGTATGGAAAAATATGAATGAAATGGTTAAAAATTATATAAATAATTTCGAAATCTGTAATAAAATAAAAATAAACAAATATGTATACAAAAGAGAATTATGAAATTACAGATCTCGCATTTACCCTCAAAATCTTTTAAAGTAATAACAATAGACACTGGAGGCCCACTACACCCATCAAATAATCATAGATATGTACTTAGTCTACAATGTGAATTTACAAAATATATCGAAGCCTACCCAATAGAAACTAAAGATGTTACAACAGTCGCAAAAACAATAGTGGAAAAATTCATTCTTAAATATGGATGTTTCAAAAAATTATAAAACTAATAAAGGTACAGAATTTACATATGAATTATTAACAAGTAAAGAAACAGTCAGTCGCTTTTTATCACAAAATTTAATAATCAAAATATGTAATAAATGTATTTCTAAAATACAATGATAAATTTAGAACTGTTAATATAATTAATTTTAATACAAAAATAAATTTTACAACTTAAGTATCGTACACAATTTCTTAATTATATATTACCTATGGTAATAATTCAAAAAAATATAGATGATATATATTAAAACTAAAAACATATTAATACATAGTAGTAAAACTCTTAGCCTTTTAAAAATATTAAAGTGTTAAATAGGGACGGAAATAGGAAATAGTATATTATATTTGATTTTTTTATCTTTAATTATTTCGAATATATTATGCTTTAAGGTCTTGGGAGTAGTGGGAGTGGTACGCAAACCACTATTCCAATTCATCCAAAATTTCACGTACACAAAACAAATAAGAAGAAACACATGTGCCCCAAATATAATGTTCTATCTCCTTTGGTCTCGAAATTATACTATTTTGACTTCAATTCGATCAAAAGCTTCTAGAATCCGAACCCGACAAGAACCAATTCCATGGCATTTTCATTACTATTAACCTAGAATATAAATATCATCAAAATAGGGTAATAATTATAGGCCAATCTCAATTTTAAATTCTATATCAAAAATATATGAAAAAGCTATTAATATTAGAATTAGAAATTTTATTACACAAACCATTGGCTTTGATACCAATCAATATGGTTCGGTTTTAGGTCAAACAAAAAGTGTATAGCGTTAAATATTTAGGAGTGATAATTGATGAAAATTTAAGATGGGACAAACACATTAAAAAAATTAAGAAACCAATTATCCCTATATGTATGGCTATTAAAAGAACTGGTGACATTCCGAATCATGAAGCTAAGCTTGTTTACAATGGTCATATTTTTCCAAGAATTAGATATAATACATGCAGCTAATAAATGGTAATTTCAAATTAAAATAAATTCTAACTAATAGGGAGAATGTACATAATTATCTTACTAGATATAGAAAAAATATTGAAATACCTAAAGCTAGAACATCCAAACAAAAAAAAAGCTTAAAATTTAGTGCAATTAAACTCTGCAACTCTTTACCCACGGAAATTAAAAATTGTCAAAATGTTACAAAATATATTAAAAATTTTCGAAATCAAAATAGTTAAAATCGTATTTAAAAGTGAAATTAGAGATAAGTAAAATTAATTTGTATTTAAATTTTGATTTCTTATACATAATTTTATATTTATATTGTAAAATTATCTGAAATTAAATTAATTATCTATTATCTATCTATCTATCTATCTTCTATATATATAAAAGCGAAGGTTTGTTTGTTTGTTTTTTTCTTTGTATGTAGCGAATAGACTCCTAAACTGCCCAGCCGATTTTCATGAAAATTTGTATATAGTGGTTTTTGGGTACGGAAAGAAATCGTGGCCCAAAAATTTTGCTCTAACGGACCGCCAAGTTGGGGCTGTGGTGCAAGTATTTAAACTTCTTTGTTTTAAAATGAAAACGGTTTGACCGATTGACTTCAAATTTTGTATACGTGATGCTCTTTGAGAATTGAGTTAATACTATTTACAGTTTTGGAATTTGTTAACCCATGTTGGGCCGACGGGTGATCAAAAAATATTTTGGGTCCAAATTTTGTCCGATTTTACGAAATTCTGCTTTGGCTTAAAAGAAAGCCCCAAAAAAAATTTATAACAGCCTTTTATAAGTTTTTTCAATACTTTACTTTAAATTCGAAATGGTTTGATGCTCCTTAAGAATTGAGTTGACACTAATAACAGTTTTGGAATTTGTTAACTCATGTCGGGTCGATGGTTGGTCAAAATAATTTTGGAAGCTAATATTGTCAAAATTTGAGAAGTACTGCTTTGGCTGAAAAGAAAGTCTCAAAAAATATTTTGTTGAGTTCTATTAACCCATTGCGTCCCAAAAGCTTTTTATAAATTTTTTGGACTTTACTCTAAATTAGAAACGGTTTAACCGATTTTCTTCAAATTTTGTATATGTGTTCCGTTTTGAGAATGAAGTTAATTAACTCTTTTAACAGACTTGCAATTGGTTAACCCATGCCGGCCCTACGGTTGGAAAAAAGAAGATTTGGAAGCAAATTACGTCCAATTTTGCGCAATGCTGCTTTGCCCAAAGAGAAAGTGTAGTTCTGTTAACCCATTGGGCCACAGTGGATTTTTATAGATTTTTGCGAACTCTAAATTAGAAACGATTTGACCGGTTGACCTCAAATTTTATATGTGTGAAGCAACTTGAAAATGGAGTTGTCTGTTAATAGTTGGTCCTACGATTGGTCAAAAAAATTTTTTTTGAAGTAAATTACGTCAAATTTTGGAAAGTAGTTTGTACTGCTTTGAATTACAGAAAGTTTAAAAAATTACTAGAACAATCCTAGAAAAATCGTTTTAAAAAGATTGCTCTCTAACATTTTAAAATTTACGTGTGTAATATTTGTGTTAACTTTTTGCAGTAACATCAACTTCAATTAAACCTCCATTTAGAGGCACAGCAACGCGCACCGGGTATTAGCTAGTTATATATATATATATATTTTACATATAAAAAAAAAAAAAATTAAAAGTATTCACTAAAATATTTTTGGCTTACATTTGCATAGACACCAACAACAAAATACGCACTCACTTATTCATATAAAATTATTATCTTACAAAATTCAAATAATAAAATTCAAAACATTACTATAATTTATAATTATACATATATTGCATATCAATACAAATTAATAAAATCATTTCGTAACCGTTACTTTTTTTATTACGCAGATAATGCTTCGATCCTATTATACACATACGGAAAAGTAAACAAAAACAAAAAATGACTAATATAAAGATGAGTAAGTTACGTATTTCACTTTTTGTATGTTTCGTATTTTATAAAATGTTGGGGTTGTTGGTTCAAATTCGAATCAAGGAGAATTTTTTTTTTTTAATTTCAATTAAGAGTTTTTTTTTTATTTAAGTACCTATTTGCTTAAATTTTAAATTATTGAACCAAAAATGTACGGACTGACTTAAAAAAAAACCTTAAAATTTTTTAAATGAAACTGATAGTCTATATAATTATTGCGTCTGTTTTCTATTATCAAAGTGGTATTTTAGTTTATAACATATTTTTAAAGAAACTATCCAAATAAGTTAATTTTATTTGTAATTTGTTTTATTATTTCTATTAAACTTAAAAAAAAAAAAAAAATTTTACCTTATAAGGTGATCGAACTCAGATCTATTTACACCCGAAGCCACTTCACTAACCACTGAACCATACAGTTCTTATAAATTTATGGTCAGATTTCTAATATAAATATATCACTAACTTACAGAGTGATAAATAAACCCATAGACATAGCAAGTTCATATAAAAGTATATAATAAGAGATTAATGAATGAATGTTTCAAGTAACGAATTTTTTTCTGATTTATTAAAGAGCTTAATTAATCAAATATTTGAACTAGACAACAGATTTAGATCTTTACCTAATTTTGAATTTTTAAAACTTTTTATATACTACCAAATATGCAGAAGTTAAAAACAGTTTTCCAGAAAATCTTATATCTAATTTACAAAGTTCTTATCCAGGCTTTTTTGATATTTCAGGATTAAAAACTGAACTAAAAGTAGTTTTCAAAGACAATAATTTCAATAGAAAAAAAAAATATTAAAGAAATTGTTCAGTTTATAATTGAAACAGAGTTAGAAACGTTATTTCCCGAATTTTTCAAATAATAGAAGTTAATGTTGGTCTTTTCTGTTTCAACAGCATCAGTAGAAAGATAGTTTTCGTGTTTAAAACGGATTAAAACATTTTTTAGAAACAGGTGTTCACAATCGCGTCTTCAAGCCTTAACTTCTATAGAAAAGCAATTGTTTCAAAATATAAAACGAACAAATAACTTTTATGATAGGGCAATAGATCATTTTGCTTTGAAATAACGTCGCATAGAACTGAAATTTTAAAATTACAATATTTCACATTTTCATTTTAATTAATAATTTGATTTTATTTATTTTTATTTATAAGTTTGAAGCATGGGTGTGGTTTAGTCAGTAAAAATCCGTCATCCAATGTCTAGCTACGAGGCTCATTAACGTAACACCTCATTTGATCTTTTCAAGATTACCTTCGTAAAAAAAAAACAACTTTATGTCCCTTCTCAATTATGCCACGTTTCGTCACTGGTATGTATGTATGTAGAAAAATTATAATTTATTTATTTATATTATTTTGAACAAAAACAAGGATTTAATAAAAAATTCTTAAAACCTTAAATTACAATTAACATACAATTTAATTACTAAGCAAACATTTTAAATAACCTAAAATTAAAAGTTTATTTATTTGTTTGTTTATTGTAGAAAAGGCACACAGAGAATAACACACTTAATATTCAATAACTAAAATATAACAGTAACTAAAATATAAAATAATGTGACGTTGAAGTGTAAAATATAATATACTGTAGGTTAAAATAATTGTCTTTGGTCATTCTAGAAATGTGTATCTAGAAATTTATGTTGGAAAAATATGACTGTGTTTATTGAATGTAATGCTGTTTATTGCTTTACTTTTTCCATATTCAGTTCTATGAGTATTTTAAGCTAAGTATTTAGTGCTACTCGTATTTCTCGCTCCAGAGTGTATTTGAAATGCGGGATCCCACAAAATATTATCATATTCAAGAATAGATCGTTCTAATGAACGATAAAGAGCTTTAGTTACAGCAATGTTGCTAAATTCTTTAGCTCTTCTTTTTATGAAACCGAGCATTTTGTCATAAAATCCTATACTCATAATGAAGTTGGAAGTTCAGTTTATCATCTGATAGAAACTTTTAACACTTTCATAGGTTTCATTATGTATATTTTAACCAAAAAAAATTGTAAATGGCTTAGTGTAAAACTTATAACCTTGCATTTTTCAATGTTTTGTTCTAGCTTATTAGAGCAGCACCATTCTTGTAGAGAATTTAGATTTGTCTGAAGTAGTGCAACACCAGAACTATTTTTATTTACATGATAAACTTTGTGATCATCAGCAAACGCAACACGTAGCACACTGAAAATTTTACTAGAAAGATCGGAAATGAATATATAAAAAAAGGGCTATCTAAGTGGCTATTTTGTGGTACTCCTGATGCAGCATTAATTGATTTCGACAAAAATCCTTCAAATTTGATATTTTGCCATCTGTTAGTAATATGAGAATATGCAATAAAGAAAAGAGCCCGAAATACCTTAAGATGTAAGTTTGTTTAGTATAATTTCGTGATGAACACTATCGAATGCTTTGCTAAAGTCCGTTGAAATAGCGTCAACCTGTCCACAGTTTCCATTTAATTAATGATTCCAGAAGTGTAAGCTAATAGGTTTGTTGTTGTCGAACAACCTTTTTTGAATCCATGTTGTTCTTCGTTTAGTTTTGTATTTATAATGGGCGTAGTTTTGTTTACAACAATTTTTTCGAACAATAACTTTGGAATAGCCCATGGAATAGCTACACCGCAGAAATTTTCGGCAAATGATTTATCACTTTTTTGTGGTTAGGGGTTTGATAAGAAGATTTCCAAAAAAAAGAAAAATACCTGAGGAAAAATATTTATTAAAAGGTGATGAAAAAAAAATATTTTCAAAATTATATAGTGTTTAAAACTAAGTATTTTATCATTAATTTTTATAAAAATCTATATAAAAATAAATGATAATGCTATAATTTAGTTATTTCATCAATTTATTATTAATTATGAATAATAGTGAAATCAATACTTAGAATATAATCCGAATACACTCGCATTGTTAAAACCTTTAATAAGTGCGAAACATTATGTTGAAGCTTCAATGTTAACGTTTAATTAAGTTATAAAACCATGAACCCTATAATTTTATAGCTCTTTAAAGGGGAAGATTTCCAAATTTTTAATAAGTAAACTAATGATAACTCTCAAACCCCCGTCCCCAACAACCAGTGTTTTAGGGTCTAGGAAATCAATTGCGAACTACCGCAAAATTTAGAATTTTACTTAGATTTTAACTAGTTAAGACTAAAAGATACTTTCTTCAATTTCGAGAACCCTATTAAATTTGAGTAAATTCTTTTATATATGTTGGAATATAATCCTGCAACCTTACTTTTTTTATATTTCTAAACAAAAATTTAGACAGCTTGGATACCTGTCTAAATTTTTGTTTAGAAATATTGGTGTTTAATATAGCTAAATTTCAATTTTTGAGCTCTTATAGCTCCTAACTATGGGACGTGACAAAAAAATTTTGTTAACCAACTCCTACTAATTTCTAACATCTCCTAAAATTTCAAGACCCTATTTTGAACCGTTTAGAAGATATGTGGGGCCACAGATTTTGCGAAAATTGAGTTTTGCATATTAGAAAATTTTACTATATGGCAGCCCTAAATATTTGTCTTTTAAAAATTTATAAAGTTTATAAACCCAACTGTCTTTTGCCGTTTTCATATTGAAAATATACGTAACATTACTCGTGTTATAATCTTTTAAATGTAGGGCTTTTTCCGAGTTTTAGGGGCTGTACCTACCCGTGGTTAAAATTTCTTTAAAACGAAGTAAAAGTTTTTGTAAACATTCGGGCGGACAACTTACAAAATCTTTGGAGGTAGAATTAAGGGGGTAAAATGAAGGAAATTAATACAATTGCATAAAAAAGTCGGTGGAATTAGGTCTGGTCCTGTATGATTGCTTTAAATATTTCAATTTCGGAAAATTATTATTGAATTAAAAATGGCATTTGAATTATTTATTAAGTTCGAGAAATCAAAACTAATTGGAGACTCGTGTGAATTAGCAAAAATATTGCAGAAAGTTTGAGGACAAGTGGAAAACGTATTTCTTTTGCCATTGAGCAGTTTTTTAGGATGTTAAGTATCTGTAATTATTTTCTCGCCTATGTAAGTGATATAATTATCATAAGCTATATGATTTTTTTATACCCTACACCTATAGAATAGGTAAAGGGGTATATTAACTTTGGTATGGTGTTTGTAACCACCTAAAGGAAGCGAGCTAGATATGGAAAAGTATATATATTTGTGATCAGCGTGACCGCGTTAGTCGATATAGCCATGTCCGTCCGTCCGTCCGTCCGTCCGTAGGCACGATAACTCAAAAAATAATGGAGCTATCTTGATGAAATTTTAACTGTAGGTAACTAGGACTGAAAGTATGGCGGGGATTGCATATGGGCGAAATCGGCCCATGGGTTCGGATTCTGGACCTTTTAATCGGTTTCAGGGCTAACGAACAAATATAAAAAATCACGATAACTCAACAACTAATGACACTATCTTCATCAAATTTGTGCTGTAGGTTACTAGTAATAAAACTACTTCGGGAATTGCGTAAGGTCGGGATTGGACCATGGGTTCGGAACCTAGAACTTTTTGATCGAATTTAGGCCAAACGAGCATAATTCCGAAACCAATGAAGATAGAACCTCCAAATTTAGTATCAGGGTGTCCCTTCCTATTTCCTAAGTGTCTTGTGAATTTGGGTCCCATTGGAGTAGTGGGTCGGGGACCAGCCACACATTTCCGAAGACCTTAAAGCATATCTTTAAAATTAATAAAGATAACAACTTGAAAAAATGTAGAAGCTTCCAATTTGCCACAAGGGTGTTCTTTACTATCTCTTGCGTGTTCCCCTAATTTGGGATCAATTTGAGTGGTGGTTCTGTACCCCTCTCAGACCTCCCAAGTTTTAAAGGCTTATAAGCGAAATTACTAAAAATAGTTACTTAAAATTAGGATAGACCGTTCAAATTGTGTACAAGGGTTAACTAGTACTATAAGTACAGCGCGGACTATATAAGGGCGAAATCAGCCCAACGGTTCGGATTCCGGACCTTTTAATCGATGTCAGGGCTAAGGAACATATATAAAAAATCACGATAACTCAACAACTAATGAAGATAGCCCATGAAATTTGTGCTGGAGGTTATTGGCAGCGAAACTACGGCGGTGATTACGTACGGTGAGGATTGGAAATTGGGTTCGGAACTTAGAACTTTTTGATCGAATTTAGGCCAAACGAGCATAATTCCGAAACCAATGAAGATAGAACCTCCAAATTTGGTATCAGGGTGTCCCTTCCTATTTCGTAAGTGTCTTTGAAATTAGGGCCCCATTGGAGTAGTGGATCGGGGACCAGCCACTCAGTTCCTAGGCCCTTAAAGCATATTTTCGAAATTAATAAAGATAGTAACTTGAAACAAATGTAGAAGCTTCCAATTTGCCACAAGGGTGTTCTTTACTATTTCTTCCGTGCCCCCCTAATTTGAGATCAATTGGAGTGGTAGTTCAGAACCTCTCTTAGAACCCCCAATGTGTAAAAGCTTATCATCGAAATTAATAAAACTAGTAACTTAAAATTAAGATAGAGCGTTCCAATTGTGTACAAGGGTTAACTAGTATTGAAAGTATGCCGGGACTGCATATGGGCGAAATCGTACCATAATTTCGGGTTCTGGAACCCTTGAAAAGTTCAAGGACTAACAAACATATATCTTACAAACACCATAACTCAAAAAATAATGCGGGTATTTTGATGAAATTTAACAGTAGGTTACTAGTAATGAAAGTACCATGGGAATTGGTTGTGGTCGAGTTTAATTTCGAAGCCAAAGAATATATTTCCTATGTCCTATGTGTCTCCGAAATCTAGACTTAATTGTAGTGGTTCAGCTATGTTCAAAGGTACTTGCTGCATTTATGTAAAATTTATTTTTATATTTAAATGAATTATATGAAAAGGTGTAAATTTTTAATTGTATTTTAGAAATACATTTATTGCATATTTTGCGTTTATAAGCTTTTCTATTAGGTATATAAACTAACCATTTAAAATAATTGCAATTTTTAAAAATTTGAATTATTAAATATATTATGCTTTGATTATCTTTTTATCACAAAATTTAATAATTAGAATTTTTTCATTTTGTAATTGAATTGGAATAAATATATTTTCAGTTATTTCAAGTTTGTTTGTTTTTTAATATTTTTAAATAGATAAATTAGTAAGAATTTGTAGTATTTTTTAATAGATAGGGTAATTAGAAAATGTTTTTAGTATTATACAGTTAATTTGGTTAGCTATGTCTTACGATCAAATTAATAATAGCTTCTATGGTGTTAAAATGACTTATGGATATGTCCTTAAATTTGAACCAAATAGGTGTAGGGTATTTCTAAGTCGGTTGCACCGACTGACTGTTTCTTTACTTGTTATACCCTACACCTATAGAATAGGTAAAGGGGTATATTAACTTTGGTATGGTGTTTGTAACCATCTAAAGGAAGCGAGCTAGATATGGAAAAGTATATATATTTGTGATCAGCGTGACCGCCTTAGTCGATATAGCCATGTCCGTCCGTCCGTCCGTCCGTCCGTCCGTAGGCACGATAACTCAAAAAATAATGGAGCTATCTTGATGAAATTTTAACTGTAGGTTACTAGGACTGAAAGTACGGCGGGGATTGCATATGGGCGAAATCGGCCCATGGGTTCGGATTCTGGACCTTTTAATCGGTTTCAGGGCTAACGAACAAATATAAAAAATCACGATAACTCAACAACTAATGACGCTATCTTCATCAAATTTGTGCTGTAGGTTACTAGTAATGAAAATACTTCGGGAATTGCGTAAGGTCGGGATTGGACCATGGGTTCGGAACCTAGAACTTTTTGATCGAATTTAGGCCAAACGAGCATAATTCCGAAACCAATGAAGATAGAACCTCCAAATTTAGTATCAGGGTGTCCCTTCCTATTTCCTAAGTGTCTTGTGAATTTGGGTCCAATTGGAGTAGTGGGTCGGGGACCAGCCACACATTTCCGAAGACCTTAAAGCATATCTTTAAAATTAATAAAGATAACAACTTGAAAAAATGTAGAAGCTTCCAATTTGCCACAAGGGTGTTCTTTACTATCTCTTGCGTGTTCCCCTAATTTGGGATCAATTGGAGTGGTGGTTCTGTACCCCTCTCAGACCTCCCAAGTTTTAAAGGCTTATAATCGAAATTAATAAAAATAGTTACTTAAAATTAGGATAGACCGTTCAAATTGTGTACAAGGGTTAACTAGTACTATAAGTACAGCGCGGACTATATAAGGGCGAAATCAGCCCAACGGTTCGGATTCCGGACCTTTTAATCGATGTCAGGGCTAAGGAACATATATAAAAAACCACGATAACTCAACAACTAATGAGGCTATCTTCATGAAATTTGTGCTGTAGGTTATTGGCAGCGAAACTACGGCGGTGATTACGTACGGTGAGGATTGGACAATGGGTTCGGAACTTAGAACTTTTTGATCGAATTTAGGCCAAACGAGCATAATTCCGAAACCAATGAAGATAGAACCTCCAAATTTGGTATCAGGGTGTCCCTTCCTATTTCGTAAATGTCTTTGAAATTTGGGCCCCATTGAAGTAGTGGATCGAAGACCAGCCACTCAGTTCTCAGGCCCTTAAAGCATATTTTCGAAATTAATAAAGATAGTTACTTGAAACTAATGTAGAAGCTTCCAATTTGCCACAAGGGTGTTCTTTACTATTTCTTGCGTGCCCCCCTAATTTGGGATCAATTGGAGTGGTGGTTCAGAACCTCTCTTAGAACCCCCAATGTGTAAAAGCTTATCATCGAAATTAATAAAACTAGTAACTTTAAATTAAGATATAGCGTTCCAATTGTGTACAAGGGTTAACTAGTATTGAAAGTATGATGGGACTGCATATGGGCGAAATCGTACCATAATTTCGGGTCCTGGAACCCTTGAAAAGTTCAAGGACTAACAAACATATATCTTAAAAACACCATAACTCAAAAAATAATGCCGGTATTTAGATGAAATTTAACAATAGGTTACTAGTAATGAAAGTACCATGGGAATTGGTTGTGGTCGAGTTTAATTTCGAAGCCAAAGAATATATTTCCTATGTCCTATGTGTCTCCGAAATCTAGACTTAATTGTAGTGGTTCAGCTATGTTCAAAGGTACTTGCTGCATTTATGTAAAATTTATTTTTATATTTAAATGAATTATATGAAAAGGTGTAAATTTTTAATTGTATTTTAGAAATACATTTATTGCATATTTTGCGTTTATAAGTTTTTCTATTAGGTATATAAACTAACCTTTTAAAATAATTGCAATTTTTAAAAATTTGAATTATTAAATATATTATGCTTTGATTATCTTTTTATCACAAAATTTAATAATTAGAATTTTTTCATTTTGTAATTGAATTGGAATAAATATATTTTCATTTATTTCAAGTTTGTTTGTTTTTTAATATTTTTAAATAGATAAATTAGTAAGAATTTGTAGTATTTTTTAATAGATAGGGTAATTAGAAAATGTTTTTAGTATTATACAGTTAATTTGGTTAGCTATGTCTTACGATCAAATTAATAACAGCTTCTATGGTGTTAAAATGACTTATGGATATGTCCTTAAATTTGAACCAAATAGGTGTAGGGTATTTCTAAGTCGGTTGCACCGACTGACTGTTTAAACAAGTAACAAGTAAAGTTGTTTAAATTCAAAAGTAACATCCTTATACTTGGGCAATAAGTTATTATTAGGCTGTTTTGAATTTTTAATTATTTTCTATAGTTTGTTGCGTAGATGCGCAATGTTCTAAGTTCAATGTTGATACAAGGTTCGGTGGCCTTGTCCTTTTTGCAAATGTTAAGAACAAAGAGTTAATTATCTCAAAAAGCCTTGAATAGAATTGAGAGATCATTAAGTCAATACCTTCTTCGGCTAACAGATCGATCCAACTGGTGACTGATAAAGCATTATTTATGCTTTGATAATTAGAATTTAGGAAGTTATATACAAACATTATTGTAAGATTTAGTAAAAAGTGAAAAAAAAGTGGGAATTTCGGCAATTATTGTGTTACATAAGGACTGTTAGTAAAACGGTTTTCTGAATCATCGACGAGCTTTACAACCACTTTGCCATATGCATTCTAAATGCAAGATCTAAAAGCCTTTTTTATGCACCAAAACAAGTAAGTTAGTTCTTGTGTTAGCCTCAATTAGGCAACTATTTTTGTCATCATGCAAAAATGCAAGAAAGAGCCTCACATAATTAAGAATTTTTTGCATCACTAAATGTAAAAAGTGCGTAGGTTAAAAGTTAAAAATTCAGTTAAAAATTTTTTGGCCATTCTTTAATTGAAAATAATTACGGGTTTAACGTTAATAACGGACTTGTCATTATTGATATTTATGATCATTATTAATTTTAAAAATTTTTACTATTTTTGTTATAGTATTAATATTGCCATTAAAGTTATTATTATTATTAATACTATTTTTATTATTATTATTATCATTATTAACTTTTACTATTATTGTAATTATTATTATTATTATCATTATTGTCATTATTATTAATTATATTATCTAATATATAAGGATGAAAAATTGTTTTTTTGTTTGTTTGTCAAGGATTCTCGTGAAAACCACTGGTCAGATTATCACCAAATTTTACAGGAATAATTCTGGGAGCCCAACGGTGAAATAGCCTATGTCGCAATTTTATAAGTCAACAGGTTGCGGCTCCAGAGCCGTTTTAACCTTTTCGTGTTTTTGATATCGAGTCGAAACGGTTGGTTCGTGAAATTATGCACGAATGTTCCTATTAGCTAGCGGAATGAGTTGTATAAAGTTGGCTGGAATATATTTACCCAATTCGGCCCAGCGGCCTTCCAAAACTTTTTTTGTTTCCGATTTGTGTTTAATTGTACGGGTTGATTTTGCATTCCAAAATAGAGGCTTCAAAGAATTTTTATTAGCTTCGATTAACTCGTTTGCCACGACGACGCCATGAAGTTTTCTATAAATTTTAATTGCTTAAAAGGTTAAATTCATTTTATTGAAAATTTTGCACCAGCATTGATTTTAGTCATAAAAGACCACCGAGTTAATTCGGTTTTGACCTGTTTACGCGTTTTGCACAAAGATTCTATGAAATTTTACTACTTTACAATTGTTGTTCTCCAAAAAAAAAACGATTTCAGTGACAAATGGCAGTTTTCTTTTTTTTTGTTAATAAAATCTAAAAACCAAAAATTTCAATTTCGTATATATTAAGCTTAAATATATAATATTTTTAAACCCTTTTTCAAAAAAAAAATACTAAATTTCATTCGCAAAATCATAAAACAAGTAAAGAAACAGTCAGTCGGTGCAACTGACTTAGAAATACCCTACACCTATTTGGTTCAAATTTAAGGACATATCCATAAGTCATTTTAACACCATAAAAGCTGTTATTAATTTGATCGTAAGACATAGCTAACCAAATTAACTTTATAATACTAAAAACATTTTCTAATTACACTATCTATTAAAAAATATTACAAAATCTTACTAATTTATCTATTTAAAAATATTAAAAAACAAACAAACTTGAAATAAATGAAAATATATTTATTCCAATTCAATTACAAAATGAAAAAATTCTAATTATTAAATTTTGTGATAAAAAGATAATCAAAGCATAATAAATTTAATAATCCAAATTTTTAAAAATTGCAATTATTTTAAATGGTTAGTTTATATACCTAATAGCAAAATATGCAATAAATGTACTTCTAAAATACAATTACAAATTTTGAACTTTTCATATAATTCATTTAAATATTCAAATAAATTTTACATAAATGCAGCAAGTACCTTTGAACATAGCTAAACCACTACAATATAGTCTAGATTTCGGAGACACATAGGACATAGGAAATATATTCTTTGGCTTTGAAATTAAACTCGACCAGAACCAATTCGCATGGTACTTTCATTACTAGGAACCTAGAGTTTAAATTTCATCAAAATACCGGCATTATTTTTTGAGTTATGGTGTTTTTAAGATATATGTTTTTTAGTCCTTGAACTTGTCATGGGTTTCAGAACCCGAAACCATGGTACGATTTCGCCCATATGCAGTCCCGTCATACTTTCAATACTAGTTAACCCTTGTATACAATTGGAACGTTCTATCTTAATTTTAAGTTACTAGTTTTATTAATTTCGATGATAAGCTTTTACACATTTGGGGGTCTAAGAGAGGTCCTGAACCACCACTCCAAATGATCCCAAATTAGGGGGGCACGGAAGAAATAGTAAAGAACACCCTGTGCCAAATTTGAAGCTTCTACATTTGTTTCAAGTTACTATTTTTATTAATTTCGAAAATATGCTTTAAGGTCCTCGGAACTGAGTGGCTGGTCCCCGACCCACTAGTCCAATGGGGCCCAAATTTCAGAGACACTTACGCAATAGGAAGGGACACCCTGATACCAAATTTGGAGGTTATATCTTCATTGGTTTCGGAATTACGCTAGTTTGGCCTAAATTCGATCAAAAAGTTCTCAGTTCCGAAACCATTGTCCAATCCTCACCGTACGTAATCACCGCCGTAGTTTCATTACCAATAACCTACAGCACAAATTTCATGAAGATAGACTCATTAGTTGTTGAGTTATCGTGATTTTTAATATATGTTCGTTATCCCTGACACCGACTAAAAGGTCCAGAATCCGAACCCATGGGCTGATTTCGCCCTTATTCAGCCCGCGCTGTACTTATAGTACTAGTTAACCCTTGTACACAATTTGAACGGTCTATCTTAATTTTCAGTAACTATTTTTAGTAATTTCGATTATAAGCTTTTAAAACTTGGTAGGTCTGAGAGGGGTACTGAACCACCTCACCAATTGATCCCAAATTAAAGGACCACGCAAGAGATAGTAAAGAACACCCTTGTGGCAAATTGGAAGCTTCTACATTTTTTCAAGTTGTTATCTTTATTAATTTTAAAGATATGCTTTAAGGTCTTCAGAAATGTGTGGCTGGTCCCCGACCCACTACTCCAATGGGGCCCAAATTCCCAAGACACTTAGGAAATAGGAAGGGACACCCTGATACCAAATTTGGAGGTTCCATCTTCATTGGTTTCGGAATTATGCTCGTTTGGCCTAAATTCGATCAAAAAGATCTAGGTTCCGAACCCATGGTCCAATCCCGACCTTACGCAATCCCCGAAGTAGTTTCATTACTAGTAACCTGCAGCACAAGTTTGATGAAGATAGTGTCATTAGTTGTTGAGTTATCGTGATTTTTTATATATGTTCGTTAGCCCTTCAATCGATTAAAAGGTCCAGAATCCGAACCCATGGGCCGATTTCGCCCATATGCAATCCCCGCCGTACTTTCAGTCCTAGTAACCTACAGTTAAAATTTCATCAAGATAGCTCCATTATTTTTTGAGTTATCGTGCCTACGGACGGACGGACGGACATGGCTATATCGACTAAGGCGGTCACGCTGATCACAAATATATATACTTTTCCATATCTAGCTCGCTTCCTTTAGGTGGTTACAAACACCATACCAAAGTTAATATAACCCTTTACCTATTCTATAGGTGTAGGGTATAAAAAATTAAAGAATAACATTAAAAAAAATAAATATATATAAAAAAAAAACATTTAAGTTAAAAAAAAAAAAAAATTCTGTCATCCACCACTATCAGGATTTGAACCAGAGACTATATATAATAGTTAAAATTTGGTACAACAAACACTATCACCCCGTTCTATACCCTCTCTAAAATTATTTGTGATAGATCTTTAATTTAAAGAAAATTCAAACTTAAAAAATTAAATTAATTTTAATAACTGTAGTTTAGGAAAAAAATTTTATTAAAATAATTTTGTTTTAATAGTAAGTGTAATATACATCTTCTCATTAATTAAATACACACAAAGTAAATAATTATGAATTTATGAATCCATACATTTGTAAAATGTTTAGGAGGTACAGTCGCAAAAATAATTTTATAATTTAATTAATTTATTTATTAAATTAAAAATTTATTTCATATATATGAAAATTTATATATAAAAAATAAAGAATAACATAAAAAATAAATTTATAAATATAAATTTATAAAAAAAAAAATAATTTAAAATGAAAAAAAAACAAATTAAAAAATTAAAATGTGCCTTTCACAACCATCAGGATTTGAACCTGAGACTAATGTTTAAAATTTGATAAAAGGAACACTATCACTAGACCCTCATTTATATAAAATGTGCTAGATCTTTAATTTAAAGCAAATTCAAACATAAAAAAAATTAAATATAATATAATAACTGTAATTTAGAAAAACATTTTACTTAAAAAATTTTTTAAATAATTTTGTTTTATAAGTAAATGTAATATATACATCTTCTCATTAATTAAATAAATACAAAATATATAATTATAAGTTAATAAATGCATAGAGGTGTATAATATTTAGGTAGGTACATTCGCAAAGTTTTATAAAATAATAAATTTTTTTTTATTAAATTGAAAATCTATTTTATTATTTTTATTTTGATAAATATAAAATATATTATATATATATATATATATATATATATATATATATATATATATATGTATATATATATATATATGTATATATATACATATCATAAAATAACATAAAAAAGAATTTATATAATTACCGAATTAGTAATAATATGAATTATTATATTATATACTATTATATATTTTTTTATTTGGAAATTATTACTTAACTCACTATTAAATTTTTATTTACACAAACGATCAAAAGTTCCAGAACCCGAACCCGTGTTCCGATTTCACCCATATGTAGTCCCCGACGTACTTTCAATACTAGTTAATCCAACACAATTGGAGGTTCTATCTTAATTTTAAGTTATAATTTTTATTAATTTCGATGATAAGCTTTTAAAACTTGAAGGGGTTTAAGAGAAGTACTGAACCACCACCTTAATTGATCCCAAATTATGGGGACGAGCAGGAAATAGTAAATAACACCCATATTTCTACACTTGTTTCAAATTACTATCTTTATTAATTTCGAAAATATGCTTTAAGGTCCTCGGAACTGAGTGGCTGGTCCCCGACCCACTACTCCAATGGGACCCAAATTTCAAAGACACTTACGAAATAGGAAGGGACACCCTGATACCAAATTTGGAGGTTCTATCTTCATTGGTTTCGGAATTATGCTCGTTTGGCCTAAATTCGATCATAAAGTTCTATGTTCCGAACCCATTGTCCAATCCTCACCGTACGTGATCACCGCCGTAGTTTCATTACCAATAACCTACAGCACAAATTTCATGAAGATAGCCTCATTAGTTGTTGAGTTATCGTGACTTTTTTTATATATGTTCGTTAGCCCTGACACCGATTAAAAGGTCCGGAATCCGAACCGTTGGGCTGATTTCGCCCTTATATAGTCCGCGCTGTACTTATAGTACTAGTTAACCCTTGTACACAATTTGAACGGTCTATCCTAATTTTAAGTAACTATTTTTAGGCATTTCGATTATAAGCCTTTAAAACTTGGTAGGTCAGAGAGGGGTACAGAACCACCACTCCAATTGATCCCAAATTAGGGGAGCACGCAAGAAATAGTAAAGAACACCCTTGTGGCAAATTGGAAGCTTCTACCTTTTTTCAAGTTGTTATCTTTCTTAATTTTAAAGATATGCTTTAAGGTCTTCGGAAATGTGTGGCTGGTCCCCGACCCACTACTCCAATGGGACCCAAATTCACAAGACACTTAGGAAATAGGAAGGGACATCCTGATACTAAATTTGGAGGTTCTATCTTCATTGGTTTCGGAATTATGCTCGTTTGGCCTAAATTCGATTAAAAGGTCCAGAATCCGAACTCATGGGCCGATTTCGCCCATATGCAATCCCCGCCGTACTTTCAGTCCTAGTAACCTACAGTTAAAATTTCATCAAGATAGCTCCATTATTTTTTGAGTTATCGTGCCTACGGACGGACGGACGGACGGACGGACGGACGGACATGGCTATATCGACTAAGGCGGTTACGCTGATCACAAATATATATACTTTTCCATATCTAGCTCGCTTCCTTTAGGTGGTTACAAACACCATACCAAAGTTAATATACCCCTTTACCTATTCTATAGGTGTAGGGTATAAAAACGGAAAACTTCAGACATCCTGCTTAATAAGGTATAGAGTAACGCTCTTCTAAATAAAGAAGTGGAATACCAACTACTCCAACCTGCTGCAGTAGCTCAATCAAACCTGTGGACCTGTGGAGCTAACCTTTTGATCTGACTGCATTGCAAAAGCGATGACGGCTCTTTCATTAAAGCGAATTTGTGAAAATTTCAGAATCTTAGCTTTTGCTCTGCGCCACAAACGTAATGGCAAATTTAGTATAACCTTTATACCTATAGACATACGGATATAATAATACTTACATGTAAATTAGATAAAACCTGAGCATTGAGCGTTTCTGGACCTCGCAAAGGGTTGATAATTGAAAGCACAGGTACAATTTGTTAATTGTGTCGCAATAAACTAACGGAAATTGACGAAAGTGTTTTAAAACTTTTTGTGGATTTTCAAAAAATTTTTCAGATTCATAATCATCCTAATATCGGTTATCAAATTACAAGTCTATTAAAATAGTGAACTGCATTGTCTAGCAGCAATACTTATATAAAATTTGCAGGCAATCGGTTACACCTATTTTATTTTACAAAGAAGTTTGAAAACTGTTCCAACTTTAAGTTCAGAAAACTCCCCTTACCCAAAAACCTTTATATACAAATTTTTATGATAATTGACTGAGCAAGTTTGGAACCTATATACTATAAAAAACTAAAAAAAATTTAGCTTTATACATATATAGATTATAAAATATAAATTTTAATTTTGAAAAATTCAGGGCAACGCCGGGTAAATCAGCTAGTTATATATAATATTAGAAGACACTGTTAAAGTTTTTCTTCTAATAAAGTTAGTATATATAGAACTGCTAGTTGTTGCATTTTAAATTAGAAATGTTTTTTGTTTCAGTGAATATTAAATGGAACGGCAAACGGATTTAAAAGAAGTGGTTTTTACTGATCAGGAAGGTCATTATTATGAATAGTCTTTAAAATTGTATCGGAAGTGTTTATATTATTCATGAAATTTTTTATTATAGTACCTTTTTTCCATCTTTTGTAATTCATTATTTTAGAAATTTGAAAGATCTTTATTTAGGTTTAAATCTAAAATTCTTAGGAGAAATATTAGTTATTTGCAAAGACCGGATCGTCATGCATTTAAAAATTGCAAAATATGCGCATATATATGCACCTAAAATTATGAAAATATGCACTTTATATGCATTTAAAAATTCCCATAAAAACTGAAATAAATTAATAAAATAACAGTACTTTAGGGTTAAATTTATATTATATTTTAGGTTTTCTTTAATTAATTCAAATTTACTATTATACATATATAGCCAAAAACCGTAAAATTGTAATAAAAACAATTTCAAGTTATATAAATATAAAAACAAACAAACAAAACAAGAAAAAACATTATTAAGCAAACTAAACTAAACTAAAAACAAATTTTTATGTGTACAAAAATAATGTCGTAAAAAACCAAAGTAATTAAAAATATTAAATAAAGATTAATTAAACATTAATATTTTTAGAAAAATAAAAAAAATATTTACAAAATTATTTATTTGATTAAATTTTCGTAGAACCATTTATGTTCTTGAGGAACGAAAGGCATTAACCCTTTTACATCTTTCAGTTTTTCAACTGAAATTTGCTCATTATCTTCTCCCTTGGAAGCAAATCTGTTTGACTATCTGGTGGTTCTTTATGAGAAATTTCAACCTTTAAAAATGGCGAATTTATATCATAGTTGGTTTTATATAAATAGTATCCATACTTTTCTATACAAAACCATTTAATACCGGTTTAGAATGGAACCTTTTCTTTAAGTACATTCATTTTGCTATTAGTTATTTTTAATTTTTTTTGTAATAAATTGACCGCTCTAAAATGGTTCTTCATTTCGGTAACCATTCCATTTTTACCTATTGCTTCCCTGATTATTTGGTTATATTGGTCAGGTGTGTAAATATTTTCATGTTTGCGAAGAACCTTTTCAATTCGCCCGAAATCTCTATCACTGTCTAAATAGGAGTGGCCAACTTCAGGGAACTTATGATCGATCAGGTCAAAATACTTCAATATCAATGCTTGGTGCAAACAAATCATATTAAAGTTTTTGTTTTGGCCGGCACATGAGTCTGACCAAATTATTAAATGGCGACGCTTATTTATTTCCGAATTATTGTTAATAAGCATCCATAAACAACTAATAACTTCGAGACTTCCACGATTAGCCTCATCTTCCGTCCAAGTATGCATAAAACTTTTATGACCTTCCGTTGTAATGCAGTGGATTCCTAAATTATAAAACCAAAGCTGCCTGGAATAAAATGCCTTGGAGGTTGTTAGTTTTGGTAAAGGCATTGTTTGCTGCAAATCAACAGTTATGTAACAGACATTAGGATCAGATTTCGCCAATTTTCTGTCCAGTTGTTGCAATTCAAAAACTATTTTATAATTTTCTTGGTGTTCCTCATTACTTTTTCCAGAATCACAAATACTGCATGTATCACTTTTCGGGCAAGAAAATGATAAATTAAAATGATTGTCGAAAATATATCAAATCCTTTTACGTTTACCATTACAAACGACAAAGTAAGAATAGCTATGCAAACGTCGTTTTGTAACGCCAGTTTTTGTGCGCTTCGGCGATTTCATTTCAATATTTTTAAATAAAACAGCATTTTTTGCATCAGCATTTAAATTGTAGTAATTTGAAAATAATAGTTGTCTTGATTCTTCATTAATTATTTCAGAACAGCGATAACGGCAATTATTAGTGCATAAATTCCCTAAATTAACTGATTTTTTTTTAATTACTTTTCCGCTTTGAGTTTCATAAGAAAGTCCCTTTGCTCTACAAATTTGAAATTTCTTACGTTTCCACTCCTCGGGATTTCTACTCCTTTTTTTTCTAGTTTTTAATTTTAATGGAAATATTTTTTTTTGTTTGTCTGATTGCTAGACCCTGCTTCGAGACTTTCAGTACAAGGTTCTAAAATTATTATTCCAAAAATTTATATGTTGCAAAACTTAGTACCAAAAATTTTAAATAATATAATATCTACCTGTTAATAATAATTCATTTAATTCAACATTTTTATTAGACTCGATTTCAAGATTATCACTACTAGATTCTAAAATAAAATTTATTTCAAAAGGAAACTTACTACCGAACATTTTAAATAATATATAGCTGATAATAATAATTCATTTTTATTAGACTCGTTTTCAAGATTATCATTACTAGACTCTAAAATAAAAAGTATGTTAAAAGAAAACTTACTACCGAACATTTTAAATAATATATACCTGATAATAATAATTCATTTTTATTAAACTCGGTTTCCAGATGCTCTTTACTAGATTCTAAAATAAAAATCATGTTAAAAGAAAACTTACTACCGAAAATTTTAAATAATATGTACCTGATAATAATAATTCATTTAAATCAGCATTTTTATTAGACTCGGTTTCAAGATTATCATTACTAGATTCTAAAATAAAAATTATGTCAAAATCAAACTTTACCGAAAATTTTTAAATAATATCTACCTGACAAATAATTAGTATTTTCAAAACAACTTGGAGCATATTCGGTATCTGAACCAGAAAAGTCCTCAAGAGAACTCTTATCTTCTTCAATATTTTCTTTAAACTTCTTCTCTAATTTTTTCTTTTCGAGTATTAATTGGACCATTATCTTCCCGCGATTCATTTTAAATAACTTTTTTTCATAAAATTATACACAAAAAATAGCTAACTAGTTCTCACTAGTTCATATTCAAACATGAAACTGAACACAAAATTTTATTTTCTAAACAATATTTTTAATAAAAATATTTGCTACTACAAAATTTACAGTAATTTTAGCAAAAACATATTTCTTTTAAATGCACTAACTATAATAATGCGTACATACATATTGTACACTAGTATACTTATTTTTTTTGCTTTTTCTTTTTTTTGTTCTTTATAACCGTCACTTTCTGATTTAAAAAATTGTACCTATTTTTAAAGAAAATAAAATTATAAACATTAAAAAGGGTGTTAAGTGTTAATACTTTGTTATTAAATTTGCCGACTGTTATGATTGATGTTTTAAGTGGAAGAAGGTGTTAAATAATTCACTTAACAATTTCTTCAATTGAAATATAAATCATAATCGTCTCCAAATTTAGCAAGAAAGTATTAAGGGATCTTAACACTTTTATGCATTGAAAAATTGAACAATTAATCGGTTTTATTGTATTTAACTCCTTTATCCATCGAAAATCTCGCAATGTATTAACTGTATAGCTATAAAACCCTTCACAGTTGAAAATATGGATTATAAAATTATATTCTGTCCGAACAGCTCAATTTTTGCAAAAATGTCACTTAACACCTTTATCTACTTACCCCTTCAATTATTTGGTTAATTTCTTTATATTATTTAATATAAGAAGTAAATTAATATTTTTGTTTAGTAAGTTAAAACAGGTTACATTTAGTTCAATGCTAATTTCTAAAATTTGAGTATGAGCAGTTTATTATATTATTTTCTTAAATTAATATAGTTATTTACAGTTAAATTTATAAAAGATGCTATATTGAATATTTTAAATATTTTAAATATTTTATTTTTTTTTTTTTTTATATAAAAAGAATTAAAGGAAGATCTAAAATACGTCTCTTTAATTAAAATATTCGCAAACAAATCTAAAAAATATTGTTAACAAGTGCCCCTTGGGGGTTTACAGATTTTTCTCTTATCAATTCTTGAGATTAATATGAAAACCTTATATATGAAATTTGAAAACATTTCACTTACCCGTTTAGACTGTACACGTGTGCACAGACAGACATACATACTTTTTTTGGGTCTCTATGAATCGGAGTTATGTATTTTTGGAAATCAAATTCAAACTTTTAGTGCAAAAACAATATACCACTTAAGATATTTTATAAGTGGTTAGACAAAAATTTTCCTTATTTTCAAATTTTGTCCACCAAAAAAATGGAAATAAAAGGAATTAGCAATTCTATCTTAATTCCCTTTATATATTATTTTAAAATGTATTAAAGATTTTTTTCAATTCTGAAGGTTGACTGAGCTGCAGCCTATTAAATTCCGAAAAGGTCTTATATTTAATTGGTTATAACAAGATTTTAATATATTTCCAATTTAAAAACGGTTAAAGGCAGCTGCTTTCATAAGCTTTATAAAAATACATCGAATAAATGTATAGAGCAAAAATAACCATAATGCCAAACTCAATTTTAGCAAAATTTACATAAAAAGTTAAAAACTTGAAATTCAGAAATTCATTGTCAGAAATAAATTTTTTTATCATTCCTTCTGTTAAGATGTTCTAAGGGGTCGCAAATTGAAATTTCTATTTTTAAGCACATGTAACGTAAATACCCGGCCAAACTTTTTTCAAATTATCATTTACAAGGGTGTGTTAGTAAAATGATGTTTCTATACTATTAAAAAACTAAAAAGTAAAATTAACAATATTAGTAACCAAATATTTTAACAAGTCTAAAAATTATATATGTACGAGAACTACTTATTCTTGCTAAAAGTTCGGCTCTCAATGTTAATTTGTTAACGTTAGTAGCAAAGAGCTCAGACCTTAAGTTCGTCTCTCTTAACATTCGCGAAATTGGCTCAAATTTACAGTAATCTATAGAATGGTGTGAGACGATTAAAAGCAAAATTTTCCTAAAGCTCTCTTATCCCGAATACCAGGGTAAAGAAATATTATGTTCGCCCCCAGACGTCGAGAACGACGGTAGTTTATATTAATTAAAAGAAATCCAGCTTTATAAGGAGGAAGACGTACTGAATCAGCTCAAGCAAGATCGCGTAGAGCAAAACGAAAAAACTAGAACGAAAGTTGTTTTTTGGTTTTAATGGTTTTTAATGTATCAGGAACAAATTCGGTTAGATTGGTAACTGTATTTCTACACTTTTGAAAGCCATAATCAACGAAGTGGCAACAATTTATTTTTTAAAACAATTTGGGAATAGTCGACAGTTAAGCAATGGGTCTATAATTACTGACATTATATGTAAATCTTATGTATTGGGTTCATAAAAGAAAGTTCTAGGACTCGAGGAAGTGGCCAAATTGAATGGGCAGATTAAATAGTGGTTCAACGAAGTGTCGAGTACAATGTTTTGGTATTATTGGTCAAACCCCGTGGGGCCGTATGAAAAGACATCTCTTTGAGGTCATAATGTCAAATGTTGAATGAGATGGAGGATCTAAATTATTCTGTACGTTTTGGAAAAAGAGTTAGAAACGTAGAAAATCGAAAATAAATCGCAGATTAGAAAAAAATTAGATTTAATTCTAGATAAATAATCTTTATAAAGAATATCCGGTAAGCATTTGAACCTAATACAGATGTTATAGACAAAATACTACAGACTTAGTTTTTTATTTAGTTTGCTGGGAAATGTATAAGCCAATAAAGAGATTAAAGGAGATTTGGACGCAAATTATTTCAAATAGGTCGGAAGATAGCAAATCAACTAAACTTCTCGTTAGCGTGGTTTTAACAGCTAACAGAACTAACAGAACTTTAAGATCACAGAGTGCGTTTTAATACGAAGTCCTTTCACGTTTTGGGCAAAAGAGGTTCTCAGGTTTTTTGAATTGTGTTCTATTTTATTACGCAGTTCGAATTCCTTAATTAGTATTTCAGACCAGCTGTTGTGATTTATTATGAATTTATGTAAGTTATGTATAATACTTATTTGAAAAAGGAGCTACTTTAAATATCAAAATACCAAATCAAAAACAATCAATGTTGGCTATAAGTGGTGATAAATATCGCAAGGTTCTGCATTCGGATATAGACAAGGACAACAAGAGACAAGAGTCGGAAGAGTTCAAAATAGTACCATTACCATGATGATTATTATGGTTTTTATGATTTCATTCATTTCGCCTTTTTTACTCTATTTGCTTTCTTATATATTACTTTTATATTTCACATGGGTAAGAAAGGTAATTTAAGGTAACTAAATTTAATTTATAATATATTTAAGATAATTAAATTTGAATATAAATCATATCATATATGTTTAACTGACTTAGGAATACCCGACACCTACCTGGTTCATATTAAATTACGAGTCTATAAGTCATTTTTATTTTATTTTATTTTGAACTAAGACAAGGTTTTTACAAAAAAAAATCTTATTGCTAAAACTTAAAATTAACATGAAATTTGATTACAAAACATAAATTTAAATACATAAAAATCAAAAGTTTATTAATTTTTTTTTGTAGATTCTAAAAAATCCATACATAGCGAAAATACAGTTAAAATGCAATTTATAAAGTAAAAAAAAAACAAAAATAACTAAATTATAGAATTATAAAATTATGTGAACGTATAATATATTGAAGGTTAAAATTATTGTCATAGGTCATTAAGAAATTTTAATTTTAATTTACGTTTAAAAGTATATCTAGAAATTTGTGTTGGAAAAAGATGACTGTGTTTATTGAATGTAATGCAACATCTGTTTATTGGTTCATCTTTTCCGTATTCAGTTCTATGAGTATTTTTAACTAAATATTTTGTTCTTCTCGTATTTCTGCACCCATTATTTATTTTAAAATTATCTGCTAAAAACTGAACGTCAATGTTTTTTCTTTTCTTAAGACATCAAAAGTAAAGCAAGAAGAAAAAATTTGCTTGCGTGAGTATAAAGTGAAGATATTTAATGATTTAAGTCTTACGAGAAAGCTAGGCTGATAGGCAGAATTGAATAATCTCTAGGATTATATTCATTTCTCAAAGCAAATAAAAGAAATTGCTTTTGCACGGATTCTATTCTATCAGAATAGAATTATGAAATGCGGGATCCCACACAATGTTACCATATTCAAGAATAGATCGTACTAAGGAACAATAAAGAGCTTTAGTTACAGCGATGTTGCTGAATTCTTTAGCTCTTCTTTTTATGAACCCGAGCATTTTGTTTGCCCTAGAAATTGTATACACATAATGAAGATGGGAGTTCAGTTTATCATCCAACAGAATCCCTAAGTCGGTAATATTTTTAACTCTTTCAAGATTTACATTATTTATTTTATAACCGAAAGTAATGGTAGATCTTTTACGTGTAAAACTTATAACCTTGCATTTTTCAATGTTTAGTTCTAACTTATTAGAGAAGCACCATTCTTGCAGATTATTGAGATTTGTCTGAAGTAGTGCAACATCGGAACTCTTTTTAATTACATGATAAATCTTGAGATCATCAGCAAATGCAACATGTGACACACCGGAAAGTTTACTAGAAAGATCGGAAATGAATATATTAAATATATTAAAAGTGGCTACCTTGCGGTACTCCTGATGTGGCATTGATTGAGTCCGAGAAAAATCCTTGAAATTTGATATTTTGCGTCCTATTTGTAATATATGAGAATATCCAATAAAGAAAAGGGCCGGAAATTCCTAAGGCTGCAAGTTTGTTTAGTAGAATTTTGTGATTAACACGATCGAATGCTTTGCTAAAGTCCGTGTAAATAGCATCAACTTGGTGCCCATTTTCCATTTCATTAAGGATTTCAGAAGTGTAAACTAAAAGGTTTGTTGTTGTGGAACGACCTTTTCTGAATCCATGTTGTTGTTCGTTTAGTTTTGTATTTATGATGGGTGTAATTTTGTCAACAATAATTTTTTCAAACAACTTTGGAATAGTTGATAGAATAGCTATACCACGGTAATTTTCGACTTATAATTTATCACCCTTTTTGTAGATAGGGGTTAGATAAGAGGAAAGAGAAAAAATACCTGAGGAAAGAGATTTATTAAAGATAAAATGAAGCGGATGAGTGAGGTAACTGACACAGTTGAATAAAAAAGTAGGTGGAATCAGGTCAGGTCCTATACCTTTTTTGGTATCAAGTTTAGTAATTGCTTCAAATATTTCAACTTTGGAAAGGTATAAATCCGTAATAATAGGATTTGAATTATTATTTAAGTTAGAGAAATCGAAATTGATTGGAGACTCGTGTGGACGATAAACTTTTTGAAAAGATTTAGCAAAGAAATTGCAGATCTTTTTAAGACAATTAGAAAACGTATTGTCTTTTGACATTAAGCTTGGATAACCGTAAGTTTTACGTTTTGTGTTAACGAAGTCAAAAAACTTTTTAGGATCTGTAATTAATTTGTTGCCTACGTTAGTGAGATATCTATCATAAGCCAAATTAGATTTTTGTTTAAATTCAAAAGCAAGATCCCTGTACTTGTTTAATAAGTCATTATTAGGTTCTTTTGATTTTTGAATTATTTTGTATAGTTTATTGCGATGATTACGCAAGTCCTAAGTTCACTGTTCATCCAAGGTTCGGTTGTCTTGTACTTTTTGCGAATTTTAGGAACAAAGGAGTTAATTATCTCAAATAGCTTTGCATAGAATTGAGAGATAATCAAATCAATATCCTGTTCGGTTAACAGGTCGTCCCAACTGATGACTGATAAAGCATTATTAATGCTTTGATAATCAGCATTAAGAAAGTCATATACAAAAATATTATTGTAAGATTTGGTAATAAGTGGTATAGCAGTGGAAAATTCGAAGATGATTGCGTTATGATGCGGAGTGTTTGTAAAAAGGTTTTCTGAATCATCAGCGAGCTTTAACACCACTTTATCATATGCATTCGTGAATGTAAGATCTAACCACTTGTAATAATTATTCGGCAAGCTGATAATTTGTTGTAAATCATTACCATAAAATACATTAATGAGATCGAAATCTATTTCGTCCTGAAAGTTGATTGGTAGTAACAAATTATCAGATTCGTCAACAATAAAAGATAAAGAAGGACGGTTAAAGTCCCCTAAAATTATAATTGAATCATCCTCATTCATATTTGACATGCTGGTATATCTCGAAAAATTCCGAATATGACGAATTGTCAGAATTAGGAGGAAAGTAAACAATACCAAGGTATAAAAAATTATTACCTAAGTTAACTTTAATAAATTGGTGATCAAAAGATTGTAAGTCCTAGTGATTAATGCTACACTAGATAAGGTATTGTTTACTGCAAGTAGTACACCACCAAGGCGAGTACAATTTGTAGCAAGATAATCCCGATCTTTTCTATAAATCGACCAAGTACTGTCCAAAATTTCTTCATTTACAAAGGAATCGTTTAACCATGTTTCAGTGATAAAAAAATAGTAATTATGGTAATTTTAAAACCATAAAAGCATTTTTTAGTTTGATCGTAAGAAATAATTATCGAAATTAACATTTTTATACTCCTAAAAATTTTTATACAATAATACTAAACTCTCCCCAAAAATATTAAAAATTCTTTCTAATTTCTCTATTTAAAAATTTTAAAAAACAAAAGAATATGAAATAAATGTACTTATAAAATGCAATAAAAAGATTACATATTTAAACCTTTTTATATGTTTCAAAAAAATTTTACACATATGCAGCAATTACTTCTCTTCAGGACTATTATTTTGCAGTACTACAGTTACTGTTTAATGATTTAGTAACTTTAATTTATTATTTCCATTTTTTATAATCTTTCAATTTATTTTTCTTTATTTGAATGTTTTTAATGCTACAAATAATTAAATTTTTATTAGTTTAATTGTTTTGCTTTGAAAAATTCTGATTTGATTTACTATCTAGATTTATAGGAATTCTATGTACTTTTCCTTGAAATACATCCTGATTCAGGTAACAGGTATGCAATTTTTTTGAACATTAACAAACGTTATTGATTTGATTAGCTTTCTGTATGCAATGCAAATATAAGTACAGAAGGTAATTTGATAGACGACAAATATAACCTATATACTAAAAACGAAAAAAATGCCGCCTATCAATTTTTTTGATACAACGGTAAACAACTTTAAAAGCCTAATGAGAACAAAATTAGGAGTTGACAATTTCCTAATTAAAGAATTAAATGATAATCATTAAATCTTATACACAAAGGATATTGAAGATTATAAAAAATCACGCGATTTTTTAAGTGAAGCTAGCATTAAGCACTACTCATACACTCCAAAGCAAGAAAAAAAAGTATCATTAGTTCTAAAGTGTCTAAACAATGCGTACTCACCAGATGAAGTGCTCCAATTATTGAAAGCGCATGAATCAACTGTAACCAAGTTTGAAAAGGTTATCAGACTAACTGCAAAGCATTCAATTAAAATGAATATTGTTTTGCCATATTTCATCGTTCAAGCTGCACCCATAAGCTGAATTAACGAAATAAGAAATATTTCCGCACTGGATTACCAAATTATATACTGGGAAAAAATTCATAAACCAAACATTCTGCAATGTACCAGATGCCTGCGATTTGGTCACTCGTCAACAAATTGCAAAATATAGTTTCGCTGTGTTAAATGCGGCGAAAACCACCAACCTGAAAACTGCACCATAAAACCTGAAACCCCAGGGAAAAATTGTTCTGCACTTTATGCAACAAGCATGGACACCCAGCTTCTTTTAGTAAATGCCCTAAACAAATGGAAAAAATGGAACAACTGAAGGAAGCACTTAAACAAAAAATCTTTAGTAAGCACATTTCTAATAATAATTTTGTAAATAAAAACATTTCTTTTTCCGAAATTGTAAAAAATAATTCAAATACTAATAATACTTTATTAGAAATAAAAAATTCAATAACAAATTTAGAAAAAAAATTACATTTAGAAATTACAGAAAATATAAATAAAATTAATTTTATTTATGAATCACTTAATTCATAAGTGAGTCAATTGATGACTAACCACATTAATTTTAAAATTAATTCTGTCAATGTCAATTCATTAATATCATACAGTAAAAAATTCTCTTTTATGCACTTTCTGGAAAACAACAAACCTGACATTATATGTATGAAAGAGACAAAACTAAAACCAACTAACCATGGTGGTTGACATTTATAAAATAATTAGAAAAAATAGAAATTTTGATTTAGAAGGCGGAGGTGTTGCCATAGGTATTAAAAATTGTATTCAATTTTAAATTGTAAATAATAGCATTTTCGATAATTTTTTATGTATCGAAACATGCATTATATCAATACAATTAAAGAAAAGAAAAAAATTATTCATAGAAATTCCATATTGCTTGACAGCGTTATGCAGAATGAATAATTGTATTAACATAATAATAATTTAATTAATATTATATTATAACTTTAATAAGTATATTTACATAACTTATATATATATATATTTATATATTGATATATATTATATACGTATACATGTATATTTTTGCTTGTCTTTATTTAGTTAAGTTCTAGGTTAATCTGTGTTATTTTATACCAAAATCAATCAATTGTTTTGTCTAAAGCACAGTTAAAATTAAAAAGTATTATATGTTATATAAAAGTAAAACTATAAAGAAAAGCATTTGTAATAGACATTAACAAAGCTAAATAAAGTATATCAATTTAAAAAAAAAAAAAAAAAGACAAAAAAAAATAGGGCTAAATTTCAGACTAAATTAAATCAAAATTATTCTTCTCATTATTTAAACAGTAGTAACAAAATTTTGGATAATTGTAATATTTCCAACCAAAATATAGATTTTCATCTCTTACAACTAAATGTAATCATTATTAAAACTATGGATAACGTTATCCCCAAGCACAAAAATCGTAGTAATTTAACAAAATTCTAATCTGTAAAATTAAAAATTCTTTTAAATAAAAAACATAGCCTAATGAAAGACATACATAAAATTAATAAACAAAGATTAAATATTTCAATTCAAACTAAACAACTTCTAAAAAGCCTTGTAAATAACGTAAATAACTTAATCAAACTACAAATAAAAATAGAAATTAATAAATATTGACAATTCCGTCTCCAAAAAATTTCTCCAAAAATAGCTCAAATATGTTTCCCGAGATTAATAAAATATTTCGCAAAAAATCATATAACCAAATTTTAAAATTACATGTTGAACAAAATGATATACACTTACTTTCCTAAAATAATATAAATGCTAATTCTTTAAAAAAAACAACAACAAATCAATTTTTAATACAAGATCAATCACAAATATATAATGTAATGGGCTCTATTTAGAAAATATTCACAAAATACCATTAACATCAGAGAGAAGAATACATAATAAAATAATAAACCGAGTAGAACGATTCAATAATTATATCAAACATGTGAGAGATGAAAATACTTATCTTTCCAATATCTCTAACTCAAATAAATCCTCTGAACGGAGTGGTGAGTTTACAAATCACGTTCAGTTTTCTGCAAAGTTCAAAGCTCTTAAAAACAAAATTTCTTCTGGTATCGACAATATCCCAAATATAGTGTTAAAAAATCTAAGCAGCTTTATTATATCTGAATATGTTATTTTTTTTTAATAATGCAATAAACAATTCGTATTTTCCTAAAAATTGGAAAACCATATTGCTAAAGAAACGTGGTAAAGATCCAACCAACCCCAGCAACTATAGACCAATAAGCTTAATGCCAAACATTAGTAAAATATTTGAAACTTTGTTAAATGATAAAATTTCGAGCATTGCACACTCAAAAAACCTCATACCTGAAAACCAGTTTGGGTTCAGATACAAACACGGTACAATTAACACTATAACTAAATTAACTTCTGATATTTGCTGGTTTATAAATAAAAACTACGGCGTTGATGCCTGTCTCATTGATTTAGAAAAGGCTTTCAACACGGTTTGGTTGGACGGTTTAATATACAAATTATTAAAATATAAATTTCCAGTTCGCTTAATAGTACTTATACTATACAATAACAAATTTTTAGTAAATAGCCAAAATAATATGTCTAACAAAACATTTGTAATTGAAAATGGTCTCCAAAAAAGTATTGTTAACGCGCCAATTCTTTTAGCAGATCTTTTGCTTTGGTTAGACCGAGTTAAGGGTAATAGTTATGCCCTAGCGTTCGCAGACGACATAATAATATACTCTGCGAATGACACTGTAAACAGCATTCAGTATACTGTTCAAAAAATGTTTAACATTGTACAAGATTATTGCAAAATATGGAAATTAAAAGTAAACTTTAGTAAATGTGAAACCGTATTATTCACGGTAGAAAAAACAAGTTCAGATTATACAAGATTACCTACAAGATTATTGCAAAATATGGAAAGTAAAAGTAAACTTTAGTAAATGTGAAACCGTATTATTCAGTAACACGGTAGACAAAACAAGTTCAGACATTAGGAAAAGTTGGACAAATTTTACCATTAAATCGCCTTTTTCTCCTCTCGCAAATAAAAAAGTCGTTAAATATCTTGGGGTTCACCTTCATGGAAATCTGAACTTCATAGATTATATAAAATATACAAAAGAAAAAGGTAATAAATCTTTTATGGCACCAAAAATCTCTTTTACAATAAAAATATTAGTAACAGATCAAAATAATATGCTACCAAACATTAATAAGGCCTATGCTTGTATATGGTGTACCCATATGGTACAACATCAGTGCAAGCCTAATGGAAAAAATCAGCATGTTCAAAAGAAAGTGCATAAAAGTTTGCATCAATAAACATAGAAAACCGGAGTCCGAGTACAAAAATTTTTACTCCAATAAATATTTGTACAAGGAATCAAAAATCATAAGAATGGATAATTTTATTATAAAATTAATTCGAAATCACTATGATAGAGCATTAAATACTCCAGAAAACGGTTTAATATCGGATATATTTTATCGCATATAATTTTACCACAATGAGGAGTACATCAAGAAGACTTTGCTGATGGGCTTCATAGCCCGTGAGCACTTCATCTTCTTAGACAAGTATGGTTATATACAAAATCATGTCCCTATACTTTCATTATAGTAGACGGGGTACATGTAAAAAAATTGAATATGAACCAGGTAACATCAATCCAGATAATATGAAATATGACATGTCCATACCAGATAAAGACAAATCAATAAGAAATAACTATTGGTGGTTAAGCATAAAAAAAAAAATTAGTATAAAAGAATTATTAGATTAGTGTTATTTTAATATTAAAGTAATACATGCTAGTTTATAAGTTTTTTTCATTAGTTGTAAGAATAGGGTAAGTTAGGTTAGGGTTTTATTAAAAAACAAAAATGTAAAAATTGTCTTTTTAAATTTTTTGCAATTAATTAAAATTTTGAAATTAATACATACTTAAAAGTATGATTAAAATAGTTGTAAACGTTCATAATAATTATTAAGGTTTAACATAAAAAAAACACTTTATTTTTACATGTTAATTTTTAAAATAAGAAAAACCTTTTTTGTTAACTATTTTTGTAAATTAAGTTATAATAAGAATGTAAGCAAATAACAAAATAAAAAAATAAAAGTTTAGTCAAAAAAAAAAAAAAAGATTAGCTTTCTATCACAAAATTTAGTAAATAAAATTTTTAAAAATTGAAATTAAAGGTAAGTTCCAAGTATATGTACCTATTAAAAAAGCTTATAAATGCAAAACATGCATAAAAAGTATTTTTAAAATACAATAACAAATTTAGAACTTTTTATATAATTCATTAAAATATACAAATAAATTTTAGTACGTTTGAGTACAATTTAAGTATCGTACGCAATTTTTTAATTCCATATTACAAGCAGATTTACCCGGCGTTGCCCGGGAGGGTGCAAATTGTAAAAAAGCATTAAAAAGAAAGCCTCAAAAAAATATTTGTGGAGTTCCGTTAACCAATTGCAGCCCAACAGCTTTTTATAGATTTTTTAGTTACTTTGCTATAAATTAGAAATGGTTTAACCGATTGACTTCAAATTTTTTATAAGTGTTCCTCTTTGAGAATGGAGTTCACTCTATTAACAGACTTGGAATGAATGACAATTGACTTTAAATTTTGTATGGGTACATGTACATACTTATCATTCCTACGATTATTCAAAAAAAAGTAAATGACGCCCAATTTTTGAAAATAGGTAAAACTTCTTTGAATTAGGGGAATGTTTAAAAAAATGTTTTGTCGAGTTCTTTTAACCGATTGCGAAACAAAAACTTTAAAAAACACTTTGCAAAACTGTTTTAACGATTATCTCTAATTTTTCTATACATTTTTCTTCTGCTTCTTGAGAATTTGGTGCTCCTTGAATTATTATTGTTATTATATAATAATTATAAAAAGTTTCAAGTGAAATTTGATAAATTTGTTGGAAAATTGATAGAAAATTGATCCCTAAAAAAATAGTTTTAAAAAATTGCTTTATTACATTTTAAAATTAACATGTACACCATTCTTGTGTTAACTTTTTTCAATAACATTAACTTAAATTAAAGCTCCATTAAGAGGTCAAAAGGGTATACTTAATTTGCCATTATGTCATTATACTATGTCAATAGTAGTTTACTTGAATTGCCAACGTTTGAATGAAATATAGTCGATGGTTTAGAAAAGGTTTAAAAATCAGCTTTTCAACTTGTAGTTTGTTTTGTACTTAACTAAAAGTTCTACTACGCTCTTCCTTGTTTTTTTA
Source organism: Dolichopus griseipennis (assembly GCA_963082915.1). Classification (NCBI taxonomy): domain Eukaryota; kingdom Metazoa; phylum Arthropoda; class Insecta; order Diptera; family Dolichopodidae; genus Dolichopus; species Dolichopus griseipennis. The sequence goes on along the minus strand of OY720441.1, from coordinate 203,041,717 downwards.
TACGTTCCTTTTTTTTTAAATAAACTTTATTTTGTTATAATTTTACATATATATTAATGTATGTGCCAAGGACATTGTAAATTTGTGATTGATCTTCTACTATAAATTTATTTGTGGTGGTTTTATTTAATTTGTTAAAATCTATGTTATTTTGACAGAGTAAAGTTATAGTTATAAAATATCATTTTGGTCTATGTGTATTTTTGAAATTTGATTGTATTTGTTTTTGCAGAATATTTTATTGATTTCGGGGAACATGTTTGAATTATTTTTTGGAGACGAAGTTGCCAGTATTTATTAATTTCTATTTTAATTTGTTGTTTAATTAATGTATTGATGTTAATTAGGAGGTTTTTGAGTAAATAGATTTGTTCATTAGAAAAGTTTAATTTTTGTTTTTTGATCTTATGTATGTCGTTCATGAGGCTGTGTTTTTTGTTTAAAAGAATTTCTAGCTTAACTGAGTAGAATTTTTTTAAATTATTTTGATTTTTAATTTTTGGTATAACTTCACCCATAGTTTTAAGAATTATTTCGTTCAGCTGTAAAATATGATAATCTAAATTTTGGTTAGACAAATTGCAGTTATCGAAAATTTTATGGCAATTGTTGGAGTTGTATTTAGAAAAATAGTTTGAATTTAATTTACTTTGAAATTTGTCCAGTTTACTTTTGAAAATATGAATTTATTACTATGACTTGGTAACTCTTGCAATAAAAGCTCTTCATTGTTTAGTGACATTGAAATGTAAATGGCATTGTGAGTTTGTTTTGATTTGTTTCAAAACAAATTTTAATTCTAATATCTGTTATCACTAAATTAATATAAGAATTTGCACGTGGTAGTGGTGGTGCATCAGTTAAGAGTAAGTTACTTCTGTATAAAATTTTGTTGTCTTGTAACCATTTGTGTAATTGATTGTCTCGTGTATTGTTAACACAGTTGAACCATGAAGTATGTTTGGCATTAAAGTCGCCAGTTAATATATAAAAATTATTGAGATTCGAAAGATTTAACATTTCGAATATTTTTTCTAATTCTGTTAAAAAACTATTTGAATTTCTATTTGATGCATAAATAGAAATTATAAATAATTTTTTTCTTTTTTTTAATTGTAATTATATAATGCATGGTTCGATACATAAAAAGTTATCGAAAATGCTATTATTTACAATATCAAATTGGAAATATTTTTTTAATGCATATGGCAACACTTCCGCCATCAATATCGATATTTCGATAATTTCTAATTATGTCATAATTATTCAATGACCTGTGGTTATTTGGTTTTAATTTTGTCTCGCTCATGCAAATTATGCCAGGTTTACCTTTATGGATATTATTTTTAATTTAGTATTGTTAATATTCATTTTTAATTTTTAGAGATTCCATATAAATTTTTATATTATTGGAATTTTGATTAATTTGTTTTTTTAATGTTTTTTGCATTAAATTAAAATTTTTTTTATTTCAATTAAAATATTGTCATTATTATTATTGGTGATTGAATTAGTGTAAATATTATTAGAATTATTATTGCTATTTTTAAGGTTACAATTATTTTGTTTTGTAATATTTTTTACAATATTGGAAAATGATATATTTTTATTAATAAAATTTGAGTTTATGTGTTTACTTCAATATTTTGTTTTGCATTATCTCTAATTTTTTGACGAAGCTCAATTTTTTTAATATGAACTTGGCATTTGGTGTATGATGCCAGATGGCCATGGTTCCCACAAAAAATACAGTATAATTTATCTCTTGGATCTTCTGCAGAAAGTGAGCATTGTTTTGGTCTGTGATTATTTATCTCCACATTTTACACATCTTAATTGCATATAACAATTAGCCGCTGAATGTGAGAAGCGTTGACATTTTGTGCATTGTAAGTTATGGGATTTTAATAGTTTTTCCCATCTTACTATTTGATAATCCAGGACAATAATTTTCATAATTTCATTTGTCAAGCTATCAGCTGAAGCTTGAACGATATAGTGTGGAAGATTAATTCCATTGTTGATTGAATATTTGGTGGTTAATCGGGTAAACTTTTGAAATTTTATACTTGTTGTTTCTTGTTCTTTTAAGTAATGGAGAACTTCCTCTGGTGAGTATAAACTATTTAAACCTTTTAGGATTAAGGTTTACCTTTTTTCTGTTTTAGGTGTGAATGTCAATTTTACCTTCTTCCAGCAAGCTTTAATATCTTCGATATCGTAGGTATAAGGGGATGAATTTTTGGTGAAACTTCCGTAAAGGGGTTGTGAGCTATCAAGATGACGTCATCACATAACGGTACTAAATATCTCAAAGTTTCCGAATATATATACCATTAGTGGCGATGGCGCCATCTAGTGGTCGAAAAATGCATTACAAAATGTTCCTAAGATTTTGTAGCATTTTTATTAAAATGTTATATTTATCCTGTAAGACAATAAACTGGAACGAACATCTTACAATATTGTAGGGCATGATATTGTCTTTCATAAACATCTTCTCTCATCTGGATCGGTGCTACCATTTTTGAGATACTGCAATTTAAAGTAAAATTAAAAAAAAAAAAAAAAATCAAACTTTCAAAAAAATCACTATAAGTATGAAATTTCCCATAACACCCTGTATTTTTTATGATACTTGTCGAAAGGTCTTTTGACACTCTTTCCAACGGTATATAATAAGTATGGTATATGTTGACAAATAGCCCCACCAGAGAACATAAATGAAAAACTGACACAATAATTTTATTAAAAATTTTTCATACTCATACTCATTCTTTCATACTCATTTTCATACTTTATTTTTCATAATATTTTTCATTTTCATTTTGTGTCGCCTATTTGTTTTCCAGTTGAAATATGTATTTTAAAATGTAAGAATGCATTTTAGGCTTGGATACAATATTGAGTTGGGTTTTGTTCTGAGGGATTTTGGAGGTGACAAGCTCATAGTTTTAAAATTGTTTTAATATAATTAGAAAGGATCTTAGAGTTAGCTACAAAATCAGAATTATGCGCTTTTTCCAGAATATTTAAAAACATATATATACACAAGAGCCTGTATCAGGTGGGATTTTATAGTTGAATTCTAAATCAAGATTACCGCTTTTTCCAGAATATTTATATGTGTGTTCGTATATACAATGTTAGAAGAGATTTTTAAGTTTGATTCTTAATCAGGAGATCCACTTTTTCCAGAATATTTATAATATATGTGTATATGTTTATCCAATATTAGAAGAGATTTTAGAGTTGGATTCTAAATCAGGATTGCCGCTTTTTCCAGAATATTTAAAAATATATATGAATATGCCAGATTCTGACTTAGAAAAAGAGTTGGATTCAACTATTAGAGCTGGACTTATATATTTATTTATTTGTTTAATTATTTTTAATTATTTGATGCATCTTAATAACTCACATTTTATTATATATAAATATACAAATAAACGTTACTAGGTACATATTTTAATTATATACTGAATAATGCTTACATATTTATGTGCATAATCTATAATTATATTTTAATAGTTTTTTTTTCAGACACTACGTATTACGACATTCCGCTAAGTTTTGAATACAAGTTTTGATACGATTTTTCCGTTTATTATAAAGGTAATCAAGTTATATTTAGTTAAAATAATGAAATAAAAATATAATCCCTATCTGCTATCACAAATTTTAAACTAACTATAAAATCCCTTCTGATTGAGGAACTAACATACATATATATTATAGACATATAAATATTCTGGAAAAAGCGGTAATCTTCATTTAGAATCCGCCTCTAAAATCTCTTCTAATATTTGATATACATATACATAAATAAATATTCTGGAAAAAGCGGCAATCCTGAATTTAAATGCAACTCTAAAATCCTCCTAATTCAGATTCTTATAATCTGATAAAGCGCATAATTCTGATTTTGTAGCCTAAGGGCCTTTATAATTATATTTTTACATACATACTTAAATAAAACAAATTTTAAAACTTTGAGGTTGTCACCTCCAAAATCTCTCAAAACAAATTGCCAGAACCAAACTCAATATTGTATCTAAACCTAAAATGCATTCTAACATTTTTAAATTTGCCAAAAAGGCAAAATAAATTTATGACAAATAAAGTATGAAAATGTATTTTTTTATAAAATTGTTGTGCCATTTTTGCATTTATGTTCTCTGGTGGGGCTATTTGTCAACATATGCCATACTTATTATATACCGTTGGAAAGAGTGAGTTTTAAGACACCTTTCTAATGGTATAATAATAATACAGGGTGTTTTTGAAAATTTCACAGTTATAGTAGTTTATTTTGAAAGTTTGTTTTTTTTTTTTTTTTTTTTTTATTTTCACTTTAAATTGCAATATCTTAAAAATGGTAGCACCGATTCAGATGAAACCAGATTTATATGAAAGGCAATGTCATGCTCTACAATATTATATGATGTTGGTTCTAGTTTATGGTCTTACAGGAAAAATATAGCATTTTAATTAAAATGCTACAAAATCTTAGGAAATTTTTGTAATGCATTTTTCGACCACTAGATGGCGCCATCGCCACTAATGGTATATATATTCGGAAACTTTGAGATATTTAGTACCGTTATGTGATGACGTCATTTTGATAGCTCACAACCCCTTTCCGGAAGTTTCGACGCATTTTTTTCATTGTAGTCTTTTATAGCAAAATTTTTTATACTAATTTATTTTTTATTAGGCATTTTAACCTGTCAAATCTGGTATCATACATATTTATCGTGACATATTTTTACCTTTTCCGTGCAGGAAATTAATGGTTGATGATCGTTCTTCTTTTTCATCTTTTTTTGTTGGTGTTTTTTTGAGGTTAACATTTGACGTGCAATGTATCCTCATCGTCAATTTCAACAATTTTTGGCTCTGTTTTGCCCTTGTTATCTTCCTCTGTTTCGCTGTATTCATCTGTAAGATCCATACATAATTTATACGACATTGAATTTTTTGATTTTTAAATTTTATTAGAAAACAGCTGCAATTTTACACTGAAATCTATTTTTAAAAAACAACAACGGCAAAGTAGATAAAAAACAAATACTTACGAAAAAATGTAGAGAAGGAAAATGTTATGTTATTTAAATTTAAGGATATTATTATTCGGATTCTTTATTAGCTTTATTTTAATTATTATTATTAATATTATCTCATTTAGCTTTTCCACTATTTGAGGAAAGAAAAAAATTAGTCTTATTAATAAAGTGAGGTTTTGGAATAAAAGTTAACTAGCTTTATACCAATAATTACCAAATTATTGGTTAATACCAAAAATTTAAGAAAGTTAAATATTGAAAATATATAAAATATTAAAAAGTCTCATTGCGCCCTCGTACCTTAACGGGTTAACCTACCTAAACAAAAATTTTTGTCAGCCTCTCTTTTTAACAGCAAAACCACTGTATAAAATTGGATACAAAACGGAAACAAAAATTTGTTTGGAAGGCCGCCGGTCCGAAATGGGTTAAAATATTCAACTCAACTTTATACGGCCAGTTTCGCTATCTAAGAGGAACATTTATGCAAAATTTCGAGTCAATCGGTCAAACTGTTTCGGCTCGAGAACAAAAACATTGAAAAGGCTTCATTGCGCCCACGTGCCCAAACGGGTTAACCGAACTCAAAAAAATTGATCCTGTAAAATTGGACACAAATCGGAAACACAAAATTTTTGGAAGCCCGCCAGGACGAAATAGGTTTATCCATTCAAACCTAATTTATACAACCAGTTCCGGTTGGTAAGAGGAACATTTGTGCAAAATTTCAAGTCAATCGGTCAAACGGTTTAGACTTTCAAACGGTTTAAAACGGCTCTGGAGCTGCAACCTGTTGACTTATAAAAATATGACATAGCCTATATAACACCCCAGGTCTCTATGAATTATTTCTCTAACATTTTGTGACAATCGGACCAGTTTTTTGTGACAGTCGGTTTTCACAAACAAACAAATTTTCTTCTTTATATATTAGATTAGATTTATAGCAATAATTCAATAAAATATCTCTTTATTCAAATAAATATTTCAGTTTGCTAAAATAATATTTAATTTAAGTTACTATTTTTAAGAATTTCGAACACGGACGTTTAAATGTTGGAATTTCTTAGGAGGTGTAAGTTCTATATTCATGTGTTTCGATATTATGCTCGTTTGGCACCAATTCGATGAAAAGCTTGTATTATCCGAACCCATTGTCCGATCTCGACCATATGCTGTCAATGCGCTACTTTCAATACTCGTGACCTACGATACAGTAGTTTTACCGTACGTACGGTACGATATAGTTGTTGAATTATCGTGATTTTGGATATAAATTCGTTAGCCATTGAACCGATCAAAAGTTCCAGAATCTGATCCCATGGACCAACGCCAAGAACCTGTATGGCAACTCCGTCGCACTCTTGTTACTAATAACCTACTAGCTTCATTAGTTTACGGGCGGACGGACGGACATCGCTAGATCGACTTTAGAGTTGACTATCACAAATATATATATACTTTTCCGTATCAAGTAAAATCATTTACTCGAACTCTTGGCAGCTACTCGAACTCTTGGCAGTAGAGCAACCAAATTTTGCAGTAACTTTGGCCATAAAACTAAACTACTTTTGCCAAAATTTCAGACACTACAGCTACGTATAGGTACAGAGAAATACTCATATAAAAAAGGAAGTTGTATGGCAGCTACCCGAACCCATGAACCAAAATGGCTGGATTTAAATAGCGATGACGGCTATTGCAAAAAAACGAATTTGCGAAAATTTCAAGATCCTAGCTCCTTTAGTTTTTGAGTTATCGTGCGGACGGACAGACGGACGGACAGACATAGCTAAATCGATTTTTTTTTCAATTCTGATCCAATCCATACACTTGAGTCTATACCTACCCCCCCTCCTTCTCTGCGTCACAAACGTAATGGCAAATTTATTATACCCTTTGACTATATAGTCATACGGGTACAAAAACTTTGAAAGTTATAAAGTAAAAACTTTTTTGTGATACCTGAAATTTATTTCATAAATTTAACAAAAACTTTGAAAGTTATAAAGTAAAAACTTTTTTGTGATACCTGAAATTTATTTCATAAATTTAACAAAATTTGAATTTTTTTTTTTTTTGTATGATAAAAATTACAATTAATCATTTATAATATTTTGTTTATTTAAAAACAAAACTGGTTTTCCATTTACATAAAACACTTGAAATTTAAAAATATGATAATAACGTATGATAACAAAATAATCAAAGTGCACTTTTGATATGAAGATAAAATAGTAACAAAAATTTTATTCTTAATAATTCATATGTATTAGAAAAATAGCATTTTAAAAATTAAATAAAACGAGGAAGAGTGTAGTAGAGTAGACTGTGTCAACTCTGGGATACCCGTATGACCGTTATATAAACATTATATCATTATTATTATAAACATTAATTACTTTTGGCAAAATTTCAAACATATCAGATTTATTAGGTGTAGTGTAATGCTCTTATAAAAGAAGGAATTGTATGGCAGCTACTCGAACTCTTGGCAGTAGAGCAACCAAATTTTGCAGTAATTTTGGCCATTACACTAAACTATTTTTGGCAAAATTTCAGACACCCAACTTCAATAGGTATAGAGTAATGCTCATATAAAATAAGAAGTTGTATGGCAGGTACTCGAACCCTTTGCAATAGACCAACCAAATTTTGCAGAAACTTTGGCCATAAAACTAAACTACTTTTGCCAAAATTTCAGACACGTAGCTGTAATAGGTACAGAGAAATACTCATATAAAAAAGGAAGTTGTATGGCAGCTACCCGAACCCATGGACCAAAATGGCTGGATTTAAATAGCGATGACGGCTATTGCAAAAAAACTAATTTGCGAAAATTTCAAGATCCTAGCTCCTTTAGTTTTTGAGTTATCGTGCGGACGGACGGACGGACGGACAGACAGACGGACGGACAGACGGACGGACGGACATACATAGCTAAATCGATTTTTTTTTCGATTCTGATCCGATCCATACACTTGAGTCTATATCTACCCCCCCCTCCTTCTCTGCGTCACAAACGTAATGGCAAATTTATTATACCCTTTGACTATATAGTTGACTATATACGGGTATAAAAAATTTTAAATCATAATATGCTGCGTTATAAAATCAGATTTTAGGAACTTCATTTTATTGCAAATAATTTCAATAATTAATTGTTCATTTTAAATTTGGCTGCAATTACTAAAACTTAAATTAAAAAAAATAAATGAAATGGTTGCGTTTTTTTGTAAGAGAATATGCGGACATGATTTTCATTTATGGTGAATGTCATGGAAAAAGGTATGAAGCTCAAGAGTTGTACAGGCAAAGGTTTCCTCGACGCCAAGTGCCAGATTCTAGGACATTCAAGTGTTTTATGTAAATGGAAAACCAGTTTTGTTTTTAAATAAACAAAATATTATAAATGATTAATTGTAATTTTTATCATACAAAAAAAAAAAAAATTCAAATTTTGTTAATTTTATGAAATAAATTTCAGGTATCACAAAAAAGTTTTTACTTTATAACTTTCAAAGTTTTTGAGCTATAAAAGTGCTAGTATACTCAAAATTCAGGGAAATAGTAGGGTAATATTTTGAAGTAAAAAACTGTTATGTTAATACCGTTATTTTCTTGATAAAAGGGATTTAATTGATATTTTGTTAAAAATATTGGACTTTAAGCCCTTATAACCTCAGACTGAGAAACTTTAGAGTAATGTTTGATAGTACTTAAGAAATCTGCATTAATAAGCATTTAAATGCTATACTTTTTTTTTATCTTATTTACTTCCAATTTTATCGAAATAAAACTAAATTATGATTGAAAAATAGTTAAGGCCCCATAACTTCTAAACTAATGAAAATAGATCCCCCCCTTTCATACAATTTTTTGTTCTGCTCGATATGCCCGATCACCCATTTGAAGGAAGACCATCGAGTCGGGAACACCCTGTATATATGCATTTTATATTACATGTGTTAGATTTTTGAATCTGTTATATTAGCACATAATACACTAAAAATTAAAATTATTTTGAATTATTAAAAATTAATGTTTTAAATTATGTCATAAAAAGTTAATAAATGTATTAATGTTTATACCCGTACATACAAATAAGGATACGGGTATGTTAAAATTAATACTCCGTTTGAAACGCATCGATTTAGGCAAGATAGATATAATTCCAAAGGTACGTATCGGACCAGAATCGAAAGGTAAATGGATCTAGCTACATGTGTCCGTCCGTCTGTCATCACGATAACTCAAAAACTAAAGGAGCTAGAGTTTCGAGACTTACGCAAAGTAATTTGTACACATTTTTAGGTTCCCTATAGTTTTTAATTAAAATCGGCAAAGGCTGCAAGTAGCTGCCATACAAATTTTCTGAAATTATATATATATTCATATAAATATTATTTGAATATTTTTAAAATTAATATCTAAATAGAAACTCAATACAAAAACAAACAAAATATAGTTAAATTATTAAGGGCATCGGACTTTTAATGAAAACATCTCGGTCAAACCCAGGTTGGGTAAAAATTTGTTTTTTTAAACTAATCTTTTTTTTTTAATTTAATCTTTTTTTTCAAACAAAAATAAAATTACAACAGAATTATATTTAATAAATTTAAAGTACAATTCTAATTTTATAAATTCTTATTTTAAATGCAAACTGTCATTAATTAACAAAAATTATAGAAAACAGAAAAAATAATAAAAAAACAAAAAAGAATAAAATCTTTCATCAAATTTGATGAATTTTTATATACATATACGAGTATACTATAATTATAATTACAAAGTTTTATATTTTTATTCATATTCATATAATTCATATCATACTACAATTATAATTACAAAGTTTTATATATTTATTCATATTTCTTTTTCTTTTCTTTTTTTCTTATTAATTAGTATTAGTATTAGCGTGTTAATATATAGTTATGTGTTATGTTAGTGTAGAATATATGTTATTATCTGTGGTGGTTTCTCCTAAGATTCAACTGATTCATTGAACCAGTTGTAATTTTAGTTTTACTGAAAATCTAAAAATTTTAAAAAAAATTATATTATTTCGAACAAAACAAAAGAAAACACATATTTTGGTCCAAATGCCAATATCTATATTACAGTAGAACAAATTGAATCCACAATATTACATAATTCTTCTATATTTTTATTCTTGTTATTTGAATACATTTAGAAATGTTTAAGATTTATTATTCGCGTTAAGTTGCATGTATTATATTATTATGTTAAAGTATGCAATGTACGAATATTTAATTTTACGTTTTGAAAAAGAAGAATAGGTACCTATTTTGACTATTCAGTATTGTATTTTATAAAAACAGAAATAAAAAAAAAATAAAAAAAACAAAAACCATAGCGGCGAAGAGAGAATAAACAAACGGAAAAATTGAGATTACTTTTACTTATAATTTCATAATAGAATACATAGTATACCATAGTATGACTTATGAGAGATACCTATATTGAATTCCATTTTTTTTTGTTGTATATATATTATTCATTATAATTACATTTCTCCTAATAAGAAAAGACAGCAATCAAGAAAAATTCAATCGTACATTTTGAATATAGGCAAACTTCTTTTAATAAGTATCAATATAACAAAAATAAAAAGAGAAAAAGCAAAACAAAAACCGAAAAATACGAACCAAACTAAAAAATTATTCAAAATTATAATTTTTAAACGAATGTTAAACTATTTTTTTTTCAATCCAATTTCTTTTATAAATTCGTTAGTTTTAATCCAATTTCTTCTATGGATTTAAAAAGTATATAGTTGCTTGTAATTCGCAATTCCAACTTGTTGTCATTACAACAAGTTTATGTCAATGAGTGTAACCCTTATGTATGCAAACGCATACCTGGATATTTTTTCGATTTTAAAAAATGTGTCATACCTGTATCAATGCTACAATCTGGCTGAGCTTTTCAATAGCTTAATAAATTTTTAATTAAAAACCATTTTCGTATGAAAAATTTTGAAAATGTCTTTAACTTTACCTTTTAGAACAACTTCGTCGACAAAAAACCTTAACCGTGCAACCAACATATTCGGGTATGTATGGAGTTTACCTAAGAAATTTTAATATAAATAATTAAAAAAAGTAAAGAGTTTTTAAATTCTTATTGAAAATGAAAAAATTTAGAGATTGATATAATATTATATTTATTAAAATTAAAAAACAAAATTAAATTAAATTTGGAACATAATAGAAACTGCAACATAAAAATAACAAAGCTTTTAATTCTGTTATAAGAACTTTGCTAAATTCATCGATGTAAAAAAATGATCGCATGTTCCATTTCTACCAGACACTTTGTATTCTACAACTAGTTCTTTTCCTTGATCAATATCACTTTCTCCATAGGGGTTTAAGCCTGTATAAATTTGACCTTTTAATGGATAAGATGTTTTCGAGTCACATACCCACCAAACTTTTATTCCATATTTGGCAGGTTTTGAAGGAATGTACTGAGTAAAGCGTGTACGCTGCTTTAATGGGAATAATTGCACTTCTACGGTCAGGTTGCTTCCAGTTACATAATTTGATTTTAAATTTGCATTGAGTATCATCCATATGTCAATAATGGGAGATGCTTTATCTGTAAGCAATCTAAGATTTCTCGTATTAGAATTATCAAATGGAATAAATTTTGTCACACATTTAAATCGCCTAGAACCCGTAGCTGCTCTGTAAAATGGATGAGAGTTCATAGTCCACAAATCTCTTATATGTTCACTATTCGAACGGCTGGCTCCTGCTATATATAATATCTATATACGCATTTAATTCAATAATATGCATCGGATGCCATTTGCGTTTAGGGCAAACAGGTTCATTTTGATTTAGTTTATTATAATATTTTTCATCTCAGATGTAAGAGATAAATTAAATGTTTCTATTATAGATAACTATTTGGTTCTAGCAGTTGGTCTTATATTTCGCGAGTGCAATAGATATATTATGCGTTAAAAGTCTCCTGAATGGTGTGAACTTTTTTCCCATTTTGTACCATCACGTGCATAAAAATATTCTTGATCGTATTCTTCTAAATTATCTTTATTGTTAATATCTTTATCATAATCAGAGTCATATTTATTTTGTGAAATCTAAGAATTAATTTCTTTATAATTTTTTAACAAGTGTGAATTTAATTAATTTTTACCTCTTCCTCTAACAACCATTCATAAAATTTATTTTGTTGTTCTACACTTAAATTATTTAACTCACTAGCACTTAGCTCTCGATCAAAATCCATTTGCTTGCAATATTGTTTACTCAAAAAAATTTTTAATATAAGGTATTTACAAAATATATATTAAAATGACCGATCAGTAAGAACAAAATTTATATTGTGTAATAAGAACTAAATTTGATTTCTACTTAAACTTAAATTATTATACCCGTGCATACATATATGAACATCGGGTATATTAAAATTACTCCTCCGTTTGTAACGCATCGAAATATAAGAGCTAGATATAGTGTCAAGGGTACGTATCGAATCAGCATCGAAAAGTGAATCGATCTAGCTATGTGTGTCCGTCCGTCCGTCAGCACGATAACTCAAAAACTATAAGAGCTAGAGTTCTGAAACTTTCACAAAGTAATTTTTAGACAATTTGTAGGTTCCCTATTGTTTTTGGTTAAAATCGGAGAAAGGCTTCGGGTAGCTGCCATACAAATTTTTCGATATTTTATGAGTATTTTTAAAATTAATAACGAAATAGAAACCAAATATAAAAACAAACAAATTGTTGTTTAATTATTAATCGATTCATGGTGTAGTGGTTAGGACATGTTACTTGTAGCAAAAATGTCTCGGTTCGAATGCAGGCTAAGGAAAATTTTTTTTTTTTTATCTATTTTTTTTTAATAAAATATATGTATTTATTTTATGTTTGAAAAAATTTTATTTTATAAAAAATTAGACAGAAGACTCATATTAAAAATTATTAATTTTTTTTAATATTTCTATAAAAAAATTCAAAACTGTTATTTAAAACAAACAATTGATACCATAGTAACTACGCTTATTTAAAACTGTTATTTAAAACAAACAATTGATACTATAGCAACTACAATTATTTAAAAAAAAAATTAATAAATAAAAACTCGTTTTGTAGACATATTATTTATTGTTCTATGGTGTAGTGGTTAGGATATGATACTAGTAGTAAAAACATTTCGGTTCGATTTCTGGCTGGGGCAAAATTTTTTTTTTTTTTTAAATTCATCTTAAAATTCTCATTTATAAATTATTTATTTTTTTTAATACATTTTCAAAAAAATTCAAAACAGTTATTCAAAATAAACAATTGATACCATCGCAACTATAATAATTTAAAAAAAAATTGAGATGAATATGAAGTCGATGGCTTAGTGGTTAAGAGTCAACATTTTAATTGGAAAGTGTGGGTTCGAATCTCGTTGAGAGCATATTTTTTTTTTTAAATTCATATTGTTTTTTTAATTCATTTTTTTTTTATTAATTTTTTTTCAATTAAATATAAAAAAACAAATATTTTGAATTTTCTGTCAAACAGTTCAATTGCAATATAAGAATTTCTTATTTACTTAATACACGCACGGGTATCTAAAAGTTGACAAGGGCAACTAAAATCTTCCTCGTTTTTAATAGTAAAAGCAACAAAAACAAATAAAATAAAACCACAAACCACAATTTATCGACATGTTTAAACATTAGTTTTTTTCCAAAAATTAATTCGCACTACATATATTGATTCTTATACAAACATGTTTAAATTTTATTTTTAGTTTTATTTATCATAATTTTATTATATATGTACATCATAATAATTTACGTGCTTTTTTTAAAAAACGAAAAAAACCGAAATGTAAAAATTTATATTAAACCTATATAAAATACAAGCAAAAATAAATACATACCCGGGTATGTTGGTTGCACATCAAGTGAAAAAACTTTGGTTGCACACACAAGGGTTTATGTTTTTGTAGCTTTAGTTTTTTTTATTTAGACTTTAGTAGAGTTTGATATTTTTAAACAATTTCATATTTAGAATTTCCAATTAGTTACTTTAATTCATTAAAAGATAATTTTCTTTCAATTTTCGACTTTAGTTCTTTAAGAAATGATTTAATTTTAGTTATGGAATACAAGATTTTTGAAAATTTCAAAATATTGCATATTTTATAATATATTGTAAACAAAATCACTTGGTGGATAATATAAAAGAAGCATTCAACTTGCATTACTAAGATAAACTATTGCAGCTTCTTCTACGTCAGGAGAAAGATCTTTTGCAAGTTTAAAAAATATAAAAACTTAGACCGATTGTCTCGTTGGTCATTAATTTATATTGAAAAATGTTGAAGGACTCATACTTTTTATAAAGATATAAATAATATTTTTGCAACTAAAAAAGAAGAATAGAATTAAAATATAAGTCTGAAAACAATTTTTGGTTTTATTTAAACATTTTTAGCACATTTTCAAAAAATTTTGTAAAAATGTGCCTATATAGCTTCACTCTGTCCGTCCGTCCGTCCATATGTTTACAAAAACTTTTACACCGTTTGAAATAGAGTAAAGGAATTTTAACCATGGGTAGTTTTTGCAAAAAAAATAATTTCGTAGAAGAATTTTTTTATGTAGCCCCACCTGTTACGAAGCTACAACCCCCAAAGTTGGAAAAAGCCCTATATTTAAATGGCTATAACAAGAGTTCTGTTAGATATATTTTCAATCTGAAAACGGCAAACAATAGCTGGTTTCATAAACTTTATAAATTTTTAACATGCAAATGTTTAGGGTTGCCATACGGTACTAAAATTTAACATTACACAAAACTCAATTTTTGCAAAATTTTTGAGCATACATATCTTCTGAACAGTCCAAGCTAGGGTCTTGAAATTTTGGGAGAAGTTAGATAATAAGAAATTAGTAGGAGTCGGTTAATCAAATTTTTTTGTCAAGCCCCCTATTTAGGAGCTAGAAGGGCTCGAAATTTTGCTATTTTCAAACACCTGTAACTTGAATACCTGGCCAAATTTTTTTTTAGTTATATTCAAAATTCAAAGCTCTATAATTATATTTCAATATGTGTCAAAGGTTTTACTTAATTTTGAAGGGTTTCGAAGCTACAGCCCCTGCAAATTCCAAAAAAAGCCCTATATTTAAAATGATATAACATGAGTTCTTTTAGGTTTATTTTCAATCAAAAAACGGTATATGAGAGCTGCTCTTATAGACTTAACAAAAATACGTCGATCAAATTTATAGGGTTGCCATACGGTATTAAAATTAGCATTATATAAAACTCAATTTTTGCAAAATTTTTGGTCCCACATATCTCTTAAACGGTTTAAGATAGGGTCCTGAAATTTTGGGAGAAGTTAGATCCTCAAATATTATTAGGAGTCGGTTAACAAAATTTTTTTGTCAAGCCCCTGTTTAGAAGGTATAAGTGCTCGAAAATTTAAATTTTGCTATTTTTAAGCACCTGTAACTTGAATACCTGTCCAATTTTTTTTTTTATTAATATACAAAATTTGAAGGTCCAACATTATATTTTAACATATGTTAAAGGTTTTTCTTAAACTTAAAAGCGGTTCCTTAAATTGAAGAAAGTGGCTCTCAGTTTTATCTATTTTTGCTTAGATAATAAAATTCTAAGTAAAATTCCAAATTTTGGTTTAATTCCTAGAAACTACCAAAATGGAGAGGGGGGGAGGGGGTTAAAAAAAATTTACTGTTTTTATAAGTAAGCAGTATCTTAGTCACCAACGTATATATTTCCTTAAATAAACGTTAATATTGAAGCTTGAAAATTATATTCCGATAAAATACTTAGTATGAAACACTATATTATTTTGAAAATGTGCTGTTTTAAAAACCCTTGATTTTTTATCATTCCTTGTTTTTATTTTGAATCAGTAGGTGGAAAATCCACGAGCCGCCACTGGTTAGTATATTATCTACTTTAGATTTTATTTTAATTTTGGTTTAATTATACCTAATTCTGAACAACAAATTCTATATTATATGTAAATGCAATTCTTATGAAGAATTGATTATTGTTTCTTTCGCTTTCTTTTTGAATTGTAACAATATTATCTATTTCTTTTACAGATGCTGGTAGCTCATTGTAGAGTTTTAAGCAATTATATAGGCTGTTTCTTTGTTTGTCTGTTTGTCTGAATAGTGAGAAATAAAAGTTTGATTTATTTCTTGTGTTATAAGTCTGTATAATAATATTTCTATTCAGAGTAAAGTTGGGCTTGATCAAATTATTAATTATTTTAAAAGAGATCATGCATAGTTCTTTCTTACCTATATTTACAAAGCTGAGATAATTACCTGTATAGAGTAATCGAGAAGGATGTGTTGTAGGGAGATTATTTATTATCTTAATAGCGTTTTTGTTGAGCTATATATATAGCAGGTGACCTATTGCAAATCGGGTTTACGTAGACTGAATTCGAAACAATGAAGGACGAGTAAATGCAGTATAGAGATTTATCATTTAAATATTTTCCCAGCCTCTTTAAAATAAACACGTAGGGATATTTTTTTTTGAAATGTAGTCTGTATGCCGGCACCATTTTTGTTTACTATCTAAAACTATATATAAAACACATATTAGACCAAAAATGGAGTATAATGCACATATTTGGGCTGGTGCACCCCAATCAGCGCTGGGATATCTTGATAAAGTGCAAAACAGAGCTAGTGTTACCTCAACGCTCACTCCACTAAGCCATCGGCGCACAGTCTGGTCACTTACCCTGTTTTATAAATACCTAGTGGGGACGAACACCTGTTCTAAGGAAATAAAACAATTAACGCTTCCACTCAAAGTTCTCCAACGTGAAACAAGGAGTGCAAGAGATGCTCATCCCTACTGCGTCGAATTGTTAAGATGGCGAAGCACGGATTCGGGATTATGGAATCACATCCCGTCCAATGTGTGTTCTAAAGTTTGCAATTCGCATGTGTAAGACTTAAATAAATTTATGAAGAATATTAACATCTTTCTCCAAAATTTTAACATCTTTCTCCTGTATATATAATAATCCAAAATTCCGAAATAACCTCCCACAATCCTAAAATCCTTTCATGTCCCATACCTGTAACCAAATTGTACATTTGTATCACAAGTTCCTTTCTAAAGTTTAGTTCAAAAAGAGTGTGGTTTTGGAGTGTTAAAGTCGCGCACTACCCAACGAAATACCGCACAGTTTCAATGGGTGGCTTTAGAGCGTTCCTTTCCCTTGCATAAAAAAAAAAACAAAAAAAAAAAAAGTGTCCTTACTATCTATTTAATTTTTCTTTGGTGGAAGTGTGTAGGATGCGTCTCTGCTTTTTATTGGTCCTTGTTTACGGCAGTTCTTATTTGAGAAAATATCTATTTTTTTACACAATATTCGGCTGTTATTCTGTTCTGCAGTCCTTTGCTGCCCATGTTTCGTTTGATATCCACTCTTATCTTTCACGACTAGAGATACTTCCTCACCGCTTGGATATATTTTTTGAATTTGATCTTGCGTTATATTCTACTGCCTGTTAAGTTATTGTTGCATGTGTGATACAAATTCTTCTTTTGTATTGTTTCATTTCAGCTTTTGTTCACACATATCATGCGCTTCCATTGTTGGCTATGCCTTGTTAACACCAACTTTCCCATCAATATCAAGATGTCCGATTTAAGAATGCATCCTAGTGTTGATGTTAGTCTTGTCTTCATCTGTTATTGTTCTGTGGGAGAGTAACACTGTACTATGGTTATCTTATGCATTCTTGAGTGGAAACATGCGGTTGTTATTCTATTTGACACAGGCTTCCTAACTAACACGGATTTCTTAAATGCTTTCTTTATAATTATTCCCACACCGTGTTCTGCTGCATCATTTCCAGAGTATAAATGTGTATTGTTATTTGAAGTAATGATTTCTCCTCAATCTAGTCACTTAATCCAATATTTTTATTTTGTATCTCTCAATTTCTTTCTCAATTTGCGCTACTTTTTTCTATCATTGTTCTTATATTCCATTGTCTTATTCTTGCCCTAATTCATGTGCCAAAGATAGTTAGCATTATTTCATTATTTATCCGAGGCTCTATGTTAATTTCTGGAATCCTTTTCTATGGACAAGAGTATCCACCGCAGTTATCTAAATTGATTTTCCTCTATCGGCCTCAAGAGGGACGGCGCCAATTTTTTCCACTAGTCGTCGCTGCGAGTTTTTTACGTATCCCTATCTCTGATGTTACGATGTTTACTGGGTTCATGTCATTTGTCAATGATTTCGGTTTGACAGATGCACATGTTGATATAGGTAATTAGTATTTAGTTATTGTTTATAAGGTTATAGAATATTTCTGAAACATGATTATAAATAAACTAGCTGTTGGCCCGCCATAGAATGACGTAGTTAATTATATTAAATTAGAATTTATTTTCAAAAATATATAAGTTCTTGGAATTTCGGAATAATGTATAATTTGCACTTTGCCAAATAATGGTGTAAAGAAAAAGAAAAAAGGGAATTTTTTGTAATTTATATGCATTTAAAAATATATCCTTCCATCCGGAAACGAATCTGCGTGTCAACATTTCGGAGTCAGACACTCTAAAAATGTATTCTAATAAGAAGAAAAGAAAAACTGTATTTTAATTAGCCGTATTTTGTAATTAGTTTATAAAACTTAAGTAAATTTATTTTAGTCTGCTTAATTATAAAATGTGTGTTTATATATTATTTTTTTAAAAGTTTTTCCAAAACAAATTGGAAGATTCATATTATTTCATTTGAGTATTTTATTTTATTGATTTATTTCTTAGCCTGTTTTTAGTTGATTTTTTAATTTTTAACTGATATTATTATTTGTTAGTGTTTTGTGATTAGGGTTTTTCTTATATAATATTGCTTTCTTAGTTTTTTAATTTATATATAGTATTAGATAATTAATGGGCTTTTAATTTTAGATGTTGTTTGTTAGAGTTTTTTTTTTAATTTGGTTGTGTTACAAATTATATATATGTATAAATATATATATAAAAAAGTGGTTGAGTTTGGTAAAATAGTACTTTTTGCTGACGACGCATTAATTTATATAGAGGATGAAAATGTTAATCAATGTGTTAATAAAATAAACGCAGATTTAAGTAACATCAATAGCTGGTTTAAAGAAAATAAACTGAGCCTAAATATTCAGAAAACTAAGGCAATGGTGTTTAATGGTGTCTTAAATAATTCTATTTCTCGATGGTACAATTTTGGAAATGGTCGATGAAATAAAATATTTAGGTTTAATTATTGACAGAAAGTTAAATTTTACCAAACATATTGACTTCATGTGCAAAAAAATAGCAAAAAAACTATCATTTATGTATCGGATTAGAAATAAACTTTCTTTATGCAGTGCAATAAATATTTTTAACACGATGGTAAAGCCACATTTCGAGTATTCAATTCTATTTTCATTTTTCTACATATTGTAATTTTTTATTTCTCTTTTATATTTACCACTTTCTTTCTTTTTTTGAAATAAATTACATTTTGAGTTTTGTATTTTTAATATAACTTTATGATCAAATCAAAGTAAAATATTTTATAAAAATATTGTATAAAAAACATTGTCGTTTAATAGTATTTAAAATACTAAATAAATAAATAAATAAATAAATAAATAAAATAAATATATATATATATATATAAATTTTTTTTAACTATTTATCTAACTTTTTCCAATAAAAAATCTCTAACAACGACCAATATATCGGTTTTCTATTAATTGATTATATTTTAAACTCCGGGAAGAACCGAAACTGGGGATTTTAAAATTTACCGAAATTAAAATTTTTAAGTCGAAGAAAATTGCATTTAATTTAGTTATTTTTTAATAAAAATTCAATTTAACGTATAAAAATTACAATTTCTTGTTTTTTTTAATTTTTACCCTCTTTAGTATTTTTCTATAAAAACGAGGAAGATTATAGTTGCCCTTGTCAACTTTTAGATACCCGTGCATACCCACTATGGTGTATAAAATAAACCGTAATTTACTTCCCTTATACATTTAACTCATTACTCCATAATTTAGACGTAAAAAAAAAAAAAAAGAATTAACAAAAAAAAAAAAATATTAACAAAAAAAAAAAAAAAATCACAAAACAAAACACAAAATTTTCATTCATTGTCCCATAACTTTAGCTTAAAAAAAAAAAAAAAAAATTAACAAAAAAAAAATAATCACAAAACAAAAAACAAAATTTTCATTCATTGTCCCATAATTTTAGCTTAAAAAAAAAAAAAAAAAAATAAAAAAAAAAAAAAAAAAAAAAAAAATTGGCCCACCCTAAAAGTCCGAAAGTCCGAGTCATGTCCAACTTTGCCAAGTAACTTGCCCTATTAATTTATCTGCCCAATTTTAATTTTAACCTTGTAGCTTCATTAGATTCAAAGTTATTGAATCGAAAACTTTGTATGCCAGCCCCCCGAAAATGGGGCTCTAAAATTTTGAAACTTCATATAAGTGCTCGATTCATTATATAACTAACCGTGTGTAATTTTCAGCCTCGTAGTATAATTAGTTTTGAAGAAATTCATATTGGTGCAAAGAAGTTGTATGGCAGCCCCCCGAAAATAGGGCCCTAACATTTTGAAACTTCATATAAGTGCTCGATTCATTATATAACTAACCGTGTGTAACTTTCATCCGCGTAGTATAAATAGTTTTGAAGAAATTCATATTGGTGCAAGGAAGTTGTATGGCAGTCCCCCGAAAATGGGGCCCTAACATTTTGAAACTTCATATAAGTGCCGGAGTCATTATAAAACTAACCGTGTGTAATTTTCATCCCCGTAGTATAAATAGTTTTGAAGAAATTCATATTGGTGCAAAAAAGTTGTATGGCAGCTCCCCGAAAATGGGGCCCTAACATTTTGAAACTTCATATAAGTGCTCGATTCATTATATAACTAACCGTGTGTAATTTTCAGCCTCGTAGTATAATTAGTTTTGAAGAAATTCATATTGGTGCATAGAAGTTGTATGGCAGCCCCCCGAAAATGGGGCCCTAACATTTTGAAACTTCATATGAGTGCTCGATTCATTATATAACTAACCATGTGTAATTTTCAGCCTCGTAGTATAATTACTTTTGAAGAAATTCATATTGGTGCAAAAAAGTTGTATGGCAGCTCCCCGAAGACTTGGTCCGATTTTAACCAAAAACAATAGGGAACCTAGAAATTGTCTAAAAATTACTTTGTGAAAGTTTCAGAACTCTAGCTCTTATAGTTTTTGAGTTATCGTGCTGACGGACGGACGGACGGACGGACGGACACACATAGCTAGATTGATTCACTTTTCGATGCTGATTCGATACGTACCCTTGACACTATATCTAACTCTTATATTTCGATGCGTTACAAACGGAGGAGTAATTTTAATATACCCGATGTTCATATATGTATGCACGGGTATAATAATAAAAAAAAAAGTTTTATATATTTTTTCCTTTATAAGAAAACTTAATTTAGATATTTAAAAAAAACGAGGAAGATTATAGTTATATAAATTAGTCGATCTAGCTATGTGTGTCTGTCCGTCCGTCCGTCCGTCCGTCCGTCCGTCCGTGTGTCAGCACGATAACTCAACAACTAAAAGGGCTAGAGTCTTGAAATTCACACAAAGTGATTTTTAGACAATTTCTAGGTTCCCTATTGTTTTTGGTTAAAATCGGACCAAGGCTTCGGGGAGCTGCCATACAACTTCTTTGCACCAATATGAATTTCTTCAAAACTAATTATACTACGAGGCTAAAAATTACACATGGTTAGTAATATAATGAATCGAGCACTTATATGAAGTTTCAAAATGTTAGGGCCCCATTTTCGGGGGGCTGCCATACAACTTCTTTGCACCAATATGAATTTCTACAAAACTAATTATACTACGACGATAAAAATTACACACAGTTATTTATATAATGATTCGAGCACTTATATGATGTTTCAAAATGTTTCGGCCCCATTTTGGGGGGCTGCCATACAAAGTTTTCGATTCAATAACTGTGAATCTAATGAAGCTATAAGGTTAAAATTAAAATTGGGCAGGTAAAGTAATAGGGCAAGTTAGTTGGCAAAGTTGTTCATCACTCGGACCATCGGAATTTTAGGGTGGGCCATTTTTTTTTTTGAGTCCGTCCGTCAGCACGATAACTCAAAAACTATAAGAGCTAGAGTTCTGAAACTTTCACAAAGTTATTTTTAGACAATTTGTAGGTTCCCTATTGTTTTTGGTTAAAATCGGACCAAGGCTTCGAGGAGCTGCCATACAACTTTTTTGCACCAATATGAATTTCTTCAAAACTAATTATACTACGGGGATGAAAATTACACACGGTTAGTTTTATAATGACTCCGGCACTTATATGTAGTTTCAAAATGTTAGGGCCCCATTTTCGGGGGGCTGCCATACAACTTTTTTGCACCAATATGAATTTCTTCAAAACTAATTATACTACGAGGCTAAAAATTGCACATGGTTAGTAATATAATGAATCGAGCACTTATATGAAGTTTCAAAATGTTAGGGCCCCATTTTCGGGGGGCTGCCATACAACTTCTTTGCACCAATATGAATTTCTACAAAACTAATTATACTACGACGATAAAAATTACACACAGTTATTTATATAATGATTCGAGCACTTATATGATGTTTCAAAATGTTTCGGCCCCATTTTGGGGGGCTGCCATACAAAGTTTTCGATTCAATAACTGTGAATCTAATGAAGCTATAAGGTTAAAATTAAAATTGGGCAGGTAAAGTAATAGGGCAAGTTAGTTGGCAAAGTTGGACATCACTCGGACCATCGGAATTTTAGGGTGGGCCATTTTTTTTTTTTGTTTTTTTTTTTTTTTTTTTTTTTTTAAGCTAAAGTTATGGGACAATGAATGAAAATTTTGTTTTTTGTTTTGTGATTTTTTTTTTTTTTTTGTTAATATTTTTTTTTTTTTGTTAATTCTTTTTTTTTTTTTTTACGTCTAAATTATGGAGTAATGAGTTAAATGTATAAGGGAAGTAAATTACGGTTATTTTATACACCATAGTGGGTATGCACGGGTATCTAAAAGTTGACAAGGGCAACTATAGTCTTCCTCGTTTATAATAGAATACATCCAAGAAAACCCATATAATTCAATATACCATTTAGTAAACTATACATAAGAAGTAAATTGGCTGGGTGGTTAAGACGGTGGTGACTAAATTTTGTATTTTAGGGTGTTAGGTTCAATTTCAATCCAGGGAAAATTTTTTAAAATTTTTTTTTTTTAATGCAATTAAATTAAATTTTAAAAGAGATTCACGTCTTATATGTAAATATCGTGAAATTAAAAATTCAATATGAAATTTTAACAGAAAAAAATTTGGTTTTTACACTTGCACCTGTTGTACGGACAAGCTTTCTCCCTAATACAATAATATACATATATATTATTATAAATATTAAAATTTAGGATTCGATTTCAAAACCAGAAGGCACTACCGCAAGCCTTATTAAAATATTTTATATATATAATTGAAGAAAAAAAAATAGTTAAACGGGATTGATATATATTAATTGAAGGAAAAAAAATAGTTAAACGGGATTGATTTAGAGTTAATTACAAAACTATTAAGACCATATTATTATTATTATATACTTATTTAATTATAAATGTTAGAATATAAACAAAAATTTTATTTTTTTAGGTACCTGTGAAATCGAAAAAAAAAGTTTGGGAAAATTTGAAATTGCTTTGGTTGCTTTGCTTGGTTATTTGCTTTCAAAGCAAAGCAAGCAGAGCACCAAAGCACATATTTGGCCTATACTATTAATTCAGTATTTCACTGAAATTAATGAAGACTTAAAACAGGAATGATCCTGTAAATCATAGTCTCGACTTTAAATGTAAAATGTTTTACTATTTATTTAAATTTTCCCAAAAATCTTCTGTGATTTTTAAAACTGAAATGAACTATTTCATATAAATTTAAGTTCATAAAAATGTTTTTTTTTTTTATTAAAAATTAATAAAATATTTTTTGGCCGGCTTATGATAGTTTTGGATATTTTATTTTCTAAAATAAAACACATCCAACAAAACATTAATATTTTATTTTTTTATAATTGAACACATCCAACAAAACACATTTAATTGAATGCGTTTGTTACACCTCATTCTAGACAAATATATTAATAAAATAATAATTATTTATATTTTGTTTGGTATGAATTTTTAATTTTATTTTATATATTTGATATTATAATATAAAGTGGTTATATATTGTGATATATGAATATATTTGTATAATGATTATTCTTACCCAGCCGGGAATCGAACCCGAGACCACTCATTCCATTATGAATGAGAGGCAGCGCCTTAACCACAGGATAACGTATATTTCATACCTTTAACAACTGAAATATATATATGGTTAGAACATTTTAAAAAAATGTTGTTTCGTTCATCCGTATCTTTACAAAACTTTTACACCGTTTGAAAAAGAGAAAAGAAATTTTAACCACGAGTAGGTATTGCAAAAAAAATTTTTCATAGAAAAACTTATTTCTGTAGCCACACCCGTTACGGAGCTGTAGCCCCCCCCCCCCCTAAGTTGTAAGAGTTTTGTTAAGTGTATTTTCAATCTGAAACGGCAAAAGATAGCTGGTTTTATAATCTTTATAAATATTTAAAAGGCAAATGTTTAGAGTTGCTACACCGTACCGTACTAAAATTTTTGGTCCCACATATCTCCACAACGGTTCAAGCTAGAGTATGGGAGAAGTTAGCTAATCAGAAATTAGTAGGAGTCGGTTAAAAAAATTTTTAAGCCACTGTTTAGGAGCTATAAGGGCTCGAAAATTGAAATTTTGCTATTTTTAAACACCTGTACCTTGCATACCTGTTCAATTCTTTTTTTTGTGATACACAAAATTTAAAGCTGCAGCATTATATTTCAACACATGTTAAAGTTTTTTCTGAAATTGGAAAGGGATTCTGTAAATTGAAGAAATTGTCTCATAGTTTTAACTATTTTAGCTTATAACAAAGTTTTAGTTAAAATTCCAAATTTTGGTGGAGTTGAAAAAATTGATTTCCTAGAACATAAAAAAAACAGGAGGGGGTTGGGCAGAACCTCGAAATTCATCATAAGTTTGCTTAGCAAATATTTTGGAACCTTCCCCATTGAAGGGCTACTAGGTTTTTTTATGTAATTATATAAAAAGCATATATTAGGAATTATATCATGTAAAAATTTTTTTTATATGACAAAGCCTTATTTATTTTATACATCATAGGTATTCACGATTATCTAAAAGTTGAAAAGGGCAAAAAACTATCTCCCTCATTTTAGTTTATTTTAAATATCAAACAATAATATATTTTATAACAAGTTAATATTTCTCAAAAATTACTTTGAATTCCAAAGTGTATTAGTGTCACAGATAACAAATGAAATCTCATCTCTTATATTTATTATAAGAGTTGTTGAGGGCTCCTGTTATAAAAAAGAATTACAATAATAATTATAATACGTGTATAATTATGTAATTGTGACAGATACTTAAATTAATTTCACTGCCTATTAAATCATCAGGTTGGATCAGGATCAAGCCGAATTTCAAGGGAAAGGAAATATGATTTCCATAGATCTATAAATTAAGTAAAACCAGAAATATTCAAATTAATAAAAGTAAACTATTAAAAATTGAATTATGTCAACATAAAAAAGCAAGTAAATTAAAAGAAAAAATTATTTTAAATTAAAATAATTGATCAAAGGTACAAAATCATTTAACAATAACTGCCGTACAACAAAAATTAGTAATTCTGAACAAAAGTAATTGCCGCCTGAGTTACATATGTATCAAACTCTATTCCCACAAAACTAGCAGACAGCACGTCAGGACTTCCTATTATTTTAAATAATTAAATTACAGACATTTCATATTTCAATATGTGAAAATAAAATTAATTATTTGCCCATCAAATCCAAAAGTATGCAATTGCTCGAGTTACACCAAACTTTAATTTAATTTAGAATAATAAATTGTATAATTTGCTGAATTGACAATTTGTAATAATATAAATACCTGTAATTTGTTAATTAGATGAATTCACAATCAAAGTCTTCATTAAGTCATATTAAAAATATTAATAAATAATTACTTTTCTAAATAATTCTTATTATTATTTTAAAACAAAAATAAGTTGTTTTTTTTATCAAATCGTGATGACATAAAACAAAAATGGCGCAGTCGGTATGGTACTTCAACTTAACCGAATTATCTAGTGATACGAATCGAAATAATATTTAAATAATATAATTAAATTATTCATATTGTAAAATTAAAAACAAAAATTTTTTAATACACACTAAATAAATTAATCAAAATATTAAATAAAAGTGTTCATAGTGTGAAATCAAAATATATATGAAATAAAAATATTTAATAAACACTAAACTTTATATGAAAAGTGATAAAAGAACATTAATATTTGACAACAACAGAAATTCTATGGCAGATCAAGTAGATCAACAAAGCATCATGGAACATCAAAACGAAACCATTACAGTCGAAGTTGTACAGCGACTTCAAACTCAATTAGTGACTCAAAATAGACAAAAAGAACTATTAACTATACAACTACAACATTATCGGCAGATCGAGTCTCAAAACCAATACAAAGAACGAGCTTTGAAAGAAAATTAGACATATGTTGACATTTAATGGAACAAATGATATAACCATTAATTCATTTGATAATAGTGGAAAATATTATCCAAATCAAATCACCAATCAAAATATAAAAAAAGTAAAGAAACAGTTAGTCGAAATACCCTACACTTATTTGGTTCAAATTTAATGAGATATCCATAAGTCATTTTAAAACCATAAAACCTGTTATTAGTTTAATCGTAAGACATAGATTACCAAATTAACTTTATAATACTAAAAAGATTTTCTAATTATTTTATCTATTCAAAAATATTACAAATTCTTACTAATTTATCTATTTAAAGATATTAAGAATCAAATAAATAGATATCTAGAATCCGACCTCGACCAAAACCAATTCCCATGGTACTCTCATTACCAGTAACCTAGAGTTTAAAGTTCATCAAAATAGCGGCATTAGTCTTTCAGTTATGCTGTTTTTAAGATATATGTTTGTTAGCCCTTGAACTTTTCAAATGTTCCAGAACCTAAAACCATGGTACGATTTCGCCCATATGCCCCGTAATACTTTCAATACTAGTTAACCCTTGTACACAATTGAAACGTTCTATCTTAATTTTAAGTTACTATTTATTAATTTCCATGATAAGCTTTTAAACCTTGTGGGTCTTATTGAGGTACTGAACCACCACTTCCATTGCTGCAAAATTAGGGTAACGCGCAGGAAATAGTAAAAAACACCCATGTGCCAAATTTGAAGCTTCTACATATGATGGAAGTTATTATCTTTATTAATTTCCAAATATGCTTTGTGTGGCCCGACCCATTACTCCATTTGGTTCTAAGGAAATATAAAGAGACCATTTGGTCCTAAGGTCAAATACACTAAGGAAATATAAAGAGACACCCCAATACCAAATTTGAAGGTTCTATCTTAACTTGTTTCGGAATTATGCTGGTTTGGCCTAAATTCGATCACAAAGTTCTAAGTTCCGAACCCATCGTCCAATCTTCATTATACACAATCGCCACCGTAGCTTCATTATCAGTACCCTACAGCACCAACTTCATGAAGTCAACGAAAAAATACAAGGGTTAGCCAAAAGTACTATTATCAACATTCCGCAACCAGACAACTGGGTTGTATATAGATAAATATTTGAACTACGAGTAAATTCGTTAAGTGAATTAACTGTACAAATTCAAAATCTAAAATAAACAAGTGATGAAAAAAAACCAAGGGTTTCTAAAAAAGCACATTTTCAAAATTATATTGTATTACATACTGAGTTTAACTTTGGAAATATTTACTTGGAAATAGTTACTACTGACTTATAAAATTTACTGCTAACAGTAAATTTTTTATTTAAAAGTTGTTATAGCCCTTCAATGGGAAAGGTTGCCAAATTTCTCAAGAATCTAACTGCAACCCCCCGCCCTTATCGTCTAATTTTTTAGATTCTAGGAATTAAATTGTGAATTACACAAAAATTTGGAATTTTACTTAGAATTTTATTATCTAAGCAAAAATGGGTAAAACTCAGAGACACTTTCTTCAATTTAAGGAACCCCTTTTAAATTTAAGCAAAACCTTTAATATATGTTAAAATATAATGTTGGACCTTTAAATTTTGTATATTAATAAAAAAAAAATTAGACAGGTATTCAAGTTACAGGTGCTTAAAAATAGCATAATTTCAATTTTCGGGCCCTTATAGCTCCTAAACAGGGGGCTTGACAAAAAAATTTTGTGAACTGACTCTTACTATTTTTTTAGTATCTAACTTCTCCCAAAATTTCAAGATCCTAGCTTGAACCGTTTAGAAGTTATGTGGGGCTAAAAAATTTTCAAAAATTGAGTTTTATATAATGGTGAATTTTAGTACCGTATGGCAACCCTATATATTTAAGTGACATATCTTTGTAAAGTCTATGAAAACAGCTCTCTAATACCGTTTTTTGATTGAAAATAAACCTAACAGAACCCTTGTTATATCAATTTAAATATAGGGCTTTTTTGGAATTTTCAGGGGCTGTAACTTCGTCACCCTTCAAAATTAAGAAAAACCTTTGACACATGTTGAAATATAATTATAGGGCTTTGAATTTTGTCTATCACTAAAAAAAAATTTGGACAGGTATTCAAGTTACAGGTGTTTAAAAATAGCAAAATTTCAATTTTCGAGCCCTTATAGCTCCTAAATAGGGGGCTTGACAAAAAAATTTTGTTAACCGACTCCTACTAATTTCTAAGTATCTAACTTGTCCCAAAATTTCAAGACCCTAGCTTGAACGGTTCAGAAGATATGTGTGGCCAAAAATTTTGCGAAAATTGAGTTTTGCGCAATGTTAAATTTTAGTACCGTATGGCAACCCTAAACATTTGCCTTGTAAAAAATTTATTTAGTTTATGAAACCAGCTATCATTTTCCGTTTTCAGATTGAAAATATATGTAACAGAACTCTTGTTATAACAATTTAAATATAGGGCTTTTTCCAACTTTGGGTGGCTGTAGCCCCGTAACGGGTGGGGCTACAGAAAAAAATTCTTTTTGTAAACATACGGACGGACGGACGGACGGACAGAGTGAAGCTATATAGGCACATTTTTACAAAATTTTTTGAAAATGTGCTAAAAACCGAAGAGCTTCAGGTGTATTATAGCGATTCAAACTACGTAGATTTAAGTAATATATACAGCTTTTTGTTAAACACTATGAAAGAAATATCACAGGGAACTTTGCTTGATAGGTTATACAATGAAAATTATTTAAATCAAGTTATTGAAAAAATTAACATTAGAAGATATGAAGACTCTTGTATAAGACAAGACCTCAAGAAAACTAAAGTAAATAGTCAAAAAAATTTCAAAAATAATTAGGTATAAAAAAAATTTTAATAAATCCACATTCGACAATAAAAACAGCAATAATAATCAGTCTTACTACAGAAATAACTATTCATATAATAAGAATTTTAATAAAGAAAGGGATAATTTTAATCAACCTAATAAAGTTTATGAAAAGTCAAGAAACTCTAGACAATACTCGGGCCAAAATCCCCAACAAAAGAGATACGCTAGACAAAGACAGATAGAACCAATGGAAGTTCAGAACATCCAGACAAGAAATTGCAAAAAAAAAACAGTGAGTGTAATAATTTATCTTTTTATCTAATTTAGCCTCGGATGAACTCCCTATTATTAACGTTACAATAGAAAACAAAAACTTGTTGCAATTTTTAAAAAAAGTATAAAAACTTTCATTTTGGAATCCTAAAAATGTGAAAATGATTATAATAATTAGCGCAAACTAAAATAACTTGTTTTTTTCTTTTTCTTGTTTCTTTTGATCTCTTGATATGTCGTTAATTTTGTTTACCTACCATAAAAGTTAAGTCTTGAATTAATTTTATAAAATTTACATACATTAAATTTTTTATTTTGTTTTTTTGTTTTTATTAATTTGTATTATATTTTTGATTCTTTTTCTCTTTTTTTTTTTGTTATGTTTTGAGAATAGTATAAATAACAATCTTTTTTTTTAAAAATTATTAGACCAAAAGGCTAAGGCTAGGGTCGTAAAAAAATAATTATAGTTTATTTATTAATTTCAAACAACATGAGTTGTATTATATTGTTAACTGAGTTGTATTATTATTGTTAACTTAATGAATTAAATTATGTATTGAATATATTATTAAAGGAATTAAATAAAGAAAAAAAAAAAAAAAAAAAAAAAAAAAACAAAAACTTATTCGGTCTTATTGGTTAAAATTTTAGCATTATAGATGACGAAATAGAAGATTTTAAAAAGATAAAAATAAAACCAACTCCTTTTTCCACAATAATAGTAAATAAATTAATTTCGAAACTCATACTGTAGCACCATTAGAATTCAACCCCATCCAATGCCTTAATGAGATGGAAGGTAAAAATGTTATCCAATAGGAAGAATCAAATAATAATAGTTGCAGATTTATTAAAAAACTTAGATAGCGTTATAGACTTCGAAAAAGGAATAATTAATTTAAATGCACAAATATAAAATTTGATAACGCACCATATCAATTTAATGAAACATGCACTTTAGAAACGGTAGATATAAATAAAAATTTATGAAAGTTAAATCATTTTAATTCAGAAGAACTCTCGGAATATAAAAACTTATTTAAAAGATTCGGTAATTTATTTTTTAAGAAGCGGATAAGTTGACGAAAACAACAGAAATTCCGCACGAAATACGTAGTCACTAGAACAGAACAGTCCTACAATTTAAAATTATAAAGATACCCGCAAAAATATGAGGAAAAGGTCAGGAAACAAATCAAGGAAATGGAAGTACAAGGAATTATCTTTAAAATTAATTCAAGGGTAGCATCAAAGAAAACCGATAATTCAGGTCTAAAGAAATTTCGACTCGTGGTAGATAATAGACAGAGATTACAGACAAAGTCTCTTTACACAAACATTGACTCTATTCTAGACAAACTTGAAAAAGCTCAATACTTTACGTTAGACTTGGCAAAGGGTTATCATCAAATTTCTATTAGGGAAAAGGACAGAAAACAGACAGCGCTGTTTAAACTAATTATATCAATTCGATATTGAGTATCTTAAAGGTAAAGGAAATCATGTCCCAGATTTTCGTAGTAGAATAGAACATCAAGTAAAAGAGGGAGAGAATGATAAAAGCTCTACTCATTCTCAAGGGAACTTTAATATTGAAGATGATAATGCAATGGCAACGGTTCATTCTTTGCACATGAAGAAGCTTTAAGCCATATTCCTATAAAATAAGAAATCGTAAATAAAATTAAAACGCAAATAATTTAAACAAATAATAACTTAATACAATTAGAAACTATTTTTGGAAAAATAATTGTAACTATAGCCGAAAATGATTTTGAGAAAAAAAATATAGCCGATAACCAATATAGAGCAATTCAAATTAAAGAATTTCAGATTAAAGAAGGGATAATTCTACATCTGACAAAACAAAACAGCCATATTGGTAATGCAGATATAGAAAGATTCCACAATATTATCGCAGAAAAATTTAGAATACTACGTCTTAATAAAAATAACTTCTCAGTCCAACGATTAATCCAACAAGCAGTATAATATATAATAACACATATCATTCAACTATTAAATACTTTTTAATCCAAGTACCAAATAGTAAAATTTAGTTCGAAAAAATAAAAGAAAATTTAGGAAACGTAAAAATAAAGGAAATTGAAAAATTAAACAAAAATAGGGAAAATTATATTGAAACTCGATCAACAGGAGTCGTTAAGAACTATTAAGCTGTTAGGCACAAAGAACAACCTAAATATAAAAAACTAAAATTAGACAATATTCATACAACAAATATTAAAAGACAAATAAAACTTACAGATATCGATAATAATAATTATACTAACAATGTGACAATACAGACAAAATATAGAAAAACATTTGCAGACAGTAGATAATAACAATAATGTACTTATAGCAAACTATAATGAACAAATTAAATCATCGGTTTCATAGAACAATCACACAGCTTAAGTCAATTATAAACGAGGAAGAGTGTAGTAGAGTAGATTGTGTTAACTCTGGGATACCCGTATGACCGTAATATAAATATTATATCATCCGGTTAATTACTTTTGGCAAAATTTCAAACAGTTTTATTAGATGTTGGGTAATGCTCATATGAAAGAAGGAGTTGTATGGCATCTACTCGAACCCTCGGCAGTAGACAAATCAAATTTGACACTAAACTACTTTCGGCAAAATTTCAGACACCACGCTTCTTTAAGTGTAGAGTAATGCTCATATGAAAGAAGGAGTTGTATGGCATCTACTCGGACCCTCGGCAGCAGACCAACCAAATTTCGCAGAAACTTTGTCCATTACACTAAACTATTTTTAGCAAAATTTCAGACACCTAGCCTGAATAGGTATAGAGAATGCTCATATAAAATTAAAAGTTGTATGGCAGCTACTCGAACCCACTGCAGTAGCCAAACAAAAGTTTGTAGAAGCTTTGGCTATAACACTAAACTACTTTTGGCAAAATTTCAGAAACCCAGCATGAATAATGCTCATATAAAGAAGTGAGGAAAATCACCAAGGGTTTTTAAAAAGCACATTTCAAAATTATATAGGGTTTCTAACTGAGTATTTCACATTTATTTTTAAAAAAATTTATAAAAATAAATTATAATATTATAATTTAGTTATTTCATTAATTTATAAATTAAACTAATAGTGAAATCAACACTTAGAATATTATCCCAATGCACTCAGGGAAATCTGTTAACAAGTGCGAAATATAAAGTTAAAGCTTTAATGTTTACGTTTAATTTTGAAAAAACATGCACTGGTGCATAAGTTACTGTTTTATAAAAACACAAAAGTTTTAATTTTGAAGATCTAGTAGCTCTTCCATGGGGAAGGTTCCCAAATTTTGCTTAGCAAACTTATGATGCATCTGCCCCCACCCCTCCTGTCCCCACCTTTCCATTTTTTTAGGTTCTAGGAAATCAATTGTGAACTCCACCAAAATTTGTAGTTTTACCTAGAATTTCATTTTCCAAGCAAAAATGGTTAAAACTAAGAGACAATAGCTTCAATTTAAAGAAGCCCCTCCATATTTAGGAAAAACCTGTAACATATGTTGAAATATAATGCTGAAGATTGAAATTTTGTATATTTGAAGTTACAGGTATTTAAAAATAGAAAAAATTCAATATTCAAGCCCTTATAGCTTCCAAACAGGGGACGTGACAAAAAAATTTTTTTAACCGGCCCTTACTAATTTCTGAAGGTCTAAGTTTTCCCAAAATTTTAAGACCCTATCTTGAACCGTTTAGAAGATATGAGCGGCCAAAAATTTTGTAAAAATTGAGCTTTGCATAATGATAAATTTTAGTACCGTACGGTAGCGCCAAAACTTTTAACCTTGTATTTTTGTAAAGCCTATAAAAATAGCTCTCTGATACCGGTTTTAGATTGAAAATACATTTAATAGAACTCTTGTTATAATAATATTAATATAGAGCTTTTTTAGAATTTTCGGGGGCTGTAGCTTCGTCACCCTTCAAAATTAAGAAAAACCTTTGACACATGTTGAAAAATAATTAAAGAGCTTTCAATTTTGTATATCACTTACAAAAAAATTTAACAGGTATTCAAGTTGCAGGTGTTTAAAAAATTACAAAATTTAAACTTTTGAGCCGTCATAGCTCTCAAACAGGATCCGTTTTAGCTCCCAAAAAAAATTTTGTTAACCGACTCCATAATGGTAAATTTAAGCACCGTATGGCATGGCACCCCTAAACATATTCCTTTTAAAAATTTATTAAGTTTATAAAACCAGCTATTTTGTGCTGTTTTCAGATTGAAAATACACTAAACAGAACTCTTGTTATAGCAATTTAAAAATATTGCTTTTTCCAATTTTGGTGGGCTGTAGCTGCGTAACGGGTGGGGCTACAGAAAAAAGTTCTTCTATGAAATTATTTTTTATGCAATACCTTCCCGTGGTTAAAATTTCTTTCCTCTATTTTAAAGGGTGTAAAAGTTTTTGTAAACATATGGACAGACGGACGGAGGGACAGAGTGAACGAATTTGTGAAAATTTCGAAATGCTAGCTCCTTTATTTTTTTGTGTTATCGTGCTGACGGAGGGTCGGACATACATAGCTAACTCGATTTATTTTTTGATTCTGATCCGATCCTTAATGGAATATTTAATATACCCTTTTGACTAATAGTCAAACGGGTATAAATATGTATTTACATAAAAAACTGGTCCCTAGTAATAAACAACCTATTTCGGTTATGAAGGATAAGAATTTACTAAGTAATCGACATCCTAAAATATATAAGAAATTGTTAAAAAAAAGGACTAAAAATTAAGACGGTTAGATTTGCTATATCTTTAGAAAAGGGAAATTCGAGCAAGTTTAAAAATCCATAAAAAAATATTTCATTGCAAAAAAATAATATACAATTAACACATAAATATTAGAAAAATTACAGCTTGCATTAGCAATGCGGATAGTTAACATTTTCAAAATTATTTATTTTAAAGCTAAATAAAATTTAGTCGATGATAAAATTAGTTTTTAAATTACCATATTTGTCGTATTTCCATTATTTTGGCTATTGCTTTGATGACTATTCCGTAAAGGTGGTGTTGCTGAAGAACATGAGTTAAGATTGTTTGTACCTGTTATATGATTTGGTGAATTTCCAGAACAGTCTGCATCGCTGGCTGAATGTTGATACATGGCAGAATCACCTATTTATAAAATAAATTTTATTTGTATTTGATTTATTTTTTTAATGTTATTTTGAATATATTAACAGTCCAAACATTATCATAATAAAAACATAAAAGTACAAAATAGAATAAGTTTTATATTATTGATCCGTAAACACCTTTTTATAAATATTAATTTAACAACACTAAATAAAATGTTTGATCCTCACCCAAAGTATTTAATCCATAATGTTGGTAAGATCCGTTGCCCATTGAAGAACTAATATTAATACAAGAATTAATTCCATTAAGAGAAGGAGGAATAGAGGATGTTTGATTTAATTGCCCAAAACCTTATTAAAATAAAATATACAAAATTAAGAAAATCAAACACTTAAAAATATTAAAATTAGAGTAAAAAAAATTTTTTTTAAATATAAACTTTCAACTAATTTGAAATTTTAAAAATATCAATAAATTTAGGGCAAATCGAAGTTTTGTATTAATCAGGAATACTAATACAACTAGTTTTTTTGGGAAAAAAAGATAAGTGACATATTCCTAATTTGCCAAATAATTTTCCAATTTGTTGATAGAAATAAATATTTCATCAAACAGATTTTATATAATTGAAAAAATTTAAAACTTTTTTATGTAAATTAAACTTTTTATAAAAGTCTAACATTTTATTTTTTTTAATTTTAAGTCTACATTTATTATACATATATTTTTTTAAATTTATAATAATAAAATAAAATTAATAGAATTTAAATATAAGCAAATCAATTTACTTGTCATGGAATTAACTCCTACACCCCATCTATCTCCAAACATAGATGTCCCACAAAGACTCTCCGTCATTGTTATATTTGTAATATTTGCACCAAATGGCGGCAACGCATGTGACGGTAAAAGTGTACCAGGTGCTCGAAACACATTTGTGCTTTTTTTCCTCTTTTTCCACTTTGCTCTTCTGTTTTGAAACCAGACCTGCAATAAAAAATTTTATTATTCTAAATCTAATTTTTTCTCTGTCATTAAAGCATCTGGTTTATTCATCACAAATAATGCAAACAGGTGTTTAAAACAGAGAATATAATGCACAATTAATGTATGGATAATATCTCAAGAGAATCATAAAGTGAGAAGAAACATATAAATTAGAAAGTTAAACCTACAAAAATTTATAATAAACAGGTATTATAAAAAAAATCTAAAAAACCACACAACATAAGAATAAAATAAAGGGAGAATATTTTAAAAATATAATGGCAATATTTTATAAAATGTATTTTCTATAACAAAGGGAGAAAAATATCTGTATTAAATTCTTATTTACTCTTTAATTCTTACGTGGGTTAAATTAAAATACAAATGTTGCTAGAAAATATTAAATTTATAAACACCAAAGTAAACTTAAATTTGTTTAGAAAATTAAAAAATTTAATCTAAAAATACAATGTTTGAAATAATTTTAGAATTAAGAAGCTTCTAATTGGTGATGAAAGAAACCAACTAACTTATTATTGATATGTTATAATTCTGATATTTTAAAGATAAGAATTACTGATTCTGTCTAAATAAGTATTTCTTTAAGCTTAAGCTTATTTTTAATTTATAAAAAACAAACATATTTTTTGACGTTAACTATATTTCCGATCAAAATCTTAACCCCTTTACATATGCCTTGCAGAATAGTAACATTTTGATTGCAGTTTTT
Source organism: Dolichopus griseipennis (assembly GCA_963082915.1). NCBI lineage: Eukaryota > Metazoa > Arthropoda > Insecta > Diptera > Dolichopodidae > Dolichopus > Dolichopus griseipennis. Next base: position 203,004,928 of record OY720441.1, on the reverse strand, counting down.
ATTTAGATTACTGTTAATATAATAATCGTATTCAAATTGTTTCATTACCATTTTTATACCATACACCTATGAAATAGGAAAAGGGTATATTAACTTTGGTATGTTATACCCTACACCTATGAAATATGAAAAGGGTATATTAACTTTGGTATGGTGTTTGTAACCACCTAATAGAAGCGAGCTAGATATGGAAAAGTATATATATTTGTGATCAGCGTGACCTCCTGAGTCGATATAGCCACGTCCGTCCGTAGGCACGATAACTCAAAAACTAATGGAGCTATCTTGATGAAATTTTAGCTGTAGGTTACTAGGACTTAAAGTACGGCGGGGATTGCATATGGGCGAAATCGGCCCATGGGTTCGGATTCTGAACCTTTTAATTGTTCTACGGGCCAAGGAACATATAAAAAAAATAAGTATAACTCAACAACTAATGGCGTTACAATCATGAATTTTATGATGTATGTTACCAGTAATGAGACTATGGCGGGGACTGCGTACGAGCGAGTTCGGACCATGTGTTCGGATCCTAGGAATTTTTGATCGAATTTAGGCCAAACAAGCATAATTCTGTTCATATTTATTTTTTTATTAATTTATTGTTTAAATTTACTTAGTGGTATACATTTTTTTTTACATTTTTTTTGTTTTTCCTTTAAAAGTACAGCATTTATTTTTGTAATTTTATTTTTTGTTTTATTTTATAACTTTGATATAAACAAAACTTATAGTTTTGGTATAAAACATCGCAGTTACTTCCTAATATTATTAACAAAGCAAATTTAAAATTTTAATATATTTACATATATACATATATCTGTGGCAATAAGCAATAACAACTTAAGTCGACTTAAGTGAAAATTAAATTAAGAGCATATCTGAATTCAGCGTATTAAAATACGTATGCTCACAAAATTTTAAATAATAATTACATAAATACAATATCGTAGCTCATAAAATTATATGCTATCAGCATTGTTTCACTCCTGCATTAAGCCATTTACAAATGTAGCATTATTCTTTAGTAATTGTTTCAGTTTTTTGACAAAAATATTCAAGTTTGAGCTTCTTTTTAAATCCATTGGCAGTTTATTATAAATTCTTATTGATGACGAGAGACAGCTATTGCGTAATAACTCTATTCTTGATTTGGCATGATTTAAATTGTTCAACCTTCTTGTATTGTAATTATGAATATTATTTCTTTTGGTAATTATGAGGTTTTTTTTATAAACCCCTTTTTCTATTTTGAAAATTAGTTTAGGCTTTTCCAAAGTAATGAGTTCGTGTAACTTCAGATATCCGGTGCACTTAAAAATTTCGTTTGTTGGAGTAAGCCAATCGTACTTATGTAAGCATTTTATGGCTTTGTTTATTAAAACATAAATTTTATCTTTCAACCGTAATGAACAGCTGGACCCATTACATAAATTGTATCTGATGTGCGAGATAATATTAGAATAATAAAGCTTATCTGCTGTTTGTTTATTCAACATAATTCCACTTCTTTTGAAGGCACCAAACAGAGGCACAATTTTTTTTACTAATCTATTAATATGATCTTCCCACTTCAGTTTTTCATCTATTACAACCCCAAGGTATTAATAAGTAGTAACTCTTTAAATTTTAGTCTTATTTACCAATAGATTCGGATTTATATCAATTTTATTTTTTATTTTATATACTATATATTTTGTTTTTTCCGCATTAATAGTTATTTTATTACCTTTAAGCCAACTTTCATATATCCCCAAATCAGTATTTACAAGACTTTCAAGTTCTTCACAGGTTCTAGGATTATAAATAAGTAGAGTATCATCAGCAAAGATCTTATAGTCAGCCCTCAAATTCGCATACTGGATATTATGAATATAAAGTAAGTAAAGTGTGGGACCAAGTACTGATCCTTGAGGAACAACAATATTTATAATATTTTCATTACTGAAACTCCATTAAATTTTGTCATAGTTTTTCTATAATTAAGATATGAGTAAAGTAAATTATTAGCAGTACCCCTTATTCCGATTTCGTGCAATCTCTCAAGTAAAATATTATGGTTCACTGTATCAAAGGCTTTCTTTAGATCAACGAATACCGAACATACATAATTTCCCTGATCCAGTTTATTTATAATTGAGTTGGTGGATTCAAGGACTGCAGAATCTAGCATTAAAATGTACCATATTTATATTATTGTGTTTGTTACGTATCATGGTTTACTAATCAAGTAATTTTGCCAAGATTCTCTAATTTTTTGTAGGTGTTCTCTGTATTTATTATCAATATGTCTTCTAAAATAAGTTAAGTCTTTAAGTACTTCCTTTTTGGGTATTCCTGTGTTATCATGATAAGTAAAATATAGCTGACTAAGTTCTTCATAGTTATTTGGCAACCCTTCTTGATGAATAAGTACTTTCAAACTAGTTTGAGTAATACCATCATAACAAATGTCATTTGTATCATGGAAATAAGATAACAATAATATGCTCTCTTAATCTAGATAAGGCATACGTATTTTCACCAGACTCAATCGCTTTTTTGTTAATCTAACAATTGGTGGAACCATGGGGTTAACAAAACTTTTCCTGCTGTCTTCTGTACTTAAACGCTTAGCTTCATCATTAGTTTTACCCAGTTTAGAATTGTTTTGGATGTTAATGGTTTTTCCTTTGACCCAATTTGAGTAGTCATTACTTAGATGCTATTTTGATCTAATGTTTTTATTGACTGACACGATTTCTCGATCCTTCAAACTATGTGAGATATTATTATCGTTTTTAGAATCTTTTTCGGGTTCTGGAACCTTTGAAAAGTTCAAAAGCTAACAAACGTATATCTTAAAAACACCAAAAATCAGAAACTAATTACGCTATTTTGATGAAATTTTTATACCCCCACTACACAAGACCTTAAAGCATAATATATTCGAAATTAATAAAGATAAAAAAATCAAATTTGATATATGTACTATTTCCTATTTCTGTTCCTATTTAACACTTTTATATTTTTAAAAGCTAAGAGTTTTACTATTAAACATATTATGTATTATATTTTATAAATTAAAAACTAAATATTTTTTTAATTTTTATTATATCATATCTATATTTTATTATACCCTACACCTATAGAATAGGTAAAGGGGTATATTAACTTTGGTATGGTGTTTGTAACCACCTAAAGGAAGCGAGCTAGATATGAAAACATTTTTTATATTTGTGATCACCGTGACCTCCTTAGTCGATGTAGCCATGTCCGTCCGTCCGTCCGTAGGCACGATAACTCAAAAAATAATGGAGCTATCTTGATAAAATTAGTGTTGTAGGGTACTGTTAATTAAACTACGGCGGTGATTGCGTACGGTGGGTAATGTACAATGGGTTCGGAACTTAGAACTTTTTGATCGAATTTAGCCCAACGAGAATAATTCCAAAACCAATGAAGATAGAACCTCTAAATTTGGTATCGGGGCGTCTCTTTCTATTTGCTAAGTGTCCTTGAAATTTGGGACTAGTTGGAGTAGTGGGTTAAGGACCAGCCACACAGTTCCGAAGACTTTAAAGCATATTTTCAAAATTAATAAAGATAGTAACTTAAAAAAAAATTTAGAAGTTTCAAATTTGGCACTGGGTGCTCTTTACTATTTCCTGTGCGGTTCCTCTAATTTTGGATCAATCAGATTGGTGGTTCAGTACCCCTCTTAGACCCCCCAACGTTTAAAAGCTTATCATCGAAATTAATGAAAATAGTAACTTAAAATTAAGATAGAACGTTCCAAATGTGTTTAAGAGTTAACTAGTATTGAAAATATGACGGGGACTGCATATATGCAAAATCGTACCATGGTTTCGGGTTCTGGAACCTTTGAAAAGTTCAAGGGCTAAAGAACATATATCTTAAAAATAGCATAACTCAAAAAATAATGCCGCTATTTTGACGAAATTTAAACTCCAGGTTACTAGTAATGAAAGTACCATGGGAATTGGTTCTGGTCGAGTTCGGATAATGAGTTCGGAATCTATACGCTTTTGATCGATCTGAGGCCAAACAAGCATAATTACAAAGCCAAAGAATATATTTCCTATTTCCTATGTGTCCCCGAAATTTAGACTTAATTGTAGTCGTGGTTCAGGTGCCTCCTAAGAAATCCCAAAATTATTAAGCTTATCTTTGAAATTCATGAAGATAGCAAATTTAAATTTGATACACGAGGGGTCTTTCTTTTTCCCGTTTTTATTTAACACTTTTATATTTTTAAAAGGCTAAGAATTTTACCATAAAACATATTTAGTATAATATTTTATAAATTAAAAACCATAGGTGATATATAAGACATCGTGTACAATACTTAAGCTATATTCAAAGGTACTTGCTGCATTTATGTAAAATTTATTATTATATTTAAATGAACTAAAGTTCTAAATTTGTAATTATATTTTAGAAATACATTTATTGCATATTTTGCGTTTATAAGCTTTTCAATAAGGTACATAAACTATCAATTTAAAATAACTGCAATTTTGAAAAATTTTAATTATTAAATATATTATGCTTGGATTAGCTTTTTATCAGAAAATTTAATAATTCAAATTTTTTCATTTTAGTAATTGAATTTAAATAAATATATTTTCATTTATTTCTAGTTTTTTTGTTTTTAATATTTTTAAATAGATAAATTAGTAAGAATTTGTAAATAAATTAGAAAAGTAATTAGAATATGTTTTTGGTATTATAGGGTTAATTTGGTTAGCTATTTCTTACGATCAAACTAATAACAGCTTTTATGGCTTTAAAATGACTTATGGACTTCCCATTTAATTTGAACCAAATAGGTGTAGGGTATTTCTAAGTTGGTTGCACCGACTGACTGTTTCTTTACTTGTTGAATTATTACCATAGGTAATATATAATTAAGAAATTGTGTACGATACTTAAGTTGTAAAATTTATTATACCCGCATGACTATATAGTCAAAGGGTATAATAAATTTGCCATTACGTTTGTGACGTAGAGAAGGAGGAGGGGTAGATATAGACTCAAGTGCATGTATCGGTTCAGAATCGAAAAAAAAATCAATTTAGCTATGTATGTCCGTCCGTTCGTCCGCACGATAACTCAAAAACTAAAGGAGCTAGGATCTTGAAATTTTCGTGAATTCGTTTTTTTGCAATAGCTGTCATCTCTATTTAAATCCAGTCATTTTGGTCCATGGGTTCGGGTACCTGCCATGCAACATCTCTTTTTATATGAGTATTACTCTGCGTGTCTGAAATTTTTCCAAAAGTAGTTTAGTTTTATGGCCAAAGTTTATGCAAAATTTGGCTGATCTACTGCAGTGGGTTCGAGTAGCGGACATACAACTTCTTATTTTATATGAGCATTTCTCTCCACTTAATGAAGCTGGGTGTCTGTAATTTTGCTAAAATTAGTTTAGTGTAATGGCCAAAGTTTCTGCAAAATTTTGTTGGTCGACTGTAGAGAGTTAGAGTAGCTGCCATATAAATCCTTCTTTTATATGAGCACTATACTACACCTAATGAAGCTGTATGTTTGAAGTTTTGCTAAAAGTAATTAACCGGATGATATAATGTGTATGTTACGGTCATACGGGTATCCCAGAGTTGACACAATCTACTCTACTACACTCTTCCTCGTTTTTGTATAAAAATTAATTATATGAAACTGTTCAAAATTTATCATTGTATTTTAGAAATACATTTATTGCCTATTTTGATTATTAAATTTTGTGATAACAAGCTAATGAAAGCATTAATGGTTTTAACTAACATTAAAAAAAATGAAATTATAAAAACTTTTATATTTATATTGTTACAAATTAATATTTCGTTCGAATAACTTTGAGTTTAATTCTATAGAATATTAAAAAATAAGTAAATTAAGAGAATAAATTTAAAAATGATTGAAAATTGAAAACAGTAAATGCACTACAGCTTAAAATCCTGAAAAGGAGTAATTGCTGCATGTGTGTAAAATTTTATTGAATTGGATAAAAGTTTTAAATATGTAATTTTGTAATTGCATTTTACGAATCCATTTATCTCAATTTAATTTGTTGTTTAATATTTTAAATAGATAAGTTAGTAAGAATTTTTAATATTTTTGAGTTGATAAAATAATTAGCAAATGTCTTAGTATTATAAAAAAATTTGGTTAGCCTTGTCTTACGATCAAACTAATAAAATCTTTTATGATTTTAAAACGACTTATGGACTTCCCATTAAATTCGAACCAAATAGGTGTAGGGTATTTTTAAGTTGGTTGCACCGGCTGACGGTTTGTTTACTTGTTAGTAATCAAAAAACTATATTAAAATTCTATCTACAACTAATATGTATTACTTAAAAATAATAAGTTTGTTTTTGATTGTTGAAATCGGAAAATGTTTTTGGCTGCCTCACAAAAAATTTTCGCATCCTATTCGCAATGTGTTTAAAGCGTTTACATGGTGACAGCAATTATCTTTTTGGAGACACTCAATAGAATAAAGCAAAAAAAGAGCTAATCGCATTGTACAGTCGGTGTTGCCAACTTTGAACATATTGAGATTTTAAATGAGGATAAGGAGGAACAAAAAACCACAAACATAGTGTATGTGATGCTTGTCCAGGAAATACTGGTAATTGTAAAATTAATAATTTTAGGGAAATTAAAAGAAAATTTAGGGAAATTAAACTGGTTCTTAGCATATTTTCAAAAGATTTTGTAAATTGTGCTTATTCAGTTTCTCCCTGTCTATATAAAATATAAGTTTAAATTTATATTTCATAATCATTATATGTAAGTTAATTTACTTGCTATTTTTACTTTTTATTCTTGTGCCCAAGGCAGCCTCACCTAGGGTATATCGAAGAAAAAGGCTTAATTCACAAGAAGTAAATAAAAAAAGTTAATTTGTTGAGAAACTATTTTATTCTGTCCTTACTAATTAATTACAGTTATATTTATATTAACATTAATGCCGTTTAGGCATTATTACAATTTCAATTAGAACAAGTTTTTCCATTGGTTCTCACGGGAAAGTTAAATAAAGTTTGTTTATAGTATTTCAGTATTGTATTATGAAATTGTATTATTTGTATGGTGTTATTAAATTGAAAGTTCGTGTGTTAACTCTTCCCCTTGTTAAGTTTTAACGTCCTCGTTCGGTTGTTTAACGTGTTCGATCAAGTTCTTTACGCGTTTGGCTGCAAGTTCTTTTACTTTGGCGACTTTTTTTATATCTTATAAAATTGTTCCTTCTATTATTACTTGATGATCATCGACTATTTTAGTTTGAGTTACGTTATTGAGAAGTATCATACCATCTTTAATATGTTGAATAGGGGGTATGTCGTGTGAAGTTTCCGTTGAGCAAAGAGCTTTATTGTGGTTCACTTATTCAACGCTTATTGGAATATTGTCAAGATTGATTTTCATTTCCATATCGTCTAAAAGAAGTGGATTTATATTATCACTTCTTGCCAGTACTATTATTGTTTTCACCTAACTGAGTAACGCATTTTGAATAATTTGGCTGACATAAGGTTATTGAAGTCGTATTTTAACATTCTGTAAGTGGTTGTGAGTAGTTTCCGCAATTTTCCACTTTATTTGTGTTCAGTTTGATGACAGTTCCATTTCGAATCACCGGGTAGATTATCATGAAATTACAAAGTTTGGTTAGCCGTGGTATTTTTAAAATATAGTGTATTAACTTCTTATTTTGCAATATTTTTATTTTGGTTACAGTAAATAAGCTGTAAACGCTTATTGGAATATTGTCAAGATTGATTTTCATTTCCATATCGTCTAAAAGAAGTGGATTTATATTATCACTTCTTGCCAGTACTATTATTGTTTTCACCTAACATATTATTTTTTGTGAGTAGGTGTTTATATCCGTCGTGGTCTGCTGTTCCTGCTATAAATTTTAGGGCGCTGCCGAGGAAATTGATGGATCTGGATTTTCGCTTTGGAATTTCCAGAGTGTGTATTATGTGTGAAATTTCATCTATTTGTTGTTCTGAGATACTTTGGTGTCAAGATGCGTTCGTTAGTTGTTTAAGAAATTCTTTGTTTTCGTCTATAATTTCGTGAAATTCTGAAAAAGTTGGTTGTGTAAATGATATAGTAGGGGTCGTCGTATATCGCTACTTCTCCTTGTGTTATTGCGATAAAGTGAGCTGACGTGTAGTCTAGTATCCTGGCTGCGGTGAGCCGGATCAAAAGAAAAGTAATCTGAAAAAGTTAGCGAAGGTTGCTCTTATGAATCTTTTTCTCATCTTTTAAAACCATCTATTCCTTCTTTACCAAAAATATAACGTTTGGCAACACAAAAAATAAATTTCAGTTGATTTTTTTTTCAATATTAATTCATTTTTCTCATATTTTTATTTTAACATATTTTTTTTCTTTTTTTGACATTACTAATTTTTTAAATAACAATAATTATGTACTACTTAAAACTATAGATATTATTTATTACATCATATAATTAAACACAACATAAAAAATTGAATAGTGCAATTTTTAATTTACATTTTTAACTTTTTAATATTTACACATTTTTTTTCATATATATTCTTTCTTTTTTTTATAATATAAATTTTACAAATTTCACATTTTCTTTTTTGATAAACTACAATAATTATATATAACTTACAATTATTTACTATTTTACATTAAAAAATATTATAAAATATATTTATTACATTAAAATAATTAATTACAACAAAAAAATTTTAATAGTATAATTTTTAGCACATTTTCTAAAAATTTTGTAAAAATGTGCCTATATAATTACACTCTGTCCGTCCGTCTGTCCCTATGTTTACAAAAACTTTTACATCGTTTGAAGTAGAAAAAAGAAATTTCAACCACGAGTAGGTATTAGAAAAAAAATAATTTCGTAGAAGAATTTTTTTCTGTAGCCCCACCCGTTACGGAGCTGGAGCCCCCAAATTTGCATTCTAATAATAACACAATTATTAGATAATATAACAAGAATTCTAATAAGTGTATTTTCAATCTGAAAACGGCAGAAGATAGCTGGTTTTATAAACTTTATAAATTTTTAAAAGACAAATGTTTAGGGTTGCCATACGGTACCAAAATTTACCATTTTGCAAAACTCAATTTTTGCAAAATTTTTGGCTAGACATATCTTCTAAACGGGCCAAGCTAGGGTCTTGAAATTGTGGCAGTAGTTAGATACTCAGAAATAAGTAGAAGTCGGTTAACAAATTTTTTTTGTCACGTCCTCTGTTTTGCAGCTATAAGAGAAATTTTTATGTTTTTAAACCCCTGTAACTTGAATACCTGTTCAAATTTTTTTTTAATAATGTACAAAATTTGAAGGTCCAAAATTATACTTTAACATATGTTAAAAGATTTTCTTAAATTTAAAAGCAGTGCTTTAAATTGAAGAAAGTGTCTCTCAGTTTTAACCATTTTTGCTTAAATAGTAAAATTCTAAGTAAAATTCCAAATTTTGGTATAATTCACAATTTAATTCCTTGAACCTAAAAAAGTTTGGGGAAGGGGAGTAGTGAGGATTAGATCCTTGAGAAATTGCGCAACCTTCCACATAGAGGGGCTATTAGGACTTAAAAATTTAAAAAATTACTGTTTCTATAAGTAAGTAGTAACTTAGTCACTTAGTATATATTTCTTAAATTAAACGTTAACATTGAAGCTTTAACAATGGGCTTTTTTAAAAACCCTTTGTTTTTTTCACCACTTGTTAATTCATATTTTTAATTTTTTTAATATTTACACATTTTTTTTCGATATATATTTTTTCTTTTTTTTATATTACAAATTTTACAAATTTCACGTTTTCTTTCTTGATAAATTACAATAATTATTTAAATCTTACAATTATTTACTATTTCACTTTAAAAAATTTAAACGTCAAAAATTTATAATAAATATGCATGCATGATAAAGCTTTCTCTCATCTACTACCGCTATTTCTTCAAAACCATTATTGTCGCCAACTACAATGATGTCGGGTAACATTAATGATAATATTAAAGTTGATTACTTTTCATAGTTAGATATAAATATTTCGGTGAACTATATCAAAAATTTTAACATAATGTATTTGAATATTGCAAGTCTTAAGAACAAATTGAATAATTTAGAATTGTTAATTAGTTCTGTACAATGTGATGTTCTTGCAATTATCTTAATTAACAGAAACCTAGCTTTTAAAACACGAAAATCAGTTTTTCAATATTCCAGGGTTTACCGCTTTTTTTTCTAATCGTGAAGCTACCTACTGTGGAACAGCTATTTATATATCGAATAAGATTAATTGTAATTAATTATATGAACAGAACTTTAATTATTCCAATATTCTTATTGTCAAATTATAAAATCAAAATCTTAACATAATATGTTTTATAGGGCTTGTCAAACAAAATTAAATGATTTTATTGACAAACTAGAGGAAACAACCAGCACCTATAAAAATATGCTAATTTTAGGAGACTTAATATTAACTTACTAGACGAAAATAACTCGGACGTTAAAGATTACGTGAATACCTTACTTTGCAATGGTTTTGTACTCTTTAATAACATAAATCCCAACTAGAATAGGAACTACGTCTAAAACTATAATTGACTATTTTTGTACTGATGTAATCTATATATATAAAAACGAAAGTTTGTTTGTTTTTTTGTATGTAGCGAATAGACTCCTAAACTGCCCAGGCGATTTTCATGAAAATTTGTATATAGATGTTTTTTGGTACGGAAAGAAATCGTGACCCAAAAATTTTGCTCTAACGGACTACCAAGTTGGGGCTGTGGTGCAAGTATTTAAACTTCTTTGTTCTAAAATGAAAACGTTATAACAGATTGACTTCAAATTTTGTATACGTGATGCTCTTTGAGAATTGAGTTGACACTATTAACAGTTTTGGAATTTGTTAACCCATGTCGGACCGACGGGTGGTCAAAAAAAATTTTGGGTCCAAATTTTGTCCGATTTTACGAAATTCTGCTTTGGCTAAAAACAAAACCCCAAAAAAAATTTAATTGAGTTGCACTAACCCATTGCGGCCCAACAGCTTTTTATGGGTTTTTTAATTCTAAATTAGAAACGATTTGACCGGTTGACCTCAAATTTTATATGTGTGTTAATGCAACTTGAAAATGGAGTTGCGTCTGATAACAGTCGGTTTTACGTTTGGTCAAAAAAATTTTTTGAAAGTAAATTACGTCAAATTTTGGAAAGTAGTTTGTACTGCTTTGAATTACAGAAAGTTTCAAAAATTACTAGAATAATCCTAGAAAAATCGTTTTAAAAAGATTGCTTTCATACATTTTAAAATTTACATGTGTAAGCCGTTTGTAACTTTTGTGTTAACTTTTTGCAGTAACATCAACTTCAATTAAACCTCCATTGAGAGGCGTAGCAACGCGCACCGGGTATTAGCTAGTTGATTATAAATATAAAAACAAAACCCCAAAAAAAATTTAATTGAGTTGCACTAACCCATTGCGGCCCAACAGCTTTTTATGGGTTTTTTAATTCTAAATTAGAAACGATTTGACCGGTTGACCTCAAATTTTATATGTGTGTTAATGCAACTTGAAAATGGAGTTGCGTCTGTTAACAGTCGGTTTTACGTTTGGTCAAAAAAATTTTTTGAAAGTAAATTACGTCAAATTTTGGAAAGTAGTTTGTACTGCTTTGAATTACAGAAAGTTTCAAAAATTACTAGAATAATCCTAGAAAAATCGTTTTAAAAAGATTGCTTTCATACATTTTAAAATTTACATGTGTAAGCCGTTTGTAATTTTTGTGTTAACTTTTTGCAGTAACATCAACTTCAATTAAACCTCCATTGAGAGGCGTAGCAACGCGCACCGGGTATTAGCTAGTTGATTATAAATATAACCTGCATGTTGCTAGTACATCCCTGTCAGATCATAAATTGTTTTTTGTAAGTACAAATCTAAGAATTATTAAAGAGAAGTTAAAAAAACAATCTTAAATTATGTAAAGCTTTCTGGTGATATCTTTTGGCAAAATCTAGAAACTTATAATACCTTAGATGATTTTATACTAGCTTTAGCTGAAAAAATACAAAATTATACTGAAGTTATCCCACTAAAAACCGTCAAAAACAAAACATGAGTGGATGAATAACAATATCATCAGTAATATGAAAATTTGTGATTCTTTTTTTAACCACAAAAAAAAAAATATCCTAATGATAAAAAAATTTTAGAACTCTATGACAAATATAAATCTATAGTGAAAGGGGAAATAAAAAGGGCTAAATGTAATTTTTGTAACAAAATAGTATCGAGCGATTCTAACAATAGTAGAAAACTTTGAGCACTTTATAAGAGAATTACGTACAATAAAAGTAGTACAGAGAATTCAAATATTTGAAGAGAAATTAAATATAACAAAACTATCACAACTAATTCACAGCAAATTTCAAGCATTATGAATTCATACTTCATTGACGTAACAAAAACTCTAAATATATCCACTGATTTTCTTGATCGAACTTATCTAAGTTCTTTTCAAAAAAATGTATACGAACTTTTTACTCCAACATCCACAAATATAGAAGAGGTTAAATCTTCTATTAGCTCAATAAAATCAGGATCGGCAACAGGATATGATAATATCTCTGCTAAAGTTCTGAAAAAATTTTCAAATTTATTAAGCCCAATTCTAGTTACATTTATAAATTCAGCTTTTGAATCTGAATACTTCCCCGACTCACTAAAGATTGCTACGGTCACACCCGTACATAAAACTGGGGATAAAACAAATCTGTCAAACTATCGGCCGATTTCAATCTTATATTCAATTTCAAAAATATTTGAAAACATAATCAAAAAGTGACTTGTTTATTTCATGAACTGAAATGGAATTTTAAATACGGAACAGTGATATTATTATTTGTTAGTGTTTTGTGATTAGGGTTTTTCTTATTTAATATTGCTTTCTTAGTTTTTTAATTTATATATAGTATTAGATAATTAATGGGCTTTTTATTTTAGATGTTGTTTGTGAGAGTTTTTTTTTTAATTTGGTTGTGTTACAAATTATATATATGTATAAATATATATATATAAATATATATATAAAAAAGTGGTTGAGTTTGGTAAAATAGTACTTTTTGCTGACGACGCATTAATTTATATAGAGGATGAAAATGTTAATCAATGTGTTAATAAAATAAACGCAGATTTAAGTAACATCAATAGCTGGTTTAAAGAAAATAAACTGAGCCTAAATATTCAGAAAACTAAGGCAATGGTGTTTAATGGTGTCTTAAATAATTCTATTTCAATCGATGGTACAATTTTGGAAATGGTCGATGAAATAAAATATTTAGGTTTAATTATTGACAGAAAGTTAAATTTTACCAAACATATTGACTTCATGTGCAAAAAAATAGCAAAAAAACTATCATTTATGTATCGGATTAGAAATAAACTTTCTTTATGCAGTGCAATAAATATTTTTAACACGATGGTAAAGCCACATTTCGAGTAATCAATTCTATTTTCATTTTTCTACATATTGTAATTTTTTATTTCTCTTTTATATTTACCACTTTCTTTCTTTTTTTGAAATAAATTACATTTTGAGTTTTGATTTTTTAATATAACTTTATGATCAAATCAAAGTAAAATATTTTATAAAAATATTGTATAAAAAACATTGTCGTTTAATAGTATTTAAAATACTAAATAAATAAATAAATAAATAAAATAAATATATATATATATATATATATAAATTTTTTTTAACTATTTATCTAACTTTTTCCAATAAAAAATCTCTAACAACGACCAATATATCGGTTTTCTATTAATTGATTATATTTTAAACTCCGGAAAGAACCGAAACTGGGGATTTTAAAATTTACCGAAATTAAAATTTTTAAGTCGAAGAAAATTGCATTTAATTTAGTTATTTTTTAATAAAAATTCAATTTAACGTATAAAACTTAGAATTTCTTGTTTTTTTTTTAATTTTTACCCTCTTTAGTATTTTTCTATAAAAATAATAAAAAAAAAAGTTTTATATATTTTTTCCTTTATAAGAAAACTTAATTTAGATATTTAAAAAAAATTACTTAGAAAACAATTCATAAATAATTAAAATAGATAGTTTTTGGCGTACTTATGATAGTTTTGGATATTTTATTTTCTAAAATAAAACACATCCAACAAAACATTAATATTTTATTTTTTTATAATTGAACACATCCAACAAAACACATTTAATTGAATGCGTTTGTTACACCTCATTCTAGACAAATATATTAATAAATTATAATAATAATAATTCTTATTTGTTTAATACATAATATGCGCACGGGTATCTAAAAGTTGACAAGGGCAACTATAATCTTCCTAGTTTTTTATTTTTAGTTTTTTAATTAAAATTTTTTGTCCTCCAACTCTTTTATTTTTATTTCAGTGAAATGGGACCGAAATTGATGGTTTCGTCGTCGATATTTTCTATCATTTGTAGTTTTTTTTAAGTAAGAAGAAGTGTATTTAATGTAACTATTTTATACAATTTTTTTTTTTTTTAAAGAAAAAATTTTATTTTAATGTTTTTTTATTTTTTTTATTTTTTTATTTATTTATTTAGTTTAAAACTAGTTTAACAATTATCACATTTTGTTTTTATAATCTTTTTTTAAATATAAGAAATATTTTCTTTAATATACTTAATAATTAATTTTTTATAAACTTCTAATTTTGATTCTATTTTTATTTCATTTGGTAAGGCATTATACATTTTTAATCCATTGTAAAACAATATTTTTTTATTTCTTTCATTTCTTACTACATCTAATCTAAAATCTAATCTATTTCTTAAATAATAATCATGAACTTCATTTACATACAATAACTTTTCAGATAGATAATTAGGTAATAAACCATATTTAATTTTAAATACCTGAATTAAAACATTCATTATTACTTTTTGCCTCACGCTTAACCACTTTAATGTATTTAACATATATAATCTAGCTGTATATCTATTAACTTTTAATATAATCCTCATTGATTTATTTTGCAGTTTTTGTAACCTACTCATCATACTTTGGTTTGACATAAAAATTATTGAAGAGCAATACTCAAAGTGGTGTTTTATAATAACATTATATAAATTAATTGTACAAGCTAATGTGATATTCTTTCTAATTTTTGAAAAAAAGTAAATTTTTTTAGCAATTTTTTTACAAATGTAGTCAATATGCGATTTGAAATTTAAATTATTATCAACAATCACCCCTAAATATTTTATTTCATTAACAATTTCTATATTTTCATTATTAAAAACAACAAGGTTATTATTTAATTTACTATTAGTTATCAAACATTTAGTTTTATCAATATTTATTTTTAGTTGGAACCATTCATTTAAATTTTGTAAATCTAAGTTTATTTTATTAACGCAATCATTTACATTATCACCTATTATATATAAAAGAGCATCATCCGCGAAAAGTGCAATTTCATTAAATTTAATGCATTTCTGAATATCGTTGATGTATATTAAGAACAAAAATACTCCAAGAACTGATCCTTGAGGTACTCCAAGCTTTGTGTCTATTACTTCTGAAATGCATTCTTTTACTTTTGTACGTTGCTTTCTATTTTGTAGACACGATTCAAACCATTTTATTTCAGTACCAGTAACACCATACCTTTCAAGTTTTTTTAATAAAATTAATCTATCTATTGTTTCAAAGGCTCTGCGTAGGTCGAGAAATACTGCAACAATTGTCCTTTTATCGTCTACTGCATCCTTCCAATTAGTTATAACCAGATTAAGTAGAGATTCACAACTGTGTCCTCTTCTAAAGCCTGATTGCAATTTAGCGATTAAATTATTTTTTTCAAAATAGTTTTTTAATTGTTCAAAAACAATTTTTTCTAATATTTTTGATTCAATGCAGTTCATATTCACAGGACGAAATTCCTTACAATTTTTTGTTCCAGCTACTTTCGGAATGGGAATTACAACAGTTTCTTTCCAAGTATCAGGGAAAGTACCTGATTTCAACGATTCATTAACAATAGTTAAAAAATTCTCTCCAATTAAATCAAAACATTCAATAAAAATATTCTTACTCATCATATTAAGATCTCTTTTGTTATTTAATGATTTTATAACTTTTTTTAATTCTTCAATACTAATTAACTGTAATTTAAATTGATAAGAGTAGTTGTCAATGATATTACTATATTGCTTAAATGCTATACTACTATTTATTTCACTTATACTATCTACAAAATATTGATTAAATTTTGTAGCAATCTCAGCCTCTTATGAATATATTTTACTCCCGAAACAAACTTCTTTGATTTCATTCCTTGGTTTTCTTAATATATAACTTTTTATTTTAAGCCACATAGATTTTTGGTCTCTTGCATTTTCAATTTGATTATTAATAAAACTATTTTTTGTTTCAAAAAGTTTGTTGGAATAAATATTTCTAATATGTTTATACTTATGCCACTCATTTATATTATCTGTCGAAATTGCTCTCTGGTATTGTTTAACTTTTTCTATATTCATAATTCTTAGTTCTTCTGTATACCATTGACAACTTTCCCTTATGGTTTGCTTTTTTACAAATTCTTTTAAAATTGTAGTTAGAGATTTACTAAAAATATCAGCTTTCAAATTACAATTTGTATAATATACTGTTAGCAATTCACTTTGGCATACTTTTGCCCTAAATATATTCTTATTGTATTTAAAATATTTAATGGTTTTTTTAACATCTCTAGTATTTTCATTTTGTATACTTATTACTATTGTTTCATGATCACTTATTTTTAACTGGTTGTCCACCATTACCTTAACATTATATTTGTCATTTACCATTACCAAGTCAATTAGTGTTTTAGAACGCATGGTGATACGTGTTGGTTGTCTCACTACCTGTTTAAACCCAGTATCATGAATTATACCTTCTAAAAAATTTTTTGTATTACTGTTCATTAGCCAATTTATGTTAAAGTCTCCCATAATAATAGTTTTTTCTGTATTTTCTCCAATATCTTCTATCCATTTTGAAAAATTCAGATAAAAATCTGAATTGATATTTATATATTTTGGAGATCTGTATACCACCATTATATTAATATATCGATTTTGTTTATATATTTTTACATTTATCCCCCACCAATTCAATGTTGAGCTAAAGTAGCTTATTATCTCATAATTCCAACATTTTTTTAAATAAATTAGTATACCACCCGTAAGTTTTGAAGTTGAATCTACTATTATAATATTATAATTCTCTATATAAATTAAACTATCATCATCATCCTTCGTTAAATGAGTTTCAGTTAATGAAATAAAATCGTATTTTTTAGGAATAAGTACCGATTCTATTTGTGCAAAATTATTTATCGTACCTTGTATATTAAGACAAACACCTTCAACATTCTTTAATTGTTAATATGCTGTTTTACTTCTTGCAACATTTAATTTTTTTACATAACTAGGACATGATACACTTCTGGAGTCGTGTTCCACATTCAAGTCTGTAAGACCTAATTTAATCTTAGCTCTTATACAATTTACACATTTTTGAACAGCTTCCTGACATTCATTTGATTTATGGTCAGTTTCACCACATTTAAAACTACAAATTCCATTTTTACAATCTGTAGCCTTATGATTAAAACCATAACAATTAAAGCACCTTAAAATTTGTAAATGTTCATATACCTTACAACGATCCCATTCAATATTAATTTTTCCAATTTCCATAATTTTTTTAAATGCATTTCCATCCATTTCAACTATTGCATTAAAATAATATTTTTTATTTTTTTGAGCCTTATATACCTTTAAACATTTCACCTTACTAAATTCTATACTATTTTGCTTTTTTATTGCATCCACAACTAGTTCTTTAGATATTTCTCCACTAATTCCCACAATTAATATCTTGGGATTTATTTCTTTAGTTACCTGAATTTCATAATTTTTACCTAATTTTTCTTTTATTGCATCTTCTACTATTTTAACAGATTCTTTATTCTTACAAGTAATAGCAATTGGTTAAAAACTTTTGGTTAAACCCACTTCTTATAGTTTTTTTCTGTTTTTTTTTTTTTTTTTTGTTTTACTGTCGAGTTATCGAAAAAAAAAAGTTTTGAAAACAAATTTTTATTATAAGTTTACCAACTCAAAAATTATTCCAAAATAATTCAACAAAAGGAAAAAAAAATAAAGAATCAATCTTGACTTACATTTGCATGAACTCCCTTGGGGCCACAGCGACGAAATGGACTGCTGGATGATTTAGTATTCATTATATGAGGATCTGTATTAACTTCGCTAACGCTTCGATGTGCTTTCTCTGGATCTTGTTATATACCGGGATTTTTATTGTTTAACTGGATCCTGTAGACGTTATCTTCCTATGCCGGGATTTTATCTATTGATTCACACTTTTTACCGCGTATTTAATTTTTTCGCACAAGGCCCCACGTTGGGTGCCAATTAATTTACTTGCTATCTTTACTTTTTATTCTTGTGCCCGAGGGAGCCTTACCTTGGATATATCGAAGAAAAATGCTTAATTCACAAGAAGTAAATAACAAACACGTTAATTTGTTAAGAAACTATTTTATTCTGTCCTTACTAATTAATTTCAGTTATATTTATACTAAAATTAATGCCGAGTAGGTATTATTACATATCAATTAGAATAAGTTTTTACATAGGTTCCCAAGGGAACTTAAATAAAGTTTGTATAAAAATATAAAAAAAGCTTTAACTGAAATATGATATTTTAATAAGTAATCTTATGCGTTTAGTATTGTATTATGAAATTGTATCATTTGTATGGTGTTGTGAAATTGATTAAAATTCGTTTGTTTACTTGTATAAAGCAAAATTTTTATTTTTTATAGCATATAGGCTCAGTCAATTATCTTGTAAATAAGGGTTTTTGGGTACGGGGTGTGTTCTAGAGTTAAAGTTGGAACAGTTTTCAAACTTTTTTGTAAAATAAAATAGATGTGACCGATTGCCCGCAAATTTTATACAGGTTTTGCTGTTAGACAATGCAGTTCACTCATTTAATAGACTTGACATTTGTTAACCGATATTGGGGCGATAATAAATATAAAAAAATTTAGAAAATCCACAAAAATTTTTAAAACACTTTTGTCGATTTCCGTTCATTTATTGCGGCACAATTTACAAATCGTACTTTTGCTTGAAATTGAAAACCCTTTGAGAGGAGTCGAAAAGCTCAACCAAGTATTATCCAATTTACATTTCAGTATTACTCGTAATACAATTGATTAAAAGGTTACACTAAATTCGCCATTTGGTTGTGGCGCAGAGAAAAAAGGGGAATAGATTCAAAAGTATGGATCATCATAATCGAAAAGTGTTTCAATCTGGCTATGCATGTCCATCCATCTGCACCATAGGATTCTGAAATTTTCACAAATTCGTTTTAATGAAAGAGCCGCCATTACTATTGCAATTCAATCCTTTAGCTCCATTGGTTAAAATTTGGTTGGTCTACTGCAGCAGGTTCGAGCAGTTGCCATACAACTCCTTTAATAATAAGAGCATTAATCTATACTTAATTAGGTTAAAATATCAGACACCTTATTTTCCCAAAAATAGTTTAGCTTTATAGCCAAAGTTTGAGCAACATTTAATTGGGGTAGTGCGGTGCGTTCGATTTGCTGCCGTACAACTTCTTGTTTTATATGAACATTACTTTATGTCAATAGTAGCTAACTTGAATGGTCACCGGCAGAATAAAATATAGTCGATGTACTGGAAGGGGTTTGAATAGCTGCTTTTCAACTTATATTTTATTTTGTGCTTAACTGAAAGTTCTACTACACTCTTCCTTTTTTTTTTTGATTTTATGAATGAAATGTAGGCTTTTTTTGGAAAAAGGGATTTAAAGTACTATGTATTTAAACAAAATATATACGAAATTGATCTTTTTGAATTTTAGGTTTTATTCGAAAAAAAACAAAACTCCAATTTGACACTAAAATCTTTCTCTAAAGAATAACAGAAGATAAAAATTAAAGAGTTACGAAAAAATTTAGCGATGGAAATTGTTATATTAATTAAATTTAAGGATATTTGAGAGCAACTAAATTTGTATTAATAATTAAGTGAGCTTCTGGAATCAAGGTAAATATGCGTTAATACAAAAATTTCATTGAATCCTTGTGCAAAGCGGGTAAGCAGGTCAAAACCAAATTAACCCGATGGTTTTCTATAATTAAAAAGAAAGCCTCAAAAAAGTATTTGTGGAGTTCCGTTAACCCATTGTGGCCCAACAGCTTTTTATAGGTTTTTTCGTTACTTTGCTATAAATTAGAAATGGTTTAACGGATTGACTTCAAATTTTGTATATGTGTTTCTCTTTGAGAATGAAGTCCACGCTATTAACAGACATGGAATTTTTGGAAAAATTTGGAACCCATTCCGAACCGACGGTTGTTCAAAAAAAATTTGTAAATAAATTACATCCTATTTTTGAAAGTAGGTAAAACTTATTTGAATTAGGGAATTGTTTAAAAAAATGTTTTGTCGAGTTTTGCGAACTTTAAAAACCAGTT
Source organism: Dolichopus griseipennis (assembly GCA_963082915.1). Taxonomy (NCBI): domain Eukaryota; kingdom Metazoa; phylum Arthropoda; class Insecta; order Diptera; family Dolichopodidae; genus Dolichopus; species Dolichopus griseipennis. The sequence goes on along the minus strand of OY720441.1, from coordinate 202,984,298 downwards.
TGCAAAACAGTTTGAACGATTATCTTTAACTTTTCTATACGTGGTGCTTCTTGACAATTTCGTGCTCCTTGACGTTAGAGTTGAGGATGGTGGGTTTCCGGCGAATAATGTTAACTGAATTAAAATTTTCATTTTTATTATTCTTTAATAATTATTAAAAGTTTCGACTAAAATTTGATAAACTTGTTAAAAAATTGCAAGAATAATTCTAAAACAAGCGTTTTAAAAAAATTTCTTAATTACATTTTTAAATTAACATGTAAGCCATCTGTAATTTTTGTATTAATATTTTTCAATAACATCAACTTAAATTAAAACTCCATTGAGTGTCTTGGAAACGTGAGCCGGTAATAGCTAGTTTATATATAAGTATTATTAAACCCGTTTGACTATAGGTCTACAGGGTATACTAAATTTTCCATTATGTCATTATACTATGTCAATAGTAGTTTTCTTGAATTGCCAACGTTTGAATTAAATATAGTCGATGGTTTAGAAAAGGTTTAAAAATCTGCTTTTCAACTAATATTTTGTTGTATACTGCAGGTAAGGTAAGTTCTACTACGCCCTTCCACGTTTTTTTATGATTTTATGAGAGAAATGTAGGCTTCTTTTTTGGAAAAACTGTTTTAAAATACTATGTATTTAAGCATAATATATACGAAATTGAATTTTTTGATTTTTAGATTTCATTTGAAGAAAACTGCAAATTAAAATTTTTTTATCTATTAAAAAACAAAGATTTACAAAAAAATGTGGAAAGGAAAATGTTATGTTATATAATTTTAAAGATATTTTTTTTATTTTAGCTTTATTTAGCTTTTAACTATTTGAGACTATTTAAGGAAAACAATTAGTCTAATTAATTAAGTGAACTTTTGGAATAAATATTAACTTGCGTTAATACCAAAAATTAGAAAATTTCATTGAATCTTTGTTCAAAACGCGTAAACAGGTCAAAACCAAATTAACCCTGTGGGTTTTTATAATTAAAATGCTGGTACAAAATTTTTAACCGTTTAAGCAAATAAATTTATAGAAAACTTCATTGCGTCGTCGTGGAAAACGGGTTGATCGAACTTAACTAAAACCTTTGCAGCCTCCGTTTTAGACTGCAAAATCAACCTGCAAAATTGGACACAAATCGGGAACACAAAATTTTTGGAAGCCAGCCAGGCCGAAATTTGTTAATTTATTCCAACCAAATTTATACAACCAGGTTGCTAAGAAGAACATTTGTGCAAAATTTCAAGTCAATTTGTCAAACTGTTTTAACTCGACATTAAAAAATTAAAAAGCTTAAAACTGCCCTGGAACCTAAACCTGTTGACTTATAAAAATGTGACATAGCCTATGTCACCCCCGGGCTCTCAGAATTATTCCTTTAAAATTTTGTGACACTCGGACGAGTGGTTTTCACGTGAATCCTGGACAAACAATCAAACAAACAAACAAATTTTCTCCTTTATATATTAGACTAGCAGATTTACCCGGCGTTTCCCGGAATTTTTTAAAATTTAATTTTATAAAGGATTGTATTATCTATGTACTCGTATGTATAAAGCAAAAATTATTTTTTTGTTTTTATAGCGTATAGGCTCCAAACTTGCTCAGTCAATTATTATGAAAATTTGTATAGAAAGGTTTTAGGGTACGGGGAGTGTTCTAGATTTAAATTTGGAACAGTTTTCAAACTTCTAAAATAAAAAAGGTGTAACCGATTGCCTCCAAATTTAATATAACTGTTGCTGTTAGACAATGAAGTTCACTCTTTAAAAGACTTGATATTTGTTAAACAATATTGGGATGATTATGAATCTAAAAATATTTAAAAAATCCACAAATATTTTTAAAACACTTGTGTCGATTTCCGTTAATTTATTCCGGGTATTATCTAATTTACATGTAAGTATTATTTTACCCGTATGACTGTAGGTCCAAAGGTTATACTAAATTTGCCATTACGTTTGGGGTGCAGAGAAAAAAGGGAGTAGATATAGAATCAAAGGTATGGATCAGATCAGAATCGCAAAGTGAATCAATCTAGCTATATATGTTAATTCATTCGCACAATAACTCAAAAAAAATATAGAGATAGGATTCTCAAATCCGTTTTAATGAAAAAGCCGTCATTGTTGTTGTAATCCAATCAGTTAGGTTCACAGATTAACATTGCTAATGCAGTAGATTCGAGGAGTTCCCATACAACTTCTTTATTTATAAGAGCATTACTTTATACCTAATAAAGCCAAATACCTAATTACCTAATTAAGCAGTGTCTGAAATTTCCTTAAAAATATTTTACCTTTATTGCCAAAGTTTTTGCAAAAATTAATTGGGGTAGTGTAGTGCGTTCGGTTTGCTGCCATACAGCTTCTTGTTTAAATGAACATTACTTTATGTCCTTAGTAGTTAACTTGTTTTATATGAGCAGTACTTGTGTCAATAGTAGTTGACTTGTACTTGTGTACTTGTGTAAATAGTCTTGAAAGACCAACGTCTGAACAAAATAAAGTTGATGTACTAGAAGAGGTTTGAAGAGCTGCTTTTCAACTTATAATTTGCGGGTACTCAACTGAAAGTTCTACTAAAATCTTCCACGTTTTTTATTGATTTTTTGAAGACATGTAGGCTTTTTGTTGGAAAAGGGTTTTATAATAATACGCAGTTAATTATAATATATACGAAATTGAACTTTTTGATTTATAGATTTTACTAACAGATTTACCTTGCGTTGCCCGGAAGCTTACAAATTGTATAAAAGCAAAATTTAGCCAATTTTTTGAAATAGTACTTTGTTTATAAATAAAGCCTCAAAAAAATATTTGTGAAGTTCCGTTTACTGATTGAGGCCCAACAGCTTTTTATACGTTTTTTCGTTGCTTTGCTATATATTAGAAGTGATTTAACCGATTAACTTCAAATTTTCCTATATGTGTTCCACTTTGAAAATGAAGTTCACTATACTAACAGATTGGAATTTGTTAACCTCTGCCGACCTGACGATTGTTAAAAAAAAATTTCTAAGTAAATTTCGTCCAATTTTTGAAAGTAGGTACAACTGCTTTGAATTAGGGGAATGCTTAAAAAAATGTTTTGTTGAGTTCTTTTAATCAATTGCGCAACAAAAACTTTAAACAGTTTGAACGATTATCTCTAATTTTTCTATACGTGGTGCTTCTTGACAATTTGGTGCTCCTTGACGATAGAGTTGAGGATGGTAAGTTTCCGGCGAATAATGTTAACTGAATTAAAATGACTATAGGTCAAAAGGGTATACTAAATTTGCCATTATGTCAGTATACTATGTCAATAGTAGTTTTCTTGAATTGCCAACGTTTGAATAAAATATAGTCGATGGTTTCGAATAGGTTTAAAAATCTGCTTTTCAACTTATATTTTGTTTAGTACTTACCTGAAAGTTGTACTACGCTCTTCCTCGTTTTTTTATGATTTTACGAGAGAACTGTAGGCTTCTTTTTTGGAAAAAATGTTTTAAAATACTATGTATTTAAGCATAATATTTACGAAATTGAATTTTTTGTTTCTTATATTTCATTTGAAGAAAACTGCATATTTCACACTGAAATCTATTTTAAAAAAACAACAACTGCAAAGTAGATAAAAAACAAATATTTACGGAAAAATGTAGAGAAGGAAAATGTTATGTTATTTAATTTTAAAGATATTTTTATTCGGATTCTTTATTAGCTTTATTTTTATTATTATAAATATTATCTCATTTAGCTTTTCACTGTTTGATGCTATTTAAGGAAAAAAATTAGTCTTATTAATTAAGTGAGCTTTTGGAATAAAGGGTAACTTGCGTTCATACCAAAAATTCGAAAATTTCATTGAACCTTTGTTCAAAACGCAAAAACAGGTCAAAACCAAATTAACCCTGTGGGTTTTCAATAAAATTTTCTTAATCGTTTAAGCGAATAAAATTTATAGAAAACTTCATTTCGTCTTGGTGGAAAACGGGTTAATCGAACTTTTTGCAGCCTCATACTTTTTCAAACTTTTTCAATCCAAAATTTTTTGCTCTCTTTTAGACTGCAAAATCAACCTGTAAAATTGGACACAAATCGGAAACCCAATATTTTTTTAAAGCCCGCCAGGCCGAAATAGGTTAATTTATTGCAACCAAATTTATACAACTAATTCCGGTTGCTAAGAGGAACAGTTGTGCAAAATTTCAAGTCAATCGGTCAAACCGTTTTTACTCGACATCCAAAAAACCAAAAAGCTAAAACGGCTTTGGAGCCGCAACTTGTTGACTTATAAAAATGTGACATAGCCTATGTCACCCCCCGGACTCTCGGAATTATTCCGTTGCCCGGGAGCGTGCAAATTTCAAAGGCAAGTTTCGGCCATTTTTTCGAAGCTTTGGTTAAAAAAAGCCTCAAAAAAATATTTGTGGAGTTCCGTTAACCCGTTGCGGCCCAACGGCTTTTTATAGGGTTTTTCGTTTTTTTTTTGGTTTTTTTTTACACGCTAACTAATAGGAATGAATTCCTGTATACATAATATGTATGTTTAGTTGGAAAGGGAAGGAAAGTAGGATAGTAGAGGGTAATTAGGAGGTAGGTTTGAAATGAATCTAAAAAAATTCGTTTTGAATTTCTGCAAGTTGTAGTATGGGACATTATTAGAAGACTGGAACACATTAGATAGAAGCATGTTCCACAGCTTAGCAGTTCTCACGACAAATGAGTTTCCATACCCAGTTTTGAGCCATCTTGGAATTTCCACGGTGTAGAAATGAGCACTTGCTGCTCCTCTGGTGTTACGTTGGAATTGTTTAAGAGAAGGCATAATTGACTTTAATTCAATAGAGCAAGTGTCATTACCTACAAGATATCTATAAAACAGAGAAATCGTTCCAATATTTTGACGAGAGCTAAGAGGAGTAAGTGTTACTTGCTCGAGAGGGTCACCTATTAGGCGTAAAGCGCGATTTTGCATTTTGTCGAGGTAACTCAAAGACATTTGGGATGTGCCAGCCCAAATGTGGGAGTAATACTCCATCTTATGTCGAATATAGGCTTTATAGATATTAGACAGATCCTTAGGAGAGAAATATGTTTTGCAACGTGACAGAAAACCCAAATATTTCGCAGCATTCTTAGCTATATCGAAAATATGCTCATTCCACAGCATTTTTTGATTTAGCTACAAATCTAAAATGCTTAGATTGTCTGATCTTTTAATATTTTCACTTTGGAATCGCAGAATCGAGTTAAACTGATTTCTCCTGCAGGAAATCAGGCAGCTTTGAGTTTTTGAACTATTAAACTCAACTCTATTACTTTTACCCCAATCAGCTATATTAGCTAAGTTATGGTTAACTAAACTAACCGTTATATTTCTTTTTGAACTTATTGCGGAAGGTACGACATTAGATTTCTTAAGGAAATCACAGGATGCCACTAGAGTGCTGTCGTCAGTGAAGCTATGGATTGGATTGAGGGTAGAGATGAGTAAGTCGTTGAAAAAAATCAAAAAAAGAGTTGGTGATAAGGCGGAGCCTTGTGGGACGCCAGCGTTAATTTCAAAAGTGTCAGACATAAAACTGTCGACAAGGACAAGAATTCGACGGTTCGAAAGAAAATCCTCAATCCATTAACAGAAAGGAATACCAAGACCAATAGCTCGGCATTTGTTCAATAGAGCAGAATGCCATACTCGATCAAAGGCCTTTGAGATATCCAAAGCAACAACCTGAGATTCACCGGAACAATGAATACTGGTGTTGAGCTTTTCGCTGAGGTATGTCAAAAGATCACCTGTAGATCTTTGGCTTCTGAAGCCATATTGCTTATCATGCAAAATACCTCTGCAGTCAAGGTATCTCATCAACTGTTTGTTAACAAGAATTTCCATAACAAGAATAATGCCTATTGGCCGGTAATTGGAGGGATCGCTTTTGTCACCTTCTTTTGGGATCGGAGAAACATGAGCAATTTTCCATTGACTGGGATATCGATCAGTCAATGGAACGCAGAGGTTTCGAAACGGGCGAGGCAATATGTTTAAGAACCATTGCAGGAATTCCATCAGGACCAGTGGCTTTCTAACATTCAGATTTTCGAGCACTTTCACTACAGTACGTGTTCTACAGTACACCCTATGAAGAATTTTAACCCTAGTGGGATCAACAGAGGGTAGTACTGGTGGAGTTTGTACTTTAGGAGGGAGCGTAGAATTTGCCGCAAAAGATTTTGCAAACAAATTAGCTTTAGCAACTGAATCTGATATGATAGAATTGTTTTTATCAATCAGCGGCGGAAAGGATGATTCGCAAAAGTTATTCTTTACACCTTTCGCAAAAGTCGAAAAAGAACGATTACAGTGAGGTAGATTGATTGCTTTACATTTCAATCCTAGCTTATAAAGAAAGATCGTCTCGGTCTGGAACTCGTGTTAGGCTCTTTACAAGATGAGAAAGTTGAAACAAGTTTGAAAATAGTTCAACCTGTTTGCCTTCCGAGCTATTGTGACTTGAGAAATGGAGCCAGTTTTTGTTGTGGACATTAAAATCGCCTGCGACATCTCAGATTCGGGATTCTTTTCCAGAATTTTATTGATAGTGTCGGATAATTCTTCAATGGCCATAGCAGTTTCCAGCTCAGTGGCTTGGGGGGATCTATATAAAAAACAGAAAAATATCGAGGCATTTTCAACACGGAGTTTGACTCAGAGATAATGAAAAATCGGGTTGGAGTTCTTAAGATCATGAAGGGTGTTGAAAGCAACATTAGATCATATATATAAAGCGACTCCTTGATGAGGGATGAAAAGCGGAACAAGTATATAGCCGTTGATATTATAATTAATATCATCACCTACAACTTGTGTCTTGCTTAGCGCAAGTATAGCTGGTCTTTCTGAGTTAAGATGGGCTTCAACTGATTGGAAATAACATGCTAAGCCTCTTATATTACTAAATTGTAATAGAAAATTGATATTATTGTTTGCAAAATTCACCACTAAATTAGTGCGGACACGAACCTTTTCAAAACATTTTGTTTCTTTATCCCACGTATATAGAAAGCATATATGTATAAGAAATTATGAAAAAAGAAATAAAAATTTAACAGCATTATTTAATTTAAATAAAATAAAAAATTTAAATGAAAAAAAAAAAATAAAAAAAGATGCAATATGCTATTAAAGTAGAGTATGGGAGAGAAAAGGATGGTTAATTAGAGTACATTGCTATATTCTAGTTTTGACAAATTGCAAAATGTAATGTAAACAAAAATCAAAATTTAAGCTAATTATAAAGCAATAATTAAATTAAAAAAACTAAATTAGTATTATTAAAGATAGTGCAAAATTAAATAAATCAAATTTTAAATGAGTTCTTAATTGTAAAATAAAATTTTTTTTTGGTTTTTAAAATAAATTTAAAGTTATACAAAAAAAAAAATTATTAATGTAATATATAAACAAACAGTAATTAAATTTTTGCAATTATTTGTTTAAAAAAAAAAAAAAATTAAATTTGAATTAATTATGTATAAAGAGAAAAAATTAAAGTGGAATTATAAGTTTATTGTTGGTTGTTCACATCGCATCTAATGTTGTCGAGGTAAGATAAAAAAAAAATATCTCTGGTTTAATGGCTGCCACGGCTAGATATCCAGTTGCTGTTTATTAATTTAATTTTTATACCCGTGCATACATATATGAACATCGGGTATATTAAAATTACTCCTCCGTTTGTAGCGCACCAAAATAGACGAGCTAGATATAGTGGCAAGGGTACATATCGAATCTGCATCGAAAAGTGAGTCGATCTAGCTATGTGTGTCCGTCCGTCCGTCCGTTCGTCAGCACGATAACTCAAAAACTATAAGAGCTAGAGTTCTGAAACTTTCACAAAGTAACTTTGAGACAACTTGTAGCTTCCCTATTGTTTTTGGCAAAAATTGGACAAAGGCTTCAGGTAGCTGCCATACAAATTTTTCGAAATTATATGAATATTTTCAAAATTAATAACTAAATAGAAACCAAATATAAAAACAAACAAAATGTAGTTATATTATTAATCGATTCATGGTGTAGTGGTTAGGACAAGAGACTTGTATCCAAAATGTGTCGGTTCGAATGCAGGCTAGGAAAAATTTTTTTTTTTTTTTAATTAATTTTTTGTATCTATTTTCTTCATATATTTAATAAAATATATGTATTTATTTTATGTATGAAAAATTTTATTTTATACAAAATTTGACAGAAAACTCTCATTTATATTAAAAATTATTAATTTTTTTAAATATTTTTATAAAAAAATTTAAAACTCTTATTTAAAACAAACAATTGATACCATGGCAACTAAAATTATTACAAAAAAAAAAAAATATTAAGATAAATAAAAACTCGTTGTGTAGGAAAATTATTAATTGTTCTATGGTGTAGTGGTTAGGACATGCCATTAGTAACCAAAACATTTCTGTTCCAATCCAGGCTGGGGCAATTCTTTTTTTTTTTTAAATTCATCTTAGAACTCATTTATCTCGTTCAGAGCATATTTTTTTTTAAATTCATCTTTTTTTATACCCGTTTACAAATTAATAACGAAATAGAAACCAAATATAAAAACAAACAAATTGTTGTTTAATTTTTAATTGATTCATGGTGTAGTGGTTAGGACATGTTACTTGTAGCAAAAATGTCTCGGTTCGAATGCAGGCTAAGGAAAAATTTTTTTTTTTTTTAAATTCATTTTTTTTTATCTATTTTTTTTTAATAAAATATATGTATTTATTTTATGTTTGAAAAAATTTTATTTTATAAAAAATTAGACAGAAGACTCATATTAAAAATTATTAATTTTTTTTAATATTTCTATAAAAAAATTCAAAACTGTTATTTAAAACAAACAATTGATACCATAGTAACTACGCTTATTTAAAACTGTTATTTAAAACAAACAATTGATACTATAGCAACTACAATTATTTAAAAAAAAAATTAAGATAAATAAAAACTCGTTTTGTAGACATATTATTTATTGTTCTATGGTGAAGTGGTTAGGATATGGTACTAGTAGTAAAAACGTTTCGGTTCGATTTCTGGCTGGGGCAAAATTTTTTTTTTTTTTAAATTCATCTTAAAATTCTCATTTATAAATTATTTATTTTTTTTAATACATTTTCAAAAAAATTCAAAACAGTTATTCAAAACAAACAATTGATACCATCGCAACTATAATAATTTAAAAAAAAATTGAGATGAATATGAAGTCGATGGCTTAGTGGTTAAGAGTCAACATTTTAATTGGAAAGTGTGGGTTCGAATCTCGTTGAGAGCATATTTTTTTTTTTAAATTCATATTGTTTTTTTAATTCATTTTTATACCCGTATGACTATATAGTCCAAGGGTATAATAAATTTGCCATTACGTTTGTGACGCAGAGAAGGAGGGGGGGTAGATATAGACTCAAGTGTATGCATCGGATCAGAATCGAAAAATAAATCGATTTAGCTTTGTATGTCCGTCCGTCTGTCCGTCTGTCCGTCCGTCTGTCCGTCTGTCCGTCTGTCCGTCCGTCCGCACGATAACTCAAAAACTAAAGGAGCTAGAATCTTTAAATTTTCGCAAATTCATTTTTTTGCAATAGCCGTCATCGCTATTTAAATCCACCCATTTTGGTCCATGGGTTCGGGTAGCTGCCATATAACTTCTTTTTTTATATGAGTATTACTCTGTACCTATTACAGCTGCTTGTCTGAAATTTTGCCAAAAGTAGTTTAGTTTTATGGCCAAAGTTTTTGCAAAATTTGGTTGGTCTCCTGCAGTGGGTTCGTGTAGCTGCCATACAACTTCCTACTTTATATAAGCATTCCTCTCCACCTAATGAAGCTGGGTGTCTGAAATTTTGCCAAAAATAGTTTAGTGTATTGGCCAAGGTTACAGCAAAATTTGGTTGGTCTATTGCAGAGGGTTCGAGTAGCTGCCATACAACTCCTTCTTTTTTATGAGTATTCCACTAAACTTAATAAAGTATGTTTGAAATTTTGCCAACAGTAATTAACCGGATGATATAATGTATATGTTACGGTCATACGGGTATCCCAGAGTTGATACAGTCTACTCTTCTACACTCTTCCTCGTTTTTTATTAATTTTTTTTCAATTAAATATAAAAAAACAAATATTTTGAATTTTCTGTCAAACAGTTCAATTGCAATATAAGAATTTCTTATTTACTTAATACACGCACGGGTATCTAAAAGTTGACAAGGGCAACTATAATCTTCCTCGTTTTAATTAATTTTTTTTTTTATTAATTTTTTTTGTAATTAAATATAAAAAAACAAATATTTTGAATTTTTTGTCAAACAGTTCAATTAATGCAGTATATGAAATTCTTATTTATTTAATACATAATAGTGTACGCACGGGTATCTAAAAGTTGACAAGGGCAACTATAATCTTCCTCGTTATACCCGTATGACTATATAGTCAAAGGGTATAATAAATTTGCCATTACGTTTGTAACGCAGAGAAGGAGGGGGGTTAGATATAGACTCAAGTGTATGGATCGGATCAGAATCGAAAAAAAAATCGATTTAGCGATGTATGTCCGTCCGTCCGTCCGTCTGTCCGTCCGTCCGTCCGTCCGTCCGTCCGTCCGTCCGTCCGTCCGCAAGATAACTCAAAAACTAAAGGAGCTAGGATCTTGAAATTTTCGCAAATTCGTTTTTTTGCAATAGCCGTCATCGCTATTTAAATCCAGCCATTTTGGTCTATGGGTTCGGGTGGCTGCCATACAACTTCTTTTTTTATATGAGTATTTCTTTGTACCTATTGCAGCTACGTGTCTGAAATTTTGGCAAAGCTAGTTTAGTTCTATGGTCAAAGTTTCTGCAAAATTTGGTTGGTCTGTTGCAGTGAGTTCGAGTAGCTGCCATACAACTCCTTCTTTTATATGAGCATTACTCTATACCTATTAAAGCTGGGTGTCTGAAATTTTGCCAAAAATAGTTTAGTGTAATGGCCAAAGTTACTGCAAAATTTGGTTGGTCTACTGCAAAGGGTTCGAGTAGCTGCCATACAACTTCTTATTTTATATGAGCATTACTCTATACCTATTGAAGTTGAGTGTCTGAAATTTTGCCAAAAATAGTTTAGTCTAATGGCCAAAGTTACTGCAAAATTTGGTTGGTCTACTGCAGAGGGTTCGAGTAGCTGAGATACAACTCCTTCTTTTATATGAGCATTATATTTCACCTAATAAAGCTGGTATGTTTGAAATTTTGTCAAAAGTAATTAATGTTTATAATAATAATGATATAATGTTTATATAACGGTCATACGGGTATCCCAGAGTTGACACAGTCTACTCTACTACACTCTTCCTCGTTTTTTTTGTATTTAGTTAATTTTTCTCATTTAATTCGGTTTATCAAAATTAGTTAAACTATTTATTATATTTTATCAAATTTGAAATTAATAATTAATAGTTAAAGTTAATTTTAAAAAATTATTAAAAGTTAATAAATAAAAGTTATATAAAAATCAAAAAAAAAATTTTTTTTTATACCCGTATGACTATATAGTCAAAGGGTATAATAAATTTGCCATTAAGTTTGTGACGCAGAGAAGGAGAGGGGTTAGATATAGACTCAAGTGTATGGATCGGATCAGACTCGAAAAATAAATCGATTTAGCTATGTATGTCCGTCCGTCCGTCCGTCCGTCTGTCCGTCTGTCCGTCCGCACGATAACTCAAAAACTAAAGGAGCTAGGATCTTGAAATTTTCGCAAATTCGTTTTTTTGCAATAGCCGTCATCGCTATTTAAATCCAGCCATTTTGGTCCATGGGTTCGGGTAGCTGCCATAGAACTTCTTTTTCTATATGAGCATTACTCTGTACCTATTACAGCTGCGTATCTGAAATTTTGCCAAAAGTAGTTTAGTTTTATGGCCAAAGTTTCTGCAAAATTTGGTTGGTCTAGTGGAGTGGGTTCGAGTAGCTGCCATACAACTTCTTATTTTATATGAGCATTACTCTCCACCTAATGAAGCTGGGTGTCTGAATTTTTGCTAACAATTGTTTAGTGTAATGGCCAAAGTTCTGCAAAATTTAGTTGGTCTGCTGCAGAGGGTTCGAGTAGCTGCCATACAACTCCTTATTTTATATGAGCATTACTCTCCACCTAATGAAGCTGGGTGTCTGAATTTTTGCCAAAAATTGTTTAGTGTAATGGCCAAAGTTTCTGCAAAATTTGGTTGTTCTACGACAGAGAGTTGGAGTAGCTGCCATACAACTCTTTATTTTATATGAGTATTCCACTACACTTAATAAAGCCAAAAGTAATTAACCGGATGATATAATGTATATGTTACGGTCGTACGGGTATCCCAGAGTTGACACAGTCTACTCTACTAAACTCTTCCTCGTTTTTTTTGAAACACAAAAGCACCGGTAACAGTTTTTTTAAATTTTGTTATTGTACACAGCAATATTAATATATTAACATTTATTTTATATATATATATATATAAAAGTTTATGTTTCAACAGAATAATGTTTATTAAATTAAATTGAACTAAAGTTCAGATAAAAAATTTAATTAGTTTGTTTTTATACCCGTATGACTATATAGTCAAAGGGTATAATAAATTTGCCATTACGTTTGTGACGCAGAGAAGGAGGGGGGGTAGATATAGACTCAAGTGTATGGATCGGATCAGAATCAAAAAAAAAAACGATTTAGCTATGTATGTCCGTCCGTCCGTCCGTCCGTCTGTCCGTCTGTCCGTCTGTCCGTCTGTCCGTCTGTCCGCACGATAACTCAAAAACTAAAGGAGCTAGGATCTTGAAATTTTCGCAAATTAGTTTTTTTGCAAAAGCCGTCATCGCTATTTAAATCCAGCCATTTTGGTCTATGGGTTCGGGTGGCTGCCATACAACTTCTTTTTTTATATGAGTATTTCTCTGTACCTATTACAGCTACGTGTCTGAAATTTTGGCAAAAGTAGTTTAGTTTTATGGCCAAAGTTTCTGCAAAATTTGGTTGGTCTAGTGGAGTGGGTTCGAGTAGCTGCCATACAACTCCTTCTTTTATATGAGCATTACTCTATACCTATTAAAGGTGGGTGTCTGAAATTTTGCCAAAAATAGTTTAGTGTAATGGCCAAAGTTACTGCAAAATTTGGTTGGTCTACTGCAAAGGGTTCGAGTAGCTGACATACAACTTCTTATTTTATATGAGCATTACTCTATACCTATTGAAGTTGAGTGTCTGAAATTTTGCCAAAAATAGTTTAGTATAATGGCCAAAGTTACTGCAAAATTTGGTTGGTCTACTGCAGAGGGTTCGTGTAGCTGCCATACAACTCCTTCTTTTATATGAGCATTATATTTCACCTAATAAAGCTGGTATGTTTGAAATTTTGCCAAAAGTAATTAATGTTTATAATAATAATGATATAATGTTTATATAACGGTCATACGGGTATCCCAGAGTTGACACAGTCTACTCTACTACACTCTTCCTCGTTTTTTATTTATTTGTTTGTTTAAGCAGAAATAAAAGACACAAAGCAAAAGTGCACGCGTATCTTTAAATCACCTGTATGCTCGATGCGTGATATATGTAAACTGATACTACTTTGCTATAAATTAAAAATGGTTTAACCGATTGACTTCAAATTTTGTATATGTGTTCCTCTTTGACAATAGAGTTCACTCTATTAACACACTTGGAATTTGTTATCCCTTGCCGCCCGACAATTTTTTCAAAAGAAATTTGGGAAGTATATTACGTCCAATTTTCCGAAATATTGCTTGCTCAAAGTTTCAAAAACTGGTTTGTTGAGTTCCGTCAACCCATTGTGGCACAGCAGCTGTTTACAGATTTTTTCATTACTTTACTCTAAAGCAGAAACTTTAATAATTATGAAAAGTTTCAAGTGAAATTTGATAAATTTGTTGAAAAATTGCTAGAATAATCCCTAAAAGACTCGTTTTAAAAAAATTGCTTTATTTCATTTTAAATTTAACATGTACACTATTCCTGTGTTAACTTTTTTCAATAACATCAACTTAAATTAAAACTCCATTGAGAGGTTAAAAGGGTATACTAAATTTGCCATTATTTCATTATACTAAGTAAGTAGCAGTTCACTTGAATTGCCAGCGTTTGAATAAAATATAGTCGATGGTTTAGAAAAGGTTTAAAAATCTGCTTTTAAACTTATATTTTGTTTTGTGCTTACCTGAAAGTTCTACTACACTCTTCCTCGTTTGTTTATGATTTTATGAGAGAAATGTAGGCTTCTTTCTTGGAAAAACTGTTTTAAAATATTATGTAGGTATTTAAGCATAATATATACGAAATTGAATTTTTTTTTGATTTTTAGATTTTATTTGAAGAAAACTGCAATTTTACACCGAAATTTTTTTTTTTTTTTAAAACAATAACTGCAAAAAAGATAAGAAACAATGACTTATGAAAACACGTAGAGAAGGAAAATGTTACGTAATTTTAATTTAAAGATATTATTATTAGGATTCTTTATTAGCTTTATTTTTATTATTATTAACTAGCTATTGGCCCGCCACAGAATGACGGAAGGTCAATTGAAGGAAGAACTTTTTCTAATTAAGTACTATTTCTAATTTCATTATGCACATTATGTTAAAAGTATGTTAAATAAAATTGCAACCGTTACATTTTATATAACGCATATTATGCTTCGATTCTAGTAATAGATACACAAAAAATAAATAAATGACTCATATAATTTCTTGTTGTATCTTAAAAACTTGATGATGAATAAGTTAGGTAGTTTACTTTTTGTATGTTTCGTATTTTATAAAATGTTGGGGTCGTTAGTTCAAGTCCCTTCTTGGTATAATTTTTTTTTAATTTCAATTCATATTTTTTTTTTATTTAAGTGCGTACTTGCCTAAATTAAATAAATTAATAAAAGATTTTAAATTTTTTTATAGGTTTATTCTGTGTCAATAATGATCTATTTCTCCATTTAATAATGTTTTGTATATATATTTTTAAAAAATGTTGCTATACATTCTATGTTGTTTCCTTTGTTTAGATTCAAGTCAAAATACTTGTTTGTTGCTAACATTCTATAATGTACCTACTCAACATGCTAAATAATGTATCTATTATTTATACGTACGTAAAATTGTAAATGTTGATTTTTGAATTGAGTTTTGCGTTATCAAATACAAATTTATTTGGAATTTTTTTAATATATCTAATTAAGTTTAAAAAAAAATTATTTTGTTTGGCTTCTATGGTGCATTGAAGTTCCCAACCTTTACACCATTTCTTCCATTTTTAAATAGAAAAATATTTAAAAGTTTATGAGTAAAAGATGCAGGGATTTGGGATAGATAAGGGAGAGCTAAGAGCGAGATGTAGGAAAGTTAAGAGCGAGATGTGAGAAAGTTGAGGGAGATATGAGGGAAACTTTGAAATTACTTTAACACATTGCTTGGTTTATTTGCTTAAGCAAAGCAAACAATGCGTCAAAGCGTACATTGGGCTTTCGTCCTTATTTCAGATTTTCACGGAAAATAATTAAGACCTTCTACACAAATGTTCTTGTGAAGCATAGTCTTCTTAATTTCTATTTACAAAATGTTTTATTATTTATTTAAAATTTCCAGAAAATCATCTGTGATTTTTAAAGCTGAAATAAAATAATACATAAACTAATATATAAATTTTACTTCATAAAAAAATTTTTTTTGTTATCTTTTTTTTTTAAATTAAAAAAAATATTTTTTGGCATGCTTATGATAATTTTGGATATTTTATTTTCTAAAATAAAACACATCCAACAAAAAATTAATATTTTATTTTTTTATAATTGAACACATCCACCGAAACATATTTAATTGAATGCGTTTGTTACACCTCATTCTAGACAAATATATTAATAAAATATTATCTCATTTAGCTTTTGCACTTTTTGAGACTATTTGAGAGCAAAAAAATTAGTATTATTAATTAAGTGAGCTTTTGGAATAAAGTTAACTTGCGCTAAAACCAAAAATTTTAAAATTTCATTTAATCTTTGTGCAAAACGCGTAAACAAGTCAAAACCAAATTAACCCTGTGGGTTTTTATCCTTAAAATGCTGATACAAAATTTTCAATAAAATTCTTTCAATCGTTTAAGCAAATGAAATTTATAGAAAACTTCAAGGCGTCGTCGTGGAAAACGGGTTAATCGTACTTAATCCTAAAACTTTTTGCAGGCTCTCTTTTGGACTGCCAAATCAACCAGTAAAATTGGACACAAATCGGAAACACAATTTTTTTTGGAACCCCGCCAGGACGCAAAAGGTTAATTTATTTCAATCAAATTTATACAACTAGTTCCGGTTGCTAAGAGGAACATTTGTGCAAAATTTCAAGTCAATTGGTCAAACCGTTTTGACTCGACATCAAAAACATTGAAAAAGCTTCATTGCATCCTCGTGCTCAAACGGATTAACCGTACTCAACAAAAATTTAGACTCTCTTTCGACTGCGAAACCATCAAACCGTTTTGACTCGACATCAAAAACATTGAAAAAGCTTCATTGCGCCCTCGTGCTCAAACGGATTAACCGTACTCAACAAAAATTTACTCCAGACTCTCTTTTCGACTGCGAAGCCAACCTTTTAAATTTGGTCACAAATCGGAAACGCAAAAATTTTTGGAAGCTCGCCAGGACGAAATTGGTTAATTCATTTAAGCCAAATTTATACAACACATTCCGGTTGCTAAGAAAAACATTTGTGTGCACAATTGAAAAATAAAATTGGACACAAATCGGAAACACAATTTTTTTTGGAACCCCGCCAGGACGCAAAAGGTTAATTTATTTCAACCAAATTTATACAACTAATTCCGGTTGCTAAGAGTAACATTTGTGCAAAATTTTAAGTCAATCGGTCAAACCATTTTGACTCGACATAAAAAACCTTGAAAAAGCTTAATTGCGCCCTCGTACACAAACGGGTAAACCGAACTCTACAAAAATTTTTGTCAGCCTCTCTTTTCGACTACAAAATGACCTTGTAAAATTGGACACAAATCGGAAACACAAAATTTTTTGGAAGCTCGCCAAGCCGAAATGGGTTAATTTATTCCAACCAAATTTATACAACTAATTCCGGTTGCTAAGAGGAACATTTGTGCAAAATTTCAAGTCAATCGGTCAAAATGTTTTGCCTCGACATCCAAAAAACAAAAAAGCTGAAAACGGCTATTGTGATTTTTTATATGTGTTCGTTAGCCCTTCGATCGATTAAAAATGCCATCCCCGCCGTACTTTCAGTCCTAATAACCTCCAGTTAAAATTTCATCAAGATAGCTCCATTATTTTTTGAGTTATCGTACGGACGGTCGGACATGGCTATATCGACTCAGGAGGTCACGCTGATCACAAATATATATACTTTTCCATATCTAGCTCGCTTCCTTTAGGTGGTAACAAACACCATACCAAAGTTAATATACCCTTTTACCTATTCTATAGGTGTAGGGTATAAAAATTATTGAAATTCAGAATTATGTAAAATTTTATATAAATTCAAAAATTATGTAAAAAATTATTTAAATTCAAAATTATGTAAAATTATTAAAATGAAAATTAATCTTCTTAATCTTCTCCTTATTATTCTGCTTATTTCTTCTTTCTTTTTGTAAAACAACAATTAAAATTATAAATCTATTGCAGGACTGACTGTACTTTTTATACCCTACACCTATAGAATAGGTAAAGGGGTATATTAACTTTGGTATGGTGTTTGTAACCACCTAAAGGAAGCGAGCTAGATATGGAAAAGTATATATCGCACCTCTAGAATAAGAGGGCAATAAGACGAAATAGTGATTTTTTTAGTTGAGTACATGCCGCTAAAGCCCAAAACTTTTACTACATTTTGATGTAATCGCCGTCTTAATATCTCAAAATTTGTCATTTTTACACTTGATTTTCCAAGTGAGTCTTTTTGTCTAATTTTTTATTGTTAAAACAAACATAGCAACTTTTTATGTTATGTCTTGTATTTAAACCTACTCATCAGTGGAAAGGTGCAATAATTTAAAATATGGCAGTTTTGCTTAAATTTTTAAATTTTAACTGCGAATTAATTTGAAATATGACTGTATTGATTTTTCAATATTTCAACTATCCCTTCTCTAAGCAAAAAGAAATACTACTACAATTCGAGAAAATGCAACCTTATTGTAACAACATTCACTTTCTTTAGCGCTATCACAAATTGGATCGGTATTGTTTTTATTAACAATATATTCAAATATTAATTATTTTGAAATTCCATACCGCATCATATAAAAATGTTGCGGTCTTCATTTGAAATTTATAATTTTTTTTTGTTTCTTTTTGTGTTGTAGCACTAACAAAAATTAGATTTATAAAAATGTGTAAAACAGAGAATGAAACTTTACCGTAATTTTCTTTAAGTTTGTAAGTTTTTTATATTTTTTGGAGAATTTTGTTTAGTTTTATTTCAAAACTTGAAATTAACGAATTTGATATTAATATAATATTATTGTGTAATTGATTTTTTGTTTAAAAAAAAATACTTTATATTCGAAAATGCAATCAAATCGAGGAAAATTATTTGTAAATTTAGTTCTTAATAAACAAAAAGAAAATAACAAAGGTGGGTTATGAAAATATATATTCTCCGAGTTTAAAATGTTAAAAAAATGTTTTTACAGCTTTAGGTAGGCCTGAAAATTTACTTTTCAATAATAGTAACGACGTTGTCCCGAAATCATCTTTTTCACCTCAAGAAATAACTAAATTTGTTAGTACACCTGCTCAACGTAAACTTTTTCCAACAGGTAAGAAAATTAATTATTTCAAATGATACAACGGTTCAATGATTGCGATTTTCAAATGATGTCATCACTTCCTTTTTTAGTTACTACGGTTGATTCATGCACGTCGACCTCAGTAGGCAAAGAAAATTTAAAACCCAACACTGATGGAATTTGGCTTCTTCCTGTTGCACATGAGTGTTCTTCCGAATCTGATACTGAAAGTGAAGATCCAGTAGGCGATAAAGACCTTATTCTCATTGCAGAAAAAAATATTTCGCTTGAAAGAAATTCAGATGACCATGACTCTCTTTCCGAACCTGATTTTGATTCTGACGATTCAGTTGCAGATAAAGACTTTGATCAATTTGCAAACGATAACATTTCAATTCGAGAAAATTCATATGAATCTTCAACAGAATATAATCTTGGAAGTGAATTGTTTAATCCAGAAATACTTTGTAATTCCTCTAATGTTGTTTTTTACGGTGATTGTGACAATAATGAAGCAAATGAAATCATTAATTTTCCCACTGAAAAAGTAAATACAAGACAACGGCAAAAATTTATGGAAAAATGGAAATTAAATATAAAAAAGATAAAACGCAATTCTGGTCAAGAATACGTATCTAGCACTGGCAAGGTACCACAGCGAACGCTTAAAAGCCCTTGCAAGGAGAATTGCAAATATAAATGTAGACAGTTAATAACACAAGAGCAAAGGAACAAAATATTAACGAACTATTGGAATATCGGTGATCTCACCAGACAAAGATTCTATTTGTCAAACCAAATTGATAAAGTAGTTTCTAAATATAGATATACCAGAGAAGGATCGAAACGCATTGGTTTAAATCACTCGTTTCATTTAATAAATGGGACAGATCGAATTCGCGTATGTAAAAAGTTTTTTATGGCAACTTTGAATATTGGGTCTAAAACAATTTCTACAGCTTTGTCTAAAATGGACAAACAAATAGGTTATTATGAAGGCGAGCAAAGAGGAAAGCACGGGAATCAAAAACGCATTGATTCAGATCTTGTCCAAAAAATTAAGGAACACATTAACTTGTTTCCTAGAATAGAATCGCACTATCTCCGACAGCAAACTTCAAGAGAACATATTTCTGGGGATTTGAACATTACTGAAATGCATAGACTGTATGTGGAAAAATGCCAAGAGAAGGGCGAAGAGCCTCCCAAAATTCATATTTACAGGAGTATTTTTAATAATTTTTTTAATATTGGTTTCTTTATTCCCAAAAAGGATCAATGTTCACTATGCACATCCTATGAAAATAGCAATGAAATTGAAAAAAAAGATTTGGAGGAAATAATTAAAACCCATAAGACTGCCGTCATTGCTTCGAGAGAAGCAAAATCTAAAGATAAAGATTTCGCTGTTATAAATACAGAAAATTGTATGGTTGCGTGTTATGATTTACAGGCCTTACTAAATACTCCCTCTGGGAAAGTATCTGATTTTCATTACTCTCGGAAATTTGCATCTTACAATTTAACTGTTTTTGATATGGCAAATAACAAAGGCTATTGCTACCTGTGGAATGAGGATCAAGCCCAGAGAGGTGCTAATGAAATCGGAATGTGCGTTTACAACTTTTTAAAGACACAGTGTATAGGCAAAGATACTATATTTTATACAGATAATTGTTTTGGCCAACAAATATATGGTTTTGGCCAACCAATATATGGTTTGTATGTATTTATTTGCAACAAGTAACTTGAACATACCTTCTATAACGCATAATTTTTTGATAGCTGGACATACTCAGAACGAAGGAGATGCCATGCATTCATGTATAGAAAAGGAAAAATTAAGATACTTGAAAGGAAATGCGATTTATTCTCCGAATCAATGGCCAAGACAGGATCTAAATTTAATGTAAAAAAAATAGTTTTCAATGACATTCTTGATTTGAAAGATTTAACTGCATGTTGTAGTGATAATTTTAATACAAATACAAAAGGTGAAAAGATAATCTGGAACGATCTTAAAGTACTTAGAGTTGAAAAAAAATGTCCTTATACAATTTTTTATAAAATGAGTTATGACGAAGAAAAGTTTTCTGAAATTGAAATAACTAATAAAACCAGACGCAGTAAGAAGCAGTTTAAAATGCCATTGGAAATAAAATTAGCATATAGTGAACCACGTGGAATTTCTGTGCTAAAAAAAAATGATTTAATTAATTTATGCAATTCTAAAGTTATTCCTTCAAGTTTCCATTCATTTTTTACGGAGCTAAAAGTAGTCCAAAATACAGAATCGAACCAGATTTCGCAAGAAATTGAAAATGATTCAAAATAATTTTTAATTTGTAATAATTTACTTTTAATTTTGTATAAATAGCTGGAAATAAAGCATTTTTTAAGATTCTTTGTTAAAAAAATATATTATTTGTATTATTAATTTTTGAAATATTTCCTTAATAATTAAAAATAATTTATATTCAAACCGTAACATTTTAAATTAGGGCTCGTCAAAAATAAAAAACTAGGATTACACAGATTTAAAACAAAATGTGGCAGCCTTTAATTTTCTTTAAAATATGGGAATTTTTAAAATTATCAATATAATACTGCAATATTTTTACTTGTTTCTACTTTTTTAAAAAATTGTGTGAGCTTTATGCACACAAAACGATATACACCTGTTTTCGTTTTTCCATATAAAAAATGTACTATATTCAAACGTAATTTACTCAAAACTTGCAGTTTTGAAATGTTGCTCTCTTATTCTAAAGGTGCGATATATTTGTGATCAGCGTGACCGCCTTAGTCGATATAGCCATGTCCGTCCGTCCGTAGGCACGATAACTCAAAAAATAATGGAGCTATCTTGATGAAATTTTAACTGTAGGTTACTAGGACTGAAAGTACGGCGGGGATTGCATATGGGCGAAATCGGCCCATGGGTTTGGATTTTGAACCTTTTAATCGATCGACGGGCTAACGAACATATATAAAAAATTACGATAACTCAACAACTAATGACGCTATCTTCATCAAATTTGTGCTGTAGGTTACTAGTAATGAAACTACTTCTGGGATTGCGTAAGGTCGGCATTGGACCATGGGTTCGGAACCTAGAAATTTTTGATCGAATTTAGGCCAAACGAGCATAATTCCGAAACCAATGAAGATGGAACCTCCAAATTCGGTATCAGGGTGTCCCTTCCTATTTCCTAATGGGAATTTGGGCCCAATTGGAGTAGTGGGTCGGGGACCAGCCACACATTTCCGAAGACCTTGAAGCATATCTTTAAAATTAATAAAGATAACAACTTGAAAAAATGTAGAAGCTTCCAATTTGCCACAAGGGTGTTCTGTACTATCTCTTGCGTGTTCCCTTTATTTGGGATCAATTGGAGAGGTGGTTCAGTACCCCTCTCAGACCTCCCAAGTTTTAAAAGCTTATAATCGAAATTACTAAAAATAGTTACTTAAAATTAAGATAGACCGTTCAAATTGTGTACAAGGGTTAACTAGTACTATAAGTAAAGCTCGGGCTGTATAAGGGCGAAATCAGCCCATGGGTTCGGATTCTGGACATTTTAGTCGGTGTCAGGGATAACGAACATATATTAATAATCACGATAACTCAACAACTAATGAGTCTATCTTCATGAAATTTGTGCTGTAGGTTATTGGTAATGAAACTACGGCGGTGATTACGTACGGTGAGGATTGGACAATGGGTTCGGAACTAAGAACTTTTTGATCGAATTTGGGCCAAACTAGCGTAATTCCGAAACCAATGAAGATATAACCTTCAAATTTGGTATCAGGGTGTCCCTTCCTATTGCGTAAGTGTCTTTGAAATTTGGGCCCCATTGGACTAGTGGGTCGGAGACCAGCCACTCAGATCCGAAAATCGGGGACCAGCCACCTTAAAGCATATTTTCGAAATTAATAAAAATAGTAACTTGAAACAAATGTAGAAGCTTCAAATTTGGCCCAGGGTGTTCTTTACTATTTCTTCCGTGCCCCCCTAATTTGGGATCATTTGGAGTGGTGGTTTCATGACCTCTCTTAGACCCCCAAATGTGTAAAAGCTTATCATCGAAATTAATAAAACTAGTAACTTAAAATTAAGATAGAACGTTCCAATTGCATACAAGGGTTAACTAGTATTGAAAGTATGACGGGACTGCATATGGGCGAAATCGTACCATGGTTTCGGGTTCTGGAACCCTTGATAAGTTCAACGACTAAAAAACATATATCTTAAAAACACCATAAGTTAAAAAATAATGCCGGTATTTTGATGAAATTTAAACTCTAGGTTACTAGTAATGAAAGTACCATGCGAATTGGTTCTGGTCGCGTTTAATTTCAAAGCCAAAGAATATATTTCCTATGTCCTATGTGTCTCCGAAATTTAGACTAAATTGTAGTGGTTCAGCTATGTTCAAAGGTACTTGCTGCATTTATGTAAAATTTATTTGAATATTTAAATGAATTATATGAAAAGTTCAAAATTTGTAATTGTATTTTAGAAGTACATTTATTGCATATTTTGCGTTTATAAGCTTTTCTATTAGGTATATAAACTAACCATTTAAAAGAATTGCAATTTTTAAAAATTTGGATTATTAAATATATTATGCTTTGATTATCTTTTTATCACAAAATTTAATAATTAGAATTTTTTCATTTTGTAATTGAATTGGAATAAATATATTTTCATTTATTTCAAGTTTGTTTGTTTTTTAATATTTTTAAATAGATAAATTAGTAAGATTTTGTAATAATTTTTAATAGATAGTGTAATTAGAAAATGTTTTTAGTATTATAAAGTTAATTTGGTTAGCTATGTCTTACGATCAAATTAATAACAGCTTTTATGGTGTTAAAATGACTTATGGATATGTCCTTAAATTTGAACCAAATAGATGTAGGGTATTTCTAAGTCGGTTGCACCGACTGACTGTTTCTTTACTTGTTTTTAGTTAAAATTATAATATTAAATATCACATGTTCATTGTTAATTATTAAATTATTTTTAGGTTGTGAGCAAATAGTAATTATGTTCAAAAATATTAATGCGCATATGTACTGCAACCCTACATTCGCCCCCTCTAAATTAGATCATCCGTTTCGGATTCGGATTCAGTTTGTTTCCATGGTTTTTTATTATCACAACTTGTTGTTGTATTTTTGGGACCTTCTACATTGCCGACTTTCTTTACCGTGTATCTTGAACCCCGTCCTGCTGATCTTATTTCATATGTGCCTAAAAACTGTGGAGTTCATTTTTCGTTTGTAAACTGGGTTTTTCTTATTGCCACCGAATCACCAGGTTTATATTTTCTGTCTTTTTTTCTTTTTGAATTATGTGTTTTCCTATTTTCTTCTTGAATCTTTTCTATTTGATTTTTTACTTCCTGCCTTATTACATCCATGTTGTTGTTAAACTCATTCAAAGTTTCTTCTTTAATCAGCTGCGTTATTTGGAGGTCGTCTTTCTTTCTCATGGTTGTCCCAAATAAAACTTCGAAAGGTGTTCGTTGAAGAGCTCTCTGATACGTACTGCTGATAGCTGTTTAAACTCGAGGTATAAATTTATACCACTTTTCGGGTGAATCCGTTGTAAGCCTTCTTAATATTTCGATAACTATCCTATTTGTTCGTTCAGCTTGATCGTTTCCTCTAGGAAATCCTGCAGTTATTAAACTATGTTCAATGTTTTCGTCTTTAAAATATGATGCAAATTCTTCTGATGTAAAGCACGGGCCTCGGTCCGAAATTAGTCATTTAGGATTTCCAAAATATTGTTGTATTATCTGTAGTTTCTGGATAACTTTTTGGGTGGTTAATGTTTTGGTCTAATATAATCAGGTATATTTTGAAAATCCACATGTTATTGTTAAAATGTACTTATGCAATTTTGTAGTTGCATCTATAGGTCCTATGTGATCTAGATGATATGTAATTAATGGCAAATTTTCTTTATCAATATTTAACAACATTCCTTCTGCCTTTCCCAGTTTCTATTTGCTAAAATATATTTAACACAATTATCTATACAACATTTAACTTTCTCATTTATTTTGTGAAAAAAAAATTTTTGATTTATTAATTTATTGTTTTTTTGTATACCAAAATGCTTTTCTTCATGTTTTTTCCTTATAGTTTCTGTTTCCATACTTCTAGGTACAACAACTAGTTTGAACCCATTAACGTCTTTCAATAAAATAATATTACCCACAATAAAATTTTCATAATTTCCCTTATCATATAAAATCTTTTTAATTTGTTGGTAAATTTTCTTTGTGTATTGTTTGTTTAAATGCAGCGCAATCCGTAACAACTTTGAACTTCAATCCCAATAAGTAAATTCTAAATTTTTCTAGTGCTCTAAATACATCATATGTTTCTAAGACAAAACTGTATAATTTTTCTTCAGCTAGATTATTTTTTTTACTTAACTTCAATTTTTTCGTCTTGATTATAAAGTGCAAAAACTGGTTTATTAATTAATGATTGTTTCAGCGAAAGAAAAGCTTTCTTTTCCGCGGTTGAAATAACAAAGTTCGAATTTTTTCTTAATAAATTTGTGAGTGGCTTTGCTATTATGGAATATTCTCTGATAAATTTTCTGAAGAAACCTGTACGCCTGAAGGTCTTTCACGAATTTTAACTCCGGAAAATTTTCCACTGCTTTAATTTTGTCTACCGATGGTCTTATTTTTCCGTCTGCAACAATGTGACCTAAAAATTGTACTTCGCATTTTAAAAACTTGTATTTCTTCATCTAATTCGAATGTTGCTGAAAAATACCCTAAAGTACTAGTTTTCCCTGCACCTAGACCTACCAAATTAATTTTAGTTTTTTCCAACGTGGCTATTTTCAATTGTTTGCAAATACTTTCTCTAATCAGTTATGTGTCTGCACCCGTATCAATAAATGCTTGAAACAGAAATCCATTGATTTTGACGTCTTTTTAATTTTCACTTACATATTGTATTCATTTTTCTCTCTGGACAATCCGTCGCGATATGACCGATATGATTTCGATTACACTTGAAACACTTCGTTTCATATTTGCAATCTTTTCTTTTCTGTTCTTTAGACCCACAATTAAAACATCGAATGTCTTTAGTCGACTCAGTCTCCGGCCTGTTGTTCCTTGTGTAACTATTCTTATTTTCATAAATTTTCGATTTGAACCTTTCATATTCTGAATACTTCTCTTTTAACTCTTTTGTATCTTTGGCACTATACAAAATTAATTTATGCTCTTCTCGTCCGCTTATCTCTGCTGTAATGTATTGAACTAATGATTTTTCATCAATTTCTGCACATCTTCCAATTTCTTTCATTTTATAACAATAATCTCTAAATGATTCATTTTTATGCATTTTCCTTTTCCTCAATTGATTATGAATGTCTGCTTTACACACAGTCATGTCGAATTCAAGTAATAATTCTTCTTTCAGTTTATCAAACGTTGTCCACGTGACCGTTTTCATATAACATCTCGCTGCTCTCGTTAATTTTCTTTTTGCTAACACTAATTTTTCTATTTCTAATAACTGTATCCATTCTGCAACTGCTTCAAAATCCGCTACCCACGTTTTTATGGAAATACTATTATCACCTGAAAATTCATCCAGTAAAAAATCGACTTCTTTTAAGGAAATTCTTTTAGTTTCTTCCACCACTTTCTGCTCTTCCTCCAATGGAAATTTGATATCCAACGCCTCTGCTAATCTGACAAACAATGCTCATTTTCTACCAGTATAATTCAACCTTAATTCTCGTAATTTAGCCCTTAATTCCTCTACTGTTAATGACAATAATTCCTGTACATTCATTTACATGCCTTTGATCCGCTTAATATTGTGAATTTTTTTTTTTTTTATACCCTACACCTATAGAATAGGTAAAGGGGTATATTCACTTTGGTATGGTGTTTGTAACCACCTAAAGGAAGCGAGCTAGATATGGGAAAGTATATATATTTGTGATCAGCGTGACCACCTAAGTCGATATAGCCATGTCCGTCCGTCCGTCCGTAGGCACGATAACTCAAAAAATAATGGAGCTATCTTAATGAAATTTTAACTGTAGGTTACTAGGACTGAAAGTACGGCGGAGATTGCATATGGGCGGAATCGGCCAATGGGTTCGCATTCTGGACCTTTTAATCGGTCCAAGGGCTAACGAACATATATAAAAAATCATAATAACTCAACAACTAATGACGCTATCTTCATCAAATTTGTGCTGTAAGTTACTAGTAATGAAATTACTTCGCGGATTGCGTACGATCGAGATTGGACTATGGGTTCGGAACCTAGAACTTTTTGATCGAATTTAGGCCAAACTGGAATAATTCCGAAACCAATGAAGATAGAACCTCCAAATTTGGTATCAGGGTGTCCCTTCCTGGGCCACATTGGAGTAGTGGGTCGAGGACCAGCCACACATTTCCGAAGACCTTAAAGCATATCTTTAAAATTAATAAAGATGGCAACTTGAAAAAATGTAGAAGCTTCAAATTTGACATAAGGGTGTTCTGTACTATCTCTTGCGTGTCTCCCTAATTTGGGATCAATTGGAGTGGTGGTTCAGTACCCCTCTTAAACCTCCGAAAGTTTAAAAGCTTATAATCGAAATTACTGAAAATAGTACCTTAAAATTAATATAGAATCTTCCACTTGTGTACAAGGGTTAACTTTACACCGCGCACAGCATATGGACGAAATCGGCCCAAGGGTTCGGATTCTGGACCTTTTAATCGTTTCTAAGGGCTGACGAACATATATAATAAATCACGATAACTCAACAACTAATGACGCTATCTTCATCAAATTTGTGCTGTAGGTTATTGGTAATGAAACTACGGCGGCGATTGTGTATGGTGAAGATTGGACGATGGGTTCGTAACTTAAAACTTTGTGATCGAATTTACGCCAAACGAGCATAATTCCAAAACCAATTAAGATAGAATCTCCAAATATGGTATCAGGGTGTCGCTTTCGATTTCTTTAGTCCCCTTGAAATTTGGTACCAATTGGAGTAGCGGGTCGGGCACCATCCATTTAGTTCCGAAGACCTTAATGCATATTTTCGAAATTAATAAAGATAGTAACTTCAAACAAATTTAGAAGTTTCAAATTTGGCACATGGGTGCTCTTTACTATTTCCTGTGCGGTTTCTCAAATTTTGGATCAACAGAGTGATGGTTCAGTACCTCTCTTAGACCCCCCAAGGTTTACAAGCTTATCATCGAAATTAATAAAAATAGTAACTTAAAATTAAGTTCTATCTTAATCAAATTTTGTATAAGAGTTAACTAGTATTGAAAGTATTACGGGGACTGCATATGGGAAAAATCGTACCATGGTTTCGGGTTCTGAAACCTTTGAAAAGTTCAAGGGCTAAAGAACATATTTCTTAAAAACAGCATAAGTCAAAAAATAATGCCGCTAGTTTGATGAAATTTAAACTCTAGGTTACTAGTATTGAAAGTACCATGTGAATTGGTTCAGGTCAAGTTCGAACAATGAGTTCGGAATCTATTAGCTTTTGGTCGATCTGAGGCCAAACGACCACAATTACAATGCCAAAGAATAAATTTCCTATTTCCTATATGTCCCCGAAATGTAAACTTAATTGTATTCGTGGTTAAAGTGCCTCCTAAGAAATCCCAAAATTAAAAAGCTTATCTCAGAAATTAATGAAGATAGAAACTTTAAATTTGATACACGAGGGTTCTGTTCTATTTCCGTTTTTATTTAACACTTTTATATTTTTAAAAGGCTAAGAATTTTACCATAAAACATATTTAGTATAATATTTTATAAATTAAATACCATAGTGATATATAATTAAAACTTCGTGTACAATACTTAAGCTATATTCAAAGGTACTTGCTGCATTTATATAAAATTTATTGTTATATTTAAATGAACTATATGAAAAGTTCTAAATTTGGAATTGTATTTTAGAAATACATTTATTGCATATTTTGCGTTTATAAGCTTTTCTAATAGGTACATAAACTATCAATTTAAAATAATTGCAATTTTGAAAAATTTAAATTATTATGCTTGGATTCGCTTTTTTCACAAAATTTATTAATTCTAATTTTTTCACTTTAGTAATTGAATTTAAATAAATATATTTTCATTTATTTCTAGTTTTTTTGTTTTTTAATATTTTTAAAAAGATAAATTAGTAAGAATTTGTAAATAATTTAGAAAAATAATTAGAAAATGTTTTTAGTATTATAAAGTTAATTTGGTTAGCTATGTCTTACGATCAAACTAATAACAGCTTTTATGGTTTTAAAATGACTTATGGACTTCCCATTAAATTTGAACCAAATAGGTGTAGGGTATTTCTAAGTCGGTTGCACCGACTGACTGTTTCTTTACTTGTTTTTTTTTTGGTTGAGCCCTAAAGGTGGAATTGTAATAAAAACACTTAAATTTTATCAATTCAAATGCGAATAAGTTTTAATTAATTGATTTTGTTTTTTATTTTTAAAAAAAATTAGTAACAAAGTATTATAAAATTATATAAAAAAAATTATTTAAATTCAAAATTATGTAAAAATTTATATAAATTTAAAAATATGTAAAAAATTATTGAAATTCAATATTATGTAAAATTATTAAAATAAAAATTAATCTTCTTCTTATTATTCTGCTTATTTCTTTTTGTAGAGCAACAATTAAAATTATATTTAAATTCAGTAAATGAATAATTAAAATAAAACTTGTCTTCTTAATCTTCTTCTTCTTATGATACAGCTTATTCTTCTTATTTCTTCTTATAAAACAACCTTCTTCTGCAAAATCTATTTCGGGACTGACTGTACTTTTTTTTAGTTGAAATTATAATATTAAATATCACATGTTCATTGTTAATTATTACGAGTGTTTTATGTTGTGGGCAAATAGTAATTATGTTCAAGAATATTATTGCGCATATGTACTGCAATCCTACATTAATATTATCTCATTTAGCTTTTGCAATATTTGAAGAAAGCAACAAAAAGAGTATTATTAATTAAGTGAGCTTTTCAGATAAAGGATATCTTGAGTCAATACCAAAAATTCGATTATTTCATTGTATCTCTGTACAAAACGCGTAAACAGGTCAAAAGCAAATCAACGCGTTGGGCTTCTATAAATAAAATCAATGCTTGTGCAAAATTTGTAATACAATTCATTTAACCGTGTAAGCAGATAAAATTTATAGAAAACTTCATGGACTCGTTGTGGCGAACGCATTCTTCGAGCTTGGCTAAATTTTTTTGGACTGCTAAATTAAGCTGTAAGATTGGACGAAACTCGGAAACAGAAAATATGTTTTATTTAAACCAACTTCATACAACTAATTTCGTTAGCCAACATGCACATTTGTACAAAGTTTCAAGTCAATCGGTCAAACCGACATCTAAAACATGGATACAGGTTCATTTCGCTCTCGTGTCGAAACGGTTTAACCGAGCTTAACAAAAGTTTTGTGTCAGCCTTTTTTTTCGACTGCGAAACCACAAATTTATACAACTAATTCCGGTTGCTAAGAGGAACAGTTGTGCAAAATTTGAAGTCCATCGGTCAAACCGTTTCGACTCGACATAAAAAAACGAAAAAGCTTACAACGATTCTGTAGCCGCAATCTGTTAACTTATAAAATTTCGGCATAGCCTATGTCAACCCCTGGGCCTCCAGACTTATTCTTTTAAAATTTGGTGACAATCTAACCAGTGATTTTCACGTGAATCCTGAACAAATAAACAAACTAACAGACAAATAAACAAACTTTTTAATATTGTAAGAAAATATTACTAGTAGGACCCATGTACAATTGCACAGGTTTTTTTGTACCCGTATGTCAAATAGTCAAAAGGGTATACTAAATTTGCCATTACATTTCTGACGCAGAAAAATTGGGTGGGTAGTTATAGACTCAAGTGTATGGATCGGATCAGAATCGAAAAATAAATCGATTTAGCTCAAAAAATAAAGGAGATAGGATTTTGAAATTTTCACAAATTCGTCTTTATGCAATAGCAGTCATCG
Organism: Dolichopus griseipennis; assembly: GCA_963082915.1. NCBI lineage: Eukaryota > Metazoa > Arthropoda > Insecta > Diptera > Dolichopodidae > Dolichopus > Dolichopus griseipennis. The sequence continues at coordinate 202,953,401 of OY720441.1, read as the reverse complement.
CTATTTAAGTCCAGCCATTTTTTCCCACAGGTTCGAGTACTCGCCATTCTTTTTTTTACAATTTCTTTTTTTATATGAGCATTACTCTGTGCTTATTAAAGCTGGGTGTCTGAAATTTTGCCAAAATTAGTTTAGTTTTATGGCCAAAGTTCTGCAAAATTTGGTTGGTCTACTGCAAAGAGTTTGAGTAGCTGCCATACAACTCCTTCTTTTATATGAGCATTACTCTACACCTAATGAAGCCGGGTGTCTGAAATTTTTCCAAAAATAGTTTAGAGTAATAGCCAAAGTTACTGCAAAATTTGGTAGGTCTACTGCAAAGAGTTCGAGTAGCTGCCATACAACTCCTTCTTTTATGTGAGCATTACACTACACCTAATAAAGCTGTATGTTTGAAATTTTTCCAAAAGTAGTCAATCGGATGATATAATGTTTATAATACGGTCATACGGGTATCCCACAGTTGACACAGTCTACTTTACTACAAAATTTAAGACACCCAGCTTCGCTATGTGTGTTGGTTTCCATACTGTCCATAGCCTTCCGAAGGCAATTCTAGCTTTTGTTAGTATGTGTTCTATGTCACTGTTTGCACCACAATGTTTTGTTATTATGCTTCAAAAACAATCAAATTCTGTTACCTCTCCTATGGGGGTATTGTGTATGAGCAGTGGTACTTGGCTTGTAATGTTTATTCTTAAACATTTAGTCTTGTTTATGTGTATTTTCAAGCCTATTTTTCCAGCTTTTTTTGCTAATTTATTGATGGTCGTCTGCATTTCTTCTGCTGAGTGGGTTAGTAAAACTATGCCATCCGCATATTCCAGGCTCTGCAGTTTCTGTGAGGGTTGCCATCTGATTCCTTTACGGAGTGCTGTTATTTTCCTCATGCAATTATCGAGCACTGTTATGAATAACAGTAGCGATATGGGGCATCCTTGTTTAACTCCTATTGTTGTTCTGATTGGAATACTGAGCTTACCACTGTGTGGTACAACTGTTTTGGCATTGTTGTACAAGGCTTTTATCAAGCCTATGATTTTTGCTGGGATTCTATGTTTATTTAGTGCGGCCCATGTCGCCCTTCTTTTAACTGTGTCGAAAGCACGCTCGAAGGATATGAATGTTGCATATAGTGGGCTGTTCCATTCCACCGACTGTTCGACTATTAACCTTAGTGCATTGGCATGTTCGGTGCACCCTCAGCTTTGTTGAAAGCCCGCTTGATCATCTCTCATGTGGCTGTTTAGTTTTTCTACTATTCTGGCATATTTTATTAGGGCTATAATTTTTGTTACACTGTTATTCCTCTCCAGGTTCTACATTCTCTTAGGTCTCCTTTTTTGGGCAATTCTAGAACTATTCCCATTTTCCATTTTTCTGGAAGTCCTTCCTCTTGCCATGTTTTTTCTATTATTGGTTTGATTGATCTGGCAGATGTAATTTCCCCGGCTTTTAACAGTTCAGCTGGTATGCCATCAATTCCTTCAGCTTTGTTTGTCTTTAGCTTTCGTATCGCTTCTGTTATTTCTCCAAGGGTTGGTGGTCCTTGCTCTATTGAAGTGTCTTCTCTGATATTGGTTTGAATTTCTTCTGTATTTGATTCTTGGGTATTGGTTTCTTGAAAGTGTTCTCTCCATCTCATTAGCTGTTTTTTGGTGGACCTGAGTAGGATGCCGTCCCTACTTTTTATTGGCCTTTATTGACAGCAGTTCTTATTTGAGGGTTTATCTGTTTTTCTATAGGGTATTCGGCTGCTGTTCTGTTCTGCGGGCCGCTGAGCTTCACTTGCGATATTACTGTAGAATCTTATTTTGTCTCTTTTGGCCATCTTCTTAATTTTAATGCAGATTACTTTGTGTCGGTCTCTCAATTCTGTGTTATTGTTTGTTAATAGCTGCTGTTTTATATTCTTTCTTTCCTCAATGGCTGCCCATGTTTCTTCCGATATCCACTCTTTCCTTGCACGGCTAAAAAAACCTAGGATTTCCTCACCGACTTGGCGATATATGTTTTGAATTTGGTTTTCATTTATATTCTGTTGCCAGTTCAGTTATTGTTGTATGTGTGATATAAATTCTTCTTTTGTATCATTTGAAAAAATAAAAAGAGAAATAGAAAAGTGTTATAACAATCTAATTACAATAATAAAAGTACTGTGGGAAAGAACCGAGAATAAGAAAATATTAGTACAACATTTTGAATTTGCGAAAGAAGATTAAAAAGAGTTTACAGGGTACTAGATTGTAAAACAAAAATACCAGCAAATATAACAATTATAAACATAGATTCTGACACAGACAATACTGAAACCGACAGTGACGACTCTGTTATAATGGCACTATATATTCCCGAATTTTTAAAATTGACATCATGCACTACAAATAAGAACTGTGGTGGTGATCTTTTAAGCTTACAATCTTTTATAGATTCAACAAATTTACTTGAGAAAGTGGAAACAACAGCTGAAATAAAAACATTGTTAAAAACATTTCTATATCATGTTTCATAAAGTTTAATGATAACCCAAAGTTATTCGAAAGAAATATTAATATGCAATAATATAAATATAAAAGTTTATATAATTTAACGGCTTTTAATATTAGGTAAAAACGTTAATGCTTTCATTAGCTTTTCATTTATTTAATAATCAAAATATGCAAAAAATGTATTTCTGAAACATAATGATAAATTTAGAACTGTTCATATAACAAATTTGAATATAAAAATAAATTTTACAACTTAAGTATCGTACACAATTTCCTAATTATATATTAGCTAAAGTAATAATTCAATAAAATAAAGATATGATATAATAAAAATTAAAACCAAAAAAAATTGCGTCGTTTAGTAAAAAAATTTTTTAATTTATAAAATACTAGCTAATACCCGGTGCGCGTTGCTGCGCCTCTCAATGGAGGTTTAATTGAAGTTGATGTTACTGCAAAAAGTTAACACAAAAATTACACTCGGGTTACACATGTAAATTTTAAAATGTATGAAAGCAATCTTTTTAAAACCATTTTTCTAGGATTGTTCTAGTAATTTTTGAAACTTTCTGTAATTCAAAGCAGTACAAACTACTTTCCAAATTTTGACGTAATTTACTTCCAAAAATTGTTTTTTGAAAAATCGTAGGACCGACTGTTAACAGACTCAACTCTATTTTCAAGTTGCTTTACACATATAAAATTTGAGGTAAACCGGTCAAATCGTTTCTAATTTAGAGTTAAGTAACGCAAAAATCTATTAAAAGCCACTGTGCCCCACTGGGTTAACGGAACTACACTTTCTCTTTGGGCAAAACAGTATTGCGCAAAATTGGACGTAATTTGCTTCCAAATCACTCAACAAAATTTTTTGAGGCTTCCTTTTTAGCCAAAGTAGTACTTCGCAAATTTTGACAATTTTATCTTCCAAAATTATTTTGACCAACCGTCGGGCCGACATGGGTTAACAAATTCCAAATCTGTTAATAGTGTCAACTCAATTCTCAAAGGGGAGCACGTATACAAAATTTGAAATCAATTGGTCAAACCGTTTTCATTTTATAACAAATAAGTTTAAATACTTGCACCACAGCCCCAACTTGGCGGTCCGTTAGAGCAAAATTTTTGGGTCACGATTTCTTTCCGTACCCAAAAACTCCTATATACAAATTTTCATGAAAATCGGCTGGGCAGTTTAGGAGTCTATTCGCTACAAACAAACAAACATACAAACAAACAAACAAACAAACAAACAAATAAACAAACTTTCGCTTTTATATATTAGATAATACATAATATGTTTAATTGGAAAACTCTTAGCCTTTGAAAAATATAAAAGTGTTAAATAAGAACGGAAATAGGAAATACTGTATCAAATTTGATTTTTTTATAATGTTCCATCTTCTTTGGTTTCGAAATTTTACTGGTTTGACTTCAATTCGATTAAAAGCTTCTAGAATCTGAACCCGACAAGAACCAATTCCATGGTCCTTTCATTACTAATAACCTAGAATATAAATTTCATCAAAATAGCGTAATTAGTTTCTGAGTTTTGGTGTTTTTAAGATATAACTTTGTTAGCTTTTGAACTTTTCAAATGTTCCAGAACCCGAAACCATGGTACGATTTCGCTCATATGCAGTCCCAGTCATACTTTCAATACTAGTTAACGCTTGTACACAATTGGAATATTCTATATTAATTTTAAGTTACTATTTTGATTAATTTCGTTGATAAGCCTTTCAACCTTTAGAGGTCTAAGAGTGTTACTTGAACCACTACTCCAATTGATCACATTAAGGGAACACGTAGGAAATAGTATAGAACAGCCTTGTGACAAATTTGAAGCCCCTACATTTTTTTGAAGTTACTATCTCTATTATTTTCGAAAATATGCCTCAAGAACTTCGAAACTATGTGGATGGTCCCCAGGGCTGGACTGAGAATGAATTTAGGACCGGGAAATTTAAAAATTTCGTCCCTTTTCAATACATTTTGTTTTAACAATCAAGTAAAGTTAAGAATAGCTATGCCTTTTGATGATTGATGAATATATGAGGAAAATTAAAGTCAATAAAAATTACCACATATTTTTATAATATAATATTAATTCTTTTTTATTTATTGTTTAATATATGATTAAATAGAAAATGAACAGAAATGAAATTCACAATGAAATATAAAATAATTAGAATTAACAAAAAATAACATTTAGAAAACCAAATTTTTTTTTCATAAAATAACCAATTTTTAATAATAATTTTCTTATTTTTAATAATAAGTTTCAAATGTAATTTACTTTCTTTTTTATGTTAATAATTTTTTCAACAGACTACTTTTTTCTTTCAAAATGTCAATAATTTCCTCGTTCTTAATAACATTTAGAATATCTCTTTTGCATGACATTAACATAAAATCTTCTAAATGTGTTTGACTTAAGCAATTTCTCAATCTATTTAAGATGTATTTTAATTTTGAAAAACTTCTTTCACACGAAACTTGGCTTGAAGATAATGTTATGACAAATTTATACACAAAAAATGATTCCATGACATTTTCTCGAAAAACATTTGCTCGAACAACATTTCCTCGAACAACAATTACTCGAACAACAATTACTCGAACAACAATTACTCGAACAACAATTACTCGAACAACAATTACTCGACCGTCATTTTCTGGTAAAATTACTACTACTACTAATTTCTATAGCTCCTAGTGGAGCAAAGAGCCTTAACAAAATCCTTCCATTTAGTACGGTTCTGTGCGATCATTTTTATTTCACCCAATGTTTTTCTTGATTTGGTAATTTCGGCGTAAATTGTTCTTTTCCACGAGTTTTTCGGACGCCCGCGTTTTCTTGCACCTTGCGGGTTCCAATCAAGCGCTTGCCTGCAGATTTCGGACTGATCTTTTCTGAGTGTATGACCAATCCATTTCCATTTTCTTGTCAAAATCTCCTCTGCTATAGGTCCTCTGCTATTGATTGCATCTGGCATGTAATTCCTCGTTCCTAATTCTGTTTGGCCACCATATTTTCAGTATTCGACGGAGACATGTGTTAACGAAGCTTTGAATTTTGCTGGTAAGTTCCTCCGTTATTAACCACGTTTCGCAACCGTATAACAGACAGATTTGACGTTTGAATTAAATATTTTAATTTTTGTTTCCTTAGAGATGATTGCAGACTTCCAGGTTTTTCGAAGTTGTGCAAACACTTGTTTAGCTTTATTTATTCTAGCGGTCATATCTGCTTTTGCTCCTCCCTCAGGCGTTATTACGCTACCAAGGTAACAAAAGTTGGTAACATTAGATATTTCTTCATCATATAACATCAAATTGTTTACATTAGGTGAGTTTACTTTCATTGCTTTTGTTTTCTTTACATTGACTTTTAGTCCGCGCAGTTCAGACTCTTGTGCCAAATCGTTCAATTTTTCCTGCAGATCGATATTTCTAGTTGATAGTAGGCATATATCGTCCGCATAGTCAAGATCTTCTAGATGTTCCCCGAAATTCCAAAATATGCCTCTGTTTAAATCGTCAATGGTAGCACTTAGTATGTCATCGAGCACAATTAAAAATAGAATTGGTGACAGCAGGCAACCCTGTCTGACTCCACAATCAATATTTATCGGCTCAGATAGTTGACCTTGATGTAGAATCCTGCATTTAAATCCTTCGTACTGTGCTCGGATAAGCCGTATCAACTTCATTGGCACTCCTCTAATTTTAAGCGAGTCCCATATATATTCTTGATGTATAGTATCAAATGCAGACTTGAAGTCTACGAAAACTAGTTTTAATGTGGATTGCCATTCATTCACCTGTTCTATGATTATTCGAAGTGTATTGATTTGATCCACGCATGATCTATTAGGGCGAAATCCAGATTGCTGTTTTCGGATTGTTTCATCTAGTTTAGTGTTGATTCTGTTCAACAGTATTTTTGAGAGAACTTTCGATGGAATAGATAGTAGTGTTATCCCTCTATAGTTATCACAGATAGACAGGTTACCTTTTTTAGGTAATTTTATTAAAATTCCTTCAAGCCAGTCTTTAGGTACCGACTCTGTTTGCCATATTTTTTGAAAAATTGGATGTAGCATACGTGCTGTTAGATTTGGGTCTGCCTTTAACATTTCTGCGGTAATTTGATCAAAACCTGGTGATTTATTGGATTTCATCGTTTTCACTGCTGTTTTTATTTCTTGGGGGGGTATGTATTTAAATTGGATCCCCTTTGTGCTGCTGTTAATATTTCATTGTTATTTTCAGAGAATGCCAGTTGACTGTGAGATTTGTAGCACTCACTGAAGTGTTCATGCCATCTTTGCAACTGTTCTTTTCGATTTGTGATACTAATTCCATTTTTACTTAGTATTGGACGGTTATTACTTAATTTAGCTCCTGATAGTTTACGATTGGTATCGTATAGTAGCTTAATATTATTTGTTGCAGCTGCTTTTTCGGCTTGGTTAGCTAGTTCGTTTACCCAATTTCGCTTGTCTCTCTGCAGGACTTTTTCACTTCCGTGTTATATTTACTATAGATTTTAACAGCATTTTCTTTTTGTTTTCGTGTTTTGGCGTTGTTTTTAATATGCTTTGCATTTTTTCTTTCTTCTATCAATTTCCAGGTAACTTCCGATAACCATTCTTTTTTCTCTTTTGGTCTATGACCTACGATTTTTTCACTTGTTGTTAACATTATTGATTTAAAAGCATTCCAGTTTTCTTCGATAGTCATTTGTTGTGGGTTATTAGTTTCATCGTAGCATTTGTTTAATTCTGATGTGAAAGCACTATTCACTGCTGGATCTTTTAATTTTCCTAAGTCAAACTTCTTTGGTATAGTTTTGGCTTTTTGTACAATTCCAGCTATTTTGATACGAATTTTGGCTACTACAAGGTGATGGTCAAATCCAATGTCTGCACCTCTTTTAGCTCGTACATCTAATAGACTACTTCTCCAAAGTTTATTGATACATATATGATCTATTTGATTTTCAGTTTTATTATCGGGGGACACCCAGGTGGCCTTGTGACATGGTTTATGAATAAAGAGTGTCCCACCAATGACGAGTTCTGACGTCATACATGTTTCGATCAAATATTCTCCATTTTCGTTCATAGATCTGATTCCGTGTTTACCCATAACATTTTCCAGCCCTTTATTGTCTGCTCCTACTTTGGCGTTGAAATCACACATAAGAATAACTATATTTTTCTTCTTGGTAAAATTAACAACCGAAAAATTCTTCAAAAAATCGCGCGATTTCGCGAATCGCGCGAGAGCAAATGATTTTTGAAAATTATTTAAATGTTATTTTTTTAATAATAATAATAATAAATATTTTTGTTCAATGACATTTCACCTTTTTGATTGAAAGCATACACTACTTATTCGTTGAAAATATTAAAATACTACTCTGTTAAGTTAAAAAAAAGTTATAAATATGAATTTATGTCATGTTGTTTTACGAGAAAATGTTTTTGGAGTAAATGCTTTTCGATCAAATGTAGTTTTATACATTTTTGAGAAAATGTTCTTCGACTAAATGTTTTTCGAGCAAATAATTTTGGAGTAAATGTTTTTCTAGAATATTTTTTTCGAGTAAATGTTTTTCTATATTTTTTTCGAGTAAGTGTCGGGATACCAAAAAAAATACCAAAATTAAAAACGGTATTTTTTATATGAAATCAATATTCAAAATAGATTTTTTGACAAATTAAAAATGGTACACGCGTATCGATTTCGGGATACGTCGACGTATCGCGTATTGTACGTCATACGTCGTACGCTTTTGATTAGGTGAAGGCCTGAAAAAAAAATCAAAAAATTGGTTTGTCCTTTACTGTGGGAAATTTTTTATTTTTTGATTACATTAATTGTTAGAAAATTTGAAATTGCTATTGTTTTTATAAGAAAAATTAAAAAAAACAAGTAAAGAAACAGTCAGTCGGTGCAACCGACTTAGAAATACCCTACACCTATTTGGTTCAAAATTAAGGACATATCCATAAGTTATTTTAACACCATAAAAGCTGTTATTAATTTGATCGTAAGACATAGCTAACCAAATTAACTTTATAATACTAAAAACATTTTCTAATTATATTATCTATTAAAAAATATTACAAATTCTTACTAATTTGTCTATTTAAAAATATTCAAAAACAAGCAAACTTGAAATAAATGAAAATATATTTATTCCAATTCAATTACAAAATGAAAAAATTCTAATTATTAAATTTTGTGATAAAAAGATAATCAAAGCATAATATATTTAATAATCCAAATTTTTAAAAATTGCAATTATTTTAAGTGGTTAGTTTATATACCTAATAGAAAAGCTTACAAACGCAAAATATGCAATAAATGTATTTCTAAAATACAATTACAAATTTAGACCTTTTCATATAATTCATTTAAATATTCAAATAAATTTTACATAAATGCAGCAAGTACCTTTGAATATAGCTGAACCACTACAATTAAGTCTAGATTTCGGAGACACATAGGACATAGGAAATATATTCTTTGGCTTTGAAATTAAACTCAACCAGAACCAATTCCCATGGTACTTTCATTACTAGTAACCTAGAGTTTAAATTTCATCAAAATACCGGCATTATTTTTTGAGTTATGGTGTTTTAAGATATATGTTTGTTAGTCCTTGAACTTGTCAAGGGTTCCAGAACCCCAAACCATGGTACGATTTCGCCCATATGCAGTCCCGTCATACTTTCAATACTAGTTAACCCTTGTATACAATTGGAACGTTCTATCTTAATTTTAAGTTACTAGTTTTATTAATTTCGATGATAAGCTTTTACACATTTGGGGGTCTAAGAGAGGTCCTGAACCACCACTCCAAATGATCCCAAATTAGGGGGGCATGGAAGAAATAGTAAAGAACACCCTGGGCCAAAAGCTTCTACATTTGTTTCAAGTTACTATTTTTATTAATTTCGAAAATATACTTTAAGGTCCTCGGAACTGAGTGCCTGGTCCCCGACCCACTAGTCCAATGGGGTCCAAATTTCAAAGACACTTACGCAATTGGAAGGGACACCCTGATACCAAATTTGGAGGTTATATCTTCATTGGTTTCGGAATTACGCTAGTTTGGCCTAAATTCGATAAAAAAGTTCTCAGTTCCGAACCCATTGTCCAATCCTCACCGCACGTAATCACCGCCGTAGTTTCATTACCAATAACCTACAGCACAAATTTCATGAAGATAGCCTCATTAGTTGTTGAGTTATCGTGATTTTTAATATATGTTCGTTATCCCTGACACCGACTAAAAGGTCCAGAATCCGAACCCATGGGCTGATTTCGCCCTTATACAGCCCGCGCTTTACTTATAGTACTAGTTAACACTTGTACACAATTTAAACGATCTATCTTAATTTTAAGTAACTATTTTTAGTAATTTCGATTATAAGCTTTTAAAACTTGGGAGGTCTGAGAGGGGTACTGAACCACCTCTCCAATTGATCCCAAATTAAGGGAACACGCAAGAGATAGTAAAGAACACCCTTGTGGCAAATTGGAAGCTTCTATATTTTTTCAAGTTGTTATCTTTATTAATTTTAAAGATATGTTTAAGGTCTTCGGAAATGTGTGGCTGGTCCCCGACCCAGTAGTCCAATGGGACCCAAATTCTCAAGACACTTAGGATATAGGAGGGGACACCCTGATACCAAATTTGGAGGTTCTATCTTCATTGGTTTCGGAATTATGCTCGTTTGGCCTAAATTCGATCAAAAAGTTCTAGGTTCCGAACGCATGGTCCAATCCCGACCTTACGGAATCCCCGAAGTAGTTTCATTACTAGTTACCTACAGCACAAATTTGATGAAGAAAGCGTCATTAATTGTTGAGTTATCGTGATTTCTTATATATGTTCGTTAGCCCTTCGATCGATTAAAAGGTCCAGAATCCGAACCCATGGGCCGATTTCGCCCATATGCAATCCCCGCCGTACTTTCAGTCCTAGTAACCTACAGTTAAAATTTCATCAAGATAGCTCCATTATTTTTTGAGTTATCGTGCCTACGGACGGACGGACGGACGGACATGGCTATATCGACTAAGGCGGTCACGCTGATCACAAATATATATACTTTTCCATATCTAGCTCGCTTCCTTTAGGTGGTTACAAACACCATACCAAAGTTAATATACCCCTTTACCTATTCTATAGGTGTAGGGTATAAAAATTGTTTCTGTGGGTTTTTTTTATATTTGATATAAAAATAATATTAATATTTATGGGAATCATTTTTGATTTAATATTCGGCACGGCCCTCCGGGAAACTCCCGGTACATTGGTAGGCCAGTCCAGCTCTGATGGTCCCCGACCCACTATTTCAATTGGTTCCAATTTTCGAGGACACTAAGGAAATAGAAAGGGACATCCTGCTACCGAATTTGGAGGTTTTTTACTTCTTTGAATTCGGAATCAAGTTCGTTTGGCCTAAATTCGATGAAAAAGTTCCAGGTTCCGCCCGGATCAGTCCGCGCCGTCTTTTCAATACTAGTGAACCGTTGGACACAATTGGAACGTTCTAGCTTAATTTTAAATATGCTTGAAGGTCTTCAGAACTGTTTGGATAGTCCTCGACCCACTACTTCAATTGATCCTAAATTTCAATATTTGCAATATTTTTTGAGTTATACGGCTTTTAAGATATATGTTCGTTAGCCTTTGAACTTTCAAGATTCCAGAACACGAAACGTTAGCCCTTGTACACAAGTGGAACGTTATATATTAATTTTAAGTTAATATTTTTCGTAATTTCATTTATAAGCTTTTAAATCTTGGGAGGTCTATGAGGGGTACTGAACCACCACTCCAATCGAACCCAAATTAGGGGGACACACATGAAATAGTAAAGAACACCCAGTGCCAAATTTGAAGCTTCTACAATTTTTCAAGCTGCTATCTTTATTAATTTTAAAGATATGCTTCAAGATCTTCAGAAATGTGTGGCTGGTCCCCGACTCACTACTCCAATGGAGCCCAAATTTCAAGGACACTAAGGAAAAAGAAAGAGACACCCTGATACCAAATTTGGAGGTTCTATCTTCATTGGTTTTGGAATTATGCTCGTTTGGCCTAAATTTGATCAAAAAGTTCTAAATTCCGAACCCATTGTACATTACCCACCGTACGCAATCACCGCCGTATTTTCATTACAAGTACTCTACAATACAAAGTTTATGAAGATAGCGTCATTAGTTGTTGAGTTATCGTGATTTTTTATACATGTTCGTTAGCCCTTGGACCGATTAAAAGGTCCAGAATCCGAACCCATGGGCCGATTTCGCCCATTTGCAATCCCCACCGTACTTTCAGTCCAAGAAACCTACAGTTAAAATTTCATCAAGATAGCTCCATTATTTTTTGAGTTATCGTGCCTACTGTCGGACGGACGGACGGACGGAGATGGCTATATCGACTCAGGAGGTCACGCTGATCACAAATATATATACTTTTCCATATCTTGCTCGCTTCCTTTGGGTAGTTACAAACACCGTACCAAAGTTAATATACCCCTTTACCTATTCTATTGGTGTAGGTTATAAAAATATAGGCAACCACATTCGCAAAAAGAAGAAATAAGTAAACAGGTTAAAAAATTATTAAAAAACAAGCAACAAAACATTCAGTCGGTAATAAAAGTAAGAAAAACTACATTTTCTAATTATTTTATCAATTCAAAAATATTAAAATTTCTTACTAATTTATCTATTTAAAAATATTAAACAATAAATAAACTTGAAATAAATGGATTTGTAAAATGCAATTACAAAATTACATATTTAAAACGTATATCCAATTTAATAAAAACTTACACACATGCAGCAATTACTCCTTTTCAGGATTTTACAGCTGTAGTGCATTTACTGTTTAATGATTTAGTACCCTTGGTTAATTATTTCAATTTTAAATCTATTCTCTTCTTTTTTTGTCACGCCCCCTGTTTAGGAGCTACAAGGGCTCGAAAATTGAAATTTTGCTATTTTCAACCACCTGTAACTTTAACACCTGTTCTAATTTTTTTTTACAAATATACAAAATTTACAGCTGCAGCATTATATATCACCAAACGTTAAAGGATTTTCTTAAATTTGAAAAGGTCTCTTTAAATTGAAGAAATTGTTTCTTAGTCTTAACCAATTTTGGGTAGATAATAATATTCTAGGTAAAATTCCAAAATTAGTTGGAATTCAAAATTGATTTCCTAGAGCCGAAAAAAATGGAAGGGTGAGGACAGGAGAGGTGGTCAGATCTATTATAAGTTTGCTAAGCAAAAATTTGGAAACCTTCCCCTTTGAAGGGCTGCTAGGTCTTCAAAATAAAGCTTTTATTTTCTGATAAAACAGTAACTTCCAGTGTCAGTTTTTCCAAAATTAAACGTTAACATTGAAGCTCCAAAAATTGGTTTGTCCTTTACTGTGGGAAATTTTTTATTTTTTGATTACATTAATTGTTAGAAAATTTGAAATTGCTATTGTTTTTATAAGAAAAATTAAAAAAAAAAAATGTTTCTGTGGGTTTTTTTTATATTTGATATAAAAATAATATTAATATTTATGGGAATCATTTTTGATTTAATATTCGGCACGGCCCTCCGGGAAACTCCCGGTACATTGGTATTCCAGTCCAGCTCTGATGGTCCCCGACCCACTATTTCAATTGGTTCCAATTTTCGAGGACACTAAGGAAATAGAAAGGGACATCCTGCTACCGAATTTGGAGGTTTTTTACTTCTTTGAATTCGGAATCAAGTTCGTTTGGCCTAAATTCGATGAAAAAGTTCCAGGTTCCGCCCGGATCAGTCCGCGCCGTCTTTTCAATACTAGTGAACCGTTGGACACAATTGGAACGTTCTAGCTTAATTTTAAATATGCTTGAAGGTCTTCAGAACTGTTTGGATAGTCCTCGACCCACTACTTCAATTGATCCTAAATTTCAATATTTGCAATATTTTTTGAGTTATACGGCTTTTAAGATATATGTTCGTTAGCCTTTGAACTTTCAAGATTCCAGAACACGAAACGTTAGCCCTTGTACACAAGTGGAACGTTATATATTAATTTTAAGTTAATATTTTTCGTAATTTCATTTATAAGCTTTTAAATCTTGGGAGGTCTATGAGGGGTACTGAACCACCACTCCAATCGAACCCAAATTAGGGGGACACACATGAAATAGTAAAGAACACCCAGTGCCAAATTTGAAGCTTCTACAATTTTTCAAGCTGCTATCTTTATTAATTTTAAAGACATGCTTCAAGATCTTCAGAAATGTGTGGCTGGTCCCCGACTCACTACTCCAATGGAGCCCAAATTTCAAGGACACTAAGGAAAAAGAAAGAGACACCCTGATACCAAATTTGGAGGTTCTATTTTCATTGGTTTTGGAATTATGCTCGTTTGGCCTAAATTTGATCAAAAAGTTCTAAATTCCGAACCCATTGTACATTACCCACCGTACGCAATCACCGCCGTATTTTCATTACAAGTACTCTACAATACAAAGTTTATGAAGATAGCGTCATTAGTTGTTGAGTTATCGTGATTTTTTATACATGTTCGTTAGCCCTTGGACCGATTAAAAGGTCCAGAATCCGAACCCATGGGCCGATTTCGCCCATTTGCAATCCCCACCGTACTTTCAGTCCAAGAAACCTACAGTTAAAATTTCATCAAGATAGCTCCATTATTTTTTGAGTTATCGTGCCTACTGTCGGACGGACGGACGGACGGAGATGGCTATATCGACTCAGGAGGTCACGCTGATCACAAATATATATACTTTTCCATATCTTGCTCGCTTCCTTTGGGTAGTTACAAACACCGTACCAAAGTTAATATACCCCTTTACCTATTCTATTGGTGTAGGTTATAAAAATATAGGCAACCTCATTCGCAAAAAGAAGAAATAAGTAAACAGGTTAAAAAATTATTAAAAAACAAGCAACAAAACATTCAGTCGGTAATAAAAGTAAGAAAAACTACATTTTCTAATTATTTTATCAATTCAAAAATATTAAAATTTCTTACTAATTTATCTATTTAAAAATATTAAACAATAAATAAACTTGAAATAAATGGATTTGTAAAATGCAATTACAAAATTACATATTTAAAACGTATATCCAATTCAATAAAAACTTACACACATGCAGCAATTACTCCTTTTCAGGATTTTACAGCTGTAGTGCATTTACTGTTTAATGATTTAGTACCCTTGGTTAATTATTTCAATTTTAAATCTATTCTCTTCTTTTTTTGTCACGCCCCCTGTTTAGGAGCTACAAGGGCTCGAAAATTGAAATTTTGCTATTTTCAACCACCTGTAACTTTAACACCTGTTCTAATTTTTTTTTACAAATATACAAAATTTACAGCTGCAGCATTATATATCACCAAACGTTAAAGGATTTTCTTAAATTTGAAAAGGTCTCTTTAAATTGAAGAAATTGTTTCTTAGTCTTAACCAATTTTGGGTAGATAATAATATTCTAGGTAAAATTCCAAAATTAGTTGGAATTCAAAATTGATTTCCTAGAGCCGAAAAAAATGGAAGGGTGAGGACAGGAGAGGTGGTCAGATCTATTATAAGTTTGCTAAGCAAAAATTTGGAAACCTTCCCCTTTGAAGGGCTGCTAGGTCTTCAAAATAAAGCTTTTATTTTCTGATAAAACAGTAACTTCCAGTGTCAGTTTTTCCAAAATTAAACGTTAACATTGAAGCTCCAACATTATATTTCGCACTTATTAACAGGTTTTCTTGAATGCATTGGGGTTATATTCTAAGTATTTCACTGTTAGTCATATAATTAATAAATTAATGAAATAACTAAATTATATTATTATAATAATATATAGTTTTATAAAAAAAAATGATAAAATACTCAGTAAGAAACCGTATATAATTTTGAAAATGTGCTTTTTAAAAACCCTTGGTTTTTTTCCCTCACTTGTTAATGTTTATTAAAACCATTAATGCTTCAATAGCTTTTTATCACGAAATTTAATAATTAAAATATGCAATAAATGTATTTTGAAAGTACAATGACAAATTTAGAAATTAAAATTTAAATATAAAAATAAATTTTACAACTTACGTATCGTACACAATTTCTTAATTATATATTACCTATGGTAATATAGATATGATATAATAAAAATTAAAAACAAACAAGTGATGAAAAAAACCAAGGGTTTTTAAAAAAGCACATTTTCAAAATAATATAGTGTTTCATACTAAGTATTTTATCGGAATATAATGTTGAAGCTTCAATATTAATGTTTAATTTAGGAAATATATAAGTCAGTGACTAAGTTACTGCTTACTTATAAAAACAGTAAGTTTTTAATTTTTAAGCCATATTAGCCCCTCTATATGGAATGTTGCTAAATTTCTCAAGGATATAATCCTCACTACTCCCCATCCCACAAACTTTGTTAGGTTCTAGGGATTAAATTGTGAATTCCACCAAAATTTGAAATATTACTTAGAATTTTACTATTTAAGCAAAAATGGTAAAAACTGAGAGACACTTTCTTCAATTTAAAGAACCCCTTTTAAATTTAAAAAAATCTTTTAACATATGTTAAAATATAATGTTCGACCTTTAAATTTTGTATATTAAGGAAAAAATATTTAAACAGGTATTCAAGTTACAGGTGTTTAAAAATAGCAAAATTTCATTTTTCGAGCCCTTATAGATCCTGAACATGGGGCTTGACAAAAAAATTTTGTTAACCGACTCCTACTAGTTTCTAAGGATCTAACTCCTCCCAAAATTTCAGAACCCTAGCTGGTACCGTTTAGAAGATATGCAGCGCCAAAAATTTTGCAAAAATTGAGTTTTGCATAATGTTAAATTTTGGTACCGTATGGTAACCCTATACCACTTAGCGATATATTTCTGTAAAGTTTAAAAGCAGCTCTCTTCTACCGTTTTTCGATTGAAAATAAACCTATCAGAACTCTTGTTATAACAATTTAAATATAGGGCTTTTTCCAACTTTAGGGGGCTGCAGTTCCGTAACTGGTGGGGCTACGGAAAAAAATTCTTCCACGAAATTATTTTTTTTGTAATACCTACTCGTGGTTAAAATTTCTTTTCTCTATTTCAAACGATGTAAAAGTTTTTGTAAACATACGGACAGACAGACAGACGGACGGACGGACGGACGGACGGACAGAGTGAAACTATATAGGCACATTTTTACAAAATTTTTTGAAAATGTGCTAAAAATCGCCGTTTATTAAAAAAATATTTTGTTTTTAATTTATAAAATACAGTAAAACTCTTAGCTTTTTAAAAATACAAAAGTGTTAAATAAGAACGGAAATAGGAAATAGTGTATCAAATTTGATTTTTTTATCTTTATTAATTTCGAATTTATTATACTTTAAGGTCTTGGGAGTAGTGGGAGTGGTACGCAAACCGCTATTCCAATTCATCCTAAATTTCACGTACACAAAACAAATGAGAAGGAACACCTGTGTCCCAAATACAACGTTCTATCTTCTTTAGTTTCGAATTTATACTAGTTTGACCTCAAAAGCTCCTTTTGATCAAAAGCTTCTAGAATCCGAACTCATTGTCCGAACTCGTCCCGAAGCAATTCCCAAAGTACTTTCATTACTAGTAACCTAGAATATAAATTTCATCAACATAGCGTAATTAGTTTCTGAGTTATGGTGTTTTTAAGATATGGTTGTTAGCACTTGAACTTTTGAAAGGTTCCAGAACCCGAAACCATGGTACGATTTCGCCCATATGCAGTCCGCGTCATACTTTTAATACTAGTAAACCCTTGTACACAATTGGAACATTCTATATTAATCTTAAGTAGCTATTTTAATTAATTTCGCTGATAAGATTTTAAACCTTGGGAGGTCTAAGAGAGTTACCTTAGAAAATAGTAAAGAACACCCATCCGCCAAATTTGAAACTTCTACATTTGTTTAAAGTTACTAACTTTATTATTTTCGAAAACATGCCTTAAGGTCTTCGAAACTATGTGAATGGTCTCAGATCCACTATTTCAATTGGTTCCAATTTTCTAGGACGCTAAGGGAATAGAAAGGGACACCCAGATATCGAATTTAGGTTTTCTAACTTCTTTGGATTTGGAATCATGCTGGTGTGGCCTAAATTCGATGAAAAAGTTCCAGAATCCGAACCCATGGTTCGATTTCGACCGTACTCAGTCCTCGCCATAGTCTCATTACTAGTAACTTACAACGCAAAATTCATGATTGTAGCGCCATTAGTTGTTGAGTTATCCTTATTTGTTTATATGTTCGTTGGCCCTTAGAACAATTAAAAGGTCCAGAATCAAAACCTATGTGCTGATTTCGCCAATATGCAATTCCGCCGTAATTTAAGTCCTAGTAACCTACAGTTAAAATTTCTTCTCCATTAGTTTTTGAGTTATCGTGCCTACGGACGGACGGAAGGACGGACATGGCTATGTCAACTCAGGAGGTCACGATGGTCACAAATATATACAATTTTCCATATCTTTTTTTTTTTTTTTTTTTTTTTTTTTACGAGGGAATGGAACGCTCGAAAGCCAGCCATTGAAACTTTACGGTATTTCGTTGGGTAGTGTGCGATTTTAACGCACCAAAACCACACCCTTTTTTAACCAAACTTTAGGAAGGAACCTGTGATACAAATGTACAGTTTGGTTACAGGGATGGGATATGAAAGGATTTTAGGGGTTGTCGGAGGATATTTGCGAATTTTGGATTATTGTGGATGGGGAAAATTTGGAGGGATATTTAGGAGAAAGATGTTAATATTCTTCTTAAATTTATTTAAGTCGTACACATACGAATTACCAACTTTAGGGAACACATTGGACGGAATGTGGTTCCATAATCTCGACATGCGCATAACAAACGAATTTCCATAAGTCGTGTTTCGCCATCTTAACAATTCGATCCAGTAGGGATGAGCATCTGTTGCACTCCTTGTTTCACGTTGGAAAACTTTGAGTGGAGGCATTAATTGTTTTATTTCTTTAGAACAGGTGTTCGTCCCAACTAGGTATCTATAAAACAGGGTAAGTGACCAGACTGTGCGCCGATGGCTAAGTGGAGTGAGCGTTGGTAACACTGGGATCATTTATAAGACGAATAGCTCTGTTTTGCACTTTATAAAGATATCCCAGCGCTGATTGGGGTGCACCAGCCCAGATATGTGCATTATACTCCATTTTTGGTCTAATATATGTTTTATACATATTGCGGGGATCTAATGGAGAGAAGTAAGTTTTACAGCGATACAAAAAACCCAAACACTTAGCTGCATCTTTAGCTATACCAAAAATGTGATTTGACCAAGTCAATTTCTGGTTTAACTCGATGCCCAAAATATTTAAATCTGTTGAGTGCTGCAAAACTTCTCCCTGAAAAATCAAGTTGGGAATGGAAGTTGCTATTTTTCGCGAGATGAGACAGCATTGGGTTTTCTTCGTGTTGAATTGAACACGATTATTTTCACCCCATTTGTGAATTTTTGCTAAATCGTTTTTTAGCTCACTGACAGTGAAATTTTTTGCTGTTTTATTAACCTGATGATTAATGTTACAGCGGCTATGGACTTCATAGGAAGCTACAAGGAAGCTGTCATCTGCGACACTGTGAATTGGATTGGAAGTTAAAGATAGAAGATCATTAATGAATATTAAGAAGAGGGTGCGAGAAAGAACAGAACTTTGAGGGACATCAGCGTTTAGTTTAAATTTGTCAGATGATAAACCATCGACCAGAACTCGAATCGTACGATTCGAAAGGAAATCTCCAATCCATTTGAGAAAGACTTGAGTTTGACAGTTGTCAAAGTGGAAAGACGCAAGTTTTTTTCGCTCCATATAATATAAAATAATAAAATTAAAAATTAAATATTATTAATAATTTTAAAATAATAATATTAAATATTACTAAAGTAAATACTAAAAAATATTTATATATAATAAAATTAAATATAAATATAATAAAATAGAATTAAAATTAAACATAAACATTAAGTCTAAAGTCTAACAAGTTAAATAGAATTATAAAGCTGGTGCCGCAAAATGACCAAAAATTGTCCAAGTTGTAAGAGAAATATTACAGGTAATTCCAGAGGAATTCAATGTAGTGTTTGTCATAAATTCTATCATGTAAAATGTGCTGACGTGAATAATTCACTGTTTAATGCGGTGAAAACAGGGAATGTGGCTTGGACATGCAAAAGCTGTCCAACTAATAATAATGAATCAATGGTAATTTCGGCGGATGAATCTGATAGTGAATGCGATATAAACGATACTGTGAAAATTTCTGCTAGAGATGCAACAGACAAATCTAAAAATAATTCTGAAGAAAGCGCTGTTGAAAAATTATCCACATTCGACCTATCAGATTATTCAATGGATAATATGGCAAAATATTGGCAAGCTCTTGGATCGGTAGTAGTTGAAATACACAAATCAAATAAATTTTTCTACTCAGAGATGAGGGACATTATTAAACAAAATAAAAATCTGTAGGAAGAAAATCAAGAATTAAAGATACGTGTTAAAGCCGTAGAAGATAAATCATCTGAACTAGAAAGGAAGCTGAATAATTATGAATCAATCTTGGATGAAGATCAACAAAAAAAGATCAAAAATAATATAGTTATTGCCGGACTTCCCGCTAATCTACCAAACCCAACAGATACAGTATTAGCTATTGCTGAAAAAATTGGTGCTAATATTGACAAAACTGGTCTGAAAAGTGTTACTAGAATCAAACAAAAACAAATAATTGAAAGAAATGAAGTGGTTAATGAGCTTTATGTTGTGGAACTGGCTTCTGAAGCAATAAAAAGCGAGTTGATGGAGAAAAAGCGAAAATATGTTCATCTTTTAACTGAAGAATTAAATATACAACCTGATAGGAATAAAGAAATATTTTTTCGGCACCATCTCACTCCATTTCAGGCAAAACTCTATAAAGAGGCAAAAAAAATCAAAAATTCACACAACTTCGAGTTTCTGTGGGTCAAGGATAGTAAAATTTATCTCCGCAAGAGCAAGGTTAGCAAAGTTTACAATTTATCTTCCATCAACGATATATTATTTATTAAAAAAACGTTTGAAATTTAACACTAATAGTTATACTAAAACACTAGATTTATTAAACAAATTTTTAGCTTTATTTTATTTTAAGTATTCTAACATTCTTACAAAAATTTTTTTAACAATTAATAATTATCCTAACAATCAATTACGAATTTTTTTTCGATTAAATTTTTTAATAACTTTATTTTATATTATTATATACATACAACTTTATAACATTATATACATAACCTCATTTTATACTATTATACGCATAAAAATTTTTTTTTTTTTCAATCATTTTACTTTAATCAATTTAATTTATTATTACTTGTATATATTTCAAAGCATATTACTATATTTTTTACAAAAACTTATAATAATTAACAAAAACAAAAAATTATTTTTTTACAATCGTGTTATCTCCACATATTTTATTTATTATTATGAAAACAATTATTTATTTTTTAAGTTACAAAACATACAATTATATAATTCACTTAAACATATGTTAATTATCAAAAACAATAATTCACTTAATATATTCCTACATAATGAGAATTTATTTAACGTAAACCACAACCTAAGCAAAAAAAAGGTTTTTTTTTTAACAAAAACACGCTTATATAAATTATATTTTTTTCTACTTATACTTGAATACTTATACTTAATTAATTCTTTAATTTTTTTTCTACTAAAATTTCTTTTATATTTTACACTAAGTTATAATTTTTTTAAACATTATCTTATTTTACTTATTTTTAATTTTTTAAATAACAAAAGAAAGTACAACCTTGAACTAATAATTAATTTAAAGACACTGATTACGGAAATGATAGAACTGTCAAATTTGGTGAGCACTGAAAAAAAAAAAAAGAATCTATCTAACTCTATCTATTGCACTAATAAATCATTTATTTTTAAAATTTTTTTTTTCTCACATGCTTTTCATACCCGAATTAATTAATGGAAGAGATAGAGATAGATAGAAACCAAAACATTATTGATTTGAATAATGATGTTCAAGTGCAATACTACACAGACATGGGCAAATTAGTAGACAATTCTTATAGTAACAATTTTAATATTATATACCTAAATATTCAAAGTATTAGAAACAAATTATATGATCTAGAATCGCTAATAAATTCATATAGTGTAAATATCGATGTGATTGTACTGTCGGAAATATGGTTGCATGAGAGTGAAAATAAATTTTTTAACTTACCAGGATATGTATCATATTTTTGTAACAGGGAAAACAAATATGGGGGCGTTGCAATATATATAAATAATAAGATTAGTAGCTGCTGTATATATAAGGAGGAATTTCAAAATTCAAATATTTTAGGAATTAAACTACTTAAACATAATCTAAATATATTTGATATTTATAGGTCCCACGGAACGAATTATGATACATTTATAGAAAAACTAGAAAACCTTCTTACGCATAAGAGGACAATTATTGTCGGTGACATTAATCTAAATATATTAAAAAATGACACAAATATTAAAGACTATATTAATTTGATACATAGGAACGGATTTATAATTCTTAACAAAATTTCACCCGAATATGCAACTAGAGTAAGTAATACCACAAGAACGATCATAGATCATTTCAGTGGAAATTTGCCAAAACCCGATATAAAGAAAATGATAGTTTTTCAGTAGAGCGGTTTGAAAATTTTTAAAATGACATGTCGTTACAAAATTCTAACTCCACATGACAATTTACGTTAAAACAAGCTATATTTTTTTGTTTTTTGTAATTTATTATTCAAATAATATTTTTCGTTACTTTTGTAAGAGTTTTAAGGCTTTTATACAATATAGACTGGGGGGAGAATTTACTATCGGATTTTGGAAAATTATATAAATAGGTTTGTTTACCATATAAAAACTTTTCCAAAAGTCTGTTTGCGAACAAAAAATAAAAGTCAACAGAAATATTTATAAAGAATCATATGTATATTTATTAGGAAATCTAAATTTAATATTCATTAGAAAAAAATTTATTAACAAAAGTACATCATTAGGTATTTATTATTCATTTTTTAATCAAATTTTCTTTTACATGTAGTAAATAATTATTTAAAATATAATATTAAAAAAAACTAAAATAAAAAAAATCAAGAGTAGTAAAGTAATAACAAGAAATAAAAGTTTATTCATGTGGATCGATATCATCTTCTTCATCAGTTAAGTAATTATCACTAGCACCTTTTTGAACTTTCAGATTTTTGTAAAACGACAATCCTTATCTATCAAATGTAAAATTGAAATCAAATCATTTTTCTTTTTAGGATTTAAAAAATTAACATCATTATAAATGTTTGGAGGTTCAAAATTTTGAAGATCTGTTCCTCTAGTTTTTCTTGTGAAATCCATGACTCTAAATTCTGTGTCATCATTAAGGTCATATTTAAAATAAATTTTTCCAAAATTTTTGGTGACTCTAATCCATTTTATATTTAGCCAATTAATGGGATTATTATTTAAATCTTTTTTTCTTTTTTTCAATCCAAATGTGTGTGGCCTGGAATCAAGAATTTTTAGTCGATGCATTCAAAATTAGTTTGCTTTTTTATTACAGTCATAAGCATAGCTGTCATGTGTATATTCCTATTTTGGCCACCGCAGGTGTCTGAATATGTTATGACGTGCTACACTGATTCTGGAAGTGATAAAAGTTTTTTATATAAACATGACGCGATTTCGTCAGATCCTCGCCCGGCAATTGATTCATGCCACATATAACAGTCTGTTTGCTTGTTACTACAGTCTCTTACAGTCAAATTGTAGACCCACAGTAAACGCTTGTAAAAGACAATATTGGATGACAAAGCTGGTGTTGGAAGACACTGCTATAGGTCAAACACTAATACTCGGGTATTTTTATCTGTATTAGCCGATTCTTTATCTATAGATTTTTGTTTATAAGCCATATCTGCTAAATTTTTATGGTAATCAAATTCAATTTGAATTTATTTTTTTTCTGCATCAGCAATACTTTTTTGTCTCAACTTTAAATCAAATTCATCACATTTGTTACAAGTGTCTATTTTTGGAGGTTTAAATTTGTACCCAGTTGAATTGAATATTTTCCGGTAAGAATCATACTTCACTTTTTTTTTATTCTCTTCTGCATTTAATTCAACGTATAATTCAAACAATTTTTTAATATTGAGATTTCCGTGTAAATATTTTTGTTTTGTGTGTCTTCTTGAATAATGGCTTTCATATAGCGGAAAACTGTTTATATGATCAAGAATTTGTTGCTTTTCTTCTTGGGCTAACTTATTATAAGGTTCAGCTTTACCTCTTCTATCCTCTCCAATATCTCCAGATACAGTTCTTTTTGATTTCTCAATAATCTAATTTATATCGAGTTACATTGAATATTTGCAGGTAAAAATTTTTGCAAACTCTTACTTTAGTTCCTGAATGTTTGTCAAAAATTTTGTATGTTGCAGTCACATTTCTTTTTTTTTTTGGTTATAGCTGTTTTCTTTGTAGTATAGCTGTTTTCTTTTTTCTTTTTAATATTTGATTTTGATTATTCTGATTCGTTTGGGAATAAAAATAATCAAAGAACTCTTTTTGTAAGTCTACTGAAATTTTTTGGAAGCATTCTAATAAACAACAAGTTTTTATTGGTCGAAATTGCTTTGAGTGTTTAGCAACACCTGATCGGGTAACATACGGCAATCCTTGTGTTTTTTAAAAGCTTATGTTTTGTTCGGTTATATGATTTTTTTTTCTGACGGCGTGATAGTTGTAGATCTTGCAAATAATTCCTCCGTCGAAGGTTCAACTTCTGCAGAGCTTTCAGAAATTGAAGTTAGTTAGATCCTCTTTCTGAGATATCTGGTACATATTCTGATTCAGAAAGAATGAAATCTTCTTTAGATGTTTCAGATCCTGATTTAAAAAGGTATAAGTATAAAAGCAAAAACAAAAATATTAGTTTTGTATTATAAAAAAAACTGATCATTATCCAAATAATTATTTGCATTGATTTGAGCTATTATCGTTTCTTCTATTAACTCTCTATTTTTTATTTGGGCTGAAGTTCCGAAATTTCATTAATATTTTATAAATATTTTAAGCTTTATTACTATAAGAATGTGCATAACTTGTCTAGCTTCTAATGCTAACTTTACTAAAAGTTTTGAACGTTGAGCATTTTTTTAATAATTCACTTTTTTTAAATTTTAATATAAAGCTAATAACTAAGTTTTTGTTATTTATGTAATTACCTATATGTATAATAATTATATAATTCTTTTAATTTGTATTGAACTTCACTGCTTGTAAGTTTCTGTTAAACTAAAAGTTAACTGATATATTGATACACACATATATTATGATGTACGGTACCGATTCAAAAATAAACTACCATGGCAAACCAAGATAATATTTTATTCTACGATCAGTTAGATATTCAAAAATTATTATCATGATTAATCAATCAGTTTTAATATGAAAATATTGTTAGTTTCTTTGTATTGATTCTACGGAAGATAATATTATGTTTTTATTCTATGATCTATATTTTTTTATTTTTATTTATTCTCTTTGTCTTTAAAAATATTATTACATATTGATTACAACACAAACAAATAAGTAAATATTATTCAAACATTATTAACATGATTAATCAATCATTTTTATTATAAAAATATTGTTTGTTTCTTTGCTAAAACATGTTTAAACGCGATTATTTAAAAAAAAAACGTCGTTTTTTGGCAAAGTTTTGAATTGGAAAATTTACTTATACGGTTCATGCCAAAACCCGACATAGTGAAATATCGGGTTTTGGCAGCTCTGTAATTTTGGTATGTAAAGAAAACGGGTTATGACATTTTTAGTTTTTCAGTGCCTATTTTTCAAATTGACTTTGCGGGCTTTTGGCACAGTAAAAATTTATTATTCAGCATTCTATTTTCATTAATATCTCAAATTGCCCAAAAATGGCTTTATCGGGTTTTGGCAAATTTCCACAGATTTTATTTCAGACATATTAGAATTGAAATACAATTTTCATGTTTTAGACACAATTTTATCTGATCACCAAATGCTTTTTATCAGTATAGATTTCAAGCCAATAAGAGAAAAAATGAATTCCCATAAAATTGTTTTAGATTATGACAATATTGATAAAAACGAACTCTGGAATAATATTCACAACTTAAATTCTTTTAATGAGGTAGTTCAAAAACTGACCACTTTGATAGAAGTGAATACAAAAACAATTCGATCGTCGAAATTTAATAACAACAAAAGCATTTGGATGACAGATGAAATCCGCGAAAATATGAAAATTCGCAATTCTTACCTAAAATTCAAAAAAAAATACCCGAGTGATACTCATATCGTAAATTTGTATTTACATTATAAATCCAAAGTATCTAAGTTAATTTTGAACGCAAAAAAGAATTATTGCTCAAACGTCATAACGCAAAATCCTAGTAATGGCAAAAAACTATGGGGATTATACAAGCAAATGTTATTTAATAACACTCAAACTTTTAATAACCAAACCATAAAAACCATTAATTATAACGATAACGTATATGATAAAGAACAGGAAATTGCTGATACTATGAACAACTATTTTATCAACGTAACTAATGATTTAAAAATTCCAGATGAACCCATTGACTATGAATATTTAGATTTATATTCACCCAACGAAACTTTTACAACATTCAGTCTTGATTCTACCACGCCTGAGGAAGTTAATGAGGCCATCAAAAATCTTAAATCGTCAGCCGCTACGGGATATGACAAGATATCAGCTAAATTTATAAAAACGTATTCAAACCGTCTGGTCCCAATTATTGTAAAATTTATAAATTTATCTTTTAACACAAAAGTTTTTCCAGACGCGTTGAAAACTGCAATAGTTACACCTATTTTTAAAAGCGGAGATGCAACAAATCAGTCCAACTATAGACCAATCTCGATCCTTAGTACTTTCTCTAAAATCTTTGAAACAATTATAAAAAGTCGTTTAAACAAATTTATGTCAGATAATGGGATTCTAAGCGTAAATCAATTTGGTTTTGAAAAAAACTCAAATACAGCAGCAGCCTGTCTAAACTTAACCGACTTCATTAGCAAAAATATTGATTCTAAGAAATATGTGGGCTGTATTTTTCTTGATTTAAGTAAAGCATTCGACTGCGTTGACTACGAAATTCTGATTCACAAATTTTCTCAGTTGGGCGTTTCTACTGAACACATTAATTTCTTTAAATCATATTTACTAAATCGTAAACAGAAAGTCCGAATAAATAATAGTTTCAGTAATCTAAACAATGTGATAAAGGGGGTCCCCCAAGGTTCAATCTTAGGTCCGGACCTCTTTAAACTCTATATAAATGATATATGTAAACTCAGCTTGCACGGATCATTGCAACTGTACGCTGATGATGCTGTGCTAAAATATGCTGTAGATAGTGAAAACGAATTAAAAAGAGCAATAGATATGGACCTTTGTACAATCAACATATGGTTAGAAAAGCATAAACTTTCGCTTAACATAAGTAAAACCAAAATAATACTATTTGACAATAAAAAATTTCAAAGCACCAATTTTACATTTAGTAATTCGTTAATTGAAGTTGTCAATAAATTTACCTTTTTAGGTTTAGTATTAGATAAAAGTCTAAAATGGGACGAACATATCGATTATGTATCCAAAAAAATAACCCCCTACGTTTTTATCATAAAAAGGTTACGCAATTTTTTGACTGAAAAAGCTTTATTTGTTATTTATTCTTCCTATGTTGTGTCAAACTTAATGTATCTAAATCCACTTTGGAGCGGCTCATCTCAATATTTACTAAAAAAATTAGATATTTTGAATAAGAAAGCCATCAAAACAAATAATGGATTGCCAATAAGATTTCCTTCTGCATCGCTTTATACTCATAAATATCTAAGTTTTGCGAATATTTGTAAAAAAGAACTTTTCCTCACTGCCTTTAAAATTATTAACAATAAAATCAAACATCATTTCATTCTCAACCGTATGATCGACATTCACAACCACAATACTAGAAACAAAACCAACTTCTACTTATCACTTTTTAAAACAGAACAACAAAAGAAAAATTGTCTCTATAACTGTTTAAAAGCCTTTAATGAATTGCCTTCTGCTACCAAAGCAATCACTGATATATGTCACTATAAAAAAGAAATAGTACAATATATTCTTTCATCAAATAATCAGTCCTAGTGTCTTAAGTTAATTAATTTACTTTTTAAACATATTCTATTTTTTAATGCTAAAAGAGCGTAGGTAACGTTTACTTAAAAAAAATTTTCTTTTTTGGGAATAATGAATAATATAATAAAATAAGGATTGTAAATATAAAAAAAATTAAATGTAAATTTTCAAAAAAAAGTATTATAAATTAAAGTCAAACTATATTTTATAAAATAATTAGACTAACAGCATTTAATTATGCTATACAGTCGTAAAAAAACTAATGGATTACAAAATATTGCAGATTTACTAAATCACTAACTTATAATTAAACTAAACTAAATTGTATACAAATTTATATTATTTTGTTTTTATAAATAAAGAAAAAAAAAAAAAAAAAAAGACTCTACCTAATCCTATAGCTCTGCATTTTGCTAATAAAGCAGCATGTCATACACGGTCGAAAGCTTTAGAAATATCTAGTGCTACAACATCAGATTCACCAGAGTGGTGAAGACTGATATTGAGCTTTTCACAAAGGTAAATCATGAGATCACCAGTTGAACGACGGGCTCTGAAACCGTATTGTCGATCATGAAGCAAACCTTTATGATCCAGATATTTCAATAGCTTTTGGTTTATAATTTTTTCCATTACTTTGGAAAGGACCAAAGTTATAGCTATAGGGCGGTAGTTAGAGGGATCGCTTTTGTTACCTTTTTTTGGAACTGGAAAAACGTGCGCAATCTTCCATTGGGCAGGATGAATACCCGAAGTAAAAGATAAATAGAAGAGGTTGCGTAGAGGTTTTGAAATGGTAGAGTAGGTATTTTTAAGAACCATCGTTGTGATTCCATCGGGACCGGCTGATTTGTTTGTATCTAGATTCTTCAAGATTTTCATCACTGCTCGCGTCCTAAAGTAAATTCTACCAAAGGAGCAGCCAACTTCTGGAATATTTGGTGGTCTTTGAGTTGACTGTGGCAGTGTTGAGTTAAAGGAAAATTGTTTGCCAAACAAGTTCGCCTTTTCTTTTGAATCTGACACAATTGAGTTGTTTTTACCAATAAGCGGAGGGAAGGAGGACCCGCTAGTGTCCTCCTTTAGATTTTTTGCAAACGTCCAAAACGATTTGCTATTCTTAGGCATATGTAGGAATTTACGGTTCAACCCTCGGTTGAATAAGAATTTTTGCTTATTAATAACTCTCTTGCATCTGCTTCGAACCACGATATAGTTGGCCCTGTCAGACTCCAACCCGCTGTTCCGATATTGCTTAAAAGCCTCCTCCTTTTTACGAATGGCTTCTTTGCAAGTGCGATTAAACCATGCTCTGGATCCTCGTTTAATACTTTTCATGGAGTGAGGAATATACAACCTCATTCCAAGTAAAATTGTTCCACTAATCGCATTTGCAGCGAAGTTGACATTTTTACGGCGGAAGCACAATGACCAGTCGAATGCTTTGAAAAAATTGTTTAATCCCTCCCAGTTAGCACGACTATATTGCCATACTAATTTTTTGGGAGGAATCCTTCGGCTGGCTAATGTGCTTACCGGGAAGCTTGTGGTTACCAGGCAGTGGTCGGAGCCCCCCAGGGGACAACCAACTGAAACTACATATTTTTCAGGGTGAGTGGTTAAAAACAGATCGAAGAGGTGACCCTCTTGATCAGCTCGGTCGGGGACCCTAGTGGGATTTTGGACAAGTTGAGAAAGATGGAACAGTGTGGAAAATAATTCAACTTGTTTCCCAATTGAGTTTTGACTCAAAGAAGAGTTACTTGAAAAATTAAGCCAGTCTTTGTTGTGTACGTTGAAATCCCCTGCCAGAACAATTTCGGTTTGTGGACATGATTCCAAAATTTCATTGATCTGGTTTGAAATATTGTCAATTTCCACAGCAGTTTCTTGTTCATTTGAATTGGGTGATCTGTATAAAAAACAGAAATGTATTACATGCTTTTCAACGATAATTTTAACCCAAATATAATGGAAGGTTAGGCTGGAAGGTCTATATTTATCTAGGGTGTTGAAAGCAATGTCATTTTTAATGTAAATCGCGATTCCCCTTTTGGGTACGAAGTGTGAAACAAGTGAATTATCATTCTGTCCACTGACTTGTGTTTCACCAAGGGCTCAAATTGCTGGTTTTGTGGAGTTAAGATGACATTCTACGGCATGAAAGTTAGCTTGTAGGCCCCGAATATTACAAAAATTAACTCGAAAATTGGCAATTTTTAATAACAATTAGTAAATTGAAAAACAAAACAAATAATAATAAAACTTATAAAATTTAAAATTTAATTATATTATAATTTAGGTTAAATATTGTATGTGTACGATTCATACAACCCGAACAAGTTATCACCGTTTATAAAAACAAAAGTATTGCTAACAATATTTACAAAATACCATCAACAATACCCCTATTTTATTCTGCTATGAGTGAGCAATCGGTTTATAACACCATTCAACAGTTTTTAACTAGACCTTATTGAACTTAGTTACAACCAAAAACTCACACACAGCAAAATCTACGTGCAAGTAAAAATACGCACGTATATGTAAATAATTAAAGTTAAATTAAATAATTTAAGTTAGTTGAAAAGAAATGAACTGGAATTTCAGTACTTCCCTTTTTTTTATGATAAAATAAAAAAGAAAAAAAAATAGAGTAAAAATGAGTAAAATTGACATACCATCAAAAATTAAAATAATACAATTTAAAATTAAAAGCAATACGGTGACATACTATTGATGGTATTAATTAATGAGCGAATTTAGAATATTATCATCCGAGGGAGAGGGAATGAAATGGATATATTATAATTGATTTGTTTACAACTAGTAGATGATAGATAAAGAGTAATCTTCAATAAAAAAAAAAGCAGTATTAAATGTAATGTAAACAAAACCAAATCACGTGCCGGTATGAAATTAAATGTAAAATTAAATTAAAATTGAAAATTAAAAATAAAATTTGAAAATTAGAAATAAAATCAATAAATTATATTCTTAACACAAAATAAAAAAGGTTTTAAGCAAATTAAGTTAAAATTAGTGCTGTGAAATAATGAATTAAGTAGAAGAATTTTTAATTATACAAAACAAAAATAAAAAATTTTTTTATTCAATAAAAAAATTATATTTAAAAGTAAGAAAAAAAAATATACTTATTTTGCCGCCATTGGAGATGCGGCCATATTACCAAATCATAACACTGTTTTTTTTTTTTTTTTTTAAGTTAGATTTATTTTAAAATAAAATAAAAAAACTTAATCTTGTTTTTTACACACAAAAAAATAAAAAAAATTATAAATTAAAAAGAAGTGAAATTAAAAAAGAAATAAATATTCTGTGCTAAATTTTTTTAAAACCGTGATAACCTGTTGAAGGTTGAAGAGAAAATCTAGCTCGCTTCCTTTAGGTGGTTACGTGGCTTTTGCAAATTATTATAAAAAATTTATTCCGAATTTCGCTGGAAAAGCAAAGCCATTAAATGCTTTAATAAGGAAAAAGGTAACCTTCATTTGGAGTAAAGATTGTCAAAACTTTTCAAAAATTAAATAATTCATTACTAAAACCACCTATTTTACATTATCCAGATTTTGCAAAAGAATTTACAGTAGTAGTGGATGCCTCAAATGATGCAGTAGGAGCTGCATTAACTCAAAATTATAACGGCAAAGATTTACCAATTTCATTTGATTCAAGATCATTTACAAAAGATGAATCAAATAAATCTACAATTGAAAAAGAATTAGCAGCTATCCACTTTGCCATAACACATTGCAGACCTTACATTTATGCTACAAATTTCATTGTTAAAAATGATCTTAAATCATTAACTTATTTATTTTCTTTAAAATATCCATCATCCAAATTGACACGTATGAGATTAGATTTAGAAAAATATAATTTTACGATTGAATATATAAAGTAGCCGACGCATTATCACGTATAAATATTAAAGATTTAAAATTGACTCATGAATAATAAATACAGGAATTGCTCAATTAATGAACGTCAAAAGAATTGCTCAATTAATGCACATCAAAACAAGATCTATGACTAGTAATAATAATCATAATAATAGTAGTAATAATAAAATTAAAAATGAGACTGATAAGAAAAAAACTCAATTCTTTGAGGAGGATTGTAGTAAAAATACAAAAGGCATACAAATCTGTGAATTGGTAAAAAAGTGAAATATTCCCAAAATAAAAATAGTTAAAGACGATACAGAAACCCAATGTAAAATATTTAAAAAGAAAAATGCGCAATTAAATTAAAAATGAGTAAATTTATGACAAAAAAGAAAATAACATTAGAGTTATTTTTCCGCGGAATAGAAAATGAAACAAAAAACCTTAATATCGTTGAAATAGAAATTAAAAAGATTTTTAAAAAAGAATGTAATAAAATTTTAAATAAATTCAAAATCGCGATAGTAAATAAACCGAAAGTTATTAGAAACAGATTAGAAATAAATAGTATACTAAATCGGATTCTCATTCGAGCGTCTTGAGAGTATACACGTGTTTTTATCATACGGAGTAATTTAAAAATAATTGAAATAAAAATATTACAAAGAAAAACCAAAGCGAACCTTGTTGTGAAATTATTATGAGTGAAAATTCTAGTGGATTTTCAGAAAAAGTAATTTAAAAAACTAATATTTCAAAAAGAAAAAGTCAAATTATTAATAGTGATTACGAAAAAAAAACAAATCAAAATGATAAAATCCAAACCAAAAATAAAACAAGACTTAAAACAAGAAAATATTGACTTAGAAAATAAAATAAATAAATTAGAGCAACAAGTGACAAATTTAATTAAAATAAATGAGAGAATTGTGTCAAATTTAATTTAAATAAATGAGACATGTAATTCTAATACAGAAATAGTACTGATAACAACAAAAACAAATTAAAAGAATCCATATATGGAACAAATGAAACAATAAGCGTAAAAATTGATGATTCCAATAAAATTATTAACAATGATAATGATATTATATCATCATTTATAATTCAAAATGAACAGGAACGCTCTAAACAATCCATAGATTATGGACATAATAGATCACAAAATAGGAAAAAAACCAAAAATATTAACCAAGAAAAAAAACAAAAATGACCAGACGTTAACTAAAGAAAGGGAGGAACAAAAAGAAAAAAATTCCACCCATATATATTTATACAAAAAATATTGAAAATGTGCAAAAAGCTATAACAAATATTTTCAAAATTAACAATTTTGGAATTAAAAAAAAATCAATACAAGTAAATACTCAATTATTACTGAATTATTGACAGACTTTAAAAGCGTTAGAAAAATGTTAGAGGAAACAAAATGCCAATACTATACGTTCACCCCAAAACAAGATAAATTTAAATCACTTCTATTGAGAGGGCTTGATTCAAAAAACGAACCAAATGAAATCTTAAAAAACTTAAAAGAGAAAGAAAACACAAATGTAAAATATATGAATATTTCAAGATTTAAAACAAAATACTCAATTTTAAAAAAAAAAAAGATACTTTGCATTTCATTGTGCAGGTTTCACCCGATACAAACCTAAATGAAGTTTACCAAATAAAAAATTTAAATTACAGAATTATAAAATGGGGAAAATAATTAAAACAGATGATATAAATCAATGTTTTAAATGCCAAAGAAAGACAGCGAGTAATTGTACGTTCGAATATCGGTTTGTCAAATGTGTTGAGAATCATGGGCCAATAATTGTAAAATTGAAGAAACAAATTCCAAAGAAAATCTTTACTGCATCATATGCAAAGAAAAGAAACGTCCTGCATCATTCAAGGGATGTAAAAAATATAAGGAATTGAAGAATAAAATTAAAAAGAAAAGACAAGAAAAACTAGTAAATAAAAAATTAAAAACTAATACGGATATAAATAATTATATTAATCCAAATGTAAGTTATGCTAATCTAATAAAAAATTCAGGTAAAGATTTAAATAATACTACTAAAAATAATATTAATAATGTAGATATTAATGATGAATTAAAAAATATAAAAGAAATGTTTTGGGGTATATTGAATAGGTTTAACAAATTTGATAATAGATTAAAAAAATTAGAAAAATATGTTAGTGATAACAAACAAAAAATTGATATTTACTATAATGATGATGATGATGAATAGTATTAATATAAAAACATTAAATATTTTTGTAATTAATATAAATTCTTTAATTTCAATTGAAAAAAGACTATATTTCACACAATTTTTAGAAATTCATGACCCTGACTTTGTATTTGTAAATGAAACAAAATTAAACGAGAAACATAATTTAAATTTTAAGAATTATAATTGTATCAGAAGAGAAAGAAAAGTAGGTTCAAAAGGTAGAGGAACTGCCATAATAATTAATAAAAAATTTAAATTTCATATAATTTTAAAAAATAATATAAGTAAATATAAATGTTTGGAAACAACAATTTTTAACATTATCACTGCTCATCAGAAAATTATAGGGAATGCTTTAATGTAAAATCTGATTATTTGTTTCAAGAGTTAGAGTTAGGTAAAATTGAAAATTATTATATTTTGGCAGGGGATCTGAATGCCAAACATAACAACTAGGGTAACACCGAAAATAATGTGCGCGGAAATTTCATAAAAAATTGGATAAATAATAATGATATACAATAGAAATGTAAATTAGTTTCAAGTGAGTTTCCAACTTTCAGATCAAATTCATACTTAGATATAGGAATAATAGATGCTAGACTGAAATTAAATCTAGCGGCAAACAATTTAGAATCTTTTGATTATGATAGTGATCATAGCGGAGTAATAATTCGCTTACGAAATGAAGAAGAAAACTTTTTAATGGAAGCGGAACCCAAAATTTGTTAAATAATAATAAAAAAACTAATTGGGATAAGTTTAGAATAGCGGCAAAAAAAAATTAGAGGAGATATCAAACAGAGGAGGCAATTTAAAATCTAAAAACAAGAACCTACACAAAACTTGAAGAAATCATAAAAAAACAATAGATGAAAATATTCCAAAATTTACAAACAAACCATAACCGATAATTACAGAACACCTTTGATAATAAAATTGCAAAAATCAAAAACCGATTTCATATCAAAACTAAATAATTAAAAATAAATAATAATTTTAATAATCGTAAGGAAGTGCAAATAAATAGAATGAAATCAATAGTTAACAGTTTAAGGAAAATAATATAAGATAAAGTTTCAATCGAAATATCTAAGTATTGGCATAACAGAGTATCAAAATTAAGTAATAAAAATAATAATATATTTTCAGAAGTAAGGAAAATATTCGGAAAAAAAGCATTTTACCTCGAAAAAAAACAACGCCCAAATTATAACTTTGGTTTTTATATTAAATAAAAAAACCAAATTATATTTTTTTATAAATTCGAACTTTATTTTAACTAGGTAAAATATTATTATTTTATTATCCTGATTTTAATTAGAAAGTTACAAGTATTTATTTTAAAAAAAAGATGCATTGTCAGCGAAACATATTTTATAAAAGTAAAGTTTGAATCTTGGGAAACTTATAATTAAAAGTTTCCCAATAATTATTAATTTGAATTTAATTGAATTTAGAATTTAGTTTTGCTGACATTGCGTCTGTACAAAAAGGTTAATAACATTTTATAAATTTAAGTTAATAAAAGTAAAAATTACAATTTCTGGTTGGTATATTTCTATATTGGTTTTTCTTTCCTGTAGTTCGCAATTAGCTGGTTTGTTGTTGATAATATTTCCGATGCAATTTGATTTGTTGACATCTTCTTTATGTAAGGTTTCCTTGCAGTAATAAATTTTTTTTATTCTTGGGCATTTTTTATCGAAATATTGAATATCGTTATCATTTATAGTTAGGAAAGGTTTGGTTGTTATGGTTTTAGTATTGTTAATGGGAAGTGGGATTATGCGGAAAAATAAATAATTTTCTTTTGAAATCAAAGGTATTTGAATGTTAAATATTATGTTAGTATTATTGTAATAGGCTTGAAGTTCTAAAAGTTCGTATATATTTTCGTTTGAATTTAAAGTTATATTTTGGTTTTGAAAAATCAAATGAATTTCATCTATTTCTGTAGGATTTAAAATTTGTTTAGATATAATGTTTAATTTAGCCAAAATTATTGCTTCTGCAATATTGTTAAGGTGGTTTTGCAGAATGTCAATGTTGAAATTTATTTGATTTAGAAATTGTAAGTACATAAAGTACATTCCTTAATTGATCTTTAAAATCGTTGAGATAATTCACAATAGCATCTTGATAGTAGTCAATATGTTTGGTTATGTTTTCGAAACGTTCTATCAATTTGTTATTTAAAAAGTTTTGACTGTTAAGTTTTGTTTTCTAAGTTGATTTCATTTTCAGTTAAGTTTTTTATTTCTTCATTTAAACGAAGAGCGTCATTTGCGTCCATGTTGCCTGTTATACTTTTAATTACAGTTCCTAAACCATTAATCAGGCCTCTTTTTATCCTAAATGTTGGTTTTAAAGTTTGAAATTTTTGTTTTAATTCTTTTAATTTAAGTTGTTATAGTAATAGATTGTTCAAGAATTGGTATTTTATCTAAAGAGTTTATAGAATTTTCCAATTTATTTATATTTTGTTCGTATTGTTGCAATGTAATTATATGAATGAAATTCGATTGTCCCTGTATAATTTTAGCAGTACCAAGTTGCATTGGTAAAATGCCTCTATGGTTGGATAGATCTTGGATTTCCATCCGTTGTCCTAGTATTAGGTGAATTAACCTGAAATTTCCGTTTTTTTATTTTAGATTTATGAATTTTTTGGTTTTTGTAGGTTTTAATTGTAACTTTATTATTTTTCTTTATTTTATGTTTTGAAAATCTCGGAGTAAGTTTATTTCATTTGCATTCTTTTCTATATATAGTTTCATTTTCATTTCTATTTGCGTTAAGCTTATCAATATTTTTATTTACTAGATTTTCTAAGTTTGGTTTAATAGAAGGATAAAGAGTTTCTTGAAATATATTTAATTTTTTCAGATATTCATGTTCGTTGTTAAAGTCTATGTTTTCGTTAAATTTGGAAGTTCTTCCGAAAAATACTTCATAGGGAGTGCGTTTAGTTGAGGAATGAATAGAATTATTATAAGTAATTAAAGTTTCTGTCAGTATATCGTCATGATCTAAAGGAAGTTTATTTTCTTTATATTTATAATATACAGGTAACCCTCGATTAACGCGGTAGATTGGTTCCTAAAAAACAGCGCGTAAAACGAAACCGTGTTAATCGAGACAAGAAATCCATACAAAATTGGGTTATTGGTTTTAAAACAATTTTTGTTTTTAAATAAGCATTTATTATATAAAACAAAATAATAATAAAAAAATATCATATTATAAAATAAACAGAAATATTCATTGCAAATTATATCCAAAAATAAAAAGAAAGATACAAGAATAGAAACAAAAAAAATATTGCAAAATAAAAAAAATTAATCAGAACTTTCATCTGTCTTTTAAAAAATGTTTTTAACACTCTTATTCTTATGTAAAAAATTATCTGTACTGTCTTTACTAAGTTTATGTAATAAATTTTTATTCAATTCTTTTTAAAACCCTTTAATTAATTTTTAACACTTTATTCAACAAAAACTAGCACAAAAATGATATACATTTCGATTTTCTTATGTACACTTCGTAACGGGGTATTCCCCTTTATATTTTTTTTGAAACCAAAAAAAAAGTATGTACATATACGTAAAAAAAAATTACGCATAAAAAAAAATTTCCGCGTAAAACCGAATTTTTTACCCGCGTAATTTAAAATAAGTTGCAAATATATTTCCGCGTAAAACCGAAACCGCGCAATTCAAGTGCCGCGTTAATCGAGGGTTACCTGTATTATACGATAAATTTTGGTAAGGGTTGAGTGTAAGCTCTCTACTGGAGAGTTACTGCTTGACTGTTGAAATGAAGTGATATACAGTTGAATTTAATATTGTTTGCAGAAATCCTTGAAAATGTTTGAACAAAATTCAGTTCCTTGGTCGCATACAATTTCTTGTAGGTATACCATGAGTACTAATGAAATGTTTTAGAGATTTAATTATGTTGAGACTGTTTCTTGTTTGTACTGCATAAGCAGCAGCAAATTTAGAGAATTTGTCTATTTTTGTAAGGTTTAATTGTTTATTGATAGTATAAATATCTATATGTAAAATGTCGAGTGGTTTAGAAGGAGTTTCTGGTTTTTAAAAATTATTTTTCAGTTAAAATTTCTACACATCGAATGAGTTTAAAAGTTTTACTACTGGAAAAGAATTGAGAATATACTGTTTGAACTAATTTAAATGTTTCGTCGGCAGTGAGAATTGCAGTAAGTTTATTTGGTGCTAAGTATTCTTTAAAGATTTTTGTCAGACTTTCAATTGTAAAGATTGGAAGACGAAAAGTTCAACGTTGTTTATTTCTAAAAATAGTTTTTAATGATGAAGAAGGTTTTTTATCAGTTTTATCAAGAATAATTTGAAGGTTGAATTCGTTAAGTGGTCTTTCTGAATTTGGTATTATATCGTCTGAATCATTAGTTGTAGAAGATTCTACCTGAATAGAAGAAGGTCCTGGTTCTGTATTAATTTCAGCAGTATTTAAATCGATATAATTTTGATCCGAAATTTTTACTCTGCTAAGAGCGGCGGCATTTGAATTTAAAGTACATTTTTTGTAAACTATTTGGTAATCAAATTCTTCTAATTTCAGACGCCACCTCACAAGTTTAGAGTTTGGATCTTTTAGACTCATTAACCATAAAAGAGGTTTATGGTCAGTGACAATTTGAAATTTTCTACCGTAAAGGTACGGCCGAAAATATTTTGTTGCCCATACAATGGCCAACAATTTCTTTTCAATTGTGGAATAGTTTATTTCTGAATTTGTAAGAGTTGTGCTCGCGCAGCAGATAGGTAGGTCATGTCCAACTAGTCCTTGTGAAAGCACTGCTCCAATTGCGAAGTTGCTTGCGTCCGTCGTTAAAACAAATGGTTTAGTGAAGTCCGGATATTGAAGTATTGGGTCATTTGTTAGAAGATTTTCACACGTTTCAAATGTTTTTATATATTCGTCGTTAAGATCTATTTTAATATCATTTTTTAGGCAATTAGTAAGAGGTTTTGTTAATTTTGCAAAGTCCTTGATGAACTTGCAATAATACCCAAGTAAATCCAAAAAGCCTCTAATTTCTTTTTGTGTTCTAGGAATAGGTAAATTTTTAATTGCACTAATTTATTCAGGATTGGGTTTGACACCTGCTGTTGAGACAATATGTCCTAGAAAAGCTACATCCTTGTGCAAAAATTCCGATTTATCTAACTGAACTTTTAGGTTAAATTGTCGGAGTTTCTCGAAAATCTTTTTTAAATCCTCTTCATGTTCTTGTAGAGAAGTAGAGTACACAATTATATTATCATCAAGATGTACCAAACAGATTTTACCTTGTAAATCTTGAAGAACATTGTCCATTACTCTTTGAAAAGTTGCCGGGGCGTTTTTCTACCCGAATGGCATTCTAACATACTCGAGGTGACCACCTTCGACTGTAAAAGCTGTATTTTTGACGTCGTTTGGATCCATCTCTACTTGATGGAATCCACTAGCTAAGTCCAATGTCGAAAAGTACATACTTTTTCCGGGTTTGTCCAGTATTTCGGCAATATTAGGCAGGGGATACCGATCACTAATTGTTTTTTCATTAAGTTTTCGGTAGTTAATAACCAAGCGCCATTTTTGTCTACGGCTTGCGTCTTTTTTCTTTGGAACGATACAAACTGGGGAACTGCAGGGAGAATAGCTTGGTTGTATAATGCCTTGGTTTAACATGTCGTTAATTTGACGTTTTACTTCGTCCTTGTGTATGAATGGGTATCGATAAGATTTTGTAAAAATTGGTATTTTGCCATTAGTATGTATTCTATGTTTAACTTGATTTGTAAAAGTTAGATTTTGTCCTTCACGAAAGAAAATATCGTCATATTGTTTGCAAAGATTAATTAGAACGGTTTGTTCTTCTTTATTAAGATGAGATGTTCTTAGAAGTTTAATTATATCTTCAGAATCTGGATTAACATTTGAAATATTGAAATTGTTGATTTCAATGTATTCGTTTGAATTATAAGGTTTTACTTTCAAAGGTTGTTCAAAGAAAACTACTTGACAATTTGGAGTTGAATTTATTACTTCTATTTGACTATACCAATTATTGGCGGAATAAATTCCTTCTGAGATATAAAGACCAGGTTTGATTTTAATACTTTTTATAAAAATATCTCCATCTTTTGAATCGACTGGTAATTTGAAAGTGGATTTAGAATTAGAATTTATTATATATTTATTGGAAATATCGTTAGGTTTAAAAGCTAAGGGTAGTATAGAATTTTTTGTAATTAATAACTTTTTTGAAATGTCTACTTTGGCCTCTAAAGTTGTTAGAGCATCTAGGCCTAGGAGACCATCGAAATAACCATGAAATTTGAAAATTAGAAATTTTATTTCACCCTTTTGGTTAAATTCAGAAAAAATAAGAAATTTAATTTGTTTGTCGATCTGATATTTATTTAAAATTGTTGTGATAGTTATTGGATTAATTTTTTGAAAATCTTCTGGGTTGAGAAATTTGGGGTTTATAAAAGAACCAGTGTCTATTAAAAATTTGAGTGGGCGCCCAAATGGGGAACTTATATTAACATATGGTAAGACTGAACCATGTTTGTTAACATGTTTGCTAGGTATCCAATTGCTTCGTCGAGGCTTTCGATGGAAAATTTCCATCATCAATTTCTGGATTTGTCATGTCGTTTATATTTTCGTCATAATTTCGGTCAGAATTTTGGTAGTCGTAATATTGGTCTAAATTTTGGAAATTGTCAATTGAATTTGGTTAATATTTATTCATATCGCTATTATCGGATATGTGAAATAATTCTTTACTGGTGAACCTGGGTGGTCCAGTTTGTTAACTTCTTTAGAAAAACTGGAGTTGTTTTTCTTTTTCTATTATTATTAGGAGTTTGGTTTGTTTGCCTGTTAAAATTGTTATTTGCATTAACATATGGTCTATTGAAATTTTATTGTTATTTCGGATTTGATACGGTTGAATGGGAAAATTTCTAAGACTTCCAGTAGTGTCCATAGGTTCTGTTCTACTAAAATTTTTTTGAAAGTTGGACGAATTCAGTCGATTTGCATTATTAAAAGGTTGGTATGATGCAGGATTATTTTGAAATGGTTGTCGTATTGGGTAATTTTGATTTGGGTATGACTGATTTTGTTTTGGTTGATTTCTAAAATTGGTCGTTCTATTGTTTTGTTGTTGTGAAGGTGAGTTTCTACCATAATTATTTGGTCTATTATCATTTGTTCTATTGTTCGAGATAAAAGGTTTTGAGTAGAATATGTTTTGTTCTTTTATGCAGAACGAAAAAGCTTCGGCTAAGCTATCGGGTCTCATAGTGCTTAAAGTTGCGCCAAGAAGTTCTCTTAATCCTGATAAAAAGGTATTAAGGCTCATCTCTTCAAATAGAACTTTTTTGGCTGATATAACATTTGGATTAGTTTCGGGGATGTTAACATGATTATTCATGTTAGCCAAAATTGCAATAACCTCACTATAAAATTTTTCTACTGTCGAATTGTTTTGTCTCAGTTTGTGTAGGTCTTTGATAAGAGAAGTTTCGTTTCTCTTATCCGAATGATGAAGGATAAGATTTTCTCTTATGTCCTTCCAAATCAGAGAAGTTCCGTACATATTTAAAACTTCGTTGGCAGGACCAACGATTTTATTCCTAATTGTTCTTAGTAAAAGTTTATGATAGGGAGTTCCTACCGTACAGGAAATTATTGACAATAACTCTTCAACATTGTTAATAAAATCAAAGAGTAATCTAGGACCCTCCCTCGTATTACCTAGATTGCCCTCGTATTTAGGTAGGTCTCTCAGTGCGTTAGGTACACGCAATGAGTTAAAAATGTCAGTGGTAGTAACGGTTGAAGCTGGGTTAGTCATTATTTCGGAAGTTTCTGATATTTGACACCAATGGATTGCCGAATTATCTAAACTATTATTTGAATCTGGGACTAATTTGATATCTTTTAACTCACTGTTAGAACTTGAAGCGATATTAATTTTTGTGTTGATTTTTTCGATTAGGGAAGAGGGATACGGAATTTTT
This sequence comes from Dolichopus griseipennis, assembly GCA_963082915.1. Classification (NCBI taxonomy): domain Eukaryota; kingdom Metazoa; phylum Arthropoda; class Insecta; order Diptera; family Dolichopodidae; genus Dolichopus; species Dolichopus griseipennis. The sequence continues at coordinate 202,911,318 of OY720441.1, read as the reverse complement.
CTTTATGACATTAATTATTTAATTTTGATTAAACGAAAAAAAAATTTTAATTTGATAACAAATATTCAATAAATCGAAAAAATATGTTTAGAAAAGAAAATTGTAAAAATTACTTACATAAAATTGATGTAGGGTCTTGTAAGCATCTCAGCGTCTTGAATCTTGATATTCCCTCAAGTAAGTTGAAACAGAACACAATTCTTTTCACAACACAATTCACAATTCACAGTTCAATGTTTATTTATTATGTAGTTTTTTTTTTTTTTTTTTTTTTGTTTGGTTTGAATATATTTTTTCTTAGTTAATTTAATATACTTAATTTGTTGATTTGTTAATTAATTTAATTTAATTTTGTTATTAGTGGATTAATTTTATTTTATTTTGTTAACTTATTAGTTGCTTTATTTTATTTTATTTGAATTATTTATTGATTTAATTTAGTTTATTTAATTTTCTTAATTTATTTAATTTTTTTTTTTTAGTCTCACTTGATTTTTATATTAAGATTTTAAATTATTATATTTGTTTTGATTTTAGTTTTAGAGTTTATGCACAATACTTAATATATATATTTTTTAGTTAACTTTAGATTTAAATTTTATAAAAATTTTTTTTATATTTTTAACCGATTATCCGTCGATTTAATTATAATATTAATTGAACTTATTATAAACGATTAACCGTCGTTTTAATAGTTCTAAATACGAGACGCTTTTTTGCTTAAAATAATCCTACCGACTGCGCCAGTTATAACTTTGGTTTTTTTATTAAATAAAAAAACCAAATTATATTTTTTTATAAATTCGAACTTTATTTTAACTAGGTAAAATATTAATTGATTTTAATTAGAAGTTACAAGTATTTATATTAAAAAAAGATGCATTGTCAGCGAAACATATTTTATAAAAGTAATTTGAATCTTGGGAAACTTATAATTAAAAGTTTCCCAATAATTATTAATTTGAATTTAATTGAATTTATAATTTAGTTTTGCTGACATTGCGACTGCACAAAAAGGTTAATAACATTATATAAATTTAAGTTAATAAAGTAAGTCTTCTCTTATTGTGAGAACAATAAAGAAAGTCTGAATAATATGGCCGCTATTTGATAAGATTAGTAATTGATTTTCTTATAAGAGTAAAACTCTTCATATGAGAATAATTCACTGAAAAAAATTATTAACAAATCAAATAAAGTACAAAATTTTTCACATTTATGATTTGTCCGTTTATTAAAATTCTGAACATTATTATTATTATTATTATTAATATATTTATCTAGAATGAGGTGTAACAAACGCATTCAATTAAATGTGTTTTGTTGGATGTGTTCAATTATAAAAAAATAAAATATTAATGTTTTGTTGGATGTGTTTTATTTTAGAAAATAAAATATCATAAATTATCATAAGCAGGCCAAAAAATATTTTATTTATATTTAATAAAAAAAAAAATTTTTTTTTGAAATAAAATTTATTTATTAGTTTATGAATAATTTCATTTCAGTTTTAAAAATCACAAAAGATTTTCTGGAAATTGTAAATAAATAGTAAGACATTTTGTAAATAAAAATTAAGAAGACTATGCTTCAGATGAACATTTGTGTAGTAAGTCTTAATTATTCGTTTTGATGCATTACTTGCTCTGCTTAAGAAAGTAAACCAAGCAATGCATCAAAGTAATTTCAAAGTTTCCCTCATCTCGCTCTCAACTCTCCCTCATGTATCCCTCATCCCTTCCTTCATAACCTTTTAATTATTTATCTATTTAAAAAAAGTTGAAAATCAAAAAAATGATGTAACGACTAACGGTTGGGAAGGTGGATTAGGGTATACAATACCTGAGTTCAATGCACCATAGAAACCAAACAAAATAAATTTTGCTTAAACTTAGTTAGGTTAGTTATATTAAAAAAATTTCAAATAAAATTTATAATTTGCATTTGATAATACAAAACCCAATTCAAAAATCAACATTTATTTAATAAAATTTTACGTACATATAAATAGCTACATTATTTAGCAAGTTGAGTAGGTACATTATAGAACGTTAGCCTTCAATCGAGTATTTTGATTTGAATCTAAACAAAGGAAACAATATAGAATGTATAACAACATTAAAAATATATATACAAAACATTAATAGATGGAGAAATAGATCATTATTGAAACAAAATAAACCTTTTAAAAAATTTAAAATCTTTTATTAATTTATTTATTTAGCAAGTGCGCATTTAAATAAAAAAAAATATTAATTGAAATAAAAAAAAAAAATTATACCAAGAAGGGATTTGAACTAACGACGCCAACCATCTGGATGTCACTTTAGAATTTAGATAACACCATATTTAAATAATATAATTAATTATCTATTAAAAAGTTAATTGAAATAAAAATATCATTAAAAATATTTTTATTTATTCTAATTTCCAAGTATTTCGACAAAAGATATTGTTTGATAATTTTTTTCAGTGTCAAAATATATTTTGTTTTCATCAGAAAATTCTAATTTTTTATTTATATCTAAAAAAACAAGTTACAGGTATGACAAAATTTATATTACGTTTGAACTACATGAAATTTATTAAATTAGTATAACATATAGCTGTTCAATATTTTAACATGTGCATGTTCATATGTATATTCATAAAAATATGTAGGTTCGTATAATATATAATAATACTTACATAATATTATTGGTAATACAAAAAATTGAAGTAAAATAAAAATACCGGCACTAAAACTTACTTAACATAATATAGTGCGCAATGTTTTAATCTTGTGTAGAATAAAGAAATAAAAATGACAGAAATATTTTTAAAGAAAGACGAATTTTAAAGGCTTTTACATTTCATTGTAACCAATTAATTATTAAATATGATATGAGAGCCTTCAAGTGTGTTATGAGAGCCTTATGAGATTCAAATTTTCTAGAGTATTACTCTTGGCAAATGTTACTTGGGTGGTATAAATGTAAACGAAATTGAAAAAGGTAAATATAACGCATATATTATAAAAGATAGCATTAAAACATTGAAAGTATTAGGAAGTTGTTATGAAAAAATATATCAATTGAACACGAATAACACTATAATTTAATAGATAAAAAAGTAAACAAGAAGTTAAGACAATTTGAAGAACAATTACAAAGGAGAGAAACGATAACAGAGTTAAATAATTAAATAAAAGCAAGTGGAGAAGAACTAAATCAAAATATTTTTACTAATTACGAAGAGGTCGAGTATATTTGCAAAACATTAAATAATAAAAAAATCAGCAGGAGTAGATAATCTACCAAATATTGTTCTTAAAAATCTACCAAACTTATACATAAGAGAATACAGTATTTTATTTAATCAGATAATAAACAATAATTATGTTCCAGATAGATTGAAAACATCTAAGATATTTCCAATATTAAAACCAGGAAACATCCAACAAAAGCTGAAACCTATAGACCAATAAACCTTTTACCTAACCCTAGCATTTGGAAAAAATTATATTATCTAAAATTAACAAATGTTTATCAACATTGGAAATCATTCCTGATTCCCAGTATGGATTTAGAAAAATGCACTGTACTCTACATGCGGTTAATAAAATAGCATCCGACATATGTTGGCAATTAAATAATAAAAATTATGTGGGAGCATGTTTTATAGATACAAAAACCGCATTTGATACTTTATGGACAGATGGACTAATATATAAACTAATTAAATATAACTTTCCATAGAAAATCTTGTGAATATTATATATGAAATAATAACAAATAAAAAATTTATTGTATCCGATGGCAATATTACATCAGAAAAAATATTTTTAATGTATTTATAAGTGACATATTTCAAAAATCAAAAGAACTGAAACTAAAGGAATAACATATGCAGATGATATTGCTATATATACAAGTGGAAAAAATTTAACAGATACAAATATCAAACTACAACAACTATTTAATGTTATATTAAAATTTCTTTATACTTATAAACTAAGCGTAAATGAGAGCAAAACCGAATCAATTCTCTTCCGTCTAGGGTCAGAAAAATGTAATCAAGATGTGAGGAAAAATTGGAGAAATTTTCAGATCAAAACACCACTAGAGTTAAATATTCGTAATAAAAACAATATTCGTTATTAAGGAATAATATTAAATAATAGATTAAGATATACTCAACACATAGACCCAATTAAATAAAGCTAAAAAAGTGTTTATGTTACGTAAGAAATTGTTCTATAATAAAATTTTATCAAATAACGTGAAACTAACTTGTTATAAGTCTTTAATCTTCGTCCAATATTAACATATGGGTCACTCATTTGATTCAATATTAGTTCAACCAATATGGAAAAGCTACACAAATTCGAAAAGGTAAAGAGCGTGTATTAGTAAATGGAGAAATCCAAGAAACAATTATATATACTATTACTCTAACATATATATATTATAACACTGAAAGCATAAGTAGAATTGATAACTTCATAATTAAGTTAAACAGAAAATATTTTAACTCAATTTCGAAAGTAATAGAAAATTCATATATTTCACTTTTATATTACCCTAATGACATGTATTTTGAAAAGAGTATGGAGACAGGATATTTACTACCAGAAAGCTTTATTTATTTAGATATTAAACAATTAATACAAAATTCTGAAAGCGTACCAATATTATACCATACAAATAGAAGAGTAACAGATGGGACTATAAATGAAAATAAATATGATTATGATCAATTAAAATTTTACAGAAAATTACCCATCAAAGATTTAAAAATTTTAAATAATTATACAAAAAATATATGGTGGAAAAATGCACCAAATAAAAAAAAAAAAAAAAGAAAATATGAAACAAATACAAGGTCAGGAATAAAAGTTTTAGTTTTGTTTTTGAAATAATTTTAGGCATTATGATTAGTATTAGGAGGTAGGTTAGCTATAAGATACAAAAAAAAAAAAAAATGTAAATATGAAAATTAGTTTTTGCTAATTTTTACAAATATATTAAAAATAAGAAAAAAATTAATATAAAAATAAAATTAAAATATAGATAAGAGAATAAGATATAAAAAGCAAATATACAAGTTAAAAAAAAAATAAAAAATTATTAGAGAGCTCCAAGTGAAGGGCCATTAATAAAAATAAAAAAATAATATATGAAATCCTATACTTTATTAGGTTAGTAACTAAATTTGAAAATATAATAATTGAAATAAAGTAAACTTATAAAATTAAAAAAAAAAAAATAGTATACTAAATCAATATCATAATGATCCTATTTTTGAGGGACTTCTTGGTCAAAAACGACTATATGTCAAATTAAAAATAAAATATTATTGGAAAGAAATAAGAAAAAACATTTCAAAATTTATAAAGAACTATAGAAAATGTCAAATAAATAAAGCCAAAATAAAACACAGAGCACCATTACAAATTACAGACATACCACAAAGACCTTTTGACGTAGTAGTAATTTATACAATTGGTCCTTTACCAAAGACATTTAACAACAATCAATATGCGGTAACAATTATTTGTAATTTGACCAAATTCCTAACAACAATACCAATTCCCAACAAAGAAACTAAAACGGTTGCAAAGGCAATTGTTGAGAATTGTATATTAATATTTGGAACTATGAAAAGTATTTTAACAGACAGAGGAACTGAATATAAAAATCAAATTATGAGAGAAGTTCTTAGTTTGTTAAATATTGAACATAAATGCTCGACAGTTTACAATCACGAAATGTTAGGAACCAAAAGAAAGAAATCAAATATATGTTCAATTTCAATTAGTTTTCGGTAAAACACTAGCAATACCTTCTGGTATATTTAATGGCAAAATTGAGCCAATATACAACTTTGACAGCTATAGTACGGAACTTAAATACAATTTGCAAGTTATGAATAAAAACGCTAAATATTTATTACAAAAATCAAAACTAAATAATAAAAGAATATAAGATTAAAATGTAAATGGGTAGGATTTCAAAATAAATGATGAGGTCCTATTAGGAAGGGAAAATGTATATAAATTGGATGCTTTATATAGTGGCCCTTTTACAATAATAAATAAAGAAGGTTCAAAATATTAAAATTAAAAAAGAATAAAGAAAAATTGTGCATAAAAATAGATTAATTAAATATCAAAAAATAAATTTTATCTTTAATCAAAACCCAAGCTAAGTTTGAATTAAAACTACTGACTTTAATTAATTTGCATACAACATAATAATACCACTTAGAATAGATAACAAGTTTTTTATTTAATTTTTTTTAAATAAATAATTATATTTTAAATAATGTTATATGAGTTGGCCAGCTCAGCAAAATATAGTATGGAATAAAGTAAATAATTGTACCAAAATTTATTTCGTAATATATAATTACAAAAAATTTTTTATATATACAAAAAACAATGTAGAATACGAATATCGCAAACACAAATATAAACTAAATAAACAGAAAGAAAAAAATAATAATGCTTTTTTTTTTGTTTTCCCTTTCTTAATATAGAAAACAAGTAAAGAAACAGTCAGTCGGTGCAACCGACTTAGAAATACCCTACACCTATTTGGTTCAAATTTAATGACATATCCATAAGTCATTTTAACGACATAAAAGCTGTTATTAATTTGATTGTAAGACATAGCTAACCAAATTAACTTTATAATACTAAAAACATATTCTAATGGTGGCGCGAAATAAAGCCATACGAAATAAGGCCATAAAATGACATAACGACATATCGAGAATTTTTTTGCGTATGGCTTTATTTCGCATTTGAATGCGAAATAAAGCCATATCATTTTCTAAAATTTTACGAAATAAAACCATATAGTAAAATTGATACAAATTCTAGTTTAATAGTAAACAAAGTAAAAAAAAAATAAAAATTGATAATTAAGTGCAGTTATAAATGATAAATACAGGGTGTTTCGCTAATAACCTGCCATAGAACTAGGGGTTATTCTAGGGTTCAAAACAAACAAAAAATGCTTCTAGAGGTAGGGTCTATTCTCATCCGTTTGGGAGATATGGGGCTTAGAAAAATTGCTGGGGGCCTAAATAATTAATAAGTTCCTAATTTTTTTTAATACACTGTAATAAAACATGTTAAATAATATTATATTTTCATTACGGGAGCTGCTGCCCCCGAACGCCCGCTAACTCAATTATTGAAACTAGATTTTGAATCCAACACTATAATGAAAAGAATGGTATGAGAATTCGGCATAGCTATTTCATACAAAAAATAATCAACCCTAATTAATAAATATAAATATTCTGGAAAAGGGGGCAATCCTGCTTTTGAATCCAACTCCAAAATCCCTCCTAATTGAGAATCCCACATATACACATATATATAAATATTATGGAAAAAGCGTAAAGCCCTGCTTTTGAATCAAACTAACAATCCCACATATATAAATATTCTGGAAAAAGCGGCAATCCTGCTTTTGAATCCAACTCTAAAATCCCTTCTAATTAAGAATCCCACATATACACATATATAAATATTCTGGAAAAAGCGTAAAACCCTGCTTTTGAAACCAACTCTAAAACTCCTTCCTAACTATTTAAACAAAAAGGTTTGGAAAATTAAATTGCTTCTATTTTCGCAAATAAAATTACATTTAAAAATGAATTCTTTTATTTCGCAATTGAATGCGAATTAAAGCCATACGCGAAAAAAATTGGCGATATGGCTTTATTTCGCATTTGAATGCGAAATAAAGCCATAATGTCATTTTATGGCTTTATTTCGTATGGCTTTATTTCACGGCGCCTATTCTAATTACACTATCTCTTAAAAAATATTACAAATTCTTACTCTCATTACTAGTAACCTAGAGTTTAAATTTCATCAATATAGCGGCATTATTTTTTGAGTTATGGTGTTTTTAAGATATATGTTTGTTAGCTCTTGAACTTTTCAAGGGTTCCAGAACCCGAAATTATGGTACGATTTCGCCCATATGCAGTCCCCGTCATCCTTTCAATACTAGTTAACCCTTGTACACAATTGGAACGTTCTATCTTAATTTTAAGTTACTAGTTTTATTAATTTCGATGATAAACTTTTACACATTGAGGGGTCTAAGAAAGGTACAAAATAAGAGGGACACGCAGGAAATAGTAAAGAACACCCATGTGCCAAATTTGAAGCTTCTACATTTGTTTCAAGTTACTATCTTTATTAACTTCAAAAATATGCTTTAAGGTCCTTGTAACTGAGTGGCTGGTCCCCACCCACTACTCCAATTGGGCTCAAATTTCAAGGACACTAAGGAAATGGAAAGCGACACCCTGAAACCTAATTTGGAGATTCTATCTTCATTGGTTTCGGAAGTATGCTAGTTTGGCCTAAATTCGATCAAAAAGTTCTAAGTTCCGAACCCATTGTCCAATCCTCACCGTACGCAATCGCCGCCGTAGTTTCATTACCAATAATCTACAGCACAAATTTCATGAAGATAGCGTCATTAGTTGTTGAGTTATCGTGATTATTTATATATGTTCGTTAGCCCTGAAACCGATTAAAAGGTCCAGAATCCGAACCCTTGGGCTGATTTTGCCCTTATGCAGTCCACGTTTAACTTTAAGCACTAGTTAACCCTTGTACACAATTTGAACGTTCTATCTTAATTATAAGTTACTATTTTTAATAATTTCGATTATAAGCTTTTAAAACTTAAGAGGTCTAAGAGGGATACTGAACCACCACTCCAATTGATCCCAAATTAGGGGGACACGCAAGAGGTAGTAAAGAACACCCTTGTGCCAAATTGAAGCTTCTACATTTTTTTAAGTTGTTATCTTTATTAATTTTAAAGATATGCTTTAAGGTTTTCGGAAATGTATGGCTGGTCCCCGACCCACCACTCCAATGGGGCCCAAAATCAAAGACATTAAGGAAATAAGAAGAGACACCCTGATTCAAAATTTGGAGGTTCTATATTCATTGATTTCGGAAATATGCTCGTTTGGCCTAAATTCGATCAAAAAGTTCTAGGTTCCGAACCCATGGTCCAATCCCGAACTTACGCAATCCCCAAAGTAGTTTCATTACTAGTAACCTACAGCAACAAACTTGATGAAGAAAGCGTCATTAGTTGTTGAGTTATTGTGATTTTTTATATATGATCGTTAGCCCTTCGATCGATTTAAAGGTCCACAATCCGAACCAATAAGCCGATTTCGCCCATATGCAATCCCCGCCGTACTTTCAGTCCTAGTAACCTCCAGTTAAAATTTCATCAAGATAGCTCCATTATTTTGCAAAATTTGGTTGGTCTACTGCAAAGGGTTCGAGTAGCTGCCATACAACTTCTTAGTTTATATGAGCATTGCTCTATACCTATTAAAGCTGGGGTTCTGAAATTTGCCAAAAATAGTTTAGTGTAATGGCCAAAGTTACTGCAAAATTTTGTTTGTCTACTGCAGAGGGTTCGAGTAGCTGCCATACAACTCCTTCTTTTATATGAGCATTACTACACCTAATAAAGCTGGTTCGTTTGAAATTTTGCCAAAGTAATTAATGTTTATAATAATAATAATATAATGTTTATATAACTGTCTTACGGGTATCTCAGAATTGACACAGTTTACTATACCACACTCTTCCTCGGTTTTGTTAAATTTTCAAATTTCAAAGATTAATTTCTAAGATTTTTGACAAATTTTATAAGTTTACTTTTAAATATGTTTAAATTTTGACTGTTTTTAATTTCTACCGGTAGCGAATTGAAAAGTTTTATTGCGCTTTAGACTTTTTGACTTTAGACTTTTTTGCTTCAACGTTGTTTTGGCTTTAGGAATTTCGATATTTTTCCTGTTTCTGGTAAGATAATTATAAATATTCTCCCTATTTTGAAGTTTTAGTTTTGACTTAATATTATTGTTCAAGATATTATACATGTATTTACATTTTTCAAAGTAAATTAGTTGGTTAATATCTAGTGAATCAATTATTTTATGTAAATTATTAGTTCTGGTTCTGATATTTAAATTAAATAAAGTTTTGAGGGCTCTATTCATTACTGCACTCAATTGATTTTTATGAAAATATGAACAATGAGTACAACTACAGCATATATTATACCTAATTCTTGATAATATATCGCTATTATATATAAGTTTAGCAGCATAATTCGGAATACTCCCCATTCTTCTGACTGCCATTGTTATAGGAATAATTTTTTTTTATTGCTTTTTATATGTTTATCCTATCTTAAGTTTTCATCAATTATTATTCCCAAGTACTTAACATTATCAACTTGTTCTATTATGGTATCCCTTATCTTAAGTGTAATATTATTATTTGTTTTCTTTTGCATATTGAATATCATATAATTAGTTTTTTTTCGCATTTATACATAATTCATTTTGGTCCAGTCAACTGCAATATATCTTTAAGTTCTCATTTAGTATATTTTGAAGCCTTTCTAATGTTTTCGCTTTTGCTATAAGGTTAGTGTCATCCGCATAAATGTTGTATTTTGACTTAATATTATTTTTAGGTAAGTTTATTATATACAGCAGATATAATAACGGCCTCAGTAATGAACCTTGTGTTACACCTGTTTTTATTACTAGTTCATCACTTAGTACTTCATTAACTTTAACACATTGGGTTCTATTTGTCAAATAAATTTTTAGTAAGAGATTACTGTTACCTCTAATTCCTAAGTTAATAGTGTATCACATTTGAAGTTTCTATCATTATTAATTTCGAATATATGTTTTAAGAACTTGGGAGTAGTGGGGGTGGTTCGCAAACCGCTATTCCAATTCATACAGAATTTCACGTAAAAAAATAACAAATAAGAAGAAATACCAATGCCACAAATATAAGGTTCTATATTCTTTGGTTTCCAAAATATACTCGGTTGGCCTCACTTCGATCAAAAGCTTCTAGAATCCGAACTCATTGTTCCAAATTCGAACTCATCCGACTAGAACCAATTCCCATGGCACTTCATTACTTGTAACCTAGAATTTAAATTTCATCATAAGCGTCATTAGTTTTTGAGTTATGCTCTTTTTAGCAGATTTTCAAAAATTGGTAAAGATGTTGCTATATAGCTTCACTCTGTCTGTCCGTTTGTTCACAAGACTTTTACACCGTTTCAAATAGAGTTAAGAAATTTAAACCACGGATAGGTATTACAAAATAAATAATTTAATTAATAAAAAATTTTTTCTGTAGCTCCACCCGTTACGGAGCTGCAGCCCCGCCCAAAGCTGTAAAAAGCCTTATTTTTAAATTGTTATAACAAGCGTTCTGTTAGGTATATTTTCAATCTGAAAACGGCAAAAGGTAGCTGGTTTTATAAAATTTATATTGCCAATTTGCCAAATATCTTCTAAACACTTTAAGCTAGGGTCTTGAAATTTTGGGACACATTAGATCCTCAAAAATTAGTGGGAGTCGGTCGGTTACCAAATTATTTTGTCAAGCCTTCTGCTTAGGAGCTATAAGGGCTCGAAAATTGAAATTTTGCTATTTTTAAACACCTGTAACTTGAATACCTGTTCAAATTTTTTTTTACAAATATAAAAATTTAAGGCTGTAGCATTATATTTTAACATATGTTAAAGCTTTTTCTTAAATTTAAAAGGGGTTCTTTAAATTGAAGAAATTGTCTCTTAGTTTTAGCCTTTTCTGCTTAGACAATAAAATTAGAGGTGAAATTCCAAATTTTGAGGAGTTCACAATTGATTTCCTAGAACTTTAAAAAAATAGAAGGGTGGGGACAGGAGGGGTATGGGCAGATCCATCATAAGTTTGCTAAGCAAAAATTTGGCAACCTTCCCTATTGAAGGGCTACTAGGTCTTAAGAATTAAAACTTTTATGGCTTTATAAAACAGTAACTTATTCAGCAGTGTATTTTTTTCCAAAATGAAACGTTAACATTGAACCTTCAACATTATATTTCGTACTTGTTAACAGGCATTGTGTTCTAACTATTGATTTCACTATTAATCATAATTAATAAATTTATGAAATAACTAAATTATAATATTATCATATATATTTCTGTAAAAATAAATGACCAAATACTCAGTAAGAAATCCTATATAATTCTGAAAATGTGCTCATCACTTGTTTATATATACACTAGCAGATTTACCCGGCGTTGCCCGGAAGCTTGCAAAATGTAAAAAAGCAAGTTTCAGCCAATTTTTTTAAATAACACTTTGCCTATAAATGCCACAAAAAAATATTTGTGGAGTTCCGTTAACCCATCGTGGCACAACAGCTTTTTATAGGTTTTTTCGTTGCTTTGCTATATATTAGAAATGATTTAACAGATTAACTTCAAATTTCGTATATGTGTTCTTCTTTGAAAAGGAAGTTCAATTTACTAACAGACTTGAAAGTTGTTAACCCCTGCCGACGATTGTTCAAAAAAAAATTTGTAAGTAAATTACGTCCAATTTTTGAAAGTAGGTACAACTTCTTTGATTTAGGGGAATACTTAAAAAGAAGGTTGATCGAGTTCTTTTAATCGAATGCGAAACAAAAACTTTAAAAAACAGTTTGCAAAACAATTTGAACGATTATCTCTAATTTATCTATACATGGTGCTTCTTGACAATTTGGTGCTCCTTGACGATATACTTGAGGATGGTAGGTTTCCGGTGAATAATGTTAACTGAATTAAAATGACTATAGGTCAAAAGGGGATTTTCTTGAATTGCCAACGTTTAAATAAAATATAGTCGATGGTTTAGAAATGGTTTAAAAATTTACTTTTCAACTTATATTTTGTTTAGTCCTGAAAGTTGTAATACGCTCTTCCTCGTTTTTTTCTGATTTTATGAGAGAACTGTAGGCTTATTTTTTGGAAAAACGTTTTGAAAATACTATGATTTTCTTGAATTGCCAACGTTTAAATAAAATATAGTCGATGGTTTAGAAATGGTTTAAAAATTTACTTTTCAACTTATTTTTTGTTTAGTCCTGAAAGTTGTAATACGCTCTTCCTCGTTTTTTTCTGATTTTATGAGAGAACTGTAGGCTTATTTTTTGGAAAAACGTTTTGAAAATACTATGTAATATTAAGTATTATATATAACATTATTATTATATATAACAAATTGAATTTTTTGATTTTTAGATTCCATTTGAAGAAAACTGAAAATTTCATTGAATCTTTGTTCAAAACGCACAAACAGGTCAAATCAAATTAACCCTGTGGGTTTTAATTAAAATGCTGGTACAAAATTTTCAATAAAATACTTTTAATCGTATAGGAAAATAAAATATATAGAAAACTTCATAGCGTCGTCGTGGAAAATGGGTTAATCGAACTTAACTAAAACTTTTTGCAGCCTCCGTTTTAGACTACAAAATCAACCTATAAAATTGGACACAAATCGAAAACACAAAATTTTTTGAAAGTCGCCAGGCCGAAATGGGTTAATTTATTCCAACCAAATTTATACAACTAAATGCGGTTGCTAAGAGGAACATTTGTGCAAAATTTCAAGTCAATCGGTCAAACCGTTTTGACTCGACATCAAAAACTTTGAAAAAGCTTCTTCGCACCCTCCTGCCCAAATGGGTTAACCGAACTCAACAAAAATTTGTGCCAGACTTTATTTTCGACTGCGAAACCACCTCGTAAAATTGGACACAAATCGGAAACACAAAATTTTTTGGAAGCCCGCCAGGCCGAAATGGGTTAAATTATTCCAACCAAACTTATACAACTAATTCCGGTTGCTAAGGCGAACATTTGTGCAAAATTTCAAGTCAATCGGTCAAGCCGTTTTAACTCGACATCCAAAAAACGACAAAGCTTAAAACAGCTCTGGAGCCGCAACCTGTTGACTTATAAAAATCTGACATAGCCTATGTCACCCCCCGGGCTCCCAGAATTATTCCTTTAAAATTTTTTGACAATCGGACCAGTGGTTTTCACGTGAATCCTGGACAAACAAATAAAGAAACAAACAAACAAACAAATTTTCTTCTTTATATATTAGATTTATTAGCCCTTGATCTTTCCAAAGGTTCCAGAACCCGAATCCGTGTTTTGAGTTATCGTGCCTACGGACTGACGGACGGGCATGGCTATATCAACTCAGTAGGTGACGCTGATCACAAATATATATACTTTTCCAAATCTAGCTCGCTTCCTTTATGTGGTTACAAACGTCATATGAAAGTTATAATACCCTTTTTCTATTTCATAGGTGTAGGGTATAAAAAGGATACACTTCCGCACCGTACTGTTGTAAAAGAATTACTGATTGCATCATATATTTTATTGAATTTTTACCGTAGGTAATATATAACAAGTAAAGAAACAGTAAGTCGGTGTAACCGACTTAGAAATACCTTACATCTATTTGGTGTATTAACCAAATTAATTTTATAATACTAAAAACATTTTCTAATTACTTTATCTATTCAAAAATATTAAAAATTCTCACTAATTTATCTATTTAAAAATATTATAAAACAAAAGAACTTGAAATAAATGTTAAATACAAATTGTTAGTTTATGTACCTATTAGAAAACCTTATATAAAAATAAAAAACAAAAAAAAAAATTAAATTGGCCCACACTAAAAGTTGGTCCGAGTGATGTCCAACTTTGCCAAGTAATTTGCCCTATTACTTTACCAGCCCAATATTAATTTTAACGTCGTAGCTTCATTTAGATTCATAGTTATTGAATCGAAAATTTTGTATGGCAGCCGCCTGAAAATGGAGCCGTAACATTTTGAAACTTCATATAAGTGCTCGATTAATTATATAACTAACCGTGTGTAATTTTCATCCTCGTAGTATAATTAGTTTTGAAAAAATTCATATTGTTGCAAAGAAGTTTTATGGTAGCTCCCCGAAGCCTTGGTCCGATTTTAACCAAAAGCAATAGGGAATCTAGATATTGTCTAAAAATGACTTTGGGTGAATTTCATAACTCTAGCCCTTTTAGTTTTAGAGTTATCGTGCTGACACAAGGAAGGACGGACGGACGGACAGACACACATAGCTAGATCGATTTACTTTTCGATGCTGATCCGATACGTACCCTCGTATCCTTGACACTATATCTAGCTCGTCTAGATCGATGCGTTAGAAACGGAGAAGCAATTTTAATATACCCGATGCTACATATGTATGTACGGGTATCAAAATAAATTTTATATACATGCAGGAAGTACTTTTGAACACAACTTAAGTATCGTACACTATGTCTTGATTATACATTACCTATGGTAATAATTCAATAAAATATGTGATATAACAAAGTTAAAAAAAAAAAATTTAATCGTTTATTAAAAAAATATTTTGATTTTAATTTATAAAATATTATACATAACTAGTATCGCCCTGGCTCGAAATTCGAGCTATTTTTGCTTTTAAGTTAACATATAAAATTCGTTTTGTGTAAATTATATTAGACAGACTAATATTACACGACAAATAATTTCTTTTTTTCCTATACATAACAAAAATTATGCCAACAGTATTGTCAACAATTCTAGCGCTTGAAATTTGCTTAAAAAAAAAATTTATAATATTTCTCAATTATAAAAACGTTGTTAAGTACCTATTTTTGCGTTTTATTCCTATAGCTTAAGCCGCTTTAATTCTTAATACATATTATAAATATTATTCTAATAATATATAATGTTCTGAAAATTTGATTATACGTATTTCCAAACATATAAATATATTTATTGAAGTCAAGAACCGAAAATTCGAGTTAATGCTTTCCTTCATATAGCAAACTGTACTTTTTTCTAAACACTTTAGTACGATTTGAACTATGTTGTAGTACGTATTCTGTATCCTAATTAAAAAGCTCTATGTATACATAATATGTACAACAAAGTTTAACGTATCATAATTTATAAGTTTAGTACTTAGTATTATATTATATTGAAGCTATCAGAAGTACAAAATAATAGTCTAGTTGACTGAAGTCGTTTTTTAAATCTCAATTTTAAGATTTATAGCATAAAAAAAAAAGTTTTTCAATAAATCAAAGAATAAATTTTTCCTACCTTTATTCCATTTTTAAATTTAATAGTTACATAGGTAGATTTGTACTACAAATATATGCCTATCTAAAGTTCCGAAAAGCATGCGAAAATGATTCTGAATTCTTTAGTTTTTTTTATACCATTTTGCCATGTTTATTTATTTAATGTTTCCTAAGTTTTTTATTGACAAAGATATATTTCTATACATGGTCAAATAAATATTATTATTTTCATTCCTTAATGAGGAGTAAACTCTTTTCTACTCTCAACTATCGTCATAAAAGAGTAGTTATAAAAGAGTAGATAAATAATTTCCGGCTTTAATTAAAATTCACTTGAACCGGTTATGTTAAATCATATTTTTTATTTGATAACCAATAAGCACTTACCCCCTTCCATTTTAAAAAATATTCTTTATATTTATATCAGCAATAAACTTAATTTTTTCACTTTATTAATATTTAAATATTATTAAATATAATTAACTTCTCAAATGACAGGTAAAATATCAAATATTAAAATATCAAATATATATGTGACGATTAATCTGACAATTATGTACTATTGAAACAAAAATTAGTGTTCCATTTACAAACTACGCCTATCTAATCTTCATGTACACTTTTTGATATATAAAATTCGTTCGTTTTGTCAAAGTAAAACTAAAAATAGTTTTTTTATTATAAAAAAACAATATTCGATGTTGAAAATGTAAAATAAACGTTTCAATTATTAGAATGAAATCAAAACACACGACGTACAATTTTCATACGTACGTTAGACGTACTGCCAATACGTGTATCTACATATCCATTATCGGTAAATCGATACGCGCGTAAGTTATGTATAAGAATACCTCCAACATTGAAAAAGGATATTTTAATACAAATATCACCGATAATAGCCTTATTGCTACAGATATAAGAAATGTAACAGATAATAATTATAATGATATTTTAAAGGCTATTTCGGTCAAAAGCAATAGAATCTAATTTAAGAATATTTTAAAGAACAGATGTTTGTAATAAAATTATATTATGTGAAAGTAAATGATAATCTGTTCTAAGAAAATAATTAGAGATAAGGATATTGTAATTGTCCATCCTTATTTACTAATAAGACAAAATTATAAATAGTTTGTATTAAGAAATATACATCATTGTTGTACTAGCAGTCATAACGTTAAGTTGTACTTGTAAAACTTATTTGTAAAATAAATAAAGTGTTTGTTTAAAAAAATAAGTTCTTTTTTTTATCCAAAATATCGAACTAAAAACAAAATTGGCGCAGTCGGTAGGATAATTCTAAAACGAATTATCTAGTGAAACGAATCGAATCGGTAAATAATATTAAAAAGAAAAAGAAAAAGAAAATTTTTTCTCTATTAATTAATTAAATATTACTCGGAAATAAACGAAAAAATAAATTTAATAATAATAATAACACCGGTAATTAAACAAACATTTAGTGAAGTGTTCAAAATTATAATAAAATAAAACACTAATTTAATTAAAGAAAAGTGGAAAACGAAGAGTAAAATACTCATAGAAATGTAGCTTAATCTAATTAAAAATAAACACTAAAATAGTAATTAAAGAAAAGTGGAAAACGAAGAGTAAAATACTCGTAGAAACGCAGCTTAATTTAATTGCAAAATAAACACTTTAAAATTTAATTTTTCAATTAATACAAATAAAGTTAATGAATAAATACGATATTAACCGAAAAATGGCAGAAACTGAACAACAATCAATCCAACAAAATCAACTTGCAATGCAACAACAGATAGTTGATTTAGCTGTAGTTTTACAAAACTTGAGAACGCAAAGCAACTTACATTATAATCAGACAGCAAGTATAATGAAAGAAATAAGTTACATGTTCACATTCACAGGACGTAACGAAATCAGCATAAACGCATTTATATCAAGTGCAGAGTATCACCTTTCAACAGTAACAGATTCAGATCAGAAAAGACAAATGACCAGAGCCATCTTCTATGAGCAAATCCAGGGAGAAGCTAAAAATGCGGTAATCAACATTCCAGATCCATCAGAGTGGAATGCTGTGAAGCTGATTTTGAAAATGAGATATAAACCCGACACCGAACCAATGGAGATTTACAAAAGGATCAAAAACATTAGAGTTAGTTCGGTAAGTGAACTTTGTAATGAAATACAAGATATTAAATATAAGGCAGATGAGGTTAGAATTTATTATAAAGAAGATCAGTGCATAGATTTAAGTAACGTAGATAGCATCTTAGTTAATATGATTAAAGAAATTACCCAAGGGGTATTGTTAGATAAAATCTATGAAATAAAAGAGTTAGGTAGTATAATTCAAATCATGAGAACAAAAAGATTTGAAGATTCGTGTATAAGACACGAATATAAAAGAAATAATAATTTTACAAGTAGAAAGTACAAGAAAGTACAAGTAGACAAGTGTAATTTTATGAATAGAGAAACAGAATTTTTAGGGCGTGTTTTAACAAATGAAGGGATGAAACCTAATCCTGACAAAATTAAAGTAATACAAAAATTGGAAGTTCCAAAGACCCAGAAGCAGATAAAAAGTTTTTTAGGGTTAACAGGTTATTATAGGAAATTTGTAAAAGATTACGCCAAAGTAGCCCAACATATTACTAAATATTTGAAAAAAGACATGAAAATAAATCTAAAAGATCCCAATTATATTGCTGCATTCGAAAAATTAAAAACATTAATCATTAGCCACCCAATATTAAAATACCCAATTTTTGAAAAACCTTTCACTCTAACTACTGATGCATCTAATTATGCTATTGGAGCAGTTCTGTCGCAAGAAGGACATCCAATATGTTTTGCATCTAGAACATTAAATAACCATGAAAAGAACTACTCCGCAACAGGTAAAGAATTCCTTGCCATTATGTGGTCAGTGAATTATTTCAGAACATACTTGTATGGAAATAAATTCAAAATCCTTACAGATCACCAACCGATCAAATATTTACATGCTAAGTATAAAGGTAAAGATATGTCGCCAAGATATCAAAGATGGTTACTCAAATTAGGTGAATATATTTTTGAAATAGAATATTTAAAGGGTAAAGAAAGTAAAGTTGCCGATTTCCTTAGCAGAATTGAACAAAACGAAGATAATGCATTAACAAAAGAAATGCAAATTCAGAAAACTCTCTTAACAATTACGAAGAAGAATTAGAATTAAATTTATTATTCAATATAGAAAATGAAAACGATGATGTTACAATGGCTACTATACATTCCGCAGAGGAGGAATTGTTAGATCATATTCCAATTAAGGAAGAAATTGTTAACAAATATAAAACTCAAATTATTATAACTAACAATAAGAATAAAGAAACAGAAACTATATTAGGTAGAAAAATAATTTATATAGCGGATTATGATTTCAATATTTTAGGAGAAATATTTAGAAGACACTTGAATAAAGGGTTAGTAGGTATATATTCCGAATTACAAGATACGCAATATAATATAGTACAACAGAAATTCGCGAAATGTATTCAAATACTCGACAAATAAAATTTGTTAAATGTTCATTTAGAGCGCAGGAAATAGATACAGAGATAGAAGCAGTAAAACAAATTTCGTTCTATCACGTAAAAGAAAGTAACCACTCGGGTATACAAGAAACTTATAATAATATAAAATATAAAATTTATTATCCAAAAATATTAGAAATTATTCAAATGGTAATAAACCAATGTGACATATGTCAGCAAGTAAAATAAGACAGACGTCCAATTAAAGCAAAATTTAAAAATACATTTACACCAAGCGACATAAACGAAATTATTCACGTTGATACATATACAATTATGAAATTTAATTTTATGACCATAATAGATAAATTTTCCAATGATATTATGAGATGATGATATGATTTATAGTAAAATAATCAGCCTATTAAAAATATAAATGTGTTAAATAAGAACGGAAATCAAATCGTGTATCAAATTTAATCAATCGTAATATAGAGAAGGCCCTCGTGTATCAAATCGATAAATGAGAAACTGTGCATTATTTTAGACAAAAATTAACAAAAAGTAAATGTATTGAAAGATTTAGCGAACAGACTGCAAAAAGAAAAAGAGGATGCACTATAACCTCACAATTCTAGAAAAAAAATTACAGAAATAAAAAAAATCCGAAGTCCGATCAAAAAGCCGATCAAACCGCTATTACGGAAATAATGCCACCAATTAACTTATTTAATTACACTCAATAAACAATAATATCTTGCTACCTACATCTTTCTACTGAGTTTACACTAGAAATTGGTCTATATATTGTATGCAGCCTTCAAAAATAAACTTAATATTGTTGTTGGTGAATGGTAAGTTCACCGTAGATTGACCCATTCCTGAACATTTGAATGCCTCATGATAGAATTTCTTGCACACACCTGTACATTCTATACCTGTTTCTCCTTTAATTTTTAATTCGCATTTTTAGCAAGAAGCCATTTCGCGTAATTAAAATATATATACTGGTATGTTTTTGTTTATACTTAATTGCTGATTAGTATTTTTTTTTTCTTTTTACCTTTCATTAATTGATATAATTATAATCGTTATAATATAAACCTATTTCCTTCAAATTAAATAGGAAGTTATTTAACAACCATAAAAGCTTTTATAAGTTTGATCGTAAGACATGGCTTACCAAATTTACTTTATAATACTAAAAACATTTTCTAATTATTTTATCAATTCAAAAAAATTAAATATTTTTACTAATTTATCTATTTAACAAGTTAAGAAACAGTCAGTCGGTGCAACCGACTTAGAAATACCCTACACCTATTTGGTTCAAATTTAAGGACATATCCATTTGTCATTTTAACACCATAAAAGCTGTTATTAATTTGATCGTAAGACATAGCTAACCAAATTAAGTTTATAATAATAAAAACATTTTCTAATTACACTATCTATTAAAAAATATTAGAAATTCTTACTAATTTATCTATTTAAAAATATTAAAAAACAAACAAACTTGAAATAAATGAAAATATTTATTCCAATTCAATTACAAAATGAAAAAATTCTAATTATTAAATTTTGGGATAAAAAGATAATCAAAGCATAATATATTTAATAATCCAAATTTTTAAAATTTGCAATTATTTTAAATGGTTAGTTTATATACCTAATAGAAAAGCTTATAAACGCAAAATATGCAATAAATGTATTTCTAAAATACAATTACAAATTTAGACCTTTTCATATAATTCATTTAAATATTCAAATAAATTTTACATAAATGCAGCCAGTACCTTTGAATATAGCTGAACCACTACAATTAAGTCTAGATTTCGGAAACACATAGGACATAGGAAATATATTCTTTGGCTTTGAAATTAAACTCAACCAGAACAAATTCCCCTGGTACTTTCATTACTACTAACCTAGAGTTTAAATTTCTTCAAAATACCGGCATTATATTTTGAGTTATGGTGTCTTAAGATATATGTTTGTTAGTCCTTGAACTTGTAAAGGGTTCCAGAACCCGAAATTATGGTACGATTTCGCCCATATGCAGTCCCGTCATACTTTCAATACTAGTTAACCCTTGTATACATTTGGAACGTTCTATCTTAATTTTAAGTTACTAGTTTTATTAATTTCGATGATAAGCTTTTACACATTTGGGGGTCTAAGAGACCACCACTCCAAATGATCCCAAATTAGGGGGGCACGGAAGAAATAGTAAAGAACACCCTGGGCAAATTTGAAGCTTCTACATTTGTTTCAAGTTACTATTTTTATTAATTTCGAAAAAATGCCTTAAGGTCCTCGGAACTGAGTGCCTGGTCCCCGACCACCTAGTCCAATGGGGCCCAAATTTCAAAGACACTTACGCAATAGCAAGGGACATCCTGATACCAAATTTGGAGGTTATATCTTCATTGGTTTCGGAATTACGCTAGTTTGGCCTAAATTCGATCAAAAAGTTCTCAGTTCCAAACCCATTGTCCAATCCTCACCGTACGTAATCACCGCCGTAGTTTCATTACCAATAACCTACAGCACAAATTTCATGAAGATAGCCTCATTAGTTGTTGAGTTATCGTGATTTTTAATATATGTTCGTTATCCCTTACACCGACTAAAAGGTCCAGAATCTGAACCCATGGGCTGATTTCGCCCCTATACAGCCCGCGCTTTACTTATAGTACTAGTTAACCCTTGTACACAATTTAAACGGTCTATCTTAATTTTAAGTAACTATTTTTAGTAATTTCGATTATAAGCTTTTAAAACTTGGGAGTCTGAGAGGGGTACTGAACCACCACTCCAATTGATCCCAAATTAAGGGAACACGCAAGAGATAGTAAAGAACACCCTTGTGGCAAATTGGAAGCTTCTACATTTTTTCAAGTTGTTATCTTTATTTATTTTAAAGATATGATTTAAGGTCTTCGGAAATGTGTGGCTGGTCCCCGACCCAGTAGTCCAATGGGACCCAAATTCCCAAGACACTTAGGAGATAGGAGGGGACATCCTGATACCAAATTTGGAGGTTCTATCTTCATTGGTTTCGGCATTATGCTCGTTTGGCCTAAATTTGATCAAAAAGTTCTAGGTTCCGAACGCATGGTCCAATTTCGACCTTACGGAATCCCCGAAGTAGTTTCATTACTGGTAACCTACAGCACATATTTTATGAAGAAAGCGTCATTAGTTGTTGAGTTATCGTGATTTTTTATATATGTTCGTTAGCCCTTCGATCGATTAAAAGGTCCAAAATCCGAACCCATGGGCCGATTTCGCCCATATGCAATCCCCGCCGTACTAGTAGTCCTAGTAACCTACAGTTAAAATTTCATCAAGATAGCTCCATTATTTTTTGAGTTATCGTGCCTACGGACGGACGGACGGACGGACTGAAGGACGAACGGACATGGCTATATAGAGTCAGGCGGTTAAGCTGATCACAAGTATATGTACTTTTCCATATCTAGCTCGCTTCCTTTAGGTGGTTACAAACACCATACCAAAGTTAATATACCCCTTTACCTATTCTACAGATGTAGGGTATAAAAATATTAAACAATAAATTAACTTGAAATAAATGGATTCTTAAAATGCAATTACAAAATTTCATATTTAAAATTTTTTATCTAATTCAATAAAATTTTACACACATGCAGCAATTACTTCTTTTCAGGATTTTTTGCTGTTGTGCTTTTACAGTTGAATGATTTAGGATCCTTGATTATTTATTTCAATTTTAAATAATTTTTAATTTTAATCTCTTAATTTACTTATTTTTTACGGTTTTATATAATTAAACTCAAAGTTATTCGAATGAAATGTGAATTTGTAATAGTATAAATATAAAAAATTATATAATTTGATGGTTTTTAATTTTAATTAAAACCACTAATTCTTTCATTAGCTTTTTATCACAAAATTTAATAATCAAAATATGCAATAAATGTATTTCTAAAATACAATGACAAATTTAGAACTTTCCATATAATTCATTTTAATATAAAAATAAATTTTAAAGCTGAAGTATCGTACACAATTTCTTAATAATTACCTATGGTAATAATTCAATTAAATATATATATGACAGAATAAAAATAAAAAAAAAATAAAAAATTCATTCTTTACTAAAAAAACTATTTTGTTTTCAATTTATAAAATATAATACCTAATATGTTTTATAGTAAACTTCTTAGACTTTTAAACATATAAAAGTGTTAATTAAGAACGGAAATTGGGAATAGTGTATCACATTTGAAGTTTCTATCATTATTAATTTCGAATATATGTTTTAAGAACTTGGGAGTAGTGGGGGTGGTACGCAAACCGCTATTCCAATTCATCCAAAATTTTTCGTAAAAAAAAAACAAATAAGAACAAATAGCAATGCCACAAATATAAGGTTCTACATTCTTTGGTTTCCAAGATATACTCGGTTGGCCTCACTTCGATCAAAAGCTTCTAGAATCCAAACTCATTGTTCCAAATCCGAACTCATTCGACTAGAACCAATTCCCATGGCACTTCATTACTAGTAACCTAGAACTTAAATTTCTTCATAAGCGTCATTAGTTTTTGAGTTATGTTCTTTTTAGCAAATTTTCAAAATTGGTAAAGATGTTGCTATATAGCTTCACTCTGTCTGTCCGTTTGTTCACAAGATTTTTACACCGTTTCAAATAGAGTTAAGAAATTTAAACCACGGATAGGTATTACAAAATAAATAATTTAATTAATAAAAAATTTTTTCTGTAGCTCCACCCGTTACGGAGCTGCAGCCCCGCCCAAAGCTGTAAAAAGCCTTATTTTTAAATTGTTATAACAAGCGTTCTGTTAGGTATATTTTCAATCTGAAAACGGCAAAAGGTAGCTGGTTTAATAAAATTTATATTACCAATTTGCCAAATTTTGGCCCCTAATATCTTCTAAACGCTTTAAGTTAGGGTCTTGAAATTTTGGGACACATTAGATCCTCAAAAATTAGTCGGTTACCAAATTATTTTGTCAAGCCTCCTGCTTAGGAGCTATAAGGGCTCGAAAATTGAAATTTTGCTATTTTTAAACACCTGTAACTTGAATACCTGTTCAAATTTTTTTTTACAAATATAAAAATTTAAGTCTGTAGCATTATATTTTAACATATGTTAAAGCTTTTTCTTAAATTTAAAAGGGGTTCTTTAAATTGAAGAAATTGTCTCTTAGTTTTAGCCATTTCTGCTTAGACAATAAAATTAGAGGTGAAATTCCAAATTTTGTGGAGTTCACAATTGATTTCTTGGAACCTTAAAAAAATAGAAGGGTGGGGACAGGAGGGGTATGGGCAGATCCATCATAAGTTTGCTAAGCAAAAATTTGGCAATCTTCCCTATTGAAGGGCTACTAGGTCTTAAGAATTAAAACTTTTATGGTTTTATAAAACAGTAACTTATTCAGCAGTGTATGTTTTTCCAAAATGAAACGTTATCATTGAACCTTCAACATTATATTTCGTACTTGTTAACAGGGATTGTGTTCTAACTATTGATTTCACTATTATTCATAATTAATAAATTTATGAAATAACTAAATTATAATATTATCATATATATTTCTATAAAAATAAATGACAAAATACTCAGTAAGAAATCCTATATAAGTCTGAAAATGTGCTCATCACTTGTTTATATATACATTTATTAGCCCTTGATCTTTCCAAAGGTTCCAGAACCCGAATCCGTGTTTTGAGTTATCGTGCCTACGGACTGACGGACCGACATGGCTATACCAACTCAGTAGGTGACGCTGATCACAAATATATATACTTTTCCAAATCTAGCTCGCTTCCTTTATGTGGTTACAAACGTCATATGAAAGTTATAATACCCTTTTTCTATTTCATAGGTGTAGGGTATAAAATGGATACACTTCCGCACCGTACTGTTGTAAAAGAATTACTGATTACATCATATATTTTATTGAATTTTTACCGTAGGTAATATATAACAAGTAAAGAAATAGTCAGTCGGTGTAACCGACTTAGAAATACCCTACATCTATTTGGTGTATTAACCAAATTAACTTTATAATACTAAAAACATTTTCTAATTACTTTATCTATTCAAAAATATTAAAAATTCTCACTAATTTATCTATTTAAAAATATTATAAAACAAAAAAACTTGAAATAAATGTTAAATACAAATTGTTAGTTTATGTACCTATTAGAAAACCTTATATAAAAATAAAAAACAAAAAAAAAAATTAAATTGGCCCACACTAAAAGTTGGTCCGAGTGATGTCCAACTTTGCCAAGTAATTTGCCCTATTACTTTACCAGCCCAATATTAATTTTAACGTCGTAGCTTCATTTAGATTCATAGTTATTGAATTGAAAACTTTGTATGGCAGCCGCCCGAAAATGGAGCCGTAACATTTTGAAACTTCATATAAGTGCTCGATTAATTATATAAATAACCGTTTGTAATTTTCATCCTCGTAGTATAATTAGTTTTGAGGAAATTCATATTGGTGCAAAGAAGTTTTATGGCAGCCCCCCGAAAATGGGGCCGTGACATTTTAAAACTTCATATAAGTGCTCGATTCATTATATAACTAACCGCATGTAATTTTCATTGTCGTAGTATAATTAGTTTTGAAGAAATTCATATTGGTGCAAAAAAGTTGTATGGTAACTCCGCGAAGCCTTGGTCCGATTTTAACCAAAAGCAATAGGGAACCTAGAAATTGTGTAAAAATGACTTTGTGTAAATTTCATAACTCTAGCCCTTTTAGTTTTTGAGTTATCGTGCTGAAACAAGAACGGACGGACGGACAGACACACATAGCTAAATCGATTTAATCAAAATCAAATCAAAATAAATTTTATATACATGCAGCAAGTACTTTTGAACACAACTTAAGTATCGTACACTATGTCTTAATTATACATTACCTATGGTAATAATTCAAAAAAATATATGATATAACAAAATTAAAAAAAAAAAAATTTAATCGTTTATTAAAAAAATATTTTGTTTTTAATTTATAAAATATTATATATACTATGATTTATAGTAAAATAATCAGCCTATTAAAAATATAAATGTGTTAAATAAGAACGGAAATCAAATCGTGTATCAAATTTAATCAATCGTAATATAGAGAGAGCCCTCGTGTATCAAATCGATAAATGAGAAACTGTGCATTATTTTAGACAAAAATTAACAAAAAGTAAATATATTGAAAGATTTAGCGAACAGATTGCAAAAAGAAAATGCAGAATTAAAAGAAGCAATGCAAAAGCCTAGCAAATTACCAACCATTTCAATTGAAAGGATTGAGAAGACACTGATTGTGAAGGCAGTGAATTCGAATCCGAACAAGAACTAGAAAAAATTTAAAGGATGCACTATAACCTCACAATTCTAGAAAAAAAATTACACAAATAAAAAAATCCGAAGTCCGATCAAAAAGCCGATCAAACCGCTATTACGGAGGTAATGCCACCAATAAACTTATTTAATAGCACTCAATAAACAATAACATCTTACTACCACATTATATTATCCAATAAATTTCTTATAAAAGAAGATATCATAAAAATAAAGCTATTGATTACCAAATTATAAGGTGGGAAAAATTAATGAAACTAGATTTAGTACAATGCACGAAATGCCAGAGGTTCTCGCATTCTCCAGCAAATTGATTTATGAAACCGCATTGTGTTAAATGCGGACAAAGTCATTCACCAAACCAATGTTTAAATACACGGGATAATCCGAAAGAAAAATTAAATTGCAAATTGTGTGGTACAAATGGACATCCAGCCTCTTACACAAATTGACCTTCATATGAAAAGAATTTACAATTTCGGGAAAAAACTAAAGAAACAAAGACAAATAAAATAGTAAGTAAATATAATATGTCACAAAGTTTTATTAATAAAATATATCTTATGCTAATGCTTTATCTAATAATAATAACACTAACACTAAAAACAACAATAATTGTAATAACATTAACAGTGATCCGAATAATAATAACACTGATTCTTATTTAAATATTTTACTAGAAATAAAAAATGTAATCTTAAAATGAAAACATGGAAGACGTGGAAGCTTGTAGTAGAGTAGACTGTCACAACTCTGGGATACCCGTATGACCGTTATATAAACATTACGAGGAAATCGTTATTATTATAAACATTAACTACTTTTATCAAAATTTCAAACATACCAGCATTATTAGGTGTAGTGTAATGCTCATATAAAAGAAGGAATTGTAAGGCAGCTACTCGAACCGTCTGCAGCAGATCAACTGGATTTAAATGATGGGATTTAAATAGTGATGACGGTTATACCTAATATACGAATTTGTGAAAAATTTAAGATCCTAGCACCTTTAATTTTTGAGTTATCGTGCGGACGAACGGACGGACATACATAGCTAAACCAATTTTTAGTTAAATAGCCATACGTGTATAAGCAGTCAGTCGATGCAACCGACTTATAAATACCCTATACCTATTTGATTCAAATTAAATGAGAAGTCCATAAGTCATTTTAAAACCATAAAAGCATTTGTTTGTTTGATCCTAAGATTAGCTAACCAAGTCAGCTTTATAATACGAAAAACATTTTCTAATTATTTTATCTATTCAAAAATATTAAAAATTCTTACTAATTTATCTATTTAAAAATATTAATAAGCAATCTATAAATGTTAACCTAAATTTATAAATGTTAAATACATTCAGTTAAAAAATTGGAAAAATTTGATTTGATTTTTATAACAAAATTTATAATCCAAATTTTTCAAAATAGAAAAAAAAATTCATAGTTACCTATTAGAAAAGGTATAAATTCAAAATGCTATAAATATGTTTCTTAAACATAATGGAAAATAGGTGTTGGGTATTTTAGTTTTTTGCTCTTTCATTAGCATATTTTAATTTAACTTTTAATTCATTCAAATAGTCATCTAAATTACAGATGCTATGTTTATTATTTAATATTTCACATGGAAGTGTACTTGTTTTGCCATATACCAATTCAAATAGTGAGTAACCTGTTTTACTGTGTGATGTTGAGTTGTAGAACTATTTATAGTGAGGTAAATATTCATCCCAAACGTCTTGTTCCTTTAAACTCATTATGTAATCATTTAATAACCTAGGATTTCGTTCAATAGAACCGAACGTTTCATAATGCTCAGGTGTTAACTTTTTCAATATTAAGAAATTTACAAATATTTTTGAATACCTAATTCATTTGTATATTCTGTACCTTTATCTGTTTTCAACCTTTTAAAACATCAATATTTAAGTATGAATTTTTCTACTATTGTTTTTGCGATTGTTGTAGCGTCTTCAGTTTCTATTCGGTATGCTGCTATATATTTTGTTAATTCACATTGCAAAGTAAGAAAATATCTATAATTGTTTGATAGTTGTAGTGTACGGATAGTATCTTGTTTCAAATGCGTGTATCTGTAATTACCTATTTTTTCTTTATATATTTAGTTATTTTTATTTAATTGCACATTTCACAATTGTTGATGTATTTCTTAAGCATTTTGTTCATGTTTCCAAACGTATTGTACATTTACTTATACCACAATATCCACCATACATTCTGTCATGATAATTTCTAATTTATTCATACATGTTTTTTTTGTTTTTTTATTCATATAGTATTATTTTTAAGCAATCTGTTGTTTTGCAGCTCATTAAATTTTCTTTTAAATTCCTGGATATCCACTATTTTGAATATGTCATCATTATTTCCCAAGGCTAATTCTTTATTATTTAAATTACTTGATTTGAATAATAGCTTCCTCAAAATCAATTTTATCTCTGGTAAAGATTTTTCGCTAAATTTAGCAATTATTTAATTTTTTGTTGCTAATTTAATTTCATTATTCTCGAGATTTTTATTTTCATTTTTATTATATTTATTTTTATTTCTGTTTTTATTTGTATTTTATTTTTGATTTCTGAAGTCAGATGTTAATTTAATATTTGTTCTAAATTTTAATTTCTTTTAATACCTTATGTCTGATAATGATGTTGCGTTTCAAATGTGAAGGTGATCAGTCTTCATATCTGTATTTAAGGTTTTGGTGGTTTATTCATTATTATTTTTATTTATTTCATTCAAATTTTCTTCCTTTTTATTTTTTATTGTAAGAATGCATATATCACAATATTGATTTTATTAATTTTATTTTTATTATATTTGTGCAGTTATTTTCACTGCTAATTAAGCTTATCGTCTTCTGTTGAATGTGTTTTGGTTGTTGTTCCTCTGCACGTTTTTGGCATGCCCCAGTTTTTTTCGGCCGGGGTTATTGCAGTTTCCCTGATTATTACTGTAGTTGCTGTTATTATTTTTTTGTGGTCTAGTATTATTATAAAAGTTGTTATTGTAGTTGTTATTATAAGAATTTCTTCTAAAGTTGTTCTTTCTGTTAAATTTGCCCCTAAAATTATTTGCTCTAAATAGCAATAATGTTATTTGGCCTTATATTGGTATCATTTTTTGATGTTAATGTTAATTTTTTGATGTTTTAATGTTAAATAGCCTCTGCAAAACTCTTTGGTTTTGCTGGTAAAATTATTGTTCTATGCATTTCATTCAATCCATTTTTGAATGTGTTAAGACCTAATTGGTCATTTAATTTTACTATAACATTTCTGTGGTTTTTACCTTGTTCAGCTATTTGTAACTCATTTAACTGAGCAATGAGAATTTCTATCTTTGATGCAAATAAATTAACATCCTTATTGTCTTGTACCAATCATGTTAATTAATTTTGAATTTTTGCTAGATTCTTTTTTGATTTGAAATTTGTATTTAATATTTCCTTCAATCGTATTTATTTCTACGTCAGTAATCAGTCTGTTCTTTACAGTAATCAGACAATTTGGTAGCTAGTATAAATTTTAATAATTTTGCTTTTTCAGCATCATCTTTTAATGTATCTGCATAAAATACAATAAGACCTATAAAGTTCGAAATATCTTTAATCTCTCCTTCGAATAATGGCACAACTTTTATAGCTGTTGTTAGTTACAAATTTTCCATGTTGTCTGTTTTTATATCAATATTTGGCTTAAGATATATAGTTATTTGTCTTATTATTTATTTCAATTTCAAATTTAGTTGAAAATCACCTTTACTATTTTTCTCATAAAAATTACAAATTTCTTTTATCTCTCTTTGTTTATCATCTATGAATTTTTGTGAATACGTTCTATTTGAACCTTTTTTAGGTTTTAAGCAAATCTGGCAGTTTATTTACCTTACTGTCCATTCAATTTAAAAAACAAATTTATCAGATTTTAATAAAAAAATTTTTAATTAAATGATTTTAAATTTATTCTAATTATTTGCGAAACATTTACTTTATTATATTTATTTAGAGAATAAATTTTTTTATTTATTTAGAATTTTACTTATATTATATGTTTCAATTAAAAAATTTTTATTATGGTAAAGTTAATAGTTAATAATTATATTCCAGATTAAAAAAAAAAAATTTATATCGTTGTCAAACTTTGAGCTCGCTTCACTGCTTTTTTGACCCAGTATTTGATAATTTCGTAGATAAAAATATTTGTAGATTTTATAAGGACTTCCTTCAATATCTCTTCTGTTTGAAAGTTTATTTGTTGAAGCACTGTTAATGATGATTCACTAGAAAACTATCCCATGATGAGTTTAATTGTGCAAGTTTGTTCTTCTTCTTAATTCTTTAATTTTTCTTACATTTTCTTTTTGTTCTCTAATGATATAGTATACGGTAGACTACTATATAAACTGCTCAGTTCTCTGCGTCTTTGAAATTTCTTACCACCTCTTTTCCTTTTTAGCACATTTTCAAAAAATTTTGTAAAAATGTGCCTATATAGTTTCACTCTGTCCGTCCGTCCGTCCGTCCGTCCGTCCGTCTGTCTGTCCGTCTGTCTGTCCGTATGTTTACAAAAACTTTTACACCCTTTGAAATAGAGTAAAGAAAATTTAACCATGAGTAGTTTTTGAAAAAAAAAATAATTTCGTAGAAGAATTTTTTTCTGTAGCCCCACCCGTTTCGGAGCTGCAGCCCCCTGAAGTTGGAAAAAGCCCTATTATTAAATTATTATAACAAGTGTTCTATTAGGTGTATTTTCAATCTGAAAACGGCAAACGATAGCTGGTTTCATAAACTTTATAAATTTTTGAAACTCAAATATTTAGGGTTGCCATACGGTACTAAAATTTAACATTACACAAAACTCAATTTTTGCAAAATTTTTTACCACACATATCTTCTGAACGGTTCAATCTAGGGTCTTGAAGTTTTGGGAGAAGTGAGATACTTAGAAATAAGTATGAGTCGGTTAACAAAATTTTTTTGTCAAGCCCCCTATTTAGGAGCAATTAGGGCTCGAAAATTGAAATTTTGCTATTTTTAAACACCTGTAACTTGAATACCTGTACAAATTTTTTTTTAGTGATATACAAAATTCAAAGATCTATAATTATATTTCAACATGTGTCACAGGTTTTTCTTAATTTTGAAGGGTTACGAAGTTACAGCCCCTGCAAATTCCAAAAAAGCCCTATATTTAAAACTATATAACATGAATTCTGTTAGGTTTATTTTCAATCGAAAAACGGTAACAGAGAGCTGCTCTTATAGACTTAACAAAAATACGTCGATCAGATTTATAGGATTGCCATACGGTACTAAAATTTAGCATTATATAAAACTCAATTTTTGCAAAATTTTTGGTCCCACATATCTCTTAAACGGTTTAAGATAGGGGCTTGAAATTTTGGGAGAACTTAGATCCTCGAAAGTTAGTAGGAGTCGGTTAACAAAATTTTTTTGTCAAGCCCCCTGTTTAGAAGCTATAAGGGCTCGAAAATTGAAATTTTGCTATTTTTAAGCACCTGTAACTTGAATACCTGTCCAATTTTTTTTTTATTAATATACAAAATTTGAAGGTCAAGCATTATATTTTAATATATGTTATAGGTTTTTCTTAAATTTATAAGCGGTTTCTTAAATTGAAGAAAGTGTTTCTTAGTTTTACCCATTTTTGCTTAGATAAAAAAATTCTAAGTAAAATTCTAAATTTTTGTTAAATTCCTAGAACCTACAAAAATTAAGAGGGAAGGCGGGGGGGGAGGTTAGATGAAGTTAGGTCCTTGAGAAATTTGGTAACCTTCCCCATTGAAGGGCTATTAGAACTTTCAAATAAAAAATTTATGTTTAAGCAGTAAGCAGTAACTTAGTCACCAACGTATATATTTCCTTAATTAAACGTTAATATTGAAGCTTGAACATTATATTTCGATAAAATACTTAATATGAAAATGTGCTTTTTTAAAAACCCTCGGTTTTTTATCATCACTTGTTTTAGATTGTATTCTCTGCTTTTACTCGTTAATTGTTATCTTGTTTTTGTTGTTGCTAATTTCTTCCTTTAGCTGTTCTTCCTGCCTTTTTATACCGTAATTTTATCATTAATAATAATTTTTTGAGTTATTGAAGCTGGGTGTCTGAAATTTTGGCAAAAGTAATTTAGTTTTATGGCCAAAGTTTCTGCAACATTTGGTTGGTCTACCGCAGCTGCCATACAACTCTTTCTTTTATATGAGCATTACACTACACCTATTAAAGCTGTATGTTTGAAATTTTGCCAAATGTCATTAAACGGATGGGTGACTTCCTGAGTTATTATAGCCATGTCCGTCCGTCCGTAGGCACGATAACTCAAAACCTGATGGGGTAAAGAATATACAAAAGAATATACGTTATGAAATTTGTGCTGTAGGTTACTACTAATAAGACTTTGGCGGGAATTGTATGCGTTCAAGATCAGACCATGCGTTCGGATATTAGAATTTTTGATCAAATTTAGGCCACACAAGAATAATTCCGATAAAAATGAAGATATAACTTTCAAATTTAATATCAGTGTGCCTCTTCCTATGTTTTTATGGTTCATGATCTTTTACACCAATTGAGTAGTGTGTCGGACACCATCCATACATTTCTTAAACCTTAAAGAATATCATGGAAATTTATAAAAAAATTTGCTTAAAATTAAGATAGAACGTTCCAATTGTGTGCAAGGGCTAACTATGGGTTCGGACCATGAAACTTTTTCATTGAATTTAGGCCAAACGAACCTAATTCCGAATACAAAGAAGATAGAACCTTCAAATTTGGTATCAGGGTGTCTTTCCTATTCCCTTAGTGTTCTGGAAAATTTGCACCAATTGAAGTAGTGGGTCGAGGACCATCCACATAGTTTCGGAAACTTTTCATTGAATTTAGGCCAAACGAGCCTAATTCCGAATACAAAGAAGATAGAACCTTCAAATTTGGTATCAGGGTGTCTTTCCTATTCCCTTAGTGTTCTCGAAAATTGGCACCAATTGAAGTAGTGGGTCGAGGACCATCCACATAGTTTCGCAAACCTCAAATAATAAATATAGTATATTCGAAAAGATGTGGAAGCATCAAATTTTGGCACAAGGGTGTTCTTTACTATTTCTTACGTGTTCCCTTATATTATGATTAATTGGAGTGGTGGTTTCTCTTAGACCTCCCAAGGTTTAAAGGCTTATCATCGAAATTAATAAAAATAGTAACTTAAAATTAAGATAGAACATTCCAATGTACAATGGTTAACTAATATTGAAAGTATGACGGGGACTGCATATATGCGAAGTCGTACCATGGTTTCGAGTTCTGGAACCTTTGAAAAGTTCAAGGGCTAACAGACAAAAAACACCAAACCTCAAAAACTAATTACGCTATTTTGATGAAATTTAAATTCTAGGTTACTAGTAATGAAAGTACCATGGGAATTGCTTCTGGTCGAGTTCGAACAATGAGTTTTGATCGAAGTGAGGCCAAACGAGTATAATTTCGAAACCAAAGAGGATAGAACCTTATGTTTGGGGCACAGGTTTTTCTTCTTATTTGTTTTGTATACATGAAATTTTGGATGAATCGGAATAAGAGTTTGTGTACAACCCCCACTACTCCCAAGATCTTAAAGCATATATTCGAAATTAATAAAGATAGAAACTTCAAATTTGATAAACTGTTTATTTAACACTTTTATATTTTTAAAAGTCTAAGAATTTTACTGTTAAACATATAATGTGTTATATTTTATAAATTAAAAACAAAATATTTTTTTAATAAACGACGAAATAATTTTTTTTTTTATTTATATCATATCTATATTTTATTGAATTATTACCATAGATAACATATAATTAAGAAATTATGTACGATACTTAAGTAGTAATATTTATTTCTATATTTAAATGAATTATATTAAAATTTCTAAATTTGCCGTTGTATTTTACAAATACATTTATTGCATATTTTGATTATTAAATTTTGTGATAAAAAGCTAATGAAAGCATTAATGGTTTTAATTAAGATTTAAACCCATCCAATTATATAAACTTTTATATGTTTATTATTACAAATTAATATTTCTTTAGAATAACTTTGAGTTTAATTATATAAAACATTAGAAAATAATTTACTTATAAGGACAATAGATTTAAAAATTAATTAAAATTGAAATAATTAATCAAGGGTACTAATCATTCAACATTAAATGCAGTACAGCTAAAAATCCTGAAAACAAGTAATTGCAACATGTGTGCAAAGTTTTGTTGAATTGGATAAAAAGTTTTAAAATATGCAAGTTTATTTGTTGTTTAATATTTTTAAATAGATAAATTAGTAAGAATTTTCAATATTTTTGAATTGATAAAATAATTAGAAAATGGTTTTAGTATTATATAGTTAATTTCGTTAGTTATGTCTTACGACAAACTCTTCTTACTGTTAGTAAGAAACGATCAAACTCTTCTTACTATTTGTCTTACGATTAAAATGACTTATGGACTTCTCATTAAATTTGAACCAAATAGGTGTAGGGTATTTCTTAGTCGGTTGCACCAACTGACTGTATCTTAACTTGGTTTTTATGAACATTACTCTATACCTAATAAAGGCGGATGTCTGAAATAAAATAATGTTGGTGTAGTGGTGTAGTGAAACAAGTTCGAAGTTTGGCCATGTGACTTACATTTCCTCATATAAATAATTCGAAACTAATAGCTTGTATATTTAATATTTGTCTAAAAGTAATTAACAGGATGACATAATGTCGTTATTTCGGTCAAACGCGAGTCTTAGAGCTTACACAGTCTACTCTACTGAAATCTTCGTTTATAATTTAAAAATATTTTATAACATTTTTTTTTTCATTTCATCATTTCATTTCAGTAATTTTAGTTTTAGTATAAATTTTCTTTTAACTATACTTGTAAATTTTTCTTTATTGGAAATTTAACTTATTTTACAATATTTTGCTTCAAATTAAGTGTCGCGAAGAATAACAAACTGACGTCACGTTTGCCAGCAAGTTTAGATAAAAGCCATAGCTGGATAACAATGTTGAGTAGAATAAAAATATTTTTAAATAAATTTCCATTCACCTTCTTTCTCAAATCTTGAAATATAAAAATGTTCTCAAAAAATCTAAAGTCATAATTCGATTCCCAGTTACTTTTATCAAAAAAAAACAAGTAAAGCAACAGTCAGTCGGTGCAACCGACTTAGAAATACCCTATACCTATTTGGTTCAAATTTAAGGACATATCCATAAGTCATTTTAATACCATAAAAGCTGTTATTAATTTGATCGTAAGACATAGCTAACCAAATTAACTGTATAATACTAAAAACATTTTCTAATTACACTATCTATTAAAAAATACTACAAATTCTTACTAATTTAGCTATTTAAATATATTAAAAAACAAACAAACTTGAAATAAATGAAAATATATTTATTCCAATTCAATTACAAAATGAAAAAAATTCTAATTATTAAATTTTGTGATAAAAAGATAATCAAAGCATAATATATTTAATAATCCAAATTTTTAAAAATTGCAATTATTTTAAATGGTTAGTTTATATACCTAATACAAAAGCTTATAAACGCAAAATATGCAATAAATGTATTTCTAAAATACAATTACAAATTTAGACTTTTTCATATAATT
This sequence comes from Dolichopus griseipennis, assembly GCA_963082915.1. Taxonomy (NCBI): domain Eukaryota; kingdom Metazoa; phylum Arthropoda; class Insecta; order Diptera; family Dolichopodidae; genus Dolichopus; species Dolichopus griseipennis. The sequence continues at coordinate 202,874,702 of OY720441.1, read as the reverse complement.
CATTTAAATATAAAAATAAATTTTACATAAATGCAGGAAGTACCTTTGAACATAGCTGAACCACTACAATTAAGTCTAGATTTCGGAGACACAAAGGACATAGGAAATATATTCTTTGGCTTCGAAATTAAACTCGACCACAACCAATTCCCATGGTACTTTCATTACTAGTAACCTAGTGTTAAATTTCATCAAAATACCGGCATTATTTTTTGAGTTATGGTGTTTTTAAAATATATGTTTGTTAGTCCTTGAACTTTTCAAGGGTTCCAGAACCCGAAATTATGGTACGATTTCGCCCATATGCAGTCCCGTCATACTTTCAATACTAGTTAACCCTTGTACACAATTGGAACGTTCTATCTTAATTTTAAGTTACTAGTTTTATTAATTTCGATGATAAGCTTTTACACATTGGGGGGTCTAAGAGAGGTTCCGAACCACCACTCCAATTGATCTCAAATTAGGGGGGCACGCAAGAAATAGTAAAGAATACCCTGGGCCAAATTTGAAGCTTCTACATTTGTTTCAAGTTACTATCTTTATAAATTTCGAAAATATGCTTTAAGGTCCTCGGAACTGAGTGGCTGGTCCCCGACCCACTACTCCAATGGGGCCCAAATTTCAAAGTCACTTATGAAATAGGAAGGGACACCCTGATACCAAATTTGGAGGTTCTATCTTCATTGGTTTCGGAATTATGCTCGGTTGGCCTAAATTCGATCAAAAAGTTCTAAGTTCCGAACCCATTGTCCAATCCTCAATCACCGTAATCACCGCCGTAGTTTCATTACCAATAACCTACAGCACAAATTTCATGAAGATAGCCTCATTAGTTGTTGAGTTATCGTGATTTTTTATATATGTTCCTTAGCCCTGACGATAGTCCGCGCTGTACTTATAGTACTAGTTAACCCTTGTACAAAATTTCAACGGTCTATCCTAATTTTAAGTAACTAATTTTAGTAATTTCGATTATAAGCCTTTTAAACTTGGGAGGTCTGAGAGGAGTACAGAACCACCACTCCAATTGATTCCAAATTAGGGGAACACACAAGAGATAGTAAAGAACACCCTTGTGGCAAATTGAAAGCTTCTACATTTTTTCAAGTTGTTATCTTTATTAATTTTAAAGATATGCTCTAAAGTCTTCGGAAATGTGTGGCTGGTCCCCGACCCACTACTGCAATGGGACCTAAATTCACAAGACACTTAGGAAATAGGTAGGGACACCCTGATACTAAATTTGGAGGTTCTATCTTCATTGGTTTCGGAATTATGCTCGTTTGGCCTAAATTCAATCAAAAAGTTCTAAGTTCCGAACCCATGGTCCAATCCCGACCTTCCGCAATTCCCGCCGTACTTTCAGTCCTAGTAACCTACAGTTAAAATTTCATCAAGATAGCTCAATTATTTTTTGAGTTATCGTGCCTACGGACGGTCAGTTAGTGCAACCGACTTAGAAATACCATGCACCTATTTGGTTCAAATTTAATGTCAAGCCACTAAGTCATTTTAAAACAATAAAAGCTGTTATTAGTTTGGTCGTAAAACATAGCTAACCAAATTAACTTTATAATACTAAAAACATTTTCTAATTAAACTATCTATAAAAAATATTACAAATTCTTACTAATTTATCTATTTAAAAATATTAAAAAACAAAAAAACTTGAATTAAATGAAAATATATTTATTTCAATTCAATTACAAAAGTGAAAAAATTTGAATTATTAAATTTTGTGATAAAATGCTAATAAAAGCATAGTATATTTAATAATTTAAATTTTTCAATTCGATCTAAAGCTTCTATAATCCGAACTCATTAACCAAACTCGACCAGAACCAATTCTCATGATACTTTCAATACTAGTAACCTACAGTGTAAATTTCTTCAAAATAGCGGCATAATTTTTTGAGTTATGCTGTTTTTAAGATATATGTTTGTTAGCCCTTGAACTTTCCAAAGGTTCCAGAATCCAAAACCATGGTACGATTTCGCCCATATGCGGTCCGCACTGTATTTTAAATACTAGTGAACCCTTTTACACAATTGGAATGTTCTATCTTAATTTTAAGTTACTATTTTAAATAATTTCGATTATAAGCTTTTAAAACTTGGTAGGTCTAATAGTAGTACTGAACCACCACTCCAATTGATCCCAATTTAGGGGGCCACACAAATAATAAAGAACATCCTTGTACCAAATTTGAAGCTTCTACATTTGTTTCAAGTTGCTATCTTTATTAATTTTATAGATGTGCTTTAAGGTCTTCGGAAATGTGATGAAAGACCCACTACTCCAAAAATCAAGTACAAAAATCAAGAACACTAAAGAAATAGGAATGGACACCTTGATACCAAATTTGGAGGTTCTATCTTCATTGGTTTCGGAATTATGCTCGTTTGGCCTAAATTCGATCAAAAAGTTCTAATATCCGAACTCATTGTACATTACCCACCGTACGCAATCACCGCCGTAGTTTCATTGTGAGCACCCTGCAACACAAAATTTATGAAGATAGCGTCATTAGTTATTGAGTTATCGTGATTTTTTATATGTGTTCGTTAGCCCTTAGACCGATTAAAAGATCCAGAATCCGAACCCATGGGCTGATTTCACCCATTTACAATCCCCGTCGTACCTTCAGTCCTAGAAACCTACAGTTAAAATTTCATCAAGATAGCTTCATTACTTTTTGAGTTATCGTGCCTACGCACAAACTTACAGACGGACGGACATGGGACGCTGATCACAAATGTATTATATACTTTTCCATATCTAGGTCTCTTCCTTTAGGTGGTTAAGAACACCGTACCAAAGTTAATATACCCCTTTACCTATTCTATAGGTGTAGGGTATAAAATTTGTATGTCATAAAACATTTAGACAGCTAAACTAAAGTGGCAGTAATACAAAATAAAAATATTATGTATTACAGCCTGTACGCAGAACATAAGTTTTTAACATTATAAACTTAACATTATGAAAACTTAACATAATATATATATTTCTTAATGACCTTAGGCAATAATTTCAACTCTCAATATATTATATTACACTTCAAGTTCACATCATTTTATAATTTAGTTACTTTTTTAACTTCATAAATTGCATTTTAACTGTGTTTTTGCTATGTATGCATTTTCTACATTCAACAAACAAATAAATAAAATTTTAATTTTACAGTATATAAGAATTGTTTTTTTAAAACCTTGTTTTGTTTAAAATAAAATAAATAAATAAATATAAAAACCTTAGAACTAATTTTAATATTATTTATTTCATAATTGTTTAACATACAGTTTTTCTTATGACGCGCATAATATAATTTGCGCTTTGTAACTTTGTAAAATAATTTAATTGAACTTAACTTAATAAAATACCTTTAAAATCATTGTACTGACCTACATTCATAATGTTAACTATTTTAAAATAAAACAAGTAAAGAAACAGTCAGTCGGTGCAACCGACTTAGAAATACCCTACACCTATTTGGTTCAAATTTAAGGACATATCCATAAGTCGTTTAAACACCATAAGAGCTGTTATTAATTTGATCGTAAGACATAGCTAACCAAATTAACTTTATAATACTAAAAACATTTTCTAATTACACTATCTATTAAAAAATATTACAAATTCTTACTAATTTATCTATTTAAAAATATTAAAACAAAAATACTTGAAACAAATGAAAATATATTTATTCCAATTCAATTACTAAATGAAAAAATTTGAATTATTAAATTTTGTAATAAAAAGGTAATATATTTAATAGTTAAAACTTTTCAAAATTGTAATTATTTTAAATGGCTTGTTTATGTACCTATTAGAAAAGCTTATAAACGCAAAATATGCAATAAATGTATTTCTAAAATACATATACAAATTTAAACCTTTTAATATAATTCATTTAAATATAAAAATAAATTTTACATAAATGCAGCAAGTACCTTTGAACATAGCTGAACCACTACAATTAAGTCAAAATTTCGGGGACACATAAGAAATAGGTCATATGTTCTTTGGCTTCGAAATTAAACTCGACCAGAACCAATTCCCATGGTACTTTCATTACTAGTAACCTAGAGTTTAAATTTCATCAAAATAGCGGCATTATTTTTTGAGTTATGGTGTTTTAAGATATATGTTTGTTAGCCCTTGAGCTTTTCAAGGGTTTCAGAACTCGAAACCATGGTATGCAGTCCCCGTGCAGTCCCCGTCTTACTTTCAATACTAGTTAACTCTTGTACACAATTGGAACGTGTTATCTTAATTTTAAGTTACTATTTTTAGTTATTTCGTGTATAAGCTTTTAAAACTTGGGAGGTGTAAGAAGTGTACTGAACCACCACTTCAATTGATCCCAAATTAGGGGGGCACGCAAGAGGTAGTAAAGAACACCAAATTTGAAGCTTCTACATTTTTTCAAGTTGCTATCTTTATTAATATGCTCCAAAGGGGCCCAAATTTCAAAGACACTTAGGAAATAGGAAGGGACACCCTGACACCAAATTTGGAGGTTCTATCTTTATTAGTTTCGGAATTATGCTCGTTTGGCCTAAATTCGATCAAAAAGTTCTAGGTTTTCGAACGCATGGTCCAATCCCGAACTTACGCAATATCCACAGAAGTTTCGATACTAGTAACCTACAGCTCAAATTTAATGAAGGTAGCGTCATTAGTTGTTGAGTTATCGTGATTTTTTATGTATGTTCGTTAGCCCTTCGATCGATTATAAGGTCCAGAATCCGAACCCATAGGCCGATTTCGTCCATGTGCAATCCCCGCCGTACTTTCAGTCCTAGTAACCTACAGTTAAAATTTCATCAAGATAGCTCAATTATTTTTTGAGTTATCGTGCCTACGGCCGGACGGACATGGCTATATCGACTCAGGAGGTCACGCTGATCACAAATATATATACTTTTCCATATCTAGCTCGCTTCCTTTAGGTGGTTACAAACACCATACCAAAGTTAATATACCCTTTACCTATTCTATAGGTGTAGGGTATAACAAGTAAAGAAACAGTAAGTCGGTACATGTCGGCTGCTTTTATCTGTGTCTCTAATTTTCATTAAAAGTTATTCGAAAGAAATATTAATTTGTATGTATGTAAAAGTGATGGTATGTATGTAAAAGTTTATATAATTTGGTGGTTTTAAATGTTAATTAAAACCATTAATGTTTTGGTTAGCTTTTTATCACAAAATTTAATAATTCAAATTTTAAAAATTTAAATTTATTTAAGTTCCTTATATATGTACTTATTAGAAAAGCTAATAAATTCAAAATTTGCAATAAATCTATTTCTAAAATATAATGACAAATTTAGAAATTTCCAATTCATTTATATGTAAAAATTATTATTATTATTATTTTTTATTAACCATAATTAAAATTACAATTAATCTTTTATTTTATAAGCAACTAGATGCCAGGGCTATCGGCTTGAATTTTTAATATAATGTGTTTTATAACTTATTAAATTTAGTTTATTTACATTTTTATTCAATATTAAATTTACAATGTTTGTTTGAAAAAATTTTTTTTATTTTTTTAAATTAATTCATAAATTTTAATTTTGATAAGAAAATCTTGTATTTTTTTAATATTTGTAACTGTAGGATGAGATAGGAGCCGGGTTCATGTTATTGAAAATGGAAGAGCGGGCTTGAGTAAGGAGTGTGTATTCGGATAGGATATGTGTAATGGTTAGCGGGAATCTATTACAAAATTGACAAATAGGTTGATCCTCGTTCTTGAGTAGGTATGAGTGTGTTAAGCTGCTATGTCCTAATCTCATTCTTATAAAGCACCGATTCATTTTGACTGATGTGGTAACTGGAAGTTTGATAGCTATTCTTTCTTTATTGATAGATTTATATTGGTGTGTGTATGTTGCCCATTCAGTATCTATCATCTTTAAAATCGTTTTAGATGCCTTATAGTTAACTGCTTCATTAGAAAATGGCATAAATGTATGAAGTGGAAATTTGGAAGCAGATTTGGCAGTAGTATCGGCGAATTCATTGCCAGATATTCCTATATGACTCGGGACCCACATAATTTTAATTTTATTTTTCTTTTGGAAAATTAGCTGTCTTGCATAGTTTAACGGGCTGGACTCATTTCTTGTATTCTGTATAGCTTGGAATACTGATAGGCTATCGGTGCAAATGAGATATTTTCCCTTGTTTTCTTTTGCAAATTCTATAGCAGAAAGAATGCCCTGTGTTTCCTATAGTTTTCGTTCCTCTATTGAAATGGATCCTCCTTCAGCTAATAAATTTCTTATTGGAGTTGTTCTAAATGCCCTTAAGCTTGCTCTGATTGCAGCATGAAATAGGGCTTTTAATATATTTAGATGGCTTTTTGCACATTTTCCGTATATTTGTAAACCATAGTCAATTTTCGATAATAAGGTTAGTTTGGTCATGTTTAGGAGGGAGTTAGTATGCATGAAACTGTTAGAGGAAGCGAGATATTTAATAATATTTAGTCTGGCAGCTAGATTTGATTTTAAATATTTACAATGATACTTAAAACTATGTTTACAATCAAAATATAAGCCTAAAATTTTTAATTCTTTAACATTACAAACATTTTGGTTTTTAAAGTTAATTTGTACATTATCACAATTAATTTTTCTGCAAATATGTAAATGTTTTGTTTTTTCAACTGAAATGTTAGTACCTGAGTATTGTGACCAATTATCTATTGCAGTTGGGATTTCGCAAAATTGTTGTGAAATTTCATTCTGGTTATGTTTTTTACTAATTATATATAAATCATCAGCGTAGATGCAATGGTATAGATTTTTGTAGTTTAAAATAATTTTGTTAATTTCTTCGAAAGCTATTAAGAACAAGGTAACAGAGAGAGGAGAACCTTGTGGGATCCCATTAAAGAGAGAATAAGTAGGGGATATTATGTTATTAATTCTACACCGAATTTGTCTATTCGTTAAGAAAAATTTTATAAATTTAAACATTTCGTAACCAATTGTTAATTCTTGCAATTTTTTTAATACGACGTGAATGCCTATTTTGTCAAAAGCTTTTTCGAAGTCAATAGAAAGAATTGAATTGTGATTTTTTGACGATAGATTTTTGCAAATAAGGTGGTCTATATATAGTAGTGCATCTACGGTAGACGAATTTGGTCTGAAACCAACTTGATTTGGAGATAGTGAATTGGAGGTTGTGAGGAACCACATGAGTCTTTTGGACACCATTTTTTCCAGAATTTTGCTCAGACATGGTATTAATGAAATAGGTCTGTAGCTAGAAATTTCGTCCATTGGTTTGTTAGGTTTACGTATTGGAATGATGGCAGCTATTTTAAATACTTGTGGAATAATGCCAGTTTGATAAATTTTATTGTAGAGTTGTACAATTCTTGTTTTGCATTGTTTGGTACAATTTTTGATCATTTGGTATGAAATTTTATCTAAACCTGGAGTTGACCCTGTTAGAGTTTTTAAGCATGTTTCAAATTCAAGTTCATTGAATTGTGATTCAAGAAATTTAGCTTTTATATTCGGAGGGTTTTGAATTTGTAGTGTGGCAGCACTACGTTTGTTTTCTCTAAAGAGAAAAGGGAAGTTGTCTGTTTTTGAGCTGTTTGAAAAATGTTGTGCAAATTTTGTAGAAATTGTTTGAGGGTCGTTGATGCTATCATTGTTCATTGTAATTGTCTTAATATGGAATGGGGTATATGTTGAAGTTAAAACTTTAATGTTCTGCCAAATTTTTGTTATGTTATTATTAGGGTTAATAGTTTCTGTAAATTTATTAAGTGTAATCTTTTTTGCTTTCTTTTTTTCTTTGTTAAAAATGGCATTCTTTTTAGCACATTTTCAAAAAATTTTGTAAAAATGTGCCTATATAGTTTCACTCTGTCCGTCCGTCCGTCCGTCCGTCCCTTTTTACCTACGATTGACTAAAAAATATCAGAAATAGGTAGGTATTGCAATAAAAATAATTTAATGTTAAAACTTTTTTTTGTAGCCCCCCCCGTTACGGAGCTACAGCCCCGCAAAGTCGAAAAAAGCCCCATATTTAAACAGTTATAATTAGAGTTCTATAAGGTATATTTCCAACCTGAAAACGGTAACAGACAGCTGTTTTTATAAGCTTTACAAATTTTTAAAAACCAATTGTATAGGGTTACCATACGGTGCTAAAATTTACCGTTATTCAAAACTAAGTTTTACAAAATTTTTGGTCCCTCATAACTTCGGAACGGCTAAATCTAGAAACTTGAAATTTTGGGAGAAGTTAGATCCTTAGAAATAAGTAAGAGTCAGTTAACAAAATTTTTTTGTCACGCCCCCTCTTTAGGAGCTGTAAGAGGTCGAAAATCGAAATTTTGCTAAAAATTTAGCTTTTAAACACCTATAACTTGAATACCTGTCAAAATTTTTTTTTATTTGTATACAAAATTGAAAGCTCCAAAACGAAAGTTTCAATAAGTGTCAAAGGTTTTTCTTAATTTTGACTTTGTCCGTCCGTCCGTCCGTCCGTATGTTTACAAAAACTTTTACACCGTTTGAAATAGATTAAAAAAATTTTAACCACGGGTAGATATTACAAAAAAATTAATTTCGTAGAAGAATTTTTTTCTGTAGCCCCACCCGTTACGGAGCTACAGCCCCCCAAAGTTGGAAAAAGCCCTATTTTTAAATTGTTATAACATGAGTTTCTTTAAGTGTATTTTTAATCTGAAAACGGCAAAAGATAGCTGGTTTTATAGGCTTTACAAAAATATAAGGTTTAAATATATAGAGTTACCATACGGTACTAAAATTTACCATTAAGCTAAACTCAACTTTTGCAAAATTTTTAGCCCCATATATCTTTTAAACGGTTCAACCTAGGGTCTTGAAATTTTGGGAGAAGTTAGGTCCTCCAAAATTAGTAGGAGTCGGTTAACAAAATTTTTTTGTCACGCCCCCTGTTTAGGAGCTACAAGGGCTCCAAAATTGAAATTTTGCTATTTTCAACCACCTGTAACTTTAACACCTGTTCAAATTTTTTTTTACAAATATGCAAAATTTATAGCTGCAGCATTATGTTTCAACATACATTAAAGGTTTTTTTTAAATTTGAAAGGGTCTCTTTAAATTGAAGAAATTGTTTCTTAGTCTTAACCATTTTTGGTTTGATAATAATATTCTAGGTAAAATTCCAAATTTTGTTGGAGTTCAAAATTGATTTCCTAGAACCGGAAAAAAATGGAAGAGTGAAGACAGGAGGGGAGTGAGCAGATCCATCATAAGTTTGCTAAGCAAAAATTCGGGAACCTTCCCCATTGAAGGGCTACTAGGTCTTCAAAATTAAAACTTTTATGTTTTTATAAAACAACTTATAAAACATAACTTATTTACCAGTGTAAGTTTTTCCAAAATTAAACGTTAACATTGAAGCTCCAACACTATATTTTGCACTTATTAACAGGTTTTCTTGAGTGCATTGGGGTTATATTCTAAGTAATTCGCTATTAGTCATATAATTAATTATTAATGAAATAACAAAATTATTATATTATCATAATATATATTTTTATAAAAATAAATGATAAAATACTCAGTAAGAAACCGTATATAATATTGAAAATGTGCTTTTTAAAAACCCTTGGTTTTTTTCCCTCACTTGTTTTTATATGATATAAGGTTGATTAAAGTTTGTGTTCTACAGTAATTTTTCCAAGCATTTTGTTTTTCTTCTCTTAATTTTTTTAATTCTACAGTCCACCACGGTACATTTCGACCTAATTTTTTATAAGAACATTGTGGGATGGATTCATTTGCTGCTGAGCGAATAATTTTTTGAATTGATGCTGTTTCTCTATTTATGTTATCTGTTTGGAGTATTTTGTCATTGAGCTTGTCAACTAAAGTTTGAAATTTCGGCCAATTTGCGCGTTTGCAATTGAAACATGTGGGTTTTGAATTTAAATATGTATTATAATAAGGGAATGTGACTTTACTAAAAATGGGGTAATGATCACTGTTGTGAAGATCTTTAATGATTTTCCACGACAAAAGTGGTAATAAAATAGGAGAACATGTAGTTAGATCAATATTGGAAAAAGTACCGTGGGTTGAAAAATGTGTTGGGCCATCATTGTTTAAAATTGATAAATTTGTGCTCAGAACAAAATCTTCAATAATTTTCCCTTTGGAATTGTAAGTGGGTGAACCCCATAGTGGACTCCATGCATTGAAGTCTCCAGCTAGTATTATAGGAGTATTAATATTTGAAATTAGATTTGTGAAATCAAAATTGGAAATTGATTGCTCCGGAGGTATGTAGATAGAAATTAAAGTAATTGGAGACTTTATGTTTACTTCGATGGCTATGACTGAGAGCCGAGTATTTATGTCTATGACTTTAAAAGGAATTGATCTATGAATAAGAATGCCTGTCCCTTGTTTGGCTCTGAGGTTGCAGTCAAAATTGTGAAAAAAGCCAATGTATTGTTTTGGAAAAAGGGGTTTTACTGTGTTGTTGGTAATATGGGTTTCTTGTAAACATAAAATGTGTGGATTATGTAATTTTATAATTAATTCCATTTCCTGGTAGTTATTGATGTAGCCTTTCATATTCCATTGAATAATATTTAAGATCATTTTATTTTTAAAAATAAATATAAAAAATGAAAAATATAAAATTACTAAAAGTAAATATTTATAAACACACAAAGTTTGTTATTATTAAAATAGCAAATAGTGTGAATTGTTATATTTTTTTTTTTATTGAAGAAAAGCAAAACGGCTCGATCTGATATCGAACAAAAAATTCTTATTAAATAAATTAGTACAGTGCATAAGTACATAATAATAAATAATGCGAGAGCACTGAATTGTTTAGGTTTGAAACGGAAACTAATAATTGATACTAATTGATTGAGTGAAAAAATTTGAGTGAAAAGTTGTTGTCTTGCAGGTTTGCAGATGAGTTATTGTTGAAAGTAGGGTTATCTTTTTCTATATTGGTGAAATTAGTGCATTGGGAGTGATTGTTATTGATTTCTGTTTGATTATTTGTAGGAGTAAGAAAAGAAGAATTAAAACTTTGCATTTGATTATCATTATATGTTGTTTGATTTAATGTAAAAGAAGGAGACACATTATTTTGAGATAATATAGAAGTGCTTTGAATTTTATTGCCAGTTGAAGGAGAAAGAGAAGAAGAATTATTAGTTGGAAAATTTAAGGTTAGATTTTTATTTGCATTATCAATTAAATTTTTATTTTGTTTGTCAATTAGTGAATTTTTATTTTGTTTATTAGAAGGAGAAAGAGGTGATTCATCAAGTTTTTTTGAAATATTTGAGTTTTGCTTGGATGCTGCAATATTCGTTTGTTGTGATGTACTATTTATAATAATAGAGGAGAAGGTTTGTGAATTGTTTGTTGTTTTTAAATTATTCTGATTATAAGTTTTTCGCGCTTCACCAAAGCTGCATTTATTTTGTGTTTTTATTTTTAAGATTTCTTTTTGTTGCAAGAATTTGGGGCATTTGTTGAAGGAAGATGGATGATCTCCAAGGCAATTAGAACAGAGTGTTCGAGTGCATGGCAGTGGTGAATTTGGTGGAAGATTGCAATTAACACAGCTTGATGGATTGTTACATTTGTTTGCAGTATGTCCGAGGAGCTGACAATTTTTGCATATCATGGGATTTGGGAAATGTTCCTGAACTTTAACTTGATACCAAGCGATGTCAATTTTTTTTTGGAACCGTGTAGGAGTCAAAAGTGAGCAGAATAAGGCCAGTATAAACTTTTTTGTTATCAATTAATTTAGAAAATTTGTAGACATTAGTAACACCCTGATTTTTGAGATCATTTAATATTTCTTCTTCAGTTGTTGGAATTAAATTCCTATCAAATATTGTGCCTTTTGTGGAGTTCAGTGTAACATGAAGTTTAGCTGTTATGGTACATAAACCACCAAAATTTTTTGTATTGAGGAATTTGTCTGCCACTTTTTGGGATTTGGTGAGTACAAGAAGATTGCCATCACGAAGAAGGCTTACGGAATCAATTTCGGTACTAATACAGTCTAGTGCCTTTTTTTTTGGCAAATACACTGAATGAAGAAAGTGGTTTGTCTTTTTGGGTGGATTCGATAACGACGAATTTGGGACATTTTTGTTGATTTAAATTTACCTGAGGTAGGATTGGGAAGACATCGCTTGTAATATCTTTACCTCTTCCTCGTTTTGGTTTTGGGCCAGGTTGGCCTGTGTCATCATCCTGCAAATCTGCAAACCGATTCCTCGAAGGGATCGGCCGTTCTTTCGGCATGGTGCACTATTATTGGATCAGAATGTGTTGTTTTTGCACAAAAAAAATTTTTTTATATATATTTAAATTTAAATTTTTATGTATAACTAAAATGAATTTTTGTTTTTATTTTTTAGGTTAAATTTGATATGAAAGTGTGAGAAAAAAGAAGTTGTATAAGAACGAAAAGGATGACTATAGTAGAAAAAGATAATAAAAGAAAGTATTGATTAGCACTAAAAAAGAAACGTCTACTCGTTACGAAGGTTAGTCGATGACTGTGTATATGTAAAAATAAATTTTGCATGTATTTAAATTTTGCAAGTATCTTTGAACACAACTTAACTATCCTATAAAATTTCTTAATTATATAGTACCTTTGGTCATAATTCAATTAAATATATGATATAATAAACATTAAAAAAAAAAATTTTAATCATTTATTATAAAAACAATTTGTTTTTAATTTATGAAATATAATACACAACATGTTTTATGGTAGAATTCTTAGCCTTTTAAAAATATAAAAGTGTTAAATAAGAACGGAAATAGGAAAAAGCCTCGTGTATCAAGTTTGTTTCTTCATTAAACTCGAAGATAAGCCTTTTAATTTTGGGATTTCTTACGGGGCACCTGAACCAATATTATAATTAAGTCTAAATTTCGGGGACACAAACGAAACGACTGGGTGGCACAGTGGTTGAGTGCCGACCTTTCATGTGAAAAGGCCCGGGTTCATACTCTAGTGAAAGTTAAAAACTTTTCTGGTTTTCGATTTGACTCAGCTACCATTTGCCATTGGGTTCAAATTAATGGCATAATCAATAATTAATAATTATATATCTCTAATAAAAAATACATTAATATAACAATATAAGCAAATTCAAAATCAAAAACAAAAAACAGAATTGTAAATATTGAAAATCTAAGACGTTTCTACATGTTATAAGGCCTAGTACTATCTCATGTTTAAAATATGAATGTGGAATTCAAAAAGACCAATTCTAATGACACGAATATAATATGACCCCCTGCTCCAAATTGTACCTATGGTATAGACAGGCTTATTTGCCTAACAGTTAAACAGTTAGCGCTTAGCAAAAAAAAAATAGTAAAAAACACCGTTATACCAAATTTAAAGCTTAAATATAAGTTTTTATTAATTTCGAATATATATTTAAGGTCTAGGGAATAATGGGAGTGGTACGCAAACCATTATTCCAATTCATTAAAAATTTTAAGGACACAAGAAAAAACACTTGCGCCCCAAATTTTAAGGTTTTATCTTCTTTTGTTTCCAATTATGCTCCTTTGGCCTTAATTCGTCCAAAGGCTTCTAAAATTCAAAATCATTGTCCGATCTCGACCGTTAGCAAAAATTGCGGTACTTTCATTACTTGTAACCTAGAGTTTAAATTTCATCAGAATAGCGTCATTAGTTTTTGAGTTATCGTGTTTTTTGAATATATGTTCGTTAGCCCTTGAACTAATCAAAGATTCCAGAACCTGAATACTTTCAATACTAGTTAACCCTTGTATTTAAAGTTACTATTTTACTTAATTTCGATGATATGCTTTAAGGTCTTCGGTCTTCTTCCATGGTTTTAGATTTATGCTTGTTTGGCTTAAGTTCGATCAAAAAGTTCTAGGATCCGAGCAAATGGTCCGAACTCGTCTGTACGCAATCCTCACCGTAGTTTAATTATTAGTAACCTAAAGTACAAATTTTATGGCGGAAGCGTTATTATTTATGTGTGAACCCATGAACCGATTTCGCCCATATGCAATTCCGCATAAATTTAGTTTTGAGTAAATGAAAATTTTGTGCAACTGTGATTTTAAGTTGGTTTTATTATAATCGGAATAAATCTAACATAGTTCATGTTATTTGTGTTGATCATGTTATTTTAAACAATTGCTCATTTACTGTGTTTGTTTTTTTTATTCTTGCAAGCAAATAAAGACACGGGTATATTAAAATTATTTCTCCGTTTTTAACGCATCGATCTAGACAAGCTAGATATAGTTTCAAATGTACGTATCGGATCAGCATCGAAAAATAAATCGATCGGTTCGTCAATCTGTCACTACGATGAACTAGAACTAGAAGTGTTCTTAAGATCTCAAGATATAGTAACGAATGCTATAAGGAAGTTCATCCTAATAATCATCCGAGGTAGTGCAATTTTATATGAAGATATATAATATAATATAAAAATATTCAATAACAAAGAATTTTTGATTGCTATTCAATATGTAATGTATATGAAATAATTTTTTTATTTATTTGTGCATCTGTCACACTTATTTTGTACCTTGCATATTTTTTATTTGGCTTTCTAATTTTTTTAAGTCTTACTTTTGTTTCCTAATATTAATAATTTTAGTTTATATAAAATAAATTTTTTTTTTTTTGCAATTTTACTTTTTATTTTTAGAAAATTTTGTACTCTGTATATTTTTAAATTTGCTTTTACAAATTTTTAACTTCAGTATTACACAATTAATTTTCTCAGCTTATAAAACTTATTGATTGATTTAACTACATTTCTTATATAATAATATCCTATAACTTTTATATTTATACACTTCATATTTATTAACATATATATAAAACTTCTTTAAGTTTTTCAAATTTATTTCGATAACTTTAACAACTACCATAATTTTTTCTTTTTATACCCTACACCTATAGAATAGGTAAAGGGGTATATTAACTTTGGTATGGTGTTTGTAACCACCTAAAGGAAGCGAGCTAGATATGGAAAAGTATATATATATGTGATCAGCGTGACCGCCTTAGTCGATATAGCCATGTCCGTCCGTCCGTCCGTCCGTCCGTCCGTCCTTCCGTCCGTCCGTCCGTCCGTCCGTCCGTCCGTCCGTAGGCACGATAACTCAAAAAATAATGGAGCTATCTTGATGAAATTTTAACTGTAGGTTACTAGGACTGAAAGTACGGCGGGGATTGCATATGGGCGAAATCGGCCCATGGGTTCGGATTCTGGACCTTTTAATCGATCGAAGGGCTAACGAACATATATAAGAAATCATGATAACTCAACAACTAATGACGCTTTCTTCATCAAATTTGTGCTGTAGGTAACTAGTAATGAAACTACTTCGGGGATTCCGTAAGGTCGGGATTGGACCATGCGTTCGGAACCTAGAACTTTTTGATCGAATTTAGGCCAAACGAGCATAATTCCGAAACCAATGAAGATAGAACCTCCATATTTGGTATCAGGGTGTCCCCTCCTATCTCCTAAGTGTCTTGAGAATTTGGGTCCCATTGGACTACAGGGTCGGGGACCAGCCACACATTTCCGAAGACCTTAAAACATATCTTTAAAATTAATAAAGATAACAACTTGAAAAAATGTAGAAGCTTCCAATTTGCCACAAGGGTGCCCTTTACTATCTCTTGCGTGTTCCCTTAATTAGGGATCAATTGGAGTGGTGGTTCAGTACCCCTCTCAGACCTCCCAAGTTTTAAAAGCTTATAATCGAAATTACTAAAAATAGTTACTTAAAATTAAGATAGATCGTTTAAATTGTGTACAAGTGTTAACTAGTACTATAAGTAAAGCGCGGGCTGTATAAGGGCGAAATCAGCCCATGGGTTCAGATTCTGAACCTTTTAGTCGGGGTCAGGGATAACGAACATATATTAAAAATCACGATAACTCAACAACTAATGAGGCTATCTTCATAAAATTTGTGCTGTAGGTTATTGGTAATGAAACTACGGCGGTGATTACGTACGGTGAGGATTGGACAATGGGTTCGGAACTGAGAACTTTTTTATCGAATTTAGGCCAAACTAGCGTAATTCCGAAACCAATGAAGATATAACTTCCAAATTTGGTATCAGGGTGTCCCTTCCTATTGCGTAAGTGTCTTTGAAATTTGGACCCCATTGGACTAGTGGGTCGGGGACCAGGCACTCAGTTCCGAGGACCTTAAAGCATATTTTCGAAATTAATAAAAATAGTAACTTGAAACAAATGTAGAAGTTTCAAATTTGGCCCAGGGTGTTCTTTACTATTTCTTCCATGCCCCCCTAATTTGGGATCATTTGGAGTGGTGGTTCAGGACCTCTCTTAGACCCCCAAATGTGTAAAAGCTTATCATCGAAATTAATAAAACTAGTAACTTAAAATTAAGATAGAACGTTCCAATTGTATACAAGGGTTAACTAGTATTGAAAGTATGACGGGACTGCATATGGGCGAAATCGTACCATGGTTTGGGGTTCTGGAACCCTTGAAAAGTTCAAGGACTAACAAACATATATCTTAAAACACCATAACTCAAAAAATAATGCCGGTATTTTGATGAGATTTAAACTCTAGGTTACTAGTAATGAAAGTACCATGGGAATTGGTTCTGGTTGAGTTTAATTTCAAAGCCAAAGAATATATTTCCTATGTCCTATGTGTCTCCGAAATCTAGACTTAATTGTAGTGGTTCAGCTATATTCAAAGGTACTTGCTGCATTTATGTAAAATTTATTTGAATATTTAAATGAATTATATGAAAAGGTCTAAATTTGTAATTGTATTTTAGAAATACATTTATTGCATATTTTGCGTTTGTAAGCTTTTCTATTAGGTATATAAACTAACCACTTAAAATAATTGCAATTTTTAAAAATTTGGATTATTAAATATATTATGCTTTGATTATCTTTTTATCACAAAATTTAATAATTAGAATTTTTTCATTTTGTAATTGAGTTGGAATAAATATATTTTCATTTATTTCAAGTTTGCTTGTTTTTGAATATTTTTAAATAGACAAATTAGTAAGAATTTGTAATATTTTTTAATAGATAATATAATTAGAAAATGTTTTTAGTATTATAAAGTTAATTTGGTTAGCTATGTCTTACGATCAAATTAATAACAGCTTTTATGGTGTTAAAATGACTTATGGATATGTCCTTAAATTTGAACCAAATAGGTGTAGGGTATTTCTAAGTCGGTTGCACCGACTGACTGTTTCTTTACTTGTTTTATATTTGTTTTGTAATTTTAGTATTTTTAGTATTTAGTATTTAGGCAACCAATTTTTAGCACATTTTCAAGAAAATTTTATAAAAATGGGCTATATAGTTTCACTATGTCTGTCCGTATGTACGTCTGCCCTTCTTTCCGTATGTTTACAAAAACTTATACATCGTTTGAAATAAAGGTAAAAAATTAAAACACGGGTAGGTATTGCAAAAAAAAATAATTTCATAGAAGAACTTTTTTCTGTAGCCCCACCTGTTACGGTGCTATAGCCCCCCAAAGTTGGAAAAAGCCCTATTTTTAAATTGTTATAACAAGAGTTCTGTTAAGTGTATTTTCAATCTCAAAAAGGCACAAAATAACTAGTTTTATAAGCTTTAAAATTTAACATTACGCAAAACTCAATTTTTGCAAAATTTTTGGCCACACATATCTTCTAAACGGTTTAAGCTATGGTCTTGAAATTTTGGAAGAAGTTAGATACTCAGAAATTAGTAGGAGTCGGTTAACAAGATTTTTTTAAGAAAGCCCCCTGTTTAAAAACTATAAGGGCTCGAAAATTGAAATTTTGCTATTTTTAAACACCTAAAAAGAGAAAATTTTGGTGGAGTTCACAATTCCTAGAACCTAAAAATGGACAGGTGGGGACAAAATGGGGTGAGCAGATCCAGCACAAGTTTTCTTGAGAGCATTGGGATTATATTCTAAGTATATATTGATTTCACTATTAATCATAATTAATAAATTGAAGGGTATAATAAATTTGCCATTACGTTTGTGACGTTCAGAAGGAGAGGGGAAGGGGCAGATATAGACTCAAGTGTATGGATCGGATCACAATCGAAAAATAAATTGGTTTAGCCATATATTTCAGTCCGTCCGCACGATAACTCAAAAACTGAAGGAGCTGGGATCTCGAAATTTTCGCAAATTCGTTTTTTTTGCAATAACCGTCAGCGCTATTTAAATCCAGCCAATTTGGTCCATGGATTTGGGTACCTGTCATACAACTTCTATTTTTATATAAGTATTACTTTGTACCTATTACAGCTGCGTGTCTGAAATTTTGGCAAAAGTAGTTTAGTTTTAAGGCCAAAGTTTCTGCAAAATTTGGTTGGTCTACTGCAGTGGGTTCGAGTAGCTGCCATACAACTCCTTCTTTTATATGAGCTTTACACTACACCTGATGAAGCTGGGTGTCTGAAATTTTGCAAAAAATAGTTTAGTGTAATGGCCAAAGTTACTGCAAAATTTGGATGTTCTACTGCAGTGGATTCGAATAGATGCCATACAACTTTATATTTCACATGAGTATTACTTTATACATAATAAAGCTGAATGTTTGAAATTTTGGCAAAAGTAATAAACCGGATGATATAATGTTTATATTACGGTCATACGGGTATCCCAGAGTTCACACAGTCTACCCTACTACACTTTTCCTCGTTTGCAATAAATTAATAATTTTTATTTTTCCACTTTATATTAGTATTCGTATATATAAACCATTTAATTTTACGTTTTACTATATTGTTTTTTTTTTTTTTATTATTTCATTATTTTTATTTCATATTGTTACGTAAGCAAAATGCATACATCTATTTAAACAGTCAATTTATAAACTGTACTTTTAAATTTTAATCGCATTCCTTAAAATGCATAACTGTACTTTAACTATCAAATTTCGTAAACGCTAATTTACGAAAATAACAAAACAAAAAACCAAACTTCATTAATCGTATGATTCTAATCAAGTTAAAAATTGTCATGTATTAGAATTTTGCTTACGTAGTATTTTATCCATTCAAACATAAAACAAATTGAATTATAAAATAATTTGTATTAAAATCAGTCTGTAAGAACAACTCAAATAAAGAACATTTAAAAACTGGCGCAGTCGGTGAAATAAAAAAAAAAAAAACAATTATAAAAGATTATAATTAGAATAAAATAAAATTATTAAAAAATTATAATTAAAATAAAATAAAATTATAAAAAATTAGAATTAAAATAAAATAATATTATAAAAAATTATAATTAAAATAAAATAAAATTATAAAAAATCATAATTAAAATAAAATAAAATTATAAAGGATTATAATTAAAATAAAAAAAAAATTATAAAAAATTATATCTAAAATAAAAAAAAAAATAATCTGATCATCACCAACAACAATTGGATCTCCCGCAGCAAAAGCATTCATAACAAATAATTCATCTGTGCAGCATCCACCAATTTCGGATAATATTTTGATCATCATCATCATCAACAGCAACATCAGCAACAACAGCAATATCATTTGCAACAACAATTTCAACAAACCACAAATACAACAAATAGCTAGTTAATTGGTTCGCAGGGACATTGGTAACAACAACATTGGTAGCAGCTACATTTGTAACAACATTTACCAGACAAAAGTAAGTAATATTTTAAAATTTTTACTATTAAAATTTGCAAATTAAAGGAAAATAAAAATCCTCAAACCTTATTATTATAAAAAAAAAAAAAACAAAAAATAAATTAAATTCTCTTCTAATTAAATTAATAAAATTTTTTATTTATTTCTATAAAAAAAAAAAATTATTTAAAATTTTAAACCTTATTATTATAAAAGTGTAAATGTTTTATCCCAATAATATTTCAAATAGAGGAAATAAATATTAATTAAATTCGTGTCTTAAATAAACTTCAAAAAAAAAAAAATATTATAAATAAGATCGCTTTTTTTAAAATATTTCTAAGTAAATTACAATTACAAAAAATAAAAGTAAATCGTTCTAAAGTGAATTTTATGATTGGAATCAAATTTTTTAACTCTAGTTCAATTAAAGTTTAATTGGGAATTCTTTCTTCAATTGTTGAATTTTAATTCACTTTAAATCTATCCTACTACTAAACAGGATATTAAACTTACTTTAATTTAATTATAATTTAAAAGTCTTCATTAATTTTTATTATATTTCTCTATTACTAACGTCTTCTTTTGACAATTTTACAATTTTAATTTTGTTACATGTATTGTTTTCGAATACAGTTATTTTTCCTTTTTGGTTCATCAAGAAAACGAATTGTGAATCATTCATAATTTTGTTTTAGTTACAGTTTATAGGTTCAAGTAAATCCTTAACTTCTACGTAAATACTTCGAATTTTTTTTTGAACAAAATTGTTAAATAAAAAATAATAAGGATCTTTATTTTATTTAGCTATTATTAGAATAAATTGCATTGAATAAAAAATTCTTTGCTTTACTACTATTTTATTTTATTAAACCTAAACAATTTTAAAATGTCTAACGCCAATGAAAGCGAAATTCCTAACTTCAACCTAATTGTGAAGTGCATCGCCCAATTGCCATCTTTTACTGGCGATCAACGCGGCTTAACTAATTTTATACAAAGGATAGAATCCTTTATCCCACTTATAGAAGATCTAGCGGGGTCTCAGTATAAAAAACTTCTTTTCGGACATATCCAAGATAAAATAATAGGAAAAGCTAAACAAATCTTACTTTCTCACGGGCCAGTCGAAACATGGACCGAATTAAAATCAATATTAATAAAAAACCACGGAGACACCGTCCCAGTTTCACGTCTTGTAGACAACCTAATATTAGTTAGGTGTACCTCCACAATAAAAAATTTCCTCCACCTTTCAAAGATTAATGAACCATGTATTAAGCGAATTTTTCAATAAAATATGCGTTGTCTACTTGGATGACATCCTAATCTTCTCGTCATCATTCGAAGAACACTTAGTTTCAATAAAAAAAATCTTAACCAAATTGCGCGATACAAACTTCACGATTCAAATAGACAAATGTAATTTAGCTCAACTGTCTACTAACTTCTTGGGTCATATAATCACCCAAGGAGGTATAAAACCTGATCCATCAAAAATCAGCGCTATTCAAAATATTCCTCTTCCATCTTCACAAAAAGAGATAAAATCTTTTCTAGGATTAACCGGCTACTACCGGAAATTTGTAAAGGATTACTCCAAAGTAGCTTATCCGTTAATACGTTATTTAAAAAAAAAATCTAAAATTAGTACAAATGACAAAGAATACATCGAGGCTTTTAAAAAACTAAAAACTCTATTAACAACAGAACCCATTCTAAAAAACCCAGACTTTTCTAAACATTTTACACTAACCACGGACGCGTCTAACTTCGCTTTAGGCGCCTTACTAAGCCAAAATAACCACCCGATAGCCTATGCCCTCGAGAACACTGAACAACCATGAAATAAGATACTCGACGATAGAGAAGGAACTTCTCGCTATCGTTTGGGCTACCAAACATTTTCATACTTACCTTTACGGTAGAAATTTTACTGTTCAATGTGATCATAAACCTTTGGTATGGCTTAACAATCTTAAAGAACCAAATATGAAACTACAAAGGTGGAAGATCAAATTAAACGAATATAAATTTACAACAAACTATCTTAAAGGGAAAGACAATAAAATCGCTGATGGTTTAAGTCGACTCCCTTGCACAAATGAAAACTCTTGCGACAAAAGCGAATCAATAATCGAGCCCTCAATTTTACAATTTTTAAACGAAGTAGAGACACATAGTGCACCAAACATTGACAATAATGATGAAATTATGACCACTAACGTTACGATGCACTCTACAACGAACAATGATAATGATGATGAAATCATGTCTACTGCAGCTACAGTACATAGCGCAAATGAAGATGACCTATATCATATTAAAATAACAGAAAAACCTGTTAACTTATTCAAAAATCAAATTTACCTAATCTTAAGTAATAACGAAAAATTCACCACGAAAATTATAAATAAAAAATGTCAAAATCTTCTCTATGTTACTAAAGATACTAACCTATTAGAAAAGATGAAACGCTGTCTACCCGAAAAAGGATTAGTATGTGTATAAAGCGATAACATTGATATCTATCTCAACTTTCAAAACCTCTATCTTAAATTCTTTGTTAATAATCAACGTCTAAAAATATTAAAATCTAACAAAAAACTATAAGATATAACGGTTAAAAATAAAATTCTTGAAATAATAAAAGCTGAACACCTTCGCAATAACCACCGCGGTGTATCGGAAATTTTTTCCGAACTTAAGGAAATGTACCATTACCCTAAACTGCAATTACAAATACAAAAATTCATAAACAATAGTGAAGTGTGTACCTTAGCGAAACATGATAGGAGACCTTTAAAACTCCCATTTGAGATCACACAATCTCCTATACAATTTAATGACATCGTCCACATGGACATTTGGTTTCCATGCAGGAATGTTATGTATCTAACTATGATAGACAAATTCTCTAAACATGCTACCATCCACAAACTTAATGATAGAACGTGGATCTCTATTTTAAAAGCACTAAAAGAAAGGCTAATTTATTTGGGAAACATGAAAAAATTAATAACAGATAACGAAAAGTGCATAATACACAGTGCCATAGAACAATTTCTTATAGAAACCCAAATCGAATTTCACCAAACTACACCTGGGAATAAAACCGGCAACTCAGACGTTGAACGGTTACACGGCACACTAAACGAACATATTAGAATCTTAGAAATTGACAAAACTAATGAAACTGAAGACTTAAACGAAAAAATCTTTAAAATTATCATGACATATAATAGAACAATTCACTCTACCACGAAACGTAGACCAATAGGCTTTTTAAATAAAAACATTCCAAAAGAGGAGATCGAAATTTTAGCAAAAAGATTTGAAGAAGAAAAAAGGAAAAGGTTAGCAAACTTAAATAAGAATAAAACTTTAAATGAAAATTTACATGCAAACATTGTTGTTAATAGTAGTAAATTCCGAGAAACTTGAAAGTAGATGGCAAATACATAGTCGATACGAGCAATAAAAGGAAAACTAAATATTGCAAAAAGCAACAAAAACGAAAGTTTAAATTTCAATAAAACCTATTACCTATTTTATTACGATTTTATTGTAACCAAGGATTAGATGCTTTATTATCACCATAATTTTTTTTACCAACTGAAAATATAGAAATCTCTTTCGAGGTAGACTTCTTAAGTTAATTTTTATTATTGTTTTTCTCTCTATTCCAAATCCAATAAAAACTTTTTTTATAATTTTAGGAAATGGAACTACTACTTCTACTCATTCTCTCTATTCCACAAGCGTCGCTCCAATCTATACAAATAAGCCAACTCAAGGATGAAAATGGTTTTGCTATTATAAAATTGGAAGAACAAAAAATTATTAATAACTACACAAAAACTTTACACATTGTAAACCTCACTGAATACCAAGAAATAATTGGAAACTTGTACCATAATTTCAATCTTCTTAATCTAAAACAAGCACAGAACACAAAATTTTAACATTAGAATTGTTAAATTTACAACACACTCTGAACTCACTGATACCCAAACTTGACGGGAAAATTAGAAATAAACGTGGACTAATTAACGCCCTGGGTACAACAATCAAATTTTTGACAGGCACAATGGATAACGATGACTCAGAACAAATATTCAAGCAATTACAAAATTTAAACTTTAACACCAGACAAGTAACTAATAAAATTAACGACCAAGTAATTATTAACAAAAATTTTGAGAAAAATATCCACTCAATAGCCAAACACGTGAACAACCAGCAACTGGAAATTACTCAATACCTAACAAAAATCGAAAACCAAACTAACAACTTTATTGCAAAAATATCGCAAACTCCTTTCACACTCCAACTTTTGGCACAAATGACCTCAATTAATAATCATTTACAACAAATTAAAGATATTATCTTGCTAAGTCGTCTGGAAGTTCTTGCTCACGACATACTTACAGACGACGAAATTCAAAAATACAATCTAACTATCGAAGAGATGCCGTACATAAAAAGTACTATTTTATTTAAGGACGGCCTTATAATAATCGTCCTATTCCTTCCAAACTTCACTATGGAAACCTATTTTAAAGCTTTAGTCATACCATTCCCGAACGATAAACATGTGTAATTAGACACACCTATAATAAATATTATTTTAAAAAATAAGGAAATATTTGAACAAAATAATAAAAAGGAACTGTTAAAGAAAAACTTACAATATCCAAATAATAATTGTATAAAAAACTTACTAAAAGGAAACAGTACATGTAACTATAAAATAAATGAAATAGAATCTATAGAAAAAATTAATGACGAATTAATTGTAACTTTAAACTTAGAAAGAACAAAAGTTGTACAAAACTGTATTAACCAAGAAATAATTATTAAAGAAAATAATTTAATTAAATTTAGCAATTGTAAAAACAATGAATTTTCTAATAAAATTGTAAAATTTAAAGATTTACCTATTATACCAATTGTAAATGAATTAAATATAACAAAAACTATAAATAACTTTACTCTTAAGCAAATTCATGTAAACCAAATTGAAAACTTAAAAGCTATTGAATACTTAGAATATAAATCTAAGGTTAATTTTTATACTTTACTAACGGCTAAAACCCTATTTGTAATAGTAATTGTAATTATGATAATAAGCTACTATTATAAAAAAACAAAGTTAAATGAAAATATTAAAATAAGTATAAATCAATCAGATGTAAAACCAAAGGAACTTGAAACAAGTCCTTTTTAAATTTAAAATTTTGGATACCAAAATCTCTTAGGGTTGGAGGTGTTATGTAAGCAAAATGCATTCATCTATTTAAACAGTCAATTTATAAACTGTACTTTTAAATTTTAATCGCATTCCTTAAAATGCATAACTGTACTTTAACTATCAAATTTCGTTAACGCTAATTTACGAAAATAACAAAACAAAAAACCAAACTTGATTATAATCGTATGATTCTAATCAAGTTAAATATTGTCATGTATTAGAATTTTGCTTACGTAGTATTTTATCCATTCAAACATAAAACAAATTGAATTATAAAATAATTTGTATTAAAATCAGTCTGTAAGAACAACTCAAATAAAGAACATTTAAAAACTATATAAACAATTAATATATCTCTTAAGACTAAACAATTAAATTATTAGTATAAAATAAAAATAGTAAAGATCATTCTGTTAATAAAAAAGTAATTGTCGAATGATCTACATAATAGTTACTAAAATAAAATAATATGTTAGGGTAAGCAGAGATTGCAATTACTATTATTATGTATGTGATTAGTAAATAAAAAAAATAAAAAAAATATACAATTGAGTGTTTTTAGATCAAAATAATGTTGAAATTTAATTAACAAAGTATAATGCAAAAAAAGTAAGAAAAAAGTAAGTTAATAAAAAAAAAAAAAAACAAAAAAAAAGTACAAAAAAAACAAGAGAAATATGAGAAAAAATTTGATTTCTATACAAACACTCCTAAAAGTTTTTCTGAATTCAAATTGGATGAGCCAAGATTTAATTTTTGATAAAAATTGGCGATAGAACTCTAATATTTCTAGTATTATTAAATAATCTTGGTGCAATAATACTATAAAAATGACAAAAATGGTTCCTACGGGAACGAGGAATATTTACAAGATTGCTATTACTTATTCTTAAATTATAGTGAAGAGTGCCTCTAGTAACGCGATATCCAGATCTAATGAAAAATACCTTTAAAGTTTTGTAGAAGTACAGATTTCTTACAGAAAGAATACCATGATATAAAAAACAGATTATGAGTATGTGTATATCTATTCTTTTAATATACCACTCTAATAGCGTATTTTTGTGATGTAACAAGAGGCCGAATTTTGTTATAATAAGCTCCACCCCAACACTTAATCCCATATTGGAGTTTAGAATGATAAAGAGCATAGTAAAACATCAAACAAACTTTTGTCAAACTATATAAACTAACTTGATATGGCGGATACATTGTTAAAGTATTTTTTAAGATACGAAGTGTGATCAATCCCTGACATTTTGGAATCAACAATTAAACCCAAATATTTGAACGTGACCACATTTTCTATTTTAAAACATTTTGTATTACACAATGAGATGATGCTATTCGTTGTATTCATATCCCTAGAACCAAAATTGTTTAAACAAAATGCAGAGTGGTAATTAATAGTATGTAAGTTTAAAGAAGAAGAATTGTAGATATTAAAAGTCATATATTTGGTTTTAGAGCTTATTATAAGTTTGTGTTTAGCGAACCAATTACTTAGAATATTTAAGTCACGGTTAATATTTTCGACAGTTTCATTATGATTAGAGGTGAAATAATTAAAAGCTGTATCATCTGCAAATGCTGTGGGTTTACCCTTAAATGGTTGTAAGAATAATGAG
Organism: Dolichopus griseipennis; assembly: GCA_963082915.1. Taxonomy (NCBI): domain Eukaryota; kingdom Metazoa; phylum Arthropoda; class Insecta; order Diptera; family Dolichopodidae; genus Dolichopus; species Dolichopus griseipennis. The sequence goes on along the minus strand of OY720441.1, from coordinate 202,848,098 downwards.
TTTATATAAATTAGGAATAAAATGACTCCACAATTTATATCACTCATACAGCCAACCACATTTTTAATTTTTACCCGTTGTTTTCTACCCATAAGGAAAGAGCTAAACCAATCAAGAACAAAACCTCTGATACCAATTACAAACAATTTAATAATAAAATTCTTTGATCAAGGTCAAATACTTTCGTGATGTCAATAAATAATGCAGAGCAAGATATTCCTATATTCAAAGCATCATATATCTCAGAAGAAAACTTTAGCAAAGCTTCTTCAGTAGACTTGATCCGTAAAAACCCAAATTGACGATTATTAAAAAAAATTATATTATTTAGGTAGTATAGTATTTTTTGTTTAATTAATTTTTCAAAAAATTTTGAAAATGTAGAAAGAAGGGATTAAGGTCTATAATTATTCACTAAGAGTGGGTCACTTTTTTTAAATAGTGGTACAACTTCAGCAATTTTAAGATTTTTTGGGAAAATTCCAGTAAAAAGGCTTAAATTAAACAAATATACGAGAATATCAACTATATGAAATGATACAATTTTTATTATCCGACTACTTTTACAATTCAAATTAACTAGAATTCGAATTTTTAAGGTTTGAAATAATTCTCAGTACTTCAGAGCTAGTTATAAGTTGAAAGAAAAAACGGTTCATCAATTAAATTACAATTTGGAGAAGGAATATCATGATTATTTTCATTTAATGTTTTGGCTATATTGACAAAGTATTCATTGAAGTAATTGGCAATTATATCATTTTCATTTACCACATTATCATTAATTTTAAGAATAATATCATTATTCTGAAGTTTTCTATTCAATATATAACATTTACTTCCCATTCTTTTTAGCACATTTTCAAAAAATTTTGTAAAAATGTGCCTATATAGCTTCACTCTGTCCGTCCGTCCGTCCGTCCCTTTTTACCTACGATTGACTAAAAAATATCAGAAATGGGTAGGTTTTGCAATAAAAATAATTTAATGTTAAAACTTTTTTTTGTAGCCCCCCCCGTTACGGAGCTACAGCCCCACAAAGTCGAAAAAAGCCCCATATTTAAACAGCTATAATTAGAGTTCTATAAGGTATATTTCCAACCTGAAAACGGTAACAGACAGCTGTTCTTATAAGCTTTACAAATTTTTAAAAACCAATTGTATAGGGTTACCATACGGTACTAAAATTTACCGTTATTCAACACTAAGTTTTACAAAATTTTTGGTCCCTCATAACTTCGGAACGGCTAAATCTAGAAACTTGAAATTTTGGGAGAAGTTAGATCCTTAGAAATAAGTAAGAGTCAGTTAACAAAATTTTTTTGTCACGCCCCCTCTTTAGGAGCTGTAAGGGGTCGAAAATTGAAATTTTGCTAAAAATTTAGCTTTTAAACACCTATAACTTGAATATCAGTTAAAATTTTTTTTTATTTGTATACAAAATTGAAAGCTCCAAAACGAAGGTTTCAATAAGTGTCAAAGGTTTTTCTTAATTTTGACTTTGTCCGTCCGTCCGTATGTTTACAAAAACTTTTACACCGTTTGAAATAGAGTAAAGAAATTTTAACCACGGGTAGATATTACAAAAAAAATAATTTCGTAGAAGAATTTTTTTCTGTAGCCCCACCCGTTACGGAGCTACAGCCCTTCAAAGTTGAAAAAAGCCCTATTTTTAAATTATTATAACATGAGTTTTGTTAAGTGTATTATCAATCTGAAAACGGCAAAAGATAGCTGGTTTTATAAGCTTCACAAAATTATAAGGTTAAAATGTATAGGGTTACCATACGGTACTAAAATTTACCATTAAGCTAAACTCAACTTTTGCAAAATTTTTGGCCCCATATATCTTCTAAACGGTTCAACCTAGGGTCTTGAAATTTTGGGAGAAGTTAGGTCCTCTAAAATTAGTAGGAGTCGGTTAACAAAATTTTTTTGTCACGCCCCCTGTTTAGGAGCTATAAGGGCTCGAAAATTGAAATTTTGCTATTTTCAACCACCTGTAACTTTAACACCTGTTCAAATTTTTTTTTTACAAATATGCAAAATTTATAGCTGCAGCATCATATTTCAACATACGTTAAAGGTTTTTCTTAAATTTGAAAGGGTCTCTTTCAATTGAAGAAATTGTTCTTTGTCTTAACCATTTTTGGTTTGATAATAATATTCTAGGTAAAATTCCAAATTTTGTTGGAGTTCCAAATTGATTTCCTAGAACCGAAAAAAAATGGAAGGGTGAGGACAGGAGGGGGTGGGCAGATCCATCATAAGTTTGCTAAGCAAAAATTTGGGAACCTTCCCAATTGAAGGGCTACTAGGTCTTCAAAATTAAAACTTTTATGTTCTTATAAAACAATAACTTATTCACCATTGTAAGTTTTTCCAAAATTAAACGTTAACATTGAAGCTCCAACATTATATTTTGCACTTATTAACAGGTTTTCTTGAGTGCATTGGGGTTATATTCTAAGTAATTCACTATTAGTCATATAATTAATTATTAATGAAATAACAAAATTATAATATTATCATAATATATATTTTTATAAAAATACATAATAAAATACTCAGTAAGAAACCGTATATAATTTTAAAAATGTGCTTTTTAAAAACCCTTGGTTTTTTCCCCTCACTTGTTTCGTGTTACCTTTGACCTTTTAAAATTTATTAATGAAGTAATTTTCTTTGCAGAGTTTTATATCATTATTAATTGTCTTACATAATTTATTATAATGGTTTAATAACCTGAGATTGTTAAAATTTTTTCTCTTTAGGATTTTAGACAATTTTAGTCGATATTTAATTTTGTTTAATATGTTATCGTTCATCCAAGGATTTAACTTTGTAATATTGTGTGAAATATTTTCGCTAAAGAATGTGCACATACCAATATATTTTGATAAAATGTTAATAAAAATATCAAATGCTTTTGACACATTAGATTCGCAATAAACATCATACCATAGCTCATTTTTTAAAAACGAGTTCAACATAACGAAATTTATTTGTTTAATATCTGGGATTTACTTTCAGATTCGGTAATATTCTAACAGGTAAATTACAAAAAGAAATATTTACCAAAGAGTGATCTCCAGAAAACATGGTCTAAACATGTAGAGCTTCAAGAAGACATACGCGTTGGTTGATTCAGTAGAGACTCAAAACCTCTTGAGGACATAAAAAATAAATAATCATCTATTTCATTAGAAGAAGCTAGGATATCGATATTCATATCCCCTACAACTAAACAAGTTTTATAATTAATATCATTAAATAAATTAGAAAGATCATTTAAAAATATTTCAATATTATTTCTGTGAAATCTATATAAACATATAAAACAATAAATATCATTATCAATTTCGCAAACCACCTTAATAAAATCTGCACTGACACCATTACAATTATCTACATTACATTTCAAATTATCTTGCACGAAAACAGCGACACCACCAGAAGAAAAAGAATTATTGCAACAAGCATAGAAATAATAATTCGGAATAGTATAATTTATAGTTTCTTCATCAAAAATCATCTTTTTAAGTGAGATTTTGGAAAATTTTCTAGAGCCATGAGATTTACCAAAAAAGAATCAAAATTTTTTCTCATACTTCTTATATTCTGTTGCACTACCAAAAATTGAGAATTATTCATATTGTTATTAAAGCTAATACTATTATTTTCTTTATTATTACTATTATTATTAGAAGGCATAATTTAAATCACAATATACACAAAAAGAAAAAAAAACATTTAAAATTACTCAATGTTCAATAAATCTTCTGAAATCAAAATTTTAATTACTTTATCGCCTTCTTTTTTTTTAAAAAATATATTACAATCTCTTACCCAAAGAAATTTGTATTTTTATACCCTACACCTGTAGAATAGGTAAAGGGGTATATTAACTTTGGTATGGTGTTTGTAACCACCTAAAGGAAGCGAGCTAGATATGGAAAAGTATATATATATGTGATCAGCGTGACCGCCTGAGTCGATATAGCCATGTCCGTCCGTCCGTCCGTAGGCACGATAACTCGAAAAATAATGGAGCTATCTTGATGAAATTTTAACTGTAGGTTACTAGGACTGAAAGTACGGCGGGGATTGCATATGGGCGAAATCGGCCCATGGGTTCGGATTCTGGATCTTTTAATCGGTTTCAGGGCTAACGAACAAATATAAAAAATCACGATAACTCAACAACTAATGACGCTATCTTCATCAAATTTGTGATGTAGGTTACTAGTAATAAAACTACTTCGGGAATTGCGCAAGGTCGGGATTGGACCATGGGTTCGGAACCTAGAACTTTTTGATCGAATTTAGGCCAAACGAGCATAATTCCGAAACCAATGAAGATAGAAGCTCCAAATTTAGTATCAGGGTGTCCCTTCCTATTTCCTAAGTGTCTTGTGAATTTGGGTCCCATTGGAGTAGTGGGTCGGGGACCAGCCACACATTTCCGAAGACCTTAAAGCATATCTTTAAATTTAATAAAGATAACAACTTGAGAAAATGTAGAAGCATCCAATTTGCCACAAGGGTGTTCTTTACTATCTCTTGTGTGTTCCCCTAATTTGGGATTAATTGGAGTGGTGGTTCTGTACCCCTCTCAGACCTCCCAAGTTTAAAAGGCTTATAATCGAACTTACTAAAAATAGTTACTTAAAATTAGGATAGACCGTTGAAATTGTGTACAAGGGTTAACTAGTACTATAAGTACAGCGCGGACTATATAAGGGCGAAATCAGCCCAACGGTTCGGATTCCGGACCTTTTAATCGATGTCAGGGCTAACGAACATATATAAAAAATCACGATAACTCAACAACTAATGAGGCTATCTTCATGAAATTTGTGCTGTAGGTTATTGGTAATGAAATTACGGCGGTGATTACGTACCGTGAGGATTGGACAATGGGTTCGGAACTTAGAACTTTTTGATCGAATTTAGGCCAAACGAACATAATTCCGAAACCAATGAAGATAGAACCTCCAAATTTGGTATCAGGGTGTCCCTTCCTATTTCGTAAGTGTCTTTGAAATTTAGGCCCCATTGGAGTAGTGGGTCGGGGACCAGCCACTCTGTTCCGAGGACCTTAAAGCATATTTTCGAAATTAATAAAGATAGTAACTTGAAACAAATGTAGAACCTTCAAATTTGGCCTGGAGAACCTCTCTTAGACCCCCCAATGTGTAAAAGCTTATCATCGAAATTAATAAAACTAGTAACTTAAAATTAAGATAGAACGTTCCAATTGTGTACAAGGGTTAACTAGTATTGAAAGTATGACGGGACTGCATATGGGCGAAATCGTACCATAATTTCGGGTTCTGGAACCCTTGAAAAGTTCAAGGACTAACAAACATATATCTTAAAAACACCATAACTCCAAAAATAATGCCGGTATTTTGATGAAATTTAACACTAGGTTTCTAGTAATGAAAGTACCATGGGAATTGGTTGTGGTCGAGTTTAATTTTGAAGCCAAAAAATATATTTCCTATGTCCTATGTGTCTCCGAAATCTAGACTTAATTGTAGTGGTTCAGCTATGTTCAAAGGTACTTGCTGCATTTATGTAAAATTTATTTTTATATTTAAATGAATTATATGAAAAGGTCTAAATTTGTAATTGTATTTTAGAAATACATTTATTGCATATTTTGCGTTTATAAGCTTTTCTATTAGGTATATAAACTAACCATTTAAAATAATTGCAATTTTTAAAAATTTGGATTATTAAATATAATATGCTTTGATTATCTTTTTATCACAAAATTTAATAATTAGAATTTTTTCATTTTGTAATTGAATTGGAATAAATATATTTTCATTTATTTCAAGTTTGTTTGTTTTTTAATATTTTTAAATAGATAAATTAGTAAGAATTTGTAGTGTTTTTTAATAGATAGTGTAATTGGAAAATGTTTTTAGTATTATAAAGTTAATTTGGTTAGCTTTGTCTTACGATCAAATTAATAACAGCTTTTATGGTGTTAAAATGACTTATGGATATGTCCTTAAATTTGATCCAAATAGGTGTAGGGTATTTCTAAGTCGGTTGCACCGACTGACTGTTGCTTTACTTGTTTTTCTTTTTTTACTGCCAACGCCTTGTTAAATAGATGTCCTATATGAGAAGAGAATTGTTAATATAGATTTATATTCCTAAAACTCTCACCAAATATTTCTGCATTTAATTTTTTTTTTACACTCTTTCCTTTCATAAGTTTTTTTTTTGTAGATAAAGAAGAGAACTTTACACTTACAATGCCTGTATTAATAGAAGCAGCATTAAGAGAGTTGTCAATTGATATTGATTTTTTTGTTTGTTTAACAAAACAGTAATCAATCTCTTCATTATTTACATTCATATTAAGACAACCGTTGAGAAGAGTAAAAATTTTCTCTTTCACATTTGATTTATTTACTTCAGGAATATCAATAATATCTATGCAATTTATTAATTATATATATTAATTTTAATAGCCGAAAACGGGTAAAAAGGGTTAAACGGGTTCGAGTCGAAAACCAATTAAGCTTTTTTTCACTTTCAATAGGACTCCAACCCGGGGCTTTCCGCAGGAAAAATTGGCACACAACCACTGTGCCACGCAGCCGTTAAATATAGAACAGATAAAAAAAAAAATGTCTGTATAATTGTTTGAATGTGTTCAATAACTTACCTAATGATTTGAAACTTAATATCAATTTAGTTCGCTTTAAAATGAAATTAAAGAATATATTTTATCTTGAACAATTTTTAATATTATCTTTAAATTTTAATATAATATGATGTTATTCATCATATTATGATGTTATTCATAATATAATATGATGTTGGGGGGGGAACGGGATAGTATGCGGAACTTAGCTTGATGGGTTCCAGTTACATCAACCACAGCCTATGCTATCTCCACGCCAAGTTTTACCTTCACGAGGTCCTTCCTGTTACGCTGAGCAACTCAGTCGAAAGATCAGGTAACCAACCCTGGTGGTGTAGGTGAGTCAGCAACAAACAAAACTGGCGGTTTCTTTTGGGCCACTTCTACATTTAGATTTAAGGGCCAAGAAATAGCAGCGTCTGTTCCTATAGTAGGCGGCTGCAAACAGCGTCTGTACTCTTAAAGAGCGGCTGATGAAAAAAAAGAAAGAAAACTACCGTAAACTCTCCAGAAGGCAATGGGAAACCACTGGAGTAATAATCCCTAGAAATATCATATGAATACATCAAAAAACAAACGGCCCTCAGTCTCCGGCAAAAAGAGGGTGCTAAGAATCCCCGGAGGTAAAACCAAAGCTACAATAAAAATAGGAACGTGGAATGTCAACAGTCTGTTCGAGTCAGGAAAAATCTATAACACTATTCAAGAAATGAATCGTTTAAAAATTGATATACTTGGTATCAGCGAAACCTGGTGGCCAAACAACGGAGTAAGTTGTGTAAAGGGGACAAAATTTTATTATTCCGGTAATAACAACACAAGGCACAGGAATGGCGTCGGTATAATATTGTCTGAAGAAATCGCAAAACATGTTTCCGGCTTCGTGCCGTTTTCGGATAGAGCCATGCTACTGAAATTAGATTCAAAACCGATCGCAATTAATATTATACAAATTTACGCACCGACAGCGGATAAACCTGACGATGAGATAGAGGAGTTTTATGAACACATAACATATCTTTTAAAACAAACAAAACCTCACGACCTGAATATCATAATGGGCGACTTTAATGCCAAGGTTGGTACCGGAGGAGTAAAAGACGTAGTTGGGAATTTTGCTCTAGGAACTAGAAACGAAAGGGGTGATCGTTTGGTACAATTTTGCCAAGAAGAAAATTTAAAAATTATGAATACGTGGTTTTGTTTACCTGCAAGAAGATTATATACCTGGAGATCTCCACAAGATTCAAGTGAACATGTAGTGCGAAACCAGATTGACTTCATTATTGTAAATAAACGATTTAGCTCATCCATTAGGAAAGTAAGCACATACCCTGGTGCCGACGTTCCATCGGATCACAATCTTTTGGTGGGCAAAATAAACATCAAATTGGCAAGACCAAAGAGATCCAACCGAGAAACAAAATTGGATATGGAAAAGCTGAAAAATAGTGAAATAAGAGATCGGTTAGCAGCAGAGATCAACAATCAGGTACGAAATTTGAGAAATACAAGAAATCTATGGGCACAAACAAAGGATATCCTTAAAGTAAAGTCACGAAACATCCTGGGTACAAAAAAGTATTTCCCTAAACAGAAATGGATGACAGACGAGATTTTGCATATGATGGATGTAAGGCGCCAATACAAAAACAATAATATTGGGGAGTATAAACGTATTCATCGAGATATCCAAGCTAAAATTAGGCGTGCCAAGCAAGACTGGTTAAAGAAAGAATGTGACGAATTAGAGAAACTGCAACATCTACATGATGATTTCAATGTCCACAAAAAAATTAAAGAAATCACGGGTACAAATCGTAAAAAACTTACCGCTGCATTAACAAACGAACAAGGTCAACTTATAGCTGATGTAAATGAGGAACAAAAAACCTGGGAAAATTATGTTCAACAGTTATTTCAAGATCAAAGCAGAACAATAAACAACAATAACACTAACAATAACACTAACACACTACCTTTTGGATTCCCAATAACAAAAGAAGAAGTTAAAAAGGCAGTATTGTCATCAAAAAACAATAAAACTACAGGCCCGGATGATTTACCAGCAGAAATAATAAAATTAATAGATTATGATAATTTAGATATATTGGTCAAAATTTTTAATGAAATATATGACACAGGTAATTTCCCAGAAGATTGGCTAAAGTCGACATTTATTACACTCCCGAAAAAAGCGAATGCTAAAAGCTGTAAAGATCATCGTCTGATAAGTTTAATGAGTCATGCGCTTAAAATCTTTCTTAAAATACTGCAAAGTCGAATGTATTCCAAGTGCGAAGCACATATGGGAAAAACGCAGTTCGGATTTAAACAAGGCACAGGCACGAAAGAAGCTCTTTTTGGCGTAAATATATTGGTACAAAACTGCAGAGATGTTCAGAAGGATGTTTTTCTCTGTTTTCTTGATTACGAAAAAGCTTTCGATAGGGTGCAGCATGAAAAGTTGATAGAAATCTTAAGTGCATTAGATATCGAAGAAAAAACTATAAACTGTATCAGAAATCTTTATTGGAACCAAACAGCTAACGTAAAAACTCAGCATGGCTTAACAGATAGCATTGCAATTCAAAGAGGTGTACGTCAGGGCTGTATTTTGTCACCAATGCTCTTCAACTTATATGCGGAAACTATCTTTGTAGAGGCACTATCTGATGTGGAAGTAGGCATAAAAGTCAACGGCACGTTTTTAAATAATATAAGATATGCTGACGATACAACGTTAATAGCTGATAATATTATCGATTTACAACATATAGTAGATAGAGTCAACCACTACAGTAACAATTTTGGGCTTAACATCAACACTCAAAAAACGAAATTTATGATAGTCAGCAGAAATAGAAAACCATATCCTGGTGCGACTATTACAATTAACAACAGTCAAATCGAAAAAGTGTCCACTTTCAAGTACCTTGGATGCTGGCTAAACGAAGACTGGAGTTGTAATGGGGAAATAAAATGCCGAATTGAAATGGCCAGGAAGGCATTTCTTAAATATAAGGAGCTTTTTTGCAGCAGGAACCTCAGCATGAAACTGCGGATACGTTTCGTTAAATGTTATGTCTGGTCTGTTTTATTATATGGTGTAGAAGCATGGACAGTAAAAGTAAAAGATATGAATAAGCTTGAAGCATTCGAAATGTGGACATACAGAAGAATGCTCAAGATTTCATGGGTAGACCGTGTCTCGAACGAGGAGGTTCTCAGAAGAATGAACGTGACAAGAGAACTAATCACAACTGTCAAACGTCGAAAAACAGCATACTTTGGCCATGTAATGAGGAGTGCGAAATACGAGATGTTGCAGCTCATCGTGCAGGGGAAGATCGAAGGGCGAAGGGGAGTTGGTAGAAAACAACTGTCTTGGCTCCGAAATATTAGAAATTGGACTGGCATATCAGAAATTGGTGTACTGGTAGAATCAGCAAGGGACAGGGAGCGATATAAACAAATCACACAAACTATCATATGACGCTAACATTCTGTAAAGAATATGCAACACAAGAAGAAGAAGTTATTCATATATTAAGAATCTACATTTATTTTTAATGCAAATACTATTCTAGGTATAAAAAGGAAATAGTATAGGGGCTATAAAAGTAACCAAAACAAGAACAAAAAACAAGTAAAGAAACAGTCAGTCGGCCAAACCGACTTAAAAAGACCCTACACCTATTTGGTTCAAATTCAATGAGAAGTCCATAAGTCATTTTAAAACCATAAAAGCTTTTGTAAGTTTGATCGTAAGAACGAAATTAACTTTATAATACTTAAAATATTTTCAAATTATTTGATCCATTCAAAAATATTAAAAATTCTTTATATATAAATATTAATATAAATATTTATAAATATCAATATAAATATAAAAGTTTATATAATTTGATGGTTTTTAATGTTAGTTAAAACCATTAATTCTTTCATTAGCTTTTTATAACAAAATTTAATAATCAAAATGTATTTCTAAAATACATTGACAAATTTTGAACTTTTCATATAATTCATTTAAATATAAAAATAAATTGTACAACTTAAGTATCGTACACAATTTCTTAATTTTATATTACCTATGGTAATAATTCAATAAAATATAGATATGATATAATAAGAATTAAAAAAAAAAAATAATTTTGTCGTTTATTAAAAAAGTATTTTGTTTTTAATTTATAAATATGTTTTATAGTAAAATTCTCAGCCTTTTAAAAATATATAAGTGTTAAATAAGAACGAAAATAGGAAACAGTGTATCAAATTTTAAGTTTCTATCTTTATTAATTTCGAATATATGCTTTAAGATCTTGGGAGTTGTGGGGGTGGTACGCAAACCGCTATTCCAATTCATCCAAAATTTCATGAACACAAAACAAATAAGAAGCAATACATATTATGCAAATAAGGTACTTGTTTTTTTGGTTTCGAAATTATACTAGTTGGATCAAAAGCTTTTAGAATCCGAACTCAGTGTCCAAACTCGACCAGAATCAATTCCCATGGTACTTTCATTACTAACCTAGAACTTGAATTTCATCAAAATAGCGTAATTAATTTTTGAGTTATGGTGTTTACCCCTTAAGGGGTAAAGGGGGTAAGGGGAAGAAAATACAAGAGAAGTAGGTCTGGAAATTAACGAAAACAAAACAAAGTATATGAGAATGTCCAATAGATCAAATCAGAGAAACCCGCAAAATATTACAATCAACGATTTTAATTTTGAAGGTGTCGCAAACTTTAATTATCTTGGTGTACTAATAAAAAATGACAACAGTATGCACTCGTGCATACAAGAGAGAATAAACGCAGGCAACAGAAGCTATTATATTAATAAAAAACTATTGCAGTCAAGAATCCTTACAAGGCAAACAAAACTTGTAATTTATAAAACAATAATAAAGCCAATAGTAACATATGGATGTGAAAAATCTTTGGCCCAATAAGATTAGAAAACGGAGAATATCAAAGAAGAAGTAATGAAAACATCAATAACATAATTAATGGCGAATATATTGTAAAGATTGTAAAGGCACAGCGGCTACGATGGGCAGGGCATATAATAAGAATGAATGAAAATCGCCCTCAACAAAGAATTTTCAAAACCAGACCACTATACAGTAGAGCAAGAGGCAGGCTCAGAACAAGATGGAAAGATAACATCGAGAATGACTGCCGAAAAATGAGCGTGGAAAACTGGCAGAGTTCTGCGCAGGATCGATCTACCTGGAGGAGTATTACGAAGAAGGCTTTAGCTCACCCTGAGCTGTAACGCTAAATGAAGAAGAAGAAGAAGTGTTTACCCCTTACACTTTTCAAAGATTTCAGAACCCGAAACCATGGTACGGTTTCGCCCATATGCAGTCCGAAAACATAAGGAAATATTAAAGAACACCCTTTTGCCAAATTTGATGCTTCTACATTTGTTTGAATATACAATTTCGAAGATATGCTTCTTACTATGTGGATGATTCCCGACCCACTTCTCCAATTTGTTCCAATTTTTGAGGACAGTATGGGAATAGGAAAAGACATCCTGATACCAAATTTGGAGGTTCTATCTTCTTTGTATTTGGAATTAGGCTAAATTCGATAAAAAAATAAAAAAACTAGACTTGCAAATAAATATAGGCAAAATTACTGGCTCTCAGAGCGTAAGTCTTAATTGTCAATATATAATAAAGTGTTAGTTTTCAACCAAGTAAATAAATCTATATGGTTATATGGCATTCAACTTTGGGCTTGAGCCTAAGCAAACACATATTAAAAAAATAGAAACATTTCAGAATAAAGTCCTATGTAACTTGGTAAGTGCTCCCTGGTATGTGCGTAATAGATTTACAAATTGCCAAAATTATACATTAAGAAGGATTAAAAGAAAAAGACCTTTAGATAATCTGATATACAAAGAAGAAAATTTGTTTCGAAAAGAGAGACCGACAAAAAATTTTGTTGAGTTCGGTTAACCCGTTTGGGCACGGAGGCGAAATGAAGCTTTTTCAATGTTTTTGATGTCGAGTCAACGGTTTGACCAATATTTTAATTCAGTTAACAATGTTCGCTGGAAATCCACCATCCTCAACTCTATCGTCAAAGATCACCAAATTGTCAAGAAGCACCTCATCTTAGAGATAATAGTTCAAAATGTTTTGCAAACTGTTTTTTAAAGTTTTTGTTTCGCAATCGGTTAAAAGAACTCGACAATACATTTTTTTAAACATTTCTTTAATTCACAGAAGTTTTACCTACTTCCAAAATTTGGACGTAATTTACTTACAAAAAATTTTTTTTTGACGAATTGTAGGAATGACAAGTATATACATGTGCGCATGCGAAATTTAAAACAAATTGGTCAAACCGTTTCTGCTTAAGAGTAAAGTAACAAAAAATCTGTAAAAATCTGCTGTGCTGCAATGGGTTAACGGAACTCAACAAACCATTTTTGAGACTTTGACCAAGTAATATTTCGCAAATTGGACGTAATATCCTTCCAAAAATAGTTTTTGGAAAATCGTCGGAGCAGCAAGGATCAACAAATTCCAAATTTGTTAATAGTGTGAACTCCAATCTCAAAGAGGAACACATATACTAAATTTCAAGACAATAGCTTAAAACATTTCTAATTTATAGCAAAGTTACGAAAAAACCTATAAAAGGCTGTTGGGCCGCAATGTGTTAATGAAACTCTACAAATATTGAGGTTTGTTTTTTAACCAAAGCAGTACTTCGAAAAGTGACCAAATTTTACTTTTTTACAATTTGCAAGCTCCCGAGCAACGCCGGATAAATCTGCTAGTCTAATATATAAAGGAGAAAATTTGTTTGTTTGTTTGTCCATGATTCACGTGAAAACAACTGGTCCGATTGTCAAAAAATTTTAAAGGAATAATTCTGATTTTTTCTAATATTTTGCTCTCAAATAGTCTCAAATAGTGCAAAAGCTAAATGAGATAATATTAATAATAATAAAAAGAGAGCTAACAAAGAATACGAATAATAATATCTTTAAATTTATATAACAAAACACTTTCCTTCTCTACATTTTAAATCTTTGTTTTTTATCTACTTTGCAGTTGTTGTTTTTTAAAAATAGATTTCAGTGCAAAACTGTAGATTTCTTCAAAAAAAATCTAAAAATTAAAAAAATGCAATTTCGTTTATATTATGCTTAAATACATAGTATTTTAAAATAGTTTTTCCAAAAAAGGAGCCTACATTTTCTCATAAAATCATAAACAAACAAGGAAGAGCGTATTAGAACTTTCAGGTAAGTACCAAAACAAAATATAAGTTGAAAAGCAGATTTTTAAACAGACTATATTTCATACAAACGCTGGAAATTCAAGTAAACTACTTTTTACTTAGTATAATAACATAATGACAAATTAAGTATACCATTTTGACATCTCAATGAAGTTTTAATTTAAGTTGATGTTATTGAAAAAAGTTAACACTAGAATGGTGTACATGTTAATTTTAAAATATAATGAAGCAATTTTTTTAAAACTTGCTTTTTACGGATTATTCTAGCAAGTTTTCAAAAAATTTATCAAATTTCACTTGAAACTTTTCATAATTAATTAAATAATAACAATAAAAATTCAAGGAGCACCAAATTGTCAAAAAGCAGAAGAAAAACGTATAGAAAAATTAGCGCTGATCGTTTAAATTGTTTTGCAAACTGTTTTTTAAAGTTTTTGTTTCGCAATCGGTTAAAAGAACTCGACAAAACATTTTTTTAAACATTCCCTTATTTAATTTAATTACATAATTTTATTTTATTTTTTTTTTTTTCTATATTATTGTACCCTACACCTATACAATAGGTAAAAGGGTATATTAAATTTGGTATGGTGTTTGCAACCACCTAAAGGAAGCGAGCTAGATATGGAAAAGTATATATATTTGTGATCAGTGTGACCTCCTGAGTCGATATAGCCAGGTCCGTCCGTCCGTCCATAGGCACGATAACTCAAAAAATAATGGAGCTATCTTGATGAAATTTTAACTGGAGGTTACTAGGACTGAAAGTACGGCGGGGATTGCATATGGGCGAAATCGGCCAATTGGTTCGGATTCTGGACCTTATAATCTATCGAAGGGCTAACGATCATATATAACAAGTAAAGAAACAGTCAGTCGGTGCAACCGACTTAGAAATACCCTACACCTATTTGGTTCAAATTTAAGGACATATCCATAAGTCATTTTAACACCATAAAAGCTGTTATTAATTTGATCGTAAGACATAGCTAACCAAATTAACTTTATAATACTAAAAACATTTTCTAATTACACTATCTATTAAAAAATATTACAAATACTTACTAATTTATCTATTTAAAAATATTGAAAAACAAACAAGCTTGAAATAAATGAAAATATATTTATTCCAATTCAATTACAAAATGAAAAAATTGTAATTATTAAATTTTGTGATAAAAAGATAATCAAAGCATAATATATTTAATAATCCAAATTTTTCAAAATTGCAATTATTTTAAATGGTTAGTTTATATACCTAATAGAAAAGCTTATAAACGAAAAATATGCAATAAATGTATTTCTAAAATACAATTACAAATTTAAACCTTTTCATATAATTCATTTAAATATTCAAATAAATTTTACATAAATGCAGCAAGTACCTTTGAACATAGCTGAACCACTACATTTAAGTCTAGATTTCGGAGACACATAGGACATAGGAAATATATTCTTTGGCTTTGAAATTAAACTCGACCAGAACAAATTCCCATGGTACTTTCATTACTAGTAACCTAGAGTTTAAATTTCATCAAAATTTTTTGAGTTATGGTGTTTTTAAGATATATGTTTTTTAGTCCTTGAACTTGTCAAGGGTTCCAGAACCCGAAACCTGGGTACGATTTCGCCCATATCCAGTCCCGTCATACTTTCAATACTAGTTAACCCTTGTATACTATTGGAACGTTCTATCTTAATTTTAAGTTACTAGTTTTATTAATTTCGATGATAAGCTTTTACACATTTGGGGGGTCTAAGAGAGGTCCTGAACCACCAGTCCAAATGATCCCAAATTAAAGGGGCACGGAAGAAATAGTAAAGAACACCCTGGGCCAAATTTGAAGCTTCTACATTTGTTTCAAGTTACTATTTTTATTAATTTCGAAAATATGCTTTAAGGTCCTCGGAACTGAGTGCCTGGTCCCCGACCCACTACTCCAATGGGGCCCAATTTCAAAGACACTTACGCAATAGGAAGGGACACCCTGATACCAAATTTGGAGGTTATATCTTCATTGGTTTCGGAATTACGCTAGTTTGGCCTGAATTCGATCAAAAAGTTCTCAGTTCCGAACCCATTGTCCAATCCTCACCGTACGTAATCACCGCCGTAGTTTCATTACCAATAACCTACAGCACAAATTTCATGAAGATAGCCTCATTAGTTGTTGAGTTATAGTGATTTTTAATATATGTTCGTTATCCCTGACACCGACTAAAAGGTCCAGAATCCGAACCCATGGGCTGATTTCGCCCTTATACAGCCCGAGCTTTACTTATAGTACTAGTTAACCCTTGTACACAATTTGAACGGTCTATCTTAATTTTAAGTAACTATTTTTAGTAATTTCGATTATAAGCTTTTAAAACTTGGGAGGTCTGAGAGGGGTACTGAACCACCTCCCCAATTGATCCCAAATTAAGGGAACACGCATGAGATAGTAAAGAACACCCTTGTGGCAAATTGGAAGCTTCTACATTTTTTCAAGTTGTTATCTTTATTAATTTTAAAGATATGCTTTAAGGTCTTCGGAAATGTGTGGCTGCCAGTACTCCAATGGGACCCAAATTCCCAAGACACTTAGGAAATAGGAAGGGACACCCTGATACCAAATTTGGAGGCTCTATCTTCATTGGTTTCGGAATTATGTTCGTTTGGCCTAAATTCGATCAAAAAGTTCTAGGTTCCGAACCCATGGTCCAATCCCGACCTTACGCAATCCCCGAAGTAGTTTCATTACTAGTAACCTACAGCACAAATTTGATGAAGATAGCGTCATTAGTTGTTGAGTTATCGTGATTTTTTACATATGTTCGTTAGCCCTTCGATCGATTAAAAGGTCCAGAATCCGAACCCATTGGCCGATTTCGCCCATATGCAATCCCCGCCGTACTTTCAGTCCTAGTAATCTACAGTGAAAATTTCATCAAGATAGCTCCATTATTTTTTGAGTTATCGTGCCTACGGACGGACGGACGGACGGACATGGCTATATCGACTCAGGCGGTCACGCTGATCACAAATATATATACTTTTCCATATCCAGCTCGCTTCCTTTAGGTGGTTACAAACACCATACCAAAGTTAATATACCCCTTTACCTATTCTATAGGTGTAGGGTATAAAAAATCACAATAACTCAACAACTAATGACGCTATCTTCATGAAATTTCTGCTGTAGGTTATTGGTAATGAAACTACGGCGGCGATTGCGTACGGTGAGGATTGGACAATGGGTTCGGAACTTAGAACTTTTTGATCGAATTTACGCCAAACTATCATAATTTCGAAACCAATGAAGATAGAACCTGCAAATTTGGTTTCAGGGTGTCGCTTTCGATTTCCTTAGTGTTCTTGAAATTTGAGCCCAATTGGAGTAGTGGGTGTGGACCAGCTACTCAGTTCCAAGGGCCTTAAAGCCTATTTTCGAAATTAATAAAGATAGTAACTTGAAACAAATGTAGAAGCTTCAAATTTGGCACATGGGTGTTCTTTACTATTTCCTGCGTGTCCCTCTAATTTTGGATCAATTCGAGTAGTGGTTTAGTACCTCTCTTAGACCCCCAATGTGTAAAAACTTATCATCGAAATTAATAAAACTAGTAACTTAAAACTAAGATAGAACGTTCCAATTGTGTACAAGGGTTAACTAGACTGCATATGGGCGAAATCGTACCATAATTTCGGGTTCTGGAACCCTTGAAAAGTTTAAGGGCTAACAAACAAATATCTTAACAATACCATAACTCAAAAAATAATGCCGCTATTTTGATGAAATTTAAACTCTAGGTTACTAGTAATGAAAGTACCATTGGAATTGGTTCTGGTCTTGTTTGGTAAATGAGTTCGGATTCTAGAAGCTTTTGATCGATTTGAGGCCGAACAAAGTATAATTTCGAAGCCAAAGAATATATTTCCTATTTCCTATGTGTCCCCAAAATTTAGACTTAATTTTAGTGGTTCAGCTATGTTCAAAGTTACTTCCTGCATTTATGTAAAATTTATTTTTATATTTAAATGAATTATATGAAAAGGAGTAAATTTGTAATTGCATTTTAGAAATACATTTATTGCATATTTCGCGTATAAGCTTTTCTATTAGGCCATAATATAATATACAAAAGTAAATTGCTGAAATGAAAGATAGTTCTTCTTTTTCTTAATATTAATCCAGCAATTTACTCTTATATTTTATAATAAAACACTTTTAAACGCAAAAGATCTGCCATCAATTTTTGGTTAGTGAAAATTTTAAAAATTTTAAACTTAAAAGTTTTCAAACATTAAAAGAACTGAAGAACTGAAAAGATTTCGTACCCCAGATAATTTTTTTGTTTTGATTTCATATAATCGAGCCAGAAATTATTAAATACAACATTTAATTTGACAATTTTCAAGTTGGATCCAATTCATTAATAGTTATAATCGATTTATCTATTAACTAATCATGATTTATTAAAATATCCCCTTTAGTAAATTTATCTAAATTAATTTTAATTTTATAACAGAAGACAAAAATATCATTAAAAAGCATTATAAGTACCAACTTGATAAAATCTTTATTTAACTATCTAGTTTGTTAAACAAAATTGTTTTATATTTATTAGGTATTCTTTAAGTCTAAATATATTTTTGCACATTGTACATATATATGTATGTTTGTAAATACCAAGTTCTTTGTATATGGTCTTTTATAATATCTCTGCATACATATACATATATATGCTCATAATAATATAAAAATAACAAGGTTGACAATCTTATTCGAAATATTAATGTTATTAATAAACAAGTGATGAAAAAAAACCAAGGGTTTTTAAAAAAGCACATTTTCAAATTTATATTGTATTACATTCTGAGTTTAACTTTGGAAATATTTACTTGGAAATAGTTACTGCTTACTTATAAAATTTACTGCTAACAGTAAAGTTTTTAATTTAAAGTTGTTATAGCCCTTCAATGGGGAAGGTTGCCAAGTTTCTCAAGGATCTAACTTCATCTAACTCCACCCTCCCCCCTTCGTCCCCTTCCATTTTTTTAGGTTCTAGGAATTAAATTGTGAATTCCACAAAAATTTGGGATTTTACTTAAAATTATACAATCTAAGAAAAAATGGGTAAAACTGAGAGACACTTTCTTCAATTTAAGGAACGGCCTTTAAATTTAAGAAAAACCTTTAACATATGTTAAAATATAATGTTGGGCCTTTAAATTTTGTATATTAATAAAAAAAAAATTGGACAGGTATTCAAGTTACAGGTGCTTAAAAATAGCTAAATTTAAATTTTCGAGCCCTTATAGCTCCTAAACAGGGGGCTTAACAAAAAAATTTTATTAACCGGCTCCTACTAATATTTGAGGATCTAACTTCTCCCAAAATTTCAGGATCCTATCTTAAACCGTTTAGGAGATATATAAAGTTTATGAAACCAGCTATCGTTTGCCGTTTTCAGATTGAAAATATATCTAACAGAACTCTTGTTATAACAATTTAAATATAGGGCTTTTTCCAACTTTGGGGGGATGTAGCCCTGTAACAGGTGGGGCTACAGAAAAAAATTCTTCTACGAAATTATGTTTTTTGCGAAAACTACCCATGGTTAAAATTTCTTTACTCTATTTCAAACGATGTAAAAGTTTTTGTAAACATACGGACAGACGGACAGACAGACGGACGGACGGACGGACAGAGTGAAACTATATAGGCACATTTTTACAAAATTTTTTGAATATGTGCTAAAAATATTCACTTAAATATTGTTTGTTTACAATATTGTATATTTACATTTGCATATACTATATACCTACACCAAAAACAAAATACGCACTCGCTTTTTCATATAAGATTATTATCTTACTTATTATCTATTATTTATACATATATTCATACGAGTATATTGCATATTATTACAAATTAATAAAATCATATTTCGTAATGAACCGTTACATTTTGTATTACGCAGATTATGCTTCGATTCTAATATACATATACAAAAAAGTAAACAAAAACAAATGACTGATAAGTTTTTCTTGCATTTTAAAAATTTGAAGATGAATAAGTTACGTATTTTACTTTTTGCATGTTTCGTATTTTATAAAATGTTGAGATCGGGTTCAAATTCGCTTCTTAGTGAAATTTTTTTTTTAATTTCAATCTAATTTTTTTTTCTTATTTATGTACCTACTTGTATAAATTTTAAATTAATGAACCAAAAATGTACGGGTTGACTTAAAAAAAACGCTAAAAATTTTTTATATGAAATTGATCGCCTATATAACTATTTGGTCTATGTTTCTAAATTATAAAAGTGAAGTATTTTAATTCTTAAAGTTACAAATTTTGAATTGAAAATTGTTGAATTGAAAAAAAAAACAAAAAACATTTTTGTCTTTGAAGTAGGATCGAACTCAGATCTACTTACACTCTAAGCCACTTTGCTAACCACTGAACCATACAATTTTTATAAATTTATGGTCAGATTTCTAATATAAACGTATCACTAACTGACAGAATGAAAAATAAAGCCATAGACACAGGCAAGTTCAATTAAATGTAAACTTTAAAAGGTTCCATTTTCTGATATTTTATTAATTTAGGAGCAAAGTGGCGTAAAAAGTAATAAAAAAGTATTTTAAATTGTTATTCGAAATTTTTTCCTATTTTATCTAAATAAATAATTAGAATTAGGATTCATAATTTAATAAAAAATTTAATAAACATGTGAAAGAATTTGATATAACAAATGAGTAGTGTTGAACATTTATATAACACATGATACAAAATCTGAATTTATTTTCTTATACCAACATTCTTATATATTTTAGTGTTTTAAATTTTTTCAGTATTCTTTTTAAACTTTCAAATTAAATATTCTAAAACAAAAAAATTAAATTTTAAAACTACTTTCTCTCGCTAAGAAATTTTCTCGCTACTTTCCATACATTTTGCTGCAGATTGAGATTTCGTACCCCAGATAGTTTCACAACATTTTTTTGTTTTGATTTCATATAATAGAGTCTTTTTGCTATTTCTAACCTACCTATTTCAACTACAAAATCGCTCACGTGATAGAGTGGTTCATCTTATTACAAAACATAATCTTTGTTTATCAATTTATTGTATTTTATTTTATGTTTTGCGTAATAGTTTTAATTATAAGCAATTCAGCAAATATAGTTAATATGAATCCCTGATAGTTATTTAACTTTTTTTAAAAGATAATATTTGCTGCATAAAAATCTAAATTGCTTTAAGTTCTAATTTATTTATTCTTGTAACCATCTGACATTATATTTAAAGTATTCGCTTTCAGAATGTTTAATTTTAAAAACTTATTTTTTAGCTATCATGAAAGATAAATAGCTTTTTATTAAAGGCAAAAATAAACATGGTAGAAAAAAAACATGGCAGAAAAAATTAACAAAATTTTTTAAAATTTATAAATTATGAAAGAATGATTATTGCCCTTAAAACCCCTATTAAATTATTATTATCAATTATTACAACTTTAACCTTTGATTTAATAAAAATTTTTAATATGGATTTTGGAGAAAATAATTTTTTCTTAAAAATTATTATTTTATTTATTTATTAAATACTCAATATTTTAATGGCGCATTTTTTATTTCGAAGTATTTTTGGAAATTAATTGATAAAATATTAGTCGCAAGTGAATTTAGACTTTCTTATCTTCTGGAAAATTATATATGTTTATATAAAAATTATAATTTGTACCTACGTTTAGACTAGATATAAATTAAATTATTACAAAGTTTGTATTCGGAAATATTATAAGAACCTGTAATTTTTAAAATATTTTTCTTATTTTCAAAGAATTTAATTTTATATACAATTTGTGAAATTAAAACAGCAAGATAATTTTGGAAGCTATTTTGGCTATCATAATAGCAAATTTGTTAGGCGAATGTTCTTGCAGTACTAGCAGCTTTTAAACATATATTTCTATTAAGCTGTCATGTAAGTGACATAGAAAATCAAATATCTTTGCATTTGCCGTAACTTTTACACATCCATTGCTATTTTGTAACTATTTTGTATTTTTAGTATCACAATAGTCACATAGCTAATATGCTTTGTGATATTTTCAAAACGTAGAGAAAGCCAAAATATGATCACCACTTTGATCACCGCAACATCATGATCACGTCATAAGAACATTTTCATAACTTTTAGACCTAGTATAAATAGATAATAGCTGCGAGACAACGTTTTGGTGACCTATAATTGCTAGTTGGGATTGAAATTTAACCCTCGGGCCCAAACGGGTTATCAGAACTCAACAAAAATTTGGGACAGAGTCTCTTTTCGAATGCGAAACCACCCTGTAAAATTGGACACAGATCGGAAGCACAAAATTTTTCGAAGGCCCGCCAGGGCGAATTGGGTCAATTTATTCCAACCACAAA
Organism: Dolichopus griseipennis; assembly: GCA_963082915.1. NCBI lineage: Eukaryota > Metazoa > Arthropoda > Insecta > Diptera > Dolichopodidae > Dolichopus > Dolichopus griseipennis. Next base: position 202,825,722 of record OY720441.1, on the reverse strand, counting down.
TATACAACAAATTCCGGTTGCTAAGAGGAACATTTGTGCAAAATTTCAAGTCATTCGGTCAATTCGCTTTGAATCGACATCAAAGACATTGATAAAGCTTCATTGCGCCCTCGTTCCCAAACGGGTTAACCGAACTCAACAAAAATTTGTGTCAGCCTCTCTTTCGACTGCAAAATCACCCTGTAAAATTGGACACAAATCGGAAACACAATTTTTTTTGGAAGCCAGACAGGCCGAAATGGGTTAATTCATTCGAACCAAATTGATACAACAAATTCCAGTTGCTAAGAGGAACATTTGTGCATAATTTCAAGTCAATCGGTCAAAGCGTTTTGACTCGACTCAAAAAAACTCAAAAGCTTAAAACGGCTCTAGAGCTGCAACCTATAATAATTATATTGATATATAATAATGTGACATAGCTTATGTCACCCCCGGGTTCTCAGGATTATTCATTTAAAATTTTGTGACAAGTGGTTTTCACGTGAATTCCGGACAAACAAACAAACAAACAAATTTTCTCTTTAAATATATTAGACTAGCAGATTTACCCGGCGTTGTCCGGGAACGTGCAAATTGTAAAAAAGCGAGTTTCGGCCAGTTTATTGAAGTACTACTATGGTTAAAAAGAAAGCCTCAAAAAAATATTTGTGGAGTTCCGTTAACCCATTGTAGCTCAACAGTTTTTATAGGTTTTTTCGTTAGTTTGCAATAAATTAGAAATGGTTTAACCAATTGACTTCAAATTTTGTATATGTGTTCCTTTTTCAAAATGGAGTTCATTCTATTAACAGCCTTGGAATTTGGTAATCCATACTGATCCGACGATTGTTCAAAAAAAATTTTATATATAAATTACGTCCAATTTTTGAAAGTAGGTAAAACTTCTTCGAATTAGTGGAATGTTTAAAAAAATTTTTCGAGTCGAGTCGAGTTCTTTTAATCGATTGCGAAACAAAAACATTTGCAAAACAGGTTGAACGATTATCTCTAATTTTTCTGTACATGGTGCTTCTTGACAATTTGGTGCTCCTTGACGATAGAGTTGAGGATGGTGGGTTTCCAGCGAATAATATTAACTGAATTAAAATTTTTTTTATTATTATTTAATAATTATGAAAAGTTTCAAGTGAAATTTCATAAATTAGTTAAAAGATTGCAATAATAATTCTATAAAAAGCGTTTTAAAAAAAATTCTTCATTACATTTTCAAATTAACATGTTTACCATGTGCAATTTTTATGTTAACTTTTTTCAATAACATCAACTTACATTAAAACTCCATTGAGTGGCGTTTCCCGATGCGCCGGGTAAAAGGTAGTTTACATATAAGTATTATTATACCCGTTTGACTATAGGTCAAAAGGGTATACTAAATTTGCCATTATGCCATTATACTATGTCGATAGTAGTTTCTTGAATTGCTAACGTTTGAATAAAATATAGTCGATGGATTATAAAACGTTTAAAATCTGCTTTTCAACTTATATTTTCTTTTGTACTTACCTGATAGATAAACTACGCTCTTCCTCGTTTTTTTATGATACTATGAGAGAAATGTAGACTTCTTTTTTGAAAAAACTTTTTAAATTACTATGTATTTAAGCATAACTTTAATGTAAAATTTAAACTGCAATTTTACACTGAAATCTATTTTTAAAAAACAACAACTGCAAAGTAGATAAAAAACAGGGACTTACGAAAAAATGTAAAGAAGGAAAATGTTACGTTATTTAAATTTAAAGGTATATATTATTATTCGGATTCTTTATAAGCTTTATTTTTATTATTATTAATATTATTTAATTTACCTTTTGCACTATTTGAGACTATTTAACCCATATTAACCGAGTGTATCGAAAACGAAACATACAATATTTTTCATCATTGAGATCGTCTGGTTCGTATTTTTAGTTAAACCTAAGTTTCTTTCTATATTTCATAGAAATATCTAATTGACCGGTTTTTGGATTATTTTCAAAAACGACCGAGAACCGTTTTGCCTTAGACTTGAAAGCTTGTAATTTAAATTTTTTTTTTCTTTTTGTTCTTTTGTTAACAAATTAATAAAAAAGGAACTTAAACCAAACAAAAATTTTTAAAAATAAGTAATATAAATCCCTAACAGCATTTTAGATGCAATATGAAATCTGTCGACTAAAATTTGTAGCTGTACTGGTGGAGAGAAAAAAAAATTAGTCTTATTAATTAAGTAAGCTTTTGGAATAAAGGTTAATTTGCGTTAATACCAAAAATTTGAAAATTTCATTGAAACCTTGTGCAAAACGTGTAAACAGGTCAAAACCAAATTAACCCTGTGGGTTTTTATAATTAAAATGCTGATACAAAATTTTCAATAAAATTCTTTTAATCGTTTAAGTAAATGAAATTTATAGAAAACTTCAAGGCGTCTTCGTGGAAAACGGGTTAATCGAACTTAATCTTTAAACTTTTTGCAGGCTCAAAACCACGATTTTTTTTTGGAAGCCCGCCAGGCCGAAATGGGTTTATTTATTCCAACCAAATTTGTACAACTTATTCCGGTTGCTAACTGAAACATTTATGTAAAATTTCAAGTCAATTTGTCAAACGGGTTTGACTCGACATCAAACACATTAAAAAAGCTTCTTTGCGCCCTTGTGCCCAAACGGGTAACCGAACTCAACAAATATTTGTACCAGACTCTATTTTCGACTGCGAAACCACCTTGCAAAATTTATACAACTAATTCCGGTTGCTATGAGGAACATTTGTGCAAAATTTCAAGTCAATCGGTCAAACCGTTTTGACTCGACATTAAAAACATTGAAAAAGCTTCATTGGGCCCTCGTGCCCAAACGGGTTAACCGAACTCAAAAAAAATTTGTGCCTGACTCTCTTTTCGACTGCGAAACCACCCTGTTAAATTGAACACAAAACAGAAACACAAAATTTTTTGGAAACCCGCCAGGCCGAAATGGGTTAATATATTCCAACCAAGTTTATACAACTAATTCCGGTTGCTAAGAGGAACATTTGTGCAAAATTTCAAGTCAATCGGTTAAACCGTTTTGGCTCGACATTAAAAACATTGGAAAAGCTTAAAACGGCTCTGGAACCGCAACCTGTTGACTTATAAAAATGTGACATAGTCTATGTCACCCCCGGGCTCCCAGAATTATTACTTTAAAATTTTTTGACTATCGGACCAGTGTGTTTCACGTGAATCATGGACAAACAAATAAACAAACAAACAAACAAACAACTTTTCTCCTTTATATATTAGATTAGACAGAAAACTTTCATTTATTTTAAAAATTATTAATATTTATACCCGTATTATTGTAGGTCAAAGGGTATAATAAATTTGCCATTACGTTTGTGACGCAGAGAAATAGGGGAGATAGATATAGACTCAAGTGTATGGATCGGATCAGAATCGAAAAAAAAATCGATTTAGCTATGATGGTCCGTCCGTCCGTCTGTCCGACCGTCCGCACGATAACTCAAAAGCTAAAAGAGCTAGGATCTTGAAATTTTCGCAAATTCGTTTTTTTTGAAATAGCCGTCATCGCTATTTAAATCCAGCCATTTTGGTTCATGGTTTCGGGTAGCTGCCATACAACTTCTTTTTTTATATGAGCATTTCTCTCTATCTATTACAGCTGCGTGTCTCAAATTTTGCCAAAAGTAGTTTAGTTTTATGGCCAAAATTTCTGCAAAATTGGGTTGGTCTGCTGCAAAGGGTTCGAGTAGCTGCCATACAACTCCTTCTTTTATATGAGTATTGCTCTTTACCTATTGAAGTTGGGTGTCTGAAATTTTGCCAAAAGTAGTTTAGTGTAATGGCCAAAGTTACTAGAAAATTTGGTTGGTCTACTGCAGAGGATTCGAGTAGCTGCCATACAACTTCTTATTTTATATGAGCATTACTCTTTACCTATTCAAGTTGGGTGTCTGAAACTTTGCCAAAAATAGTTTAGTGTAATGGCCAAAGTTACTGCAAAATTTGGTTGGTCTACTGCAGAGGGTTTGAGTGGCTGCCATACAACTCCTTCTTTTATATGAGTATTTCACTACACCTAATAAAGCTAGCACGTTTGAAATTTTGCAAAAAGTAATTAATGTTTATAATAATAATGATAGAATTTTTATGTACCGGTCATACGGGTATGCCAGAGTTGACACAGTCTACTCTATTACACTCTTCCTCGTTTTTATTATTTTTATAACAATATTCAAAACAATTTTTCAAAACAATACACTTGCAATCATAGTTACTTCAATTAATAATTAAAAAAGAAAAAATTAAGATGCACAAAAATTCGATGGCTTAGTGGTTAGGACATCGGGTTTTCAATGGAAAAGTGTAGGTTCGAATCTCGGTCAGATCATGTTTCTTTTAAATACATCTTCAATTGCTTCCAAAATAGGTAATTATTTGTGAGAAATTCTTATTTATTTTATACATCATAGTTTGTAGATACCCGTGCATCTAAAAATTGAAAAGAGCAACTATAATCTTCCTCGTTTTTATATGAAAATAATTTAAATTGTTATATTATTATATCATCTTCTTATGTTTTTATACCCTACACCTATCCCTATCAAGTAGGAAAAGGGTATATTAACTTTGGTATGGTGTTTGTAACTACCTAAAGGAAGCGAGCTAGATATGGAAAAGTATATATATTTGTGATCAGCGTGACCTCCTGAGGCGATATAGCCATCCGTCCGTCCGTAAGCACGATGGCCCAAAAAATGATAAAGCTTTCTTGATGAAATTTTAACTGTAGATTACTAGGGCTTAAAGTACGGCGGGGATTGCATATGGGCGAAATCGGCCCATGGGTTCGCATTCTGGTCCTTTTAGTTGTTCTAAGGGCAAAGGAACATATAAAGAAATAAGGATAACTCAACAACTAATGGAGTAACAATCATGAATTTTGTGATGTAGGTTTCTAGTAATGAGACTATGGCGGGGACTGCGTACAAACGAGTTCGGACCATGGGTTCGGATCCTAGAAGTTTTTGATTGAATTTAGACCTAACAAGGATAATTCCGAAACCAATGAAGATAAAACCTTCACAATTTGGTATCAGTGTGCCTCTTCCTATTCCCTTAGTATCCTCGAAAATTGGAACCAATTGAAATAGTGGGTCGGGGACCATACACATAGTTTCGAAGACCTTAGAGCATATTTTTGAAAATAAATGATATAGTAACTTCAAAAAAAAGGTAGAAGCTTTAAATTTGGCACAAAGCTTTTCTTTACTATTTCCTACGTGAAAGGCTTGTCATCGAAATTAATAAAAATTGTAACTTAAAATTAATATAAAATGTTCCAATTGTGTACAAGGGTTAACTAGTATTGGAAGTATGATTGAGACAGCATGTGGGCGAAATCGTACCATGGTTTCGGGTTCTGGAACCTTTGAAAAGTTCAAAAGCAACAAATCTATATCATAAAAACACCAAAGCTCAGAAACTAATTACGATATTTTGATGAAATTTATATTCTAGGTTACTAGTAAGGAAAGTACCATGGAATCGGTTCTTGTCGGGTTCAGATTCTAAAAGCTTTTGATCGAATTGAAGTCAAACTAATATAATTTCGAAACCAAAGAAGAAAGAACATTATATTTGGGGCACATGTGTTTCTTTTTATTTGTTCGCTGTACGGGAAATTTTGGATGAATTGGAATAGCGTTGTGCGTACCACCCCCACTACTCCCAAGACCTTAAAGCATAATATATTCGAAACCAATAAAGATAAAAAAATCAAATTTGATACACTATTTCCTATTTCCGTTCTTATTTAGCACTTTTATTTTTAGGTAATATATAATTAAGAAATTGTGTACGTTATTTAATTTGTAAAATTTATTTTTGTATTAAAATTAATTATATTAACAGTTATAAATCTATCATTGTATTTTAGAAATACATTTTTTGCATATTTTGATTATTAAATTTTGTGATAAAAAGCTAATGAAACATTAATGGTTTTAACTAACATTAAAAATCATGAAATTATATACTTTTATATTTATATTATTACAAATTAATATTTCTTTCGAATAACTTTGAGTTTAATTATAAAGAACACTAATAAATAAGTAAACTAAGAGAATAAATTTGAAAATTATTAAAATTGAAATAATTAACCAAGGGTACTAAATCATTCAACTGTAAATGAACTACAGCTAAAAATCCTAAAAAGGAGTAATTGCTGCATGTGTGTAAAATTTTATTGAATTGCATAAAAGTTTTAAATATGTAATTTTGTAATTGCATTTTACTAAATCATTCTATTTTAATAGAATAATAATATTTTTAAATGGATAAATTAGTAAGAATTGCTAATATTTTTGAATTGATAAAATAATTAGAAAATGTTTTTAGTGTTATAAAGTAAATTTGGTTAGCCAGGTCTTACGATCAAATTAATAAAAGCTTTTATGATTTTAGAATGACTTCACATTAAATTTGAACGAAATAAGTGTAGGGTATTTCTAAGTCGGTAGCACTGACTGACTGTTTATTTACTTGTTTTTATATATGTTTTTTATAAAAATAAATGATAAAATACTCAGTAAGAAACCCTATATAATTTTGAAAATGTGCTTTTTAAAAACCCTTGATTTTTTTCAAAACTCAGTTTTCTATGTTCGTTAGCTGTTAAAACGATTAAAAGGTCCAGAAACCGAACCCATGGGCCGAATTCGCCCATATGCAATCCGCGCCGTACTCTAAGATCTAGTAACCTACAGTTAAAATTTCATCAACATAGCTCTACTAGTTTTGGAGTTGTCGTGCTTTAATTGGTATGATTATTATTCAATGATGGTCTCATGATGTATTGAAGTTATTATTAATCATCATGTGTGTTTGGGTTGCCAGCTTACACTTTATTGAAAGTTTTAATCTTAAAATTCCATGATTTTTGTGAAGTCGTTTGGCATAGAGGTTTTTAAATTGTGCTCAAATATATTTTTTATTGCCTTGTTTTAAATTACTTATAAAGTATTTAGATCTTTTAGGTATGTGTTTCCCTAAATTTGGATAGCGTAGGTAATAGAGCTGTGAAACATGCTGGAATATATTGCTCTTTTCTCCTTGTGTGGTACTATTTTATTTATTAATATATGCTCGTTAGTCTTTAAACAGATCAAAGATTCCAGAACAAGACATTTGGTTAGAATACATTAACCCATTTCGGCCTGGCGGGCTTCTAAAAAATTTTGTGTTTACGACACCGTTTGAAATAGAGTAAAGAAATTTTAACCATGGGTAGTTTTTGCAAAAAAAATAATTTCGTAGAAGAATTTTTTTCTGTAGCCCCACCCGTTACGGGGCTAAAGCCCCCCAAAGTTGGAAAAAGCCCTATATTTAAATTGTTATAACAAGAGTTCTGTTACATATATTTTCAATCTGAAAACGGCAAATGATAGCTGGTTTCATAAACTTTATAAATTTTTTACAAGGCAAATGTTTAGGGTTTCCATACGGTACTAAAATTTAACATTGCGCAAAACTCAATTTTCGCAAAATTTTTGGCCACACATATCTTCTGAACCGTTCAAGCTAGGGTCTTGAAATTTTGGGAGAAGTTAGATCCTAAAAAAATAGTAAGAGACAGTTCACAAAATTTTTTTGTCAAGCCCCCTGTTTAGGAGCTATAAGGGCCCGAAAATTGAAATTATGCTATACTTAAGCACCTGTAACTTGAATACCTGTCCAATTTTTTTTTTATTAATATACAAAATTTAAAGGTCCAACATTATATTTTAACATATATTAAAGGTTTTTCTTAAATTTAAAAGGGGTTCCTTAAATTGAAGAAAGTGTCTCTGAGTTTTACCCATTTTTGCTTAGATAATAAAATTCTAAGTAAAATTCCAAATTTTTGTGTAATTCACAATTTAATTCCTAGAATCTAAAAAATTAGACGATGAGGAGGGGGGGGGGGATTTGAAGTTAGATTCTTGAGAAATTTGGCAACCTTTCTCATTGAAGGGCTATAACAACTTTTAAATAAAAAATTTACGTTAGCAGTAAATTTTATAAGTCAGTAGTAACTATTTCCAAGTAAATATTTCCAAAGTTAAACTCAGTATGTAATACAATATAATTTTGAAAATGTGCTTTTTTAGAAACCCTTGGTTTTTTTTCATCACTTGTTCAAGATGGTTTCGCAGTCAAAAAGAGAGGCTGACACAATTTTTTGCGGTTTTTAATGTCGAGTCAAAACAGTTTGACCGATTGACTTGAAATTTTGCATAATTGTTCCTATTAGCAACCGTAATTAGTTGTATAAATTTGGTTGAAATGAATTGACCCATTTCGGACTGGCGGGCTTTCAAAAAAAATTGTGTTTCCGATTTATGTCCAATTTTACAGGTTGATTCTGCAGTCCAAGAAAGAGGATATTCAAGATATTAAAATTTTTGTAAAATTTCATTTACAACAAATTGTTATTATATTACTAATTCCAGAATATAGTGCAAAACCGTTTTCTCAAATTCACATTGAACCAATACCGAATTTAAGTAATAAAACTATACTTTTAGAAAATTATAATGTTCTTATAGATGATAAAAATAATGTTTATAATTCAAATGTTGAAAATAATTTAAAGAAAAATCTAAATATTATAGAAAATAAATGTATTAATAGTATATTTAAGTTTGAAAAAGCACATTGTAACATGCAAAAATTTATAAATAAAGAAGTTAATGAAATAATTAAAGGTATAATTATAACAAAAAATATTGAAAAAACAAATATAGAACAAAATTGTAATAACTTTAGTATTACTATAATAGGTAATAACTTAATAAAATATGAAAATTGTAAAATTAAAATAAATAATAAAACTTATGAAAATTTTTATACTAAAATTAATGATAAAATAATTTTACCTTTTTATAATACAAAAATAATTGAAAATAAAACTTTGAATTATATAAAATTCGAAGAGATTCATGTTAAAAATATAGAAAATAATAGAAAACATATTAATGGAATTGTAAACAAAAAATATGAAAATTATGTAATTAATATATCTATCAATATATTTCTTATGCTTTTTATAATTATTGTAATTTTAATAATAAAATGTTTGTACAAAAAGCATAAGAAAATCATAATAAATACTTCGTCGGAGCCTCAGACTAACGGTGGGGGTGTTATAAATGATAATGGCACCACTAACCATAAAACTTCATTATTCTAAATATATTTATCTCATAGATTTATTTTGAATAAATCTAAAAACCTTCTTGCAAATTCAGCATTTGTAACATTATTCATTTAATAAATCTATTTACTTTAAATATTCAGATAAATTTTTTGTTATTTTAATAAATCCTTTTGCCATAGATTTACTTTTAGTAAATCTACATGTTCCAACACGTTCCTGCAAATTCAGCATTTGCAACATTATTCCTTTATTAAATCTATTTACTTTTAAATCATTTTTTTATTTTAATAAATTCTTTTCCCATAGATTTACTTTCAGTAAATCTAAACGTTCCCGTTAATTCAGCATTTTCAATATAATTATGAAATACAATTATTCATAAAAATTCCTTTTATTTTTCATAGATAAAATTCCTAGACATTTTAATGTTTTTCAATTGCAATTATGAATAATTGCATTATAACACCTAAGTCTTAATAAGCAAATATTATAATATAAATACCATGGAATAAACTAATTGAAGTTCAAGTTCTGTTCTGGATTTCAAAGTTACTGAAGCTCCGCGTAATTAAATTTAAAATTAAGTTAAAGAAAAGTAAATGTAATTAAATAAGTTAAAATTGATAATAAACAAGTGAGGGAAAAAAACCAAGGGTTTTTAAAAAGCACATTTTCAAAATTATATACGGTTTCTTACTGAGTATTTTATCATTTATTTTTATAAAAATATATGTTATGATAATATTATAATTTTGTTATTTCATTAATAATTAATTATATGACTAATAGTGAAATACTTAGAATACAATCCCAATGCATTCAAGAAAACCTGTTAATAAGTGCAAAATATAATGTTGGAGCTTCAATGTTAACGTTTAATTTTGGAAAAACTTACACTGGTGAATAAGTTACTGTTTTATAAGAACATAAAAGTTTTAATTTTGAAGACCTAGTAGCCCTTCAATGGGGAAGGTTCCCAAATTTTTGCTTAGCAAACTTATGATAGATCTGCTCACCCTCCTCCTGTGTTCACCCTTCCATTTTTTTCCGGTTCTAGGAAATCAATTTGGAACTCCAACAAAATTTGGAATTTTACCTAGAATATTATTATCTAACCAAAAATGGTTAAGACTAAGAAACAATTTCTTCAATTTAAAGAGACCCTTTCAAATTTAAGAAAAACCTTTAACGGATGTTGAAATATAATGCTGCAGCTGTAAATTTTGCATATTTGTAAAAAAAAATTTGAACAGGTGTTAAAGTTACAGGTGGTTGAAAATAGCAAAATTTCAATTTTCGAGCCCTTATAGCTCCTAAACAGGGGACGTGACAAAAAAATTTTGTTAACCGCCTCCTATTAATTTTGGAGGACCTAACTTCTCCCAAAATATCAAGAGCCTAAGGTTGAACCGTTTAGAAGATATATAGGGCCAAAAATTTTGCAAAATTTGTAGTTAGATTCTTGAGAAATTTGGCAACCTTTCCCATTGAAGGGCTATAACAACTTTTAAATAAAAAATTTACTGTTAGCAGTATCCAAGTAAATATTTCCAAAGTTAAACTCAGTATGTTATACAATATAATTTTGAAAATGTGCTTTTTTAGAAACCCTTGGTTTTTTTTCATCACTTGTTCAAGGTGGTTTCGCAGTCAAAAAGAGAGGCTTACACAATTTTTGGCGGTTTTTAATGTCGAGTCAAAACAGTTTGACCGATTGACTTGAAATTTTGCATAAATGTTCCTATTAGCAACCGTAATTAGTTGTATAAATTTGGTTGAAATGAATTAACCCATTTCGGACTGGCGGGCTTTCAAAAAAAATTGTGTTTCCGATTTATGTCCAATTTTACAGGTTGATTCTGCAGTCCAAGAAAGAGGTTGCAAAAAGTTTTGGACAAGTTCGATTAACCGGTTCCCACGACGAACCTATGAAGTTTTCTACAAATTTTATTTCCTTAAACGATTGAAAGAATTTTATTGCAAATTTTGTATCAGCATTTTAATTATAAAAACCCACGTGGATAATTTGGTTTTGACCTGTTTACACGCTTTGCACAAAGATTCAATGAAATTTTAAAATTTTTGGTATTAACGCAAGTAAGAAATAAGACTAATTTTTTTGCTCTCAAAAAGTCTAAAATAGTGCAAAAGCTAAATGAGATAATATTAATAAAAATAAAAATTAATTAAAAATAAAAATAAAATTAAAAAAAATATTTTTTTCAATATATACTTTAATTTGAATAGTACTAGCCACCTAAAAAGTAGAAAAAAAAAATTTGAAGGTAGATCTTGGGAATTTGTTACTGTTTAAATATAAAAGTAAATTGCTGGTATAAAAAACAGTTATTTTAATGTTTGAGCTTAAATGTTATAAATGATAATGGCACCACTAACCATAAAACTTCATTAATCTAAATATAATTATTGCTCATAGATTTATTTTGAATAAATCTAAAAACCTTCTTGCAAATTCAGCATTTGTAATATTATTCATAAATCTATTTACTTTAAATATTCAGATAAATTTTTTGTTATTTTAATAAATCCTTTTCCCATAGATTTACTTTTAGTAAATCTACATGTTCCAACACGTTCCTGCAAATTCAGCATTTGCAACATTATTCCTTTATTAAATCTATTTACTTTTAAATCTTTTTTTATTTTAATAAATTCTTTTCCCATAGATTTACTTTCAGTAAATCTAAACGTTCCCGTTAATTCAGCATTTTCAATATAATTATGAAATACAATTATTCATAAAAATTCCTTTTATTTTTCAAAGATAAAATTCCTATACATTTTAATGTTTTTCAATTGCAATTATGAATAATTGCAATATAACACCTAAATCTTAATAAGCAAATATTATAATATAAATACCATGGAATAAACTAATTGAATTTCTAGTTCTGTTCTGGATTTCAAAGTTACTGAAGCTCCGCGTAATTAAATTTAAAATTAAGTTAAAGAAAAGTAAATGTAATTAAATAAGTTAAAATTGATAATAAAAAACCGTTTTACAAAATATCGTTTGTTTTTTTTTTTTATTAATGGTAAAATCGAAACGAAAACTGGCGCAGTCGGTAGGATGTGCTAAGTGTTTGTTTTTAATATAGAAAAATAAAAAAAAAAAAACTCTTTGTGTTCACACATTTATAGTGCATTCAAAAAAAAAAAAACATTTTTTGTAAAAACTTTTAAAATTTTTTTACAAATGAAGTGTTAAAGTTTTTTTGCAAAAATAAAAACTATTAATAAAAATCAAAAAACTTTTTTCAAAAGAAGTGATAAAAGTTTAAAACATATTAAATAATTTTGTAAAACAGTTAAAATTAAATCAAAAAAAAAAAAACAATAAATAATACAAAAAAAATTTTTTATGCTAAATACATTTATAAATTAATTAAAAATGTTTACTACGTATATTGATAGTGATGATGAAGACACCATCCCATTCTACCCTCCACATACATAGGAAGAATAAGTAAAATATAAATGAAGTTTTTTTTTCTTAAAATAAAATAATAAATTTTAAAATAAAATTTTTTTTTTTTTGGTAAAATATTGGCATCTTCCCAATTTACTTAGAATATCATCAATATTTGGTATAGGGTATGTTACGCTAGTCGTACTCTTGATGAGCATGAAGTACACTACAGTACAATAGAAAAAGAATTATTGGCAATAGTATGGGCTACAAAATATTTTCGCCCTTACATTTTCGGAAGAAAATTTATAATTGAGACATACCATAAGCCAATCCAATGGCTCTTTTCCATAAAAGAACCTAACTCAAAACTGGTTCGTTGGCGACTAAAACTTTCCGAATTTGACTATGAAATTAAATATAAAAAAGGCGTTCAAAACGGTAACGCTGATCTTTATCACGTATAGAAGTTAATCTTAATGAACAAGAAATATCTGAAAACAATGAGAAAAATGAACTTATTGAAAATAATATACCAATTAGCAAATCTCCTTTAAATATATTTAAAAATCAAATTTCTATTCATAAAACAAACTCTGGTTCCCTTAGAATTAGGAACTTAAAAATATTTAATAAATGTAGGAAAGTAATCCACACTAAAAATTTTGATGAACAAACAGCCATTACTATCTTAAAAAATCATTTTAACCCTAAAACTATTAACGCAATTTATACAGAAGATTCTGATATTTTTAAAACTTTAGAAAAAGTATTTTTTGAACATTTTTCATCTAGTGGCCAATTAAAATTAATTAAATGTAACAAATTATTAGAAGATATAACAGATGAAGAACAACTTGCTAAAATAATAGAAGAAGAACATTTAAAAAACTATCACCGTGGAATTTCGGAAGTATGTAATGAATTAAAATTATTATACTACCATCCAAAATTATGCGATAGAGTAGCACAATTTATAAATAACTGCGAGATTTGTAATCTCGAAAAATATGAAAGAAACCCCATTAAAACTAAATTCAAAATAACAGAAACACCTTTTGGTCCCAATCAAATTGTCCATATTGACGTTTTTTATAGCTTAGATCAAACATTGTTTCTAAACTTTATAGATAAATTTACTAAGTTTGCACAAGCAATTAAAATTAATTCTCGAACCTGGACCGAATTCAAAAGAGCAGTTTTACAATATTTATCTATTGTGGGTATTTTAAGAAAAATAGTAGTTGATAATGAATTAGGGTTCAAAGCCCTTCCTTTACGTGAATTTCTTCAAAATCAATATATTGAAATTCATTATACCTCTAACAATAATCATACTTCAAACGCTGACGTTGAACGTCTCCACAACACTATTAATGAGCACATTAGACTACTTAAACATGACGAGCGAGTAAATTTAGACACCGTTGAAGAAAAATTTCTGAAAATTATAGCAATGTACAATAATACTATTCATTCCACAACCAACCATAAACCTATCGACTTCATAAAAGGGTAAAGTTAAAGATTCTGACTATGAAAATATTCGTAATAAAATTCTAAAAATTAAAGAGAAAACAATAAATACTCTTAATAAAAATAGAACTGATATTGAAATTTCTCCCGCATTAAATTTTGTAAAAGATCCACAAGGTGGAAAAAACCACTCGAAATTTAGAAAAATGGAAATAGAAATATTAGACGAAGATCATATAACTAATAAAGATACTGGTCTAAAGTATTATAACTCTCACGTCACACCCAACAAGAAATTTCAAGATAATAATAACCCATCAATCAAAGCAAAAACAATAAAAATTAAGAAGAAAAAACGAAATCAAAATCAAACTACAAATTTATAATAGAAAAAAAATTTTTTTAAGATTTTTATATACTTCTTTTTAGATCACAATGTTCAAATTCGCCCTTTTAATTACATTCATACCTTTAATACTACCACAAAAAATAGAAGTACAAAACATTGATAACAATAATGGCTATATTACAATAAATCTAGGTAGAAGAAAAATGATCAAAGACTTTAAAAAAATAATAATACATCTTATTAACATAACAGAATACGAAAACAGTAGAGAATTTATATACAAAAATTTTGAACTAATACAACCAAATTTTACTAATCCTATGTACAATACAATCAAACATAATTTTGATTTGCTAGACAAAAAGATAAATAATTTGAAACCACATAAAAGATATAAAAGAGGTTTAATTAACGGATTAGGTACTGGACTAAAATACCTATTCGGTACAATGGACTACAATGATGAACAAGCTATTAACGAACACATCGAAGCATTATTTAAAAACTCCATATCTCTCATTAATGAGAATAATAAACAAGTATTAATTAATAATCAAATTTCTGATCAAATCAATAATATCACAAAACAAATTAAAAATCAACAAAAAACAATTTCACAATACCTAAATTCTTTTAATATGCAAACCAATAACGAAATCTTGGCAATAGAAGACGAAATAAAATACATACAAAATATGTATCAAATTAATTATGATATAGACCTGCTTAAAACTCACATTGACGATATAGAACAAAACAAGTAGTATTGACAAGTAAATTAGGCATACTATCAAAAAACATTTTAACAGAAGAAGAACTTATTCTTCTTTCTGACTTTGAAAGCATTCAAGATATTCAAATTTTTGTAAAATTTCATTTAGAACAAATTGTTATTATATTACTAATTCCAGAATATAGTGCAAAACCGTTTTCTCAAATTCACATTGAACCAATACCGAATTTAAGTAATAAAACTATACTATTAGAAAATTATAATGTTCTTATAGATGATAAAAATAATGTTTATAATTCAAATGTTGAAAATAATTTAAAGAAAAATCTAAATATTATAGAAAATAAATGTATTAATAGTATATTTAAGTTTGAAAAAGCACATTGTAACATGCAAAAATTTATAAATAAAGAAGTTAATGAAATAATTAAAGGTATAATTATAACAAAAAATATTGAAAAAACAAATATAGAACAAAATTGTAATAACTTTAGTATTACTATAATAGGTAATAACTTAATAAAATATGAAAATTGTAAAATTAAAATAAATAATAAAACTTATGAAAATTTTTATACTAAAATTAATGATAAAATAATTTTACCTTTTTATAATACAAAAATAATTGAAAATAAAACTTTGAATTATATAAAATTCGAAGAGATTCATGTTAAAAATATAGATAATAATAGAAAACATATTAATGAAATTGTAAACAAAAAATATGAAAATTATGTAATTAATATATCTATCAATATATTTCTTATGCTTTTTATAATTATTGTAATTTTAATATTAAAATGTTTGTACAAAAAGCATAAGAAAATCATAGTAAATACTTCGTCGGAGCCTCAGACTAACGGTGGGGGTGTTATAAATGATAATAGCACCACTAACCATAAAACTTCATTATTCTAAATATAATTATTGCTCATAGATTTATTTTGAATAAATCTAAAAACCTTCTTGCAAATTCAGCATTAGTAACATTATTCATTTAATAAATCTATTTACTTTAAATATTCAGATAAATTTTTTGTTATTTTAATAAATCCTTTTCCCATAGATTTACTTTTAGTAAATCTACATGTTCCAACACGTTCCTGCAAATTCAGCATTTGCAACATTATTCCTTTATTAAATCTATTTACTTTTAAATCATTTTTTTATTTTAATAAATTCTTTTCCCATAGATTTACTTTCAGTAAATATAAACGTTCCCGTTAATTCAGCATTTTCAATATAATTATGAAATACAATTATTCATAAAAATTCCTTTTATTTTTCATAGATAAAATTCCTAGACATTTTAATGTTTTTCAATTGCAATTATGAATAATTGCATTATAACACCTAAGTCTTAATAAGCAAATATTATAATATAAATACCATGGAATAAACTAATTGAAGTTCAAGTTCTGTTCTGGATTTCAAAGTTACTGAAGCTCCGCGTAATTAAATTTAAAATTAAGTTAAAGAAAAGTAAATGTAATTAAATAAGTTAAAATTGATAATAAACAAGTGAGGGAAAAAAACCAAGGGTTATTAAAAAGCACATTTTCAAAATTATATACGGTTTCTTACTGAGTATTTTATCATTTATTTTTATAAAAATATATATTATGATAATATTATAATTTTGTTATTTCATTAATAGTTAATTATATGACTAATAGTGAAATACTTAGAATACAACCCCAATGCATTCAAGAAAACCTGTTAATAAGTGCAAAATATAATGTTGGAGCTTCAATGTTAACGTTTAATTTTGGAAAAACTTACACTGGTGAATAAGTTACTGTTTTATAAGAACATAAAAGTTTTAATTTTGAAGACCTAGTAGCCCTTCAATGGGGAAGGTTCCCAAATTTTGCTTAGCAAACTTATGATGGATCTGCTCACCCTCCTCCTGTGTTCACCCTTCCATTTTTTTCCGGTTCTAGGAAATCAATTTGGAACTCCAACAAAATTTGGAATTTTACCTAGAATATTATTATCTAACCAAAAATGGTTAAGACTAAGAAACAATTTCTTCAATCTAAAGAGACCCTTTCAAATTTAAGAAAAACCTTTAACGGGTGTTGAAATATAATGCTGCAGCTGTAAATTTTGCATATTTGTAAAAAAAAATTTGAACAGGTGTTAAAGTTACAGGTGGTTGAAAATAGCAAAATTTCAATTTTCGAGCCCTTATAGCTCCTAAACAGGGGACGTGACAAAAAAATTTTGTTAACCGCCTCCTATTAATTTTGGAGGACCTAACTTCTTCCAAAATATCAAGAGCCTAGGTTGAACCGTTTAGAAGATATATGAGGCCAAAAATTAATAGGGCTTTTTCCAACTTTGGGGGGCTGTAACTCCGTAACGGGTGGGGCTACAGAAAAAAATTCTTCTACGAAATTAATTTTTTTGTAATATCTACCCTTAAAAATTCTTTAATTGGTTAAAATTTCTTTACTCTATTTCAAACGGTGTAAAAGTTTTTGTAAACATACGGACGGACGGACGGACGGACAATGTCAAAATTAAGAAAAACCTTTGACACTAATTGAAACTTTCGTTTTTGAGCTTTCAATTTTGAATACAAATAAAAAAAAATTTTGACAGGTATTCAAGTTATAGGTGTTTAAAAGCTAAATTTTTAGCAAAATTTCAATTTTCGACCCCTTACAGCTCCTAAAGAGGGGCCGTGACAAAAAAATTTTGTTAACTGACTCTTACTTATTTCTAAGGATCTAACTTCTCCCAAAATTTCAAGTTTCTAGATTTAGCCGTTCCGAAGTTATGAGGGTAAAAAATTTTGTAAAACTTAGTTTTGAATAACGGTAAATTTTTGTACCGTATGGTAACCCTATACAATTGGGTTTTAAAAACTTATAAAGCTTATAAAAGCAGCTGTCTGTCACCGTTTTCAGGTTGGAGATATACCTTATAGAACTCTAATTATAACTGTTTAAATATGGGGCTTTTTTCAACTTTGTGGGTCTGTAGCTCCGTAACAGGGGGGGGGGGGGGGCTACAAAAAAAAGTTTGAACATTAAATTATTTTTATTGCAATACCTATCCATTCCTGATATTTTTTTGTCAATCGTAGGTAAAAAGGGACGGACGGACGGACGGACGGACGGACGGACAGAGTGAAGCTATATAGGCACATTTTTACAAAATTTTTTGAAAATGTGCTAAAAACCGTTTTACAAAATATCGTTTGTTTTTTTTTATTAATGGTAAAATCGAAACGAAAACTCTTAAAATGTTGAAAACTCTCATTAACCAAAAATTTATGGTAGATCTTTTGCATTTAAAAGTGTTTTAATATAAAAGTAAATACCTGGTTTAAGACTAACTGAAAGAAGAACAGTCTCCCGTAAAAATTTTTTATATGAAACTAATCGTCTATATAATTATTTGGTCTATGTTTTTATATTATCAAAGTGAAGTATTTTAGTTCTTAAAGTTACAAAATTTTAAAGAAACTATTCAAATAAATTAATTTTATTGACATAATGAAAAATAACGTCATAGACACTGGCAAGTTCATTTAAAAGTATATAATAAAGCTAATAAAGAATCCGAATAATAATATCTTTAAATTTAAATAACAAAACATTTTCCTTCTGTACATTTTTTGTAAGTCTTTGTTTTTTATCTACTTTGCAGTTGTTGTTTTTAGCACATTTTCAAAAAATTTTGTAAAAATGTGCCTATATAGTTTCACTCTGTCCGTCCGTCCGTCTGTCCGTATGTTTACAAAAACTTTTACATCGTCTGAAATAGAGTAAAGAAATTTTAACCATGGGTAGTTTTCGCAAAAAAAATTATTTCGTAGAAGAATTTTTTTCTGTAGCCCCACCTGTTACGGGGCTAAAGCCCCCCAAAGTTGGGAAAAGCCCTATATTTAAATTGTTATAACAAGAGTTCTGTTAGATATATTTTCAATCTGAAAACAGCAAACGATAGCTGGTTTCATAAACTTTATAAATATTGAAAAGGCAAATATTTAGGGTTGCCATACGGTACTAAAATTTAACATTACACAAAACTCAATTTTTGCAAAATTTTTGGCCACACATATCTTCTGAACGGTTCAAGCTACGGTCTTGAAATTTTGGGAGAAGTTAGATACTAAGAAACTAGTAGGAGTCGGTTAACAAATTTTTTTTGTCAAGCACCCTATTTAGGAGCTATAAGGGCTCGAAAATTGAAATTTTGCTATTTTTAAACACCTGTAACTTGAATACCTGTCCAAATTTTTTTTTAGTGATATACAAAATTCAAAGCTCTATAATTATATTTTAACATGTGTCAAAGGTTTTTCTTAATTTTGAAGGGTGACAAAGCTACAGCCCCTGCAAATTCCAAAAAAGCCCTATTTTTAAATTGATATAACAAGAGTTCTGTTAGGTTTATTTTCCATAAAAAAACGGTAGAAGAGAGTTGCTTTTATAGGCTTTACAAAAATATGTCGCTTAAATGTATAGGGTTGCCATACGGTACTAAAATTTAACATTACACAAAACTCAATTTTTGCAAAATTTTTGGCCACACATATCTTCTGAACGGTTCAAGCTACGGTCTTGAAATTTTGGGAGAAGTTAGATACTAAGAAACTAGTAGGAGTCGGTTAACAAAATTTTTTTGTCAAACCCCCTGTTTAGGAGCTATAAGGGCTCGAAAATTTAAATTTTTCTATTTTTAAGCACCTGTAACTTGAATACCTGTCCAATTTTTTTTTTTTATTAATATAAAAAATTTAAAGGCCCAACATTATATTTTAACATATGTTAAAGGTTTTTCTTAAATTTAAAAGCGGTTCCTTAAATTGAAGAAAGTGTCTCTCAGTTTTACCCATTTTTTCTTAGATTGTATAATTCTAAGTAAAATTCCAAATTTTTGTGGAATTCACAATTTAATTCCTAGAACCTAAAAAAATGGAGGGGGACGGAGGGGGGAGTTAGATGAAGTTAGATCCTTGAGAAACTTGGCAATCTTCCCCATTGAATGGCTATAACAACTTTAAATTAAAAACTTTATTGTTAGCAGTAAATTTTATAAGTAAGCAGTAACTATTCCCAAAGTTAAACTCAGTATGTAATACAATATAAATTTGAAAATGTGCTTTTTTAAAAACCCTTGGTTTTTTTCATCACTTGTTTAAAAAAAGATTTAATGTGTAATATTGCAGTTTTCTTCAAATAAAATCTAAAAATTAAAAAAATTCAATTTCGTATATACATAGTATTTTTAATAGTTTCCCCAAAAAAGAAGCCTACATTTCTCTCATAAAATCATAAACAGCTGGGTGGTACGGTGGTTAAGTGCCGACCTTTCATGGGAAAGGCCCCGGGTGCAAATCCTAGTGAAAGTGCAAAAAACTTTTCGATTTTCGACTAGACTCAGCTACCATTCGCCATTGGGTTCACATTAATGGCTTAATCAATAATTAATAATTATATATCTTTCATAAAAAAATACATTAATATAACAATATAAACAAATGCAAAATATAATCAAGTAATTTAATTGAATAATATAACTATTCATTTAAGGTATAGAATACAAAATTATTACAATATAAACAAAAATAGAATCTAAGCCGTTTCTACATTTTATAAGGCCTAGTACTATCTCATGTTTAAGTTGTATGTGGAATTCATTAAGACCAATTCTAATAACACGAATATAAAATGACCCCCTGTTCCAAATGTACCTATGGTATAGACAGGCTTATTAGCCTATCAGTTGAACAGTTAGTGCTTAAAAAAATAAAAAAAAAAACAAGGAAGAGCGTATTAGAACTTTCAGGTAAAATAATACATGGAAAGAAACGATTGTACGACCAATTCCAAAAGTTTGTCATCCTAAATATTCAAATGAGTTTAGACCAGTTAATATGAGTTCTTTATACGAAAAGATACTGGAAAAAGTAGTTAATTTGCAATTACAACATTATTTAAATGAAAATAATATTTTGTGTAATGAGCAAAGTGGATTTAGAGGAAAACATTCATGTGAAACTGCATTGAACTTTGTTTTTTATGAATGGAAATTAGCAAAAGAAAATAATTTTTGCTGTTTTCTTAGACTTTAAAAGAGCTTTTGAGACTGTAGACCGAAATATTTTATTAAAAAAATTCCAAAAATATGGTATTGACGATATTGAGCACAAATGGTTTAAAAGTTTTTTGGAAGCTACAACACAAAAAACATGTGTGGATGGTAAATTTTCTGGTAGTAAATTGATTCAAAATGGCGTTCCACAATGTACAATATTGGGAGTAATAAGTTTTTTAATTCATATAAATGATATAAAATAATGCATCAAATTTTCTAAAATTATACTTTTTGCTGATGATGTGCTAATATACATAGTTGGTAGAAATGTGGAAGAATGTTGCTCCAAACTCAATGAAGATCTACTCTTTAATTGGGTGTGTATGAATAAGTTAAAATTAAATTTGGAGAAAACAAAATGCATGGTAATGAATGATAAAACGGGAAGCAATACTGATATACGAATAGACAATAATACAATAGAAAGAATAAAGGTAACTAAGTATTTAGGAGTGCAAATTGATCACAATTTAACGGTAAATAAGCACGCATAGTATATATGCAATAAGATATCTCAGAAAGTTGGTTACTTAGGCAGAATACGGAATAAACTTACATTAAAAAGTGTAATAACAATATACAATACAATGATTCTTCCACATTTCCATTACTGTGCGTCTTTGTTGTTCTTATATAATGAAAATAAAAAAGAAAAATTACAAATCTTACAAAATAAAGCAATGAGAATCATATTAAAACGAGACAGAAGAACGAACATAAGATTTATGCTGGGAGAGCTAAAATGGATTTCTGTACGCCAGACACTTGATTACAAGACTCTGGTATTCATTAAAATGAAGAACAACATGCTGCCAGAATATTTAAGAAATCTTATAAATTATGTTGGAGAATCAACAAATTATAATTTAAGATCGGCAAACTTATGTAGACTTCCACTTTTCTGGAGAAATAACACTCAAAATAATTTGTTTCATAAAGACTTACAATTATTTAATAATCTTCCACCTGCAGTTAGAAATTTAACTAACATAAATAGTTTTACAAAACTTTGATCCAGTATTTGATTCATAATGAATTTTAAAATATAGTTAGATAATGTAGATTCTTATTCTTATATTCTTATTTTCTTAAATTTTGTAAATTAAATTTTATATTGGAATATGAGTTAAAAATAGTATACTATACTAATAAAATATATTTTTTTGATTTTTACGTAGGTTGGAATGGAATCTTCAAAAGACACAATGAGCCCCGTAGCTTGCCATTGCGTGTGGGATTCTTACCCACTAAACCACACCCTTCCTCTATTGCAATCTAGTCCTATAGGGCTAATGAGCAATTTTTCTTCTGGTTTTATTTTAGTTTTAAATATAGATTCCATCCAGCGATGTCTATCTAACTGTTTCTTTCTCTTATTATAGCTACACTAACTCAAAAGGCTTTACTCTTTTGAGTCGTCTGGCTATATTTGTATTATCCAGAAGCTGGACTACCTCGACATTTACATGGTTTTGGAGTCTTTTTTCGTGACTTCTTGCAAAATTTTGGATTTCTTTGTCTACAAATTCTATTTGCATATCTCTATGTAAGTCATAGTTTCTGATGAATCAGGGCGCGTTTACAATATTTCTTAGAACTTTATTCTGGAACCTCTGAATAACATCTCTATTACTCTTTTTGCTGCATCCCCATAGCTGGATACCATATGACCATACTGGTTTCAATATTTGTTTATAGAGCAGAAGTTTGTTTTGTATTGTCAAGGTAGAATGCTTACCTATGAGCCAGTACATTTTTCTATAACGGATTTGTAACTCTTCTTTCTTGTTTTTGATGTGGACTTTCCAGCGAAGCTTCGCATCTAATGTCATACCAAGATATTTGGCAGTATTTGAATAAGGTATTACTTCACCATTTATATATACTGGTTTATGGTAAATTTTTTTATTTGTGAAATCCACATGAATTGACTTAGCTTCATTTAATTTTAGCCTCCATCTTTTTGTATAATTTTGGATTTTTGTCATAGCTCTCTGCAGTTTTTCTGTAGATTCTTCATTATTTTCTCCGACAGCCAAAACCGCTGTATCATCAGAAAACGTCGCAATTATATTATTTTCAAGTGCAGGAAAATCACAAGTATGCAACAGATACAGTATTGGACCGAGTACACTTCCTTGAGGAACTCCAGCACTGATTTCTTTAAGATCGGAATATTCTCCTTCTTGTTTTATGTAGAAATATCTGTCTGATAGATAGCTTTCTATCATTTCCGAATGCTCTTTTGGAAGGATTGTTTTCAGTTTACAATTCAATCCCTTGTGCCACACCTTATCGAATGCCTGAGTCACATCCAAAAAGATTGCTGAACAGACTTCCTTCTCCTCTAAAGCTTTTTCAATAGTGTTTGTTATTCTGTGTACCATTGTTGCGTGTTTTTCTCTAAAGTCAAATTGGTGGTCCGGAATTAGATTCTTCCTTTCAATAACCGGTTTTAGTCTTCTCAAATAAATTTTTTCAAATAGTTTTGACATTATAGGCAGCAATGAGATTGGTCTATAGGACGATATCTCATTTGGTGGTTTTCCTGCTTTGGGTATCATAATGACCTCGGCCACTTTCCACAATTTCGGCACATATTTCAGCCTGAATGCAGCATTTATAAGATTTGTTATTTTAACTATTGCCTTTTCTGGTAGCTGCTTCAGAATTTGTCCGGTTATTAAATCATATCCCGGAGCTTTTTTAGATTTAATGTTGTTTTTAATTTCTTTTTTCACTTCAGCTGGATTTGTTAATGCGATTTCCTCTTGCTCCTGAATTTGTTCTACATCTAGATCTTCCTCTTCTTCTCCAGTGTTTACTTGAAATATCTTTTCTAGGTGTTCCGCAAATAATTTGGCTTTTTCTTTATTATCTCTCGCCCACTTTCCGTCCAGTTTTCTAATTGGAGGAATTGCTGCAATGGGTTTTTTCAGATTTTTAGCTTCCTTCCCGAGAGAGTAATCTGTAATTATATCATTTGTTAGCTTTTCCAAATATAAATTTATCGATTTGTTTTTCACTTCCTTAATTCTTCTTCTTAGTTGTTGGGTGAGGTTATTCAGCCTAGTTTTATCTTGTGGAGCTCTAGTTTGGTGCCATTTTTTCCTTGCTCTGCGTTTTATTGCAATTAGTTCTAAGATTTCGGCTGGATATTTATTTTCTTTTACTCTTTGTTTAATTACTGGAGTATTTTCCCACACTGTAAGTTGTATATCGTTAATGTAGTTTTCCACCTCCGCATCCAAATGTTCTTTGTATTGCAACGGTACAGCTAGTTGTATTTTTTCTTCCAGACATACTTTAAAGCTTTCCCAGTCAGTGTATTTATTGGCGAGAATCGGAATGCTCTGCTTTTCAATAGCGTTTTCACTTACAGTTAGCAGAATTGGTGAGTGGTCATTTCCTGCCTATCTTCTATATGTATGAAATTATTCGAAATGTTTTTAATAATGAAAAAATCTATTAAATCAGGTATTTTATTTGGATCTGTAGGCCAATATGTAGGTTTTCCTGTTGATATGGTTTCACACCCAAATTCGCTTGTTGCTTGGAATAATTCCCTGCCTTTGGTTGTTGTTAGCCGTGATCCCCAGTGTGTATTTTTGGCATTAAAATCACCTCCTATAACAAACTTTTTTCCTAGTTTCTTAAAAAGATCTAAATAATGATGTTTCTTGAGAGAGTACTTAGGTGGACAATATATACTTGCTACTACAATAAAGTAGTTTTTACATTTTACGTTTACGGCCATAGCTTGTATTTCTTCTGTTTCAAATTTGGCTTCTTCAAAATGTTGTATACTTTGTTTTATAATCACTGCACTTCCTCCTCTAGCAGAGTTACCTGGATGTATGCTATGATAAACTTTATAACCATGAAAATTAATATGCGTTTGTTTGTTAAAGTGTGTTTCTGCTATTAGACAAACATCTATATTATTTATGTCAAGGACTGCTTGTAGCTCTTGCTGGTGTAGTAGCAGTCCATTGGCATTCCATGAAAGTATTTTTAGTTTATTCATCTTTTCGATTTCGAAGCAGGTTTTTGTTACTGCTCTCTAGTGCTCCTATTCTACAATCCGTATCGACCATAGAACTTTCTATTTTGGTTACTTTTTTTAGTATAAGCAGAATGGATTGTTTTAAATCATTTTCTTGTTCGCTATTATTATTAAGTTTTTTACCCGCAACAACTTAAGTTTTACTGCTTCTATTTGTCTGGAAATCTTGCTTCACTTACGACGTTTGCAGATGGTTTCTGATTTGTTTTTAGCGTATTGTGGAGTATTCCTTTGTTGTGAATTTGGGCTCATATTCTTAAATTTGATTTTTTGCATTTCTTTTGCGATTATGCAGCCTCTATAATTAGCTGGATGTTGATTTCCGCAATGAACACATTTTGGTGGTTCACTTTTAGGTTTTAAACATTCCCTGGTATGGTGCCTACCTGCACATTTTACACATCTTGGGATTTTTCCACAATATTTTTGTGTGTGACCATATGCCTGACATGATTTACATTGTACTACAAGCTTATTTTTTCTTAGGGGCTCGATATTCACAATACATTTTAGAATACTTTTAATCTCGTATATTCTGCTAATATCTTCTTCCGCTTTGAAGGTTAACATAAACATGTTTAATGGTGCTTTATTCTTCCAGCTAAGTTTATTTGCAGCTCCTATTATTTTATATTCTCTATTTTCAAGATCTTTAATTATTTCTTCTGTTCTACACGAGTGAGGCAAGTTCTTCACCATAACTCGTATTGGCCTTTGCTGTTTGCTTTCGTATGAGTGCCAACTATATTTGTAATCTGATAGCGCTTTTGTTAAAGTTCTGTAAGCATCTTCATCTAACAAATTGATTTTTATACAATTCTTTCCAAGGAGTTTCATCTCAAACTGTTTTTCTGTTATTACTTTTTTTACTCTCTCGCAGAATTCATTATAGTTATTAAATTCATCCACAATTATTGGCGGTGGAGATTGTTTTTTCTTAACTTTTTCCGGATCGGTTATTTTTTTTGGCGAAATAACCTTTTTTGGAGTAGTTTCTTTACTTGGAGTGGTTTTATAGTCCATCTTTTTTGCGTTTGGAGGGGTAAGTGAGTCATTTAACTTCCTTTTCTGTTTCTGTTTCACCCTTATCCACTCAGTCTCTTTCGCTAATTCTTCCTCATCTGTAGAGTATACTATTTTTTTACTGTTTTCTGACTTTGATAAGTGTTGAACTTGTGAAGCTTGTAGAACTTGTGGTTTCTGCATCTTTAAATTAGTAATTTCATTTTTAAGATCCTGTATTTGTTTTTCCATATTGCTTATCAACTTCTTTAGTTGTGTTGTTTCATCGACAGCCTTCTGCCATTTGTTATACAGTGCTTGTTCATTTTGGAGTTCTCTAATTGGTGGTGATCTGTTAATTTTTCCGCTCTTCTTAAATGGTTCCGCTACATTGGTTTTTGATTTTTGGGCCACTGGCGACTCGACAGCCTTCTGCCATTTGTTATACAGTGCTTGTTCATTTTGGAGTTCTCTAATTGGTGGTGATCGGTTAATTTTTCCGCTCTTCTTAAATGGGTCCGCTATATTGATTTTTGATTTTTGGGCCACTGGCGACTCCTCTGACCTTCTTATAAGGTCAGCAAAGCACTCGCCGGCAGCCGTGGCTTCTGCCGACACTTTGGTAGATATCCCTACCGGATTTATTTCTTTATTATCGTTATTCATATTTTCTATTTTATATATTGGTTGCATTTTACCTACTGCCAGGAGTTTAACTGCCGTCCCTCAGGGATCAGACGCAGACCAGAGAGCCGCTCGTTACGAGTCAGTCGCTTCGGGATTTTTGTTTGAACTTTTAGTCGCCTTTTACGACAAGCAGTTCGTACTGCGGAAGTATTCTATTCCCCTACCGCAGGGGTAATAAAATTAATAAAAAAAAAATTAATTAATTAAAGAAGTTTCACTTTACATTGTTGATGTTTTGTACTTTATATTTAATTTCAGTATTCATAAAGGTATGTTTCCTGATGGCGTATGATCCTAATAATTATAGACCGATTTCCTTACTTTCCCTGATTTCTAAAATATTTAAAAAGGGAGTTAAATATACAATAGTAAAATTTAAAAAAAAAAAAAACTCTTTTAAAAAGAAGGGGTAAATCAAAAAATGCTTTACAAAAACTGTGTTATAAATTTTATAGTAGCCTTAATACTGGGAACTTCTCAGCTGCTTCGTTCATTAACATAGCAAAGGCTTTTGATACAAATAATCACGATTTACTATTAAACAAATTATTTTAAGCTGGATTCAGAGGATTCATGTAATTCCTATTATCATTCTCCAGAGTGTAAAAAGGTTTTGCTTAATTTTTCTAGTTCTAACAATAGTTCAATTTGTGTTTTCAATCGTTTTATTTCTTCTGAAAAATTGTGTTTTAAAATAGAAAATGTGAAGACTACATATTTAGAGACTTATATTTTGATAACAACTTAAATTGGTCTGAGCATTTCTTTCATTTAAAAAACCCTTTTAATAAAATTATTAGACATATGTATTATTTAAGTTCTTACTGCTCCTCAAGGGTTCTGAAATTGTTTTATTTTACTTTATTTGGTTTTAAACTTCAATATGGCATTACATTCGGATGTGGTACATATTTGATTAGAGTTCGACCTTTAATAATTGCGCAAAAGCACATTATAAGAATTATATTAAAAAAAAGCGGACTAACAACCAGTTTTTCAATTTTCGAATTTCTTAAAGTTCTACATTTTAGACATTTGTATTTTTTCAAAACCGTAAAATTGATCTTTTTAAGATCGAACTACCTAAAACAACGAATTATATCTAATCGAAATGCTCACTAATATTAAGACGTAACTTGTTTACATTAATGTAGTTGCTTCAAATTTATGATGTGTTGTGCACTGTTATATATTTCTTCTATTTCCTATTTTTGCCAAATTCTTGCTGTATATTATATTATATTAAAATAGTCAAATTTTGATTATTTTCCTTTTTACAATACATTTATTGCTTACCCTTAAATTTTGTTTTTTCTTTTATTGACTGTTTACAAATTAAGCTTTACCTGTTTCTTTTTTTGATTTATTATTTTACTCTTTAATTTTAATTTAACATTTTTCTACAGTATAAAATAAATAACGTTTTTTTAACTTATCTACTAAAGTATACTTATAACGTTATATTAATTTTTTATAAATTTTTCACCACCTGTTCATTTGGAACAATAGATTGATTTTTACTTATTTTTCATGATTTCATTTAAAAATTGTATCTAAGTTAAGTACATATCTTTACATTTACTTTTATTTTACTTATAAGATTTACATAATTAGTTGAGTTTGGATTGTTTTATTATATTATTATTCTGAATTTGTAATTTTTAATTTTCTTTTTATTATTTTGTTGTTTAATTTGTATATTCATGGAAAATAAACGAAATAATAATAATAATAAACTGTACTTATTTATTTAAAGACCGCCAATGCAAAAGGTTTTTTTCAGGCTTTACAAGTTATTATAAACATTTTTTCTAATTTTTTAGCACATTTTCAAAAAATTTTGTAAAAATGTGCCTATATAGTTTCACTCTGTCCGTCCGTCCGTCCGTCCGCCTGTCTGTCCGTCTGTCTGTCCGTCTGTCCGTATGTTTACAAAAACTTTTACATCGTTTGAAATAGAGTAAAGAAATTTTAACCATGGGTAGTTTTCGCAAAAAAAATTATTTCGTAGAAGAATTTTTTTCTGTAGCCCCACCTGTTACGGAGCTACAGCCCCCCAAAGTTGGGAAAAGCCCTATATTTAAATTATTATAACAAGAGTTTTGTTAGATATATTTTCAATCTGAAAACGGCAAACGATAGCTGGTTTCATAAACTTTATAAATATTTAAAAGGCAAATATTTAGGGTTGCCATACGGTACTAAAATTTAACATTACACAAAACTCAATTTTTGCAAAATTTTTGGCCACACATATCTTCTGAACGGTTCAAGCTACGGTCTTGAAATTTTGGGAGAAGTTAGATACTAAGAAACTAGTAGGAGTCAGTTAACAAATTTTTTTTGTCAAGCACCCTATTTAGGAGCTATAAGGGCTCGAAAATTGAAATTTTGCTATTTTTAAACACCTGTAACTTGAATACCTGTCCAAATTTTTTTTTAGTGATATACAAAATTCAAAGCTCTATAATTATATTTTAACATGTGTCAAAGGTTTTTCTTAATTTTGAAGGGTGACAAAGCTACAGCCCCTGCAAATTCCAAAAAAGCCCTATTTTTAAATTGATATAACAAGAGTTCTGTTAGGTTTATTTTCAATAAAAAAACGGTGGAAGAGAGTTGCTTTTATAGGCTTTACAAAAATATGTCGCTTAAATGTATAGGGTTGCCATACGGTACTAAAATTTACCATTATATAAAACTCAATTTTTGCAAAATTTTTGGTCCCATATATCTTCTAAACGGTTTAAGATAGGATCCTGAAATTTTGGGAGAAGTTAGATCCTCAAATATTAGTAGGAGCCGGTTAATAAAATTTTTTTGTCAAACCCCCTGTTTAGGAGCTATAAGGGCTCGAAAATTTAAATTTTTCTATTTTTAAGCACCTGTAACTTGAATACCTGTCCAATTTTTTTTTTTATTAATATACAAAATTTAAAGGGCCAACATTATATTTTAACATATGTTAAAGGTTTTTCTTAAATTTAAAAGCGGTTCCTTAAATTGAAGAAAGTGTCTCTCAGTTTTACCCATTTTTTCTTAGATTGTATAATCTATCTATCTATATATATAAAAGGGAATGTTTGTGTGTATGTTTGTTTGTTTGTTTGTTTGTTTGTTTGTTTGTTTGTTTGTATGTAGCGAATAGACTCCTAAACTGTCCAGCCGATTTTCATGAAAATTTGTATATAGGGGTTTTTGGGTACGGAAAGAAATCGTGGCCCAAAAATTTTGCTCTAACGGACCGCCAAGTTGGGGCTGTGGTGCAAGTATTTCAACTTCTTTGTTCTAAAATGAAAACGGTTTGACCGATTGACTTCAAATTTTGTATACGTGATGCTCTTTGAGAATTGAGTAGACACTATTAACAGTTTTGGAATTTATTAACCCATGTCGGGCCGACGGGTGGTCAAAAAAAATTTTGGGTCCAAACTTTGTCCGATTTTACGAAATTCTTCTTTACTTTTAAAGAAATCCCCAAAAAAAATTTTATTGAGTTCCATTAACCCATTGCGGCCCAAAAGCTTTTTATAGGTTTTTTCAATACTTTACTCTAAATTCGAAACGGTTCGACCAATTGACTTCAAATTTTGTATACGTGATGCTCCTTGAGAATTGAGTTGACAGTATTAACAGTTTTGGAATTTATTAACCCATGTTGGGCCGACGGGGTGTCAAAAAAAATGTTGGGTCCGAATTTTGTCCGATTTTATGAAATTCTGCTTTGGCTAAAAAGAAAACCCAGAAAAAAATTTTATTGACTTGCATTAACCCATTGGGGCCAACAGCTTTTTATAGGTTTTTTCAATACTTAACTCTAAATTAAAAACGATTTGACCGATTTTCTTTAAATTTTGTATACGTGCTCCCCTGTGAGAATTGAGTTGACACTATTAACAGATATGGAATTTGTTAACCCATGTCGGCCCGACGGTTGGTCAAAATAATTTTGGAAGCTAATATTGTCAAAATTTGCGAAGTACTGCTTTGGCTAAAAAGATAGCCCCAAAAAAAATTTGTTGAGTGATTTGGAAGCAAATTACGTCCAATTTTGCGCAATACTGCTTTGCCCAAAGAGAAAGTGTAGTTCCGTTAACCCAGTGGGGCACAGTGGCTTTTAATAGATTTTTGCGTTACTTAACTCTAAAGTAGAAACGATTTGACCGGTTTAATGTTACCGGATTTGACTCAAATTTTATATGTGTGAAGCAACTTGAAAATGGAGTTGAGTCTGTTAACAGTCGGTCTTGCGATTTTTCAAAAAATTTTTTGGAAGTAAATTACGTCAAAATTTGGAAAGTAGTTCGTACTGCTTTGAATTACAGAAAGTTTCAAAAATTACTAGAATAATCCTAGAAAAATCGTTTTAAAAAGATTGCTTTCACACATTTTAAAATTTACATGTGTAAACCGTGTGAAGTTTTGTGTTAACTTTTTGCAGTAACATCAAATTCAATTAAACCTCCATTGAGAGGCGCAGCAACGCGCACCGGGTATTAGCTAGTTCTAAGTAAAATTCCAAATTTTTGTGGAATTCACAATTTAATTCCTAGAACCTAAAAAAATGGAGGGGGACGGAGGGGGGAGTTAGATGAAGTTATATCCTTGACAAACTTGGCAATCTTCCCCATTGAATGGTTATAACAACTTTAAATTAAAAACTTTATTGTTAGCAGTAAATTTTATAAGTAAGCAGTAACTATTTCCAAAGTTAAACTCAGTATGTAATACAATATAAATTTGAAAATGTGCTTTTTTAAAAACCCTTGGTTTTTTTTCATCACTTGTTTTTTCTTAAATTATATACAAAATTTATATTTTAATAATGTTCCCAAATTAATGATATTCTTAAAATAACAATGAATTACCAGACTTAGATTTTCTCATAAATTTTTATATACTTAATAAAATGTAAGATGTATATAGTTATCAAAAGAATCTTTTGATAATTTATTTACACCCTGTATATTAAATATTAACCTAGCAGTAGCAGGATGTGCGCAGTTTTCAAAGAAATGTTTGATTGTTAATAAATTACCACACGAACAAGTTGGAAGATCTTGTTTTTCGACTATAAATCTGTGGGTTAGATTGGTGTGACCTATTCTTAATCTTATTAGAACTAATCATTCTCTCCGATTTAAACAGATAAATTAATAATTTTATTATTAAGAGTTTCTTTTCCCCATTTGTCATTCCACATTTTTTTTAAATTTTGATTTAAAACTTCGTTAAGGTCTTCATGAAAAAAAAGGAATTTTTTGTCATAGGGCAGTTTAATAGATTCCTTGGCCATTAAATCAACTCTATTATTTAGCACAATGTTCATGTCTCCTGGAAGGGAGCTAAGTAAGTCGGTAAATACTAAGAAATTTACTTTCTTAGTTGTGGTTACATATTTTACTGCTTTTTGGATAGCGTAAAGTTCTGCTGTTACGGAGCTACAGCCCCCCAAAGTTGGGAAAAGCCCTATATTTAAATTATTATAACAAGAGTTTTGTTAGATATATTTTCAATCTGAAAACGGCAAACGATAGCTGGTTTCATAAACTTTATAAATATTTAAAAGGCAAATATTTAGGGTTGCCATACGGTACTAAAATTTAACATTACACAAAACTCAATTTTTGCAAAATTTTTGGCCACACATATCTTCTGAACGGTTCAAGCTACGGTCTTGAAATTTTGGGAGAAGTTAGATACTAAGAAACTAGTAGGAGTCAGTTAACAAATTTTTTTTGTCAAGCACCCTATTTAGGAGCTATAAGGGCTCGAAAATTGAAATTTTGCTATTTTTAAACACCTGTAACTTGAATACCTGTCCAAATTTTTTTTTAGTGATATACAAAATTCAAAGCTCTATAATTATATTTTAACATGTGTCAAAGGTTTTTCTTAATTTTGAAGGGTGACAAAGCTACAGCCCCTGCAAATTCCAAAAAAGCCCTATTTTTAAATTGATATAACAAGAGTTCTGTTAGGTTTATTTTCAATAAAAAAACGGTGGAAGAGAGTTGCTTTTATAGGCTTTACAAAAATATGTCGCTTAAATGTATAGGGTTGCCATACGGTACTAAAATTTACCATTATATAAAACTCAATTTTTGCAAAATTTTTGGTCCCATATATCTTCTAAACGGTTTAAGATAGGATCCTGAAATTTTGGGAGAAGTTAGATCCTCAAATATTAGTAGGAGCCGGTTAATAAAATTTTTTTGTCAAACCCCCTGTTTAGGAGCTATAAGGGCTCGAAAATTTAAATTTTTCTATTTTTAAGCACCTGTAACTTGAATACCTGTCCAATTTTTTTTTTTATTAATATACAAAATTTAAAGGGCCAACATTATATTTTAACATATGTTAAAGGTTTTTCTTAAATTTAAAAGCGGTTCCTTAAATTGAAGAAAGTGTCTCTCAGTTTTACCCATTTTTTCTTAGATTGTATAATTCTAAGTAAAATTCCAAATTTTTGTGGAATTCACAATTTAATTCCTAGAACCTAAAAAAATGGAGGGGGACGGAGGGGGGAGTTAGATGAAGTTATATCCTTGACAAACTTGGCAATCTTCCCCATTGAATGGCTATAACAACTTTAAATTAAAAACTTTATTGTTAGCAGTAAATTTTATAAGTAAGCAGTAACTATTTCCAAAGTTAAACTCAGTATGTAATACAATATAAATTTGAAAATGTGCTTTTTTAAAAACCCTTGGTTTTTTTTCATCACTTGTTTTTTCTTAAATTATATACAAAATTTATATTTTAATAATGTTCCCAAATTAATGATATTCTTAAAATAACAATGAATTACCAGACTTAGATTTTCTCATAAATTTTTATATACTTAATAAAATGTAAGATGTATA
The DNA here is from genome assembly GCA_963082915.1 of Dolichopus griseipennis. Classification (NCBI taxonomy): domain Eukaryota; kingdom Metazoa; phylum Arthropoda; class Insecta; order Diptera; family Dolichopodidae; genus Dolichopus; species Dolichopus griseipennis. The sequence continues at coordinate 202,791,814 of OY720441.1, read as the reverse complement.
TAGTTATCAAAAGAATCTTTTGATAATTTATTTACACCCTGTATATTAAATATTAACCTAGCAGTAGCAGGATGTGCGCAGTTTTCAAAGAAATGTTTGATTGTTAATAAATTACCACACGAACAAGTTGGAAGATCTTGTTTTTCGACTATAAATCTGTGGGTTAGATTGGTGTGACCTATTCTTAATCTTATTAGAACTAATCATTCTCTCCGATTTAAACAGATAAATTAATAATTTTATTATTAAGAGTTTCTTTTCCCCATTTGTCATTCCACATTTTTTTTAAATTTTGATTTAAAACTTCGTTAAGGTCTTCATGAAAAAAAAGGAATTTTTTGTCATAGGGCAGTTTAATAGATTCCTTGGCCATTAAATCAACTCTATTATTTAGCACAATGTTCATGTCTCCTGGAAGGGAGCTAAGTAAGTCGGTAAATACTAAGAAATTTACTTTCTTAGTTGTGGTTACATATTTTACTGCTTTTTGGATAGCGTAAAGTTCTGCTGTACATATATATAATTGGAAATTTATTTATATGGAACATTTTTTCAATACTTTTGTGTTTAAAGGCACAACCTGTTTCCCCATTATACACAGATCCATTAGCATACAACTTGACGTAATGTAAATAATTTGAGTTACATTTTTCATTATATAGGGCTTGAAATTTTCTCGCTCGTTAAAGAAAAATCAATATTTAAGTTTAAAAGTCAAGGTGGTGTAGATTCAAATTTCATATAATTAAATCTATACTTATAAGGAGTTTAATATTTTTCTCCTAAAAGTTTGAGTCGAACATAGCATGGTTGATAACGATTAAATTTTTCTTTCATTTTCCCAAATTATTCATCGTTTTCTAACTTGGGATAAGGGATGTTTCTTAAAAGAACATAATTTGATAAGCAATTTTAGTCTTTGCTTTTCACGTCTATACTCAAGAGGATATTGTCCTGAATCAACAATAATACTAAGAATTTTAAGTAAATTTAATTTTTGAAAGTATTTTAAGTAAATTTATTTTTTACTCTCTTTTACTTTAATATTCTTTATGTGTTTTTTTGTCAAGCACCCTATTTAGGAGCTATAAGGGCTCGAAAATTGAAATTTTGCTATTTTTAAACACCTGTAACTTGAATACCTGTCCAAATTTTTTTTTAGTGATATACAAAATTCAAAGCTCTATAATTATATTTTAACATGTGTCAAAGGTTTTTCTTAATTTTGAAGGGTGACAAAGCTACAGCCCCTGCAAATTCCAAAAAAGCCCTATTTTTAAATTGATATAACAAGAGTTCTGTTAGGTTTATTTTCAATAAAAAAACGGTGGAAGAGAGTTGCTTTTATAGGCTTTACAAAAATATGTCGCTTAAATGTATAGGGTTGCCATACGGTACTAAAATTTACCATTATATAAAACTCAATTTTTGCAAAATTTTTGGTCCCATATATCTTCTAAACGGTTTAAGATAGGATCCTGAAATTTTGGGAGAAGTTAGATCCTCAAATATTAGTAGGAGCCGGTTAATAAAATTTTTTTGTCAAACCCCCTGTTTAGGAGCTATAAGGGCTCGAAAATTTAAATTTTTCTATTTTTAAGCACCTGTAACTTGAATACCTGTCCAATTTTTTTTTTTATTAATATACAAAATTTAAAGGGCCAACATTATATTTTAACATATGTTAAAGGTTTTTCTTAAATTTAAAAGCGGTTCCTTAAATTGAAGAAAGTGTCTCTCAGTTTTACCCATTTTTTCTTAGATTGTATAATTCTAAGTAAAATTCCAAATTTTTGTGGAATTCACAATTTAATTCCTAGAACCTAAAAAAATGGAGGGGGACGGAGGGGGGAGTTAGATGAAGTTATATCCTTGACAAACTTGGCAATCTTCCCCATTGAATGGCTATAACAACTTTAAATTAAAAACTTTATTGTTAGCAGTAAATTTTATAAGTAAGCAGTAACTATTTCCAAAGTTAAACTCAGTATGTAATACAATATAAATTTGAAAATGTGCTTTTTTAAAAACCCTTGGTTTTTTTTCATCACTTGTTTTTTCTTAAATTATATACAAAATTTATATTTTAATAATGTTCCCAAATTAATGATATTCTTAAAATAACAATGAATTACCAGACTTAGATTTTCTCATAAATTTTTATATACTTAATAAAATGTAAGATGTATATAGTTATCAAAAGAATCTTTTGATAATTTATTTACACCCTGTATATTAAATATTAACCTAGCAGTAGCAGGATGTGCGCAGTTTTCAAAGAAATGTTTGATTGTTAATAAATTACCACACGAACAAGTTGGAAGATCTTGTTTTTCGACTATAAATCTGTGGGTTAGATTGGTGTGACCTATTCTTAATCTTATTAGAACTAATCATTCTCTCCGATTTAAACAGATAAATTAATAATTTTATTATTAAGAGTTTCTTTTCCCCATTTGTCATTCCACATTTTTTTTAAATTTTGATTTAAAACTTCGTTAAGGTCTTCATGAAGAAAAAGGAATTTTTTGTCATAGGGCAGTTTAATAGATTCCTTGGCCATTAAATCAACTCTATTATTTAGCACAATGTTCATGTCTCCTGGAAGGGAGCTAAGTAAGTCGGTAAATACTAAGAAATTTACTTTCTTAGTTGTGGTTACATATTTTACTGCTTTTTGGATAGCGTAAAGTTCTGCTGTACATATATATAATTGGAAATTTATTTATATGGAACATTTTTTCAATACTTTTGTGTTTAAAGGCACAACCTGTTTCCCCATTATACACAGATCCATTAGCATACAACTTGACGTAATGTAAATAATTTGAGTTACATTTTTCATTATATAGGGCTTGAAATTTTCTCGCTCGTTAAAGAAAAATCAATATTTAAGTTTAAAAGTCAAGGTGGTGTAGATTCAAATTTCATATAATTAAATCTATACTTATAAGGAGTTTAATATTTTTCTCCTAAAAGTTTGAGTCGAACATAGCATGGTTGATAACGATTAAATTTTTCTTTCATTTTCCCAAATTATTCATCGTTTTCTAACTTGGGATAAGGGATGTTTCTTAAAAGAACATAATTTGATAAGCAATTTTAGTCTTTGCTTTTCACGTCTATACTCAAGAGGATATTGTCCTGAATCAACAATAATACTAAGAATTTTAAGTAAATTTAATTTTTGAAAGTATTTTAAGTAAATTTATTTTTTACTCTCTTTTACTTTAATATTCTTTATGTGTTCTGTCCACTTTAATTTAAGATCTAAAGTCATGCCAAGAAAGGTATGTTTTTCAACATATTTAATTGATGATCCATTTAGTTTAATGTTTTTCTGGTACACAATTTTGAAGCTTGGTCTTTATAAGTTTTAAACTATTTGATGATATAACTATTACTAAGTCATCTGCATACGTTGCATATTTTACTGACGCTTTCATTTTGGATAATAGTCCATTGACTGCTACTAAAAAAAAGTGTTACGCTCAAAAAAGACTTTTGTGGCACGCCATTTACACCTATAAATCGCCTATTAATGTAATACATTTTCTATTAGAAAGGAAGTTTTGAATAAATTTTACTAAGTTGCCTCTTAATCCTTTTTTTAAAAGTTCATCTAAAAGATTTCTTTTCCATATATAATCATATGTTCTTTTGAGGTCAAAGAAAATAGATACAAGAAAACGCTTAGTGGAAAAAGTTCCCATTATTTCTGAAGGAACCATTGAATTCTATTGTTTATGATTCTTTCTAAGAGTTTGCATAGACAATTTGTGAATGATATCGGTCTGTATTTGTCCGTGTTTTTTAGATATTTTCCCTTTTTCAAAATTGGTATAAGTAGGGCATTTTTCCAATTTAACGGAAAGGTAGCAGTTGTGTAAACGTCGTTGTAAAGATTAAGAATTTGATTTATTTGATTGGGATTCATGTTTTAAAGCATTTCGTAGTGAATTAAATCTGATTCCGGTGAGGACCCAGTACACTCTGATAAGGCGTTTTGCTATTCAGGCAAAGTAAATGGTACATTATAGTGTTCATTATTTTTTTCAGGTAGAAGCAGTGGGTTTGTTTCAATTTGTGCTTTATATAGCAAAAAAGAATTGTCGTAGTTCTTATTGCTTGAAGCGTTAGAGAAAGCTTTTGAAAGCTCTTTTGAAATATGTTTCTTATCAGTTATTACTTTGTTATCAACTAAAATTGAAGTAATATTCGATGATTTATATTTTCCATTTAATTTGCGTATTTTTTCAAAGAGTTCAACGTATATGAAAAAGTATAGTTTTGAGCAAAATGCATTTGAAGTTTTTTTGAAACAAAAAATTTTGATTAAGGTCTCAGAACTTCAAAAAATTATACTGAAAATTATTTTAAATAAAGGTATAATATTTTTGAAAGTGTCATTGATTTATTAACATTAGTGCAATTTTAAAAACTGAATTATAAAATAAGAAATTTTAGTTGAAAGATTTGTTCGGACTTCTTACGTTGTTTTATTTTTGGCAGTATTCCTATGTAATAAATTATACAATGTTTTTTTTTTTTTTTTTTGTATGAAATACATCTTTTTAATTTTGATTATACGTTGTTTTATTTTTATAAAAAATATATTTTTACTTCATTTTAAAATATATTTTACAACTAAAAAGAATTATAATATATAAACTAAATAAACTAAATATAAACTAAAATAAACTAAAAACAATTCATATTAACAAAAAAAAATTAAAATAATTTAAATAATTACTTTTACTTCCTTTGAAAATAATTATAATTATTCAAAATCATCTTCTGAATAGTTTGGCTCATCCAAACAGTTTTTAACTGTTAAAAGTTAACATTAACTTAAGTAAACATTAACTGGCAAAGGTCCATTGCGGCATAGTGCAACTAAATCTTTTTTTTTCGCTTTACTTATTTCTAATTGTTTACAATATTTTTTGTTTAGTTGTAATACAGTACATTAACAACTGATCGTCTTTTTTTTGTTTGTGTAAGGTAAATTGAAAAAAAAGTTGCCTTCGCAGTCAGTTTTATATTCTATTATATTTAAATTTGACTTAGATACTTTAAGAGTTTTGATTCTAAGCCAAGAAATTTTATCTCCATTAGAATTTTGATGCAAATCGTGTTGAAATGTATTAAATAAAGATTTTAAGTCATAAAAATTTGAAAACTTAAGTTCGTTAACTATGTAAGGGTTCTTACGTGTAGCTATCCTTAAAATAGTAGGCCATTCTGTTGGAGAATATATTGACAATCCTTTTTTTGCTTTTTCTATAGCAGAGTGCATGCTGTCCACCTCCATTTGAGTATGTCCAGACTCAAGGTATTTTATCTCAATCGTATCAAAATGTAAAACTTTATTGCAATTTGCCAGAAGTCCAGCAATGTATCTGCAAATATTATTTTAGAAAATTATTTTAAATAAATAGCAATTTTATAATAAGTACACATAATAATCAACACATGCATAATCTACAGTACATATATATACCTATTTCGATTTTGCCCTCCACAGTAATCAGAGTACAAAATGATGTGTTTGGTAGTTATATGAAGTGATTGAAGATGTTTAAATAAAACGGACCCAATTTCATCTGAACCCCTTTCCCCATCTGTCTCCATCCAAAAGTTGCAAAATCCTTGTTTCGTTACTAAATCATATAATGTTAAGTTGTATGATGCAAATTTTCTGGTATAATAGAATGAACAAGGCGCGTAAAGAACTGATTGCAAATCAAATGTATAAACTTTCATTTTCTCATTTTTTCCAGCTTCAATTTTATCCTTATCTTTTTCACTTCTAGCTGAATTTTTGTTTCTAATGTGTTGGGTGTACTCATCTTCTAACGAGCATTTATCTACACAATTTTTATATTGTTCGCATTTCCTGCATGCATATTTTTTTGGTACATGGAATGAATAATTGAATTCAGTATTGAAAATTGTTCGGTAAGTATGTTCGCTTATTTTATTTTCAGGAATTTTTTCTTTGTACAAATCGTACATTTTTTTTATGTTTAAATCACTAGCTAAATGAAACCTTTTTGAATTTTTCCTAGTATAATGAGATTCCACGCTCGGGGAGGATTTTATATGTTCCCTAACTGAATTTTCAATTGCAACATCAATTTTTCTTGCATTTTGTGTTAAACCTCGATTATCTTTATCGACTGGCTTCTTTAGTTTTTCTTTATTTTTCACGGTCATCACCATTGCATCCGAAATATTTAGAGAAAAGCATGTAAAAAACTATTGAATAAAACAGTTAACTGTTGTATACACTGTTTCAATTCTTTGAATTTCAAATAAAATAATTTTTGGTTGAATATTAAAACAGTGTATTCAATAATATGAAATAACGTATATCTTTTGTACACCATTTCACTTTTTTGTTTAATAAGAAATTATTTTTTTGTTGGATTTTAAAACCACGTATTATATTCTTACGTTGTTTAATATTATTAGAACTTACGGAATGATATTGAATGAAATTATATAAAAGTAGCATACACTATTTTATTTTTTTGTAAAACAAAAATTTAATTAAACATTTTTTTGTAAAATAATGTATAGACTTCTAAGACGTTTTAAATTTTTATAAAAATTTAGGAATATAAAATAGAAGAACGTAAACATATTTTACACTATTTTTGTTTTTTAACTTAGCAAAAGTGCATTATACAATAGTTTTATTTTTATCAAAAACATATATTACAATCAGCACTTAGAATATTGCAAAATATTTATATATATAAAATCGAATACGGCGAATCCAATGGCGCTATAATCGAAAAACAACGTATAACTATCATACATTGTTTCATTATTGACCGGACGATATACTCTATTATTTTTCCCCGATTATTTATTTAGTCAGAACCCCATAAAGGATTATGACACTTAAAATCCCCTAGTAATATGAAAGTACAATCAAACTGATTGATTAAATTATCAATTTCAACACGAGAAACATTATCTCTTCCAGGAAGATAATATTTCAAATATAAAATTTTATTGGGAAAAACATCTTAACTGCCACTGCTTGTAAAGTGGATTGAAAATTAACTTCGGCACATATAAATTTATCGTTTATAAGAATTGCAACTCCACTATGAGCTACAGTATCAGAGAAAACATTTTTATAAAAAGTATTGTAGTACTTAAATGAAGGAATACTATTAAATTTAAATCTAGTATATTTAAACCATTACCATTCCGTCGTATGATATTAATATTAGATCTACTCATTAAATACTATGTTGGGTATTTCTGATTCAGAAAACCTATTAGTACTTATTTCTTTAACATTATTTATTTTAAACTTAATTTTTAATTTTTTATTTTCATAAATTTTTGCTTTTTTAATAGCTTTCAAAGCTCTTTTTGAAATTTTAATAGGAGGTATTATAATATTTTTACTATTTTGAATTTTATTTTCATTTCATTTTTTAATTTAAGTTGTTGCTATATTATTTTGATTTACAATATTTTTATCCTCTTGAGTTTCTTCGAGGTTTGCTGTTTCATTTGCTGTTGTTGGTGTAGTTTCATTTGTTGAATAATTATATTCTGTTTCCATTTCGTTCTGATGTCGCGAAACTAAAAATATGTAGATCACCATCTACCATTAAATTGTTTTCTTTATTTTTTCGTTTAATTCTTCTAAAATCTGTTACATATTGATTTTTTAGACTATCTAAATTATGTTCTCGTTGAGATATTTTAGATCTTGACAAAAAGCTACTCCCTTTTTATTATTTAGTATTTCATGTTCATAAACGTTAACATTTATTTTGGAGTCTAGATTTCTTAATTGAACTAAATTTTTTCCGTGGGTGACTGTTTTTGTTTCAATAAGAATTTTCCCAATTCTTAATTTTGTGCATTTTTTGATATCACCAGCTACCGATGATATTACCGCTTTTATTAAACAAGTGATGAAAAAAAACCAAGGGTTTTTAAAAAAGCACATTTTCAAATTTATATTGTATTACTTACTGAGTTTAACTTTGGAAATATTTACTTGGAAATAGTTACTGGTTACTTATAAAATTTACTGCTAACAGTAATGCTTTTATTTTAAAGTTGTTATAGCCCTTCAATGGGGAAGGTTGCCAAGTTTCTCAAGGGTCTAACTTTATTTAACTCCCCCCGCCCGTCCATTTCCATTTTTTTAGGTTCTAGGAATTAAATTGTGGATTCCACAAAAAATTGGAATTTTACTTAGAATTATAATCTAAGCAAAAATGGGTAAAACTGAGGGACACTTTCTTCAATTTAAGGAACCGCTTTTAAATTTAAGAAAAATCTTTAAAATATGTTAAAATATAATGTTGGGCCTTTAAATTTTGTTTATTAATAAAAAAAAAATTGGACAGGTATTCAAGTTACAGGTGCTTGAAAATAGCAAAATTTAAATTTTGGAGCCTTTATAGCTCCTAAACAGGGGGCTTGAAAAAAAAATTTGTTAACCGACTCCTACTAATTTTTGAGGATCTAACTTCTATTAAAATTTCAGAACCCTATCTTAAACCGTTTAGGAGATACATGGAACCAAAAATTTTGCAATAATTGAGTTTTATATAATGGTAAATTTTAGTACTGTATGGCAACCCTATACATTTAAGCAACATATTTTTGTAAAGCCTGTAAAAACAACTCTCTTTCACTGTTTTTCGATTGAAAATTATCTTAAAAGAACTCTTGTTATATCAATTTAAATATAGGGCTTTTTTAGGATTTGCAGGGGTTGTAGCTTCGTCACCCTTCAAAATTAAGAAAACCCTTTGACACATGTTGAAATATAATTATAGAGCTTTCAATTTTGTGTATCACTAAAACAAAGTTTGGACAGGAATTCAAGTTACAGGTGTTTAAAAATAGCAAAATTTCAGTTTTCGAGCCCTTATAGCTCCTTAATAGAGGGCTTGACAAAAAAATTTTGTTAACCGACTCCTACTAGTTTCTAAGTATCTAACTTCTCTCTAGCTTGAAACATTCAGAAGATATGTGAGGCCAAAAATTTTACAAAAACTTAGTTTTGTGTAATGTTAAATTTTAGTATCGTATGGCAACCCTAAACATTTGCCTTTTAGATATTTATAAGTTTATAAAATCAGCTATCGTTTGCCGTTTTCAAAAGTTTTTGTAAACATACGGACGGACGGGCAGACGGACGAACAGAGTGAAGCTATATAGGCACTTTTTTACAAAATTTTTTGAAAATGTGCCAAAAACGAGATATTTTCTCCATACCAAAATTTTCTTCAGTCTTTCAATTAGTAAAACTGTTATCCCTTGTACATCATTTTTAAGTTTTTAAATTTTGTTTAGGCCTAAAGAGTTTGGATTAAGACTCAAGAGATCGGAGGTTCCATTAGCCCCAATTTTATTTAAATCAAGTTTATTTTTTTGTATTTGTTTAATTAATAGTATATTGAAAATTAGTTTAAACTTAAGTATTTATAATTTATATAGAAGTTATAATTTTAAAATTTCTTGTAGAAAACCAAATTAAAACACGTGTTTAATTCAAATCAAACAGAAAACAAGTAAAGAAACAGTCAGTCGGTGCAACCGATTTAGAAATACCCTACACTTATTTGGTTCAAATTTAAGGACATATCCATAAGTCATTTTAACACCATAAAAGCTGTTATTAATTTGATCGTAATACATAGCTAACCAAATTAACTTTATAATACTAAAAACAATTTCTAATTACAATATCTATTAAAAAATATTACAAATTCCTACTAATTTATCTATTTAAAAATATTAAAAAACAAAAAAAAACTTGAAATAAATGAAAATATATTTATTCCAATTCAATTACAAAATGAAGAAAATTCCAATTATTAAATTTTGTTATAAAAAGATAAATCCAAAATTTTTCAAAATAGCAATTATTTTAAATGGTTAGTTTATATACCTAATAGAAAAGCTTATAAAAGCAAAATATGCAATAAATGTATTTCTAAAATACAATAACAAATTTAGACCTTTTCATATAATTCATTTAAATATTAAAATAAGTTTTACATAAATGCAGAAAGTACCTTTGAACATAGCTGAACCACTACAATTAAGTCTAAATTTCGGGGACATATAGGAAATAGGAAATATATTCTTTGGCTTCGAAATTAAACTCGACCAGAACCAATTCCCATGGTACTTTCATTACTCCAATGGGGCCCAAATTTCCAAGACACTTAGGAAATAGGAAGGGACACCTTGATACCAAATTTGGAGGTTGTATCTTCATTTGTTTCGGAATTATGCTCGTTTGGCCTAAATTCAATCAAAAAGTTCTAGGTTCCGAACCCATGGTCCAATCCCGAACTTACGCAATCCCCAAAGTAGGTTCGTTACTAGTAACCTACAGCACAAATTTGATGAAGATAGCGTCATTAGTTGTTGCGTTATCGTGAGTTTTTATATATGTTCGTTAGCCCTTAGACCGATTAAAAGGTCCAGAATCCGAACCCATGGGCAGATTTCGCCCATATGCAATTCCCGCCGTACTTTCAGTCCTAATAACCTACAGTTAAAGTTTCATCAAGATAACTCCATTATTTTTTGAGTTATCGTGCCTACGAACGGATGGACATGGCTACATCGACTCAGGAGGTCACGCTGATCACAAATATATATACTTTTCCATATTAGCTCGCTTCCTTTAGGTGGTTACAAACACCATACCAAAGTTAATATACTTCTTTACCTATTCTATAGGTGTAGGGTATAAAAATATGAACAAGTAAAGAAAGAATTAATCAGTCAATGCAACCGACTTAGAAATACCCTGCCTATTTGGTTCAAATTTAATGAGAAGTCCATAAGTCATTTTATTTATGTATTTATTAGTTTAACACAAACTTTACAAAATTTTAACAATTAGTTTTATACAACATATAAAAAAATAGCTTATGAATTAAGTTACAATTTCATATTTCTTAAATTAAAATTTAAGTGAACAATAAAAACAACTAAATATATATAAAAACGAGGAAGATTATAGTTGCCCTTGTCAACTTTTAGATACCCGTGCATACCCACTATGGTGTATAAAATAAACCGTAATTTACTTCCCTTATACATTTAACTCATTACCCCATAATTTTGACGTAAAAAAAAAAAAAAATTAACAAAAAAAAAAAAAAATCACAAAACAAAAAACAAAATTTTCATTCATTGTCCCATAACTTTAGCTTAAAAAAAAAAAAAAAAAAATAAAAAAAAAAAAAACAAAAAAAAAAAATTTGGCCCACTCTAAAAGTCCGAAGGTCCGAGTGATGTCCAACTTTGCCAAGTAACTTGACCTATTAATTTATCTGCCCAATTTTAATTTTAACCTTGTATCTTCATTAGATTCAAAGTTATTGAATTGAAAACTTTGTATGGCAGCCCCCCGAAAATGGGGCCCTAACATTTTGAAACTTCATATAAGTGCTCGATTCATTATATAACTAACCGTGTGTAATTTTCAGCCTCGTAGTACAATTAGTTTTGAAGAAATTCATATTGGTGCAAAGAAGTTGTATAGCAGCCCCCCGAAAATGGGGCCCTAACATTTTGAAACTTCATATAAGTGCTCGATTCATTATATAACTAACCGTGTGTAATTTTCAGCCTCGTAGTACAATTAGTTTTGAAGAAATTCATATTGGTGCAAAGAAGTTGTATGGCAGCCCCCCGAAAATGGGGCCCTAACATTTTGAAACTTCATATAAATGCCGGAGTCATTATAAAACTAACCGTGTGTAATTTTCATCCCCGTAGTATAAATAGTTTTGAAGAAATTCATATTGGTGCAAAAAAGTTGTATGGCAGCTCCCCGAAGCCTTGGTCCGATTTTAACCAAAAACAATAGGGAACCTAGAAATTGTCTAAAAATGACATTGTGTGAAATTCAAGACTCTAGCCCTTTTAGTTTTTGAGTTATCGTGCTGACGGACGGACGGACGGACGGACACACATAGCTAGATCGATTCACTTTTCGATGCTGATTCGATACGTACCCTTGACACTATATCTAGCTCGTCTAGATCGATGCGTTACAAACGGAGGAGTAATTTTAATATACCCGATGTTCATATATGTATGCACGGGTATAAAAAAAAGAATTTATATTTCTATTTATACATCTTAAGTTTTTGTGTTTGTTTTGAAAGTGTGAAATCGATGTTGTTCTTGTGTTTATTACCCATTATCAACATCCTATGAATTGGTTCATAATTGCCATAATTTGTTTTATGAAAACATAACGTAAATAAATTAGTATTACGTAAACGATTATTTGAATTAATTTTAATGTTATTGAGGATTTGAGGAGAAGAAATGTTACCTTTTACAACTTCAGTAATAAAAATATCATCAGCAACTTCTCGTCTTAGTTTTAAAGTTTTCAAGTGAATTAAATTCAACCTATTTTCATAAGGAGGTAAGATCAGCGGATTTGACCATTGAAGATTTCTCAAAGTAAATCTTAAAAAATTTCTTTGCACCGCCTCTATCCTATTAATATGTACCTCGTAAAATGGTGACCAAACTTGGCTAGGATATTCTAAATTAGGTCTAACCAAGCACAGAATTAGCTTTATTTATAATATAACAGAAATGAAGTTTAAAGTTAAGCTTATCATCGAAGTAAACGCCTAGGTCTCTAATAGAAGTCGTTTTAGGAATGCTAATTCCGTTCAAGCAGTAATTAAAACAAATCGGATTAAGACGACGTGTGAAACACATATGTGCACATTTATTTACATTTAGAAGAAGATTATTGTTTTTACACCAATTAAAAAAATTATCTAAATCATTTTGTAAAAGTAAAGCATCATTTAGTGACTCAATTTTCTTAAAAATTTTCATGTCATCCGCATATATTTGAAGCTCACTATTAACAATAACTGAAGAAACATCGTTTACCGAGATTATAAAAAAAAGAGGACCTAAGGGACTGCCTTGTGGAACTCCGGAATTGGCGTTAAAAAGTTTAGAAGTGATGTTTCTAAATAAAACACTGTAGGTCCTATCAGATAAATATGAGTCAACCCATTTCACAAAAATATCTGGGAAACCAAGTTTTCTCAGCTTTATCAGTATTAAAGAATGTGGTAAAACATCAAATGCTTTACTATAATCTGTAAAGATAACATCTGTTTAAAAACCTTCTTCCATATTTTTTGTAAAAGTTGAAACTGACTCAACAAGATTAGTAACTGTTGATTTTTTATCCATATATCCATGTTGATTATGAACCAAAAAAGATATACAGTAAATATGAATTGAATCATACATTATTAATTCGGAACAAAAAACAGTTTTGGAAGTGAAGAAATAAACTCGTCACTTTTCCTCTTGGAATTAACAAATTTCCAGAAGCATTTTGGATTTGATATTATTTATGAAGATGTACTAGAAATAAATTCATTATAGAGTAATTCAGACAATAATTTAAATTCATCAAAAAGAATTTCAAATCTATTATAGTCATGCGAATTCTTCGATTTAGGATAACAACGTCAAGCTTTATTCTTTTTATTTCTGAGTTTTCTCAAATCCGAATTGAACCATGGTGGACTTAATAAAGAGTTTCGGTTCTTAGATTTTGGTACAAAATGCCGAAAGCCTTCAAAAATAACTTCATAAAACCTTTTTGTCATTATATTAACATCTGTATTATTAAATACAGAATAAAAATCAAAGGAACTAATGAATTCATTTTAAGCAGCAAAGTAAGCTTAAAACTTTGAGGTTAGTACGAGTTTTACCTTCTAGAACACGATTATACGAATCATTGTGAAGGTAAGCTAAAAATAACCTAACGTTATTATAAACTCGTTCCTCCCGAAATCTTGAAAGAGCATACGCGCCCTCTCCGAGAAGTGATTCATGAGTCATTCTAGTAATGGGTGGCATAAGAGGTTTAACAAACGACTTTTTTATTGTACCACTATTTACAGTATTACAATGACTTTCTTCAAGTACATCTGTAGTTGAAACCGAATTAATGGCTCCATTTTCATACTGGTAATATTATAACCATTGTCAAGTTTACTATTGTGGGTATATCACCATGTACAAAATTAGAGTACTTATTTTTATATTTTATCAATAGAAGAAGTTGAATAAGTAAGTGAAGTTAAAGAACTATTATTTCTCGAAGTCGAATAAGTTAAAGTATTTAAAGAACTAGTATTATTATTACTATTGTCCTATTGCTATTATCAGTACTTATAATACTATTATCATTATTTATACTAATAGTATCAACACTATCATTAACAACATTATTAATATTATTGTTAATCGGTTACATTAAATTAGTACTAAACAAGTAAAGAAACAGTCAGTCGGTGCAACCGACATAGAAATACTTTACACCTATTTGCTTCTAATTCAATGACATATCCATCCATAAGTCATTTTAACGCCATAAAAGCTGTTATTAGATTGATTGTAAGACATAGCTAGCCAAGTTAACTTTATAATACTAAAAACATTTTCTAATTACACTATCTCTTAAAAAATATTACAAATTCTTACTAATTTATTTATTTAAAAATATTAAACAATAAAAAAACTTGTTATAAATTAAAATATATTTATTCCAAATCAATTACAAAATGAAAAAATTCTAGTTATATATTTAATAATCCAAATTTTTCAAAATTGCAATTATTTTAAATGGCTAGTTACTATACCTAATAAAATAGCTTATAAGGGAAATATGCAATAAATGTATTTCTAAAATACAATTACAAATTTAGACCTTTTCATATAATTCATTTAAATATAAAAATAAATTTTACATAAATGCAGGAAGTACCTCTGAACATAGCTGAACCACTACAATTAAGTCTAAATTTTGGGGACACATAGGAAATAGGAAATATATTCTTTGGCTTCGAAATTATACTTTGTTCGGCCTCAAATCGATCAAAAGCTTCTAGAATCCGAACTCACTGACCAAACTCGACCAGAACCAATTCCAATGGTACTTTCATTACTAGTAACCTAGAGTTTAAATTTCATTAAAATAGCGGCAATATTTTTTGAGTTATGGTATTGTTAAGATATATGTTTGTTAGCCCTTGAACTTTTTAAGGGTTCCAGAACCCGAAATTATGGTACGATTTCGCCCATATGCAGTCCCCGTCATACTTCTACTACTAGTTAACCCTTGTACACAACTGGAACGTTCTATCTTAATTTTAAGTTACAAGTTTTATTAATTTCGATGATAAGCTTTTACACATTGGGGGTCTAAGAGAGGTACTGAACCACCACTCCAATTGATCCAAAATTAAAGGGACACGCCGGAAATAGTAAAGAACACCCATGTGCCAAATTTGAAGCTTTTACATTTCTTTCAAGTTACTATCTTTATTAATTTCGAAAATAGGCTTTAAGGTCCTTGGAACTGAGTGGCTGGTCCACACCCACTACTCCAATTGTCTCAAATTTCAAGGACACTAAGGAAATCGAAAGCGACACCCTGAAACCATCTTAATTGGTTTCGGAATTATGATAGTTTGGCCTAAATTCGATCAAAAAGTTCTAAGTTCCGAACCCATTATCCAATCCTCACCGTACGCAATCGCCGCCGTAGTTTCATTACCAATAACCTACAGCACAAATTTCATGAAGATAGCGTCATTAGTTGTTGAGTTATCGTGATTATTTATATATGTTCGTTAGCCCTGAAACCGATTTAAAGGTCCAGAATCCGAACCCTTGGGCTGATTTCGCCCTTATGCATTCCACGCTTAACTTTAAGCACTAGTTAACCCTTGCACACAATTTGAACGTTCTATCTTAATTTTAAGTTACTATTTTTAATAATTTTGATTATAAGCTTTTAGAACTTAAGAGGTCTAAGAGGGATACTGAACCACCACTCCAATTGATCCCAAATTAGGGGGACGCGCAAGGGATAGTAAAGAACACCCTTGCGCCAAATTTGAAGCTTCTACATTTTTTTAAGTTGTTATTAATTTTAAAGATATGCTTTAAGGTCTTCGGAAATGTATGGCTGGACCCCGACCCACTACTCCAATGGGGCCCAAATTTCAAAGACATTAAGGAAATAGGAAGGGACACCCTGATACAAAATTTGGAGGTTCTATCTTTTTTTATTTCGGAATTATGCTCGTTTGGGCTAAATTCGATCAAAAAGTTCTAGGTTCCGAACCCATGGTCCAATCCCGAACTTACGCAATCCCCAAAGTAGTTTCATTACTAGTAACCTACAGCACAAATTTGATGAAGAAAGCGTCTTTAGTTGTTGAGTTATTGTGATTTTTTATATATGATCGTTAGCCCTTCGATCGATTAAAAGGTCCAGAATCCGAACCAATGGGCCGATTTCGCCCATATTCAATCCCCGCCGTACTTTCAGTCCTAGTAACCTCCAGTTAAAATTTCATCAAGATAGCT
Organism: Dolichopus griseipennis; assembly: GCA_963082915.1. NCBI lineage: Eukaryota > Metazoa > Arthropoda > Insecta > Diptera > Dolichopodidae > Dolichopus > Dolichopus griseipennis. The sequence goes on along the minus strand of OY720441.1, from coordinate 202,775,362 downwards.
CCATTATTTTTTGAGTTATCGTGCCTACGGACGGACGGACGGACGGACATGGCTATATCGACTCAGGAGGTCACGCTGATCACAAATATATATACTTTTCCATATCTAGCTCGCTTCCTTTAGGTGGTTACAAACACCATACCAAAGTTAATATACCCTTTTACCTATTCTATAGGTGTAGGGTATAAAAATGTGGATTTGTTGAAAGAAAGTATTAAACGGTGTTTTTCATATTGTGGTGAGGTGCGGAAAGTAAAATTGTTATCAGATAGAATAGAAGTGTTCATATTAGTGTTGTTCTGTTGTGAAGCTGTAAATAATTCTGTATAAGTGTTTGTTTCATTGTGGCTATTAAAACTAACCTGATTCTTATTTGGACTAATTTTAGTATTTTTATTTTTATTTAATTTATTACTTCTATTTACTAATTTTTTTTTATTTTTACATTTCTAGAATTTTAATTTTTGTTTTTATTTTTATTTTTTTAATTTTTTTAATTTTTATTTTTTAGATTTGAAGTATTGTTCTGTTCTACTCGTATATTTTTGTACTTACAATTTTCTTTCTTGAATCCTTAAAATCCATCACTATCGTACCTGGTTTCCATGCCTTAGATTTTTTGATAACCTTCACCGTTGATGATGGAACGCTGATTTTATAAGTAAAATATTTCGGTTGAAATTTTAATCTACGTGGAATTATTGATTTACAGCAAATATCTTCACAATTAAATGTTGTCTTTATAAAATCAACCAAACGCTGTTCTGTAGTGTTGGTGCTCAAATTTGAAATTCTTAAATTGAAATTCGGCTGAAGAACTGCATCTGGTGCTTGATAATTTTTTTCAACGGGTATTAACGATGGAACCATAATGGGGTCTGATATCTAAGATTTGTTTTTTCCAAGCGTTTCATCTAAGCAGCAGCAGCTATCCTTAATTCTTCCAATAAAGATACACTATTAGCCGGTTCAGAAACCACGGTTAGATTGTCAGTTCTAAAGTTGTCCTGAATTATTTCCAGTTTAGTTTTAACTAAATCTAAATCGGATAAGACGACATCCCTAAAACTCATTCATATATCACGAACTGTAATACTTTGTTTTAGAGATGAGTACTGGGCCCTATTTTATAAAACTATTAGTCTAATACTAATAAACTAATAATTATTAGAACTAATAAATATGGAGATAATAATAATAAATATAATAATAATAATAAATTGTTTCATAAAACTTTTCTGCCACTAATAAAATTTTACTAATGCAAATCATAAATTATTAGTATAGATTCGTCACTAATAATTATTATTTGAATGTTCAATTATTTAGTTTATATTAAATGCAAGACTTCTCCTTATTATAAAATAATCTTCAAAATCATTTTCACTATCAGAGCTTAACATAATTTTCAAATTTATACTGAATTATGTTTAAGTTGTAACCAAAATAAAATGTTGTTGATTAATGTAAAGTATGTATAATAATGCGTATTTTTTTTTTAGATTTTATTATTTATTTATTTTGTACAAAATATTTAAGATTATTTACTAAAAAAAAATAAGTTTATGGCATACAATATAAAGTTTAACCTCTATTATATATAAATATCCTAATATTTAAAAGACTAATAATAAATTTATTGGTCTTTCAAAACTAATAAAAATTTACTAATAATTATTAGTGTAGCGACAAATAATTATTAGTCTAATAGTTTTATGAAACAGAAACGCGCTTTGCAGTAATAAAATTCTCTAATAATTATTAGTGTAGCACTAATAAAATTATATTTTTTTTTTCCGTTATTATGAACAATGCTGCTAAATTCTAAGAAATGAAAAAAAATTTTGAATCATTAAACAATAATTTTAGCATTTTTCCCGGTGATATAAAAAAATATTTAAACGTACAACTAATGGAGTTAAAAAGTGAAATATTATCACTTAAGGTTATTTATGAGCCGCTATCTGCACAAAAAAATTTCAATCAAGAAGAATTTAAAAATTTGGTAGATAGTTTGAATGAGCTGGGCCCCATTTCATAAATTTATTAGCCTTTATAAAACAGAATTTTACTAATAACTAATAAAATATTAGTGTATTCACTAATAATATTAGACTAATAAATTTATGAAATGGGGCCCAGCTCATTCAAACTATCTACCAAATTTTTAAATTCTTCTTGATTGAAATTTTTTCGTGCAGATAGCGGCTCAACAATACCCTTAAGTGATAATATTCCACTTTTTAACTCCATTAGTTGTACGTTTAAATATTTTTTTATATCACCGGGAAAAATGCTAAAATTATTGTTTAATGATTCAAAATTTTTTTTCATTTCTTAGAATTTAGCAGCATTGTTCATAATAACGGTAGTTAGTTTTGCTACCGTTCCTTGATGATCATTTATTTATTTATTTATTTATTTATTATTAATTTCTCAAAAAGAGCTAATTCAGCTCATACAGAGTATTACATATTTAAAAAAAAATTATTTCATATAATAATATATTATTTACAAAAAAAAAAATAAAAAGAAAGTCAAACAAAACCAGACTTGGAACTAATTAATTACATTTTGTAATTAATTACACCTCAAATTACATTTAAAAGTAATTGTAATTGAACTTTAAACAATTACAATTACATATAATTGTAATTTGAAAATTATTAATTACAATTACATTTAATTTGTAATTTAAGTCTTGCCATTATAATTACATATAATATGTAATTGAAATTTCTCAATTATTATTCAATTACTTAACATGGTAACAATACAGAAAACGATTTTTTCTTAACCAATTGTATATAAATGTATTTTAATTTTTTTTTTTTAAATAACAATATAAAATTAAATATTAACAATAATTTTTGTTAGCTATCAATAAAACTAACTTTTAAAAATTTAAGCAATTTAAATTTTGACGCCGAGGAGTTGAAAATATTCCAGCAAAAGAGAACAGTCTTTCGACTGGAGTAGAAGATGCTAAAGGAGTATTTGATCGCTCAAATATTGCTCCATTAATTTTTCAATTTAAATTCTAAGGAATTGCCCTCAAAATAAGTATTTTGAATGATAGGTTTTTAAACTACAAAAGTTATATTTTTCCAAAATATACAAACCTTCTGAATTATCTTTACCGAAATCAAATATATCGATTATATTTTTATTTAAAGAATTGGCATCATTATTTTCAATTGAATATAATTGATATCTGGTACAATATTCAATAAATATGTCCTCTATATATTTTCTAGTACCAGAAAAGAATGGAGCCATAACTTTAAGCCAAGTTAGTTTTATATTGGGATGCGACATTGCAGCAACAATTGCTTAGTGCAATTCATCTGTTAGGTAAAAAAAAGCATTAAATCTTTCTACCAAACTTTGCTTCCTTTTCCGAAACATTACCTAAATATCTTAGTTCATTGTTGTTGGCAATTTTATCTGTTTTAACCTTTAATGTTGATAATGATGGTATTAACATCCCATAATAAATACCTTCTTCTCCTTGTAAAAAAATCAGAATTTCTGGAGTCATAATTTTTACATATTCTTTTAAATATGTAAAATCTATTGCAGTAAATTCCGTACAAAGTTAATTTAAAACATTTTCTTTTTTAGCACATTTTCAAAAATTTTTGTAAAAATGTGCCTATATAGTATATAGCTTCACTCTGTCCGTCCGTCCGTCCGTCCGACCGTCCGTCTGTATGTTTACAAAACTTTTACACCGTTTGAAATAGAGTAAAGAAATTTTAACCAAGGGGAGATATTACAAAAGAATTTTTTTCTGTAACCTCACCCGTTACGGAGCTACAGCCCCCCAAAGTTGGAAAAAGCCCTATTTTTAAATTGTTATAACAAGAAGTTTGTTAAGTGTATTTTCAATCTGAAAACGGCAAAAGATAGCTGGTTTTATAAAATTTTTAAAGGCAAATGTTTAGGTTTGCCATGCGGTACTAAAACTTACAATTATGCAAAACTCAATTTTTGCAAAATTTTTGATCCCACATATCTTCTAAACGGTTCAAGCTAGGGTCTTAAAATTAACTTGAATACATGTTCAAATTTTTTTTTACAAATATAAAAAACTTAAAGCTGCAGCATTTTATTTTAACAAATGTTAAAGGTTTTTCTTAAATTTAAAAGGGGTTCTTTAAATTGAAGAAATTGTTTCTTAATTGCAGTCATTTTTGCTTCGATAATAAAATTCCAAATTTGGTGGGGTTCACAATTGATATCCTAGAATCCAAAAAAAATGGAAGGGTGGGGACAGGAGGGGTATGAGCAGATCCATCATAAGTTTATTAAGCAAAAATTTGGGAACCTTCCCTATTGAAGCGCTACTAGGTCTTAAGAACTAAAACTTTTATGTTTTTATAAAACAGTAACTTATTCACCAGTGTATGTTTTCCCAAAATTAAACGTTAACATTCAAGCTTCAACATTATATTTCGCACTTGTTAACAGGGTAGTATTGATTTCACTATTATTCATAATTAATAAATTTATGAAGTAACTAAATTATAATATTATGATATTTTTTTATAAATATTTCTATAAAAATAACAAATAAAATACTCAGTAACAAACTCTATATAATTTTGAAAATGTGGTTTTTAAAAACCGTTGGTTTTTTTCCTCACTTGTTTAAAATTTGTTGGACACAATCGTATAGTGAATTTCTTCTTGTCACAACAGGACTTTTTAATGAACATTGTAATATATTTTTTATAATTTCGGAAGATTTATGCCTATTAGTTTTTTTCGCTTTAGAGAGGAGAATTTATAGCTTGTTCTAAACCTCAGAAAGAAAGAAATATACAAAGATTGGCAATTTCTACGATCACCACTGTTTATAATGGATATAACTAATTTAATGTAGTTAAGATAGATTTATTTTAATATTAAAAGAAGTAGTACAATCGATAGCTAAATATATATTTTGATTGCTATTATTACCAAAAATAATTCATTAAAGCTTTCTAGCGAATTATTTTTATTTCAATTACTTTTTATACCCGTATGACTATATAGTCAAAGGGTATAATAAATTTGCCATTACGTTTGTGACGCAGAGAAGGAGGGGGGGTAGATATAGACTCAAGTGTATGGATCGGATCAGAATCGAAAAATAAATCGATTTAGCTATGTATGTCCGTCCGTCCGTCCGTCCGCACGATAACTCAAAATCTAAAGGAGCTAGAATCTTGAAATTTTCGCAAATTCATTTTTTTGCAATAGCCGTCATCGCTATTTAAATCCAGCCATTTTGGTTCATGGGTTCGGGTAGCTGCCATACAACTTCTTTTTTTATATGAGTATTTCTCTGTACCTATTACAGCTGCGTGTCTGAAATTTTGCCAAAGGTAGTTTAGTTTTATGGCCAAAGTTTCTGCAAAGTTTGGTTGGTCTCCTGCAGTGGGTTCGTGTAGCTGCCATACAACTTCCTACTTTATATAAGCATTACTCTTCACCTAATGAAGCTGGGTGTCTGAAATTTTGCCAAAAATAGTTTAGTGTATTGTCCAAGTTTACAGCAAAATTTGGTTGGTCTATTGCAGAGTGTTCGAGTAGCTGCCATACAACTCCTTCTTTTATATGAGTATTCCACTAAACTTAATAAAGTAGGTTTGAAAAACTGCCAAAAGTAATTAACCGGATGATATAATGTATATGTTACGGTCATACGGGTATCCCAGAGTTGACACAGTCTACTCTACTACACTCTTCCTCGTTTTCATTAAATGTAATTGTAATTTACCCAAGTCTGAACCAAACTAGTTTTATGTACATAAATGCAAGAGAAACAAAATATAAAAAAAATCTTTAAATGAAGATATTGCAGTGAAACAAAATTAAGAAAAAACAAAAAACAGGTGTTAAATTTTTTTTTTTTTTTTTAAACAGATAATAAATGTAAATAATTAAAATACGATTCGACAAAAATATAATAAAAACAAACTAATTATATAGCAATTCAATAATTTGAAATAAACTTTTGTTTACAATTTTTCTTAAATAAATTTTTGTTTAACAATTTAATATTTATAGAGAGACCATTATACAATTTTATGGACGAATTCAAAATTTTGTCTAAACCAAATAAATTTACTGCAGCAGAATATCGTAGATGTTGAGCGTTTCTTGTTTCATATTCGTGTACTTGTGAGCCTATTATTATTTGAGTATTTGTTTTGCTGGAAAAATTAGTGAATCTCAAAATAAGAATCAAAACAATTGATGATCTGGAATCACAGGCACAGAGATTTATCAACAACATACAAGATGCTGCCAAAAGTGCAACTCCTGTTCCTGTAGAAACTGCTGCGAAAAGTATTTGTTATCCTCTTGAAATTAGGGAACTAATCAAGGAGAGACGTCGAACGAGAAGAGTTTGGCATAGATCCAGACATCCTGCTGACAAAACAATATTTAATAGCACCAGTAACAAATTAAATAGATTAATCAAAAATTATAAGCAAAATGATATTGATAATTTTCTTGTAAATCTAAGTCCTAAAGCTGATAAAAACTACTCTTTATGGAAAGCAACACGATGTTTTAAAAGGCCGGATACGCATGTACCACCTATAAAAACTCTACGAGGAACATGGGCGAGACGCGATGATGAGAAGGCAGAGTTATTCGCTCAACACTTGGCTTCCGTATTTAAACCTCATGATATGCAATCAGACATCAATACAACAAATATGTTTCTTGCTGAAAAAACTTTAAAAACAATTACACCTCTTGAAATTGCACAAGAAATAGATACAAATATAAATCCAAAAAAAGCTCCTGGAATTGATGAAATTTCACCTGGTCTTCTTAGAGAATTACCACGAAAGGGTATTATTTTGATGACATACTTGTTTAACGCCTGCTTTAGACTCAAACATGTACCATTATGTTTTAAGGTAGCCCAAATCATTATGCTGAAAAAACCAGATAAACCGCCGAATGAGATTTCATCATATCGCCCAATATCTTTGTTACCAGCTATATCAAAATTGTTTGAAAAATTAGTACTGAAACGTATAAGACCATTGATTAAGATACCAGATTTTCAATTTGGGTTTAGAAAGCAACATTCCACCATTGACCAAATACACAGAATCACTTCAGTAATTGAACAGGCTTTTGAAGAGAAGAAATATTGTCCATCCGTATTTATTGATGTTTCACAAGCATTTGATAAAGTCTGGCATGAGGGTCTCATTTATAAATTAAGTAAATTATTACCGAATAACTTTTGCCAACTCCTGAAATCATACATATCTGAGCGTAAATTTAGAGTAGCACATGAAGAAGCTCGCTCTGACTTTTATCCAATACTAGCAGGTGTACCACAAGGAAGCGTCCTAGGACCATTTTTGTACCTAATTTATACCGCAGATATACCTACGTCAAGCGAAACTATTATCGGAACATTTGCCGATGATACAGTGATAATGGCAGTCAGTGAAACACAACAAGATGCAACAGGAAAACTTCAACGTGCTTTAAATAAAGTAACCAAATGGACAAATGATTGGAAGATTAAACTTAATGAACAAAAATCAGTACAAGTAACATACACATTAAAAAAGAAAAACGATCAATATTGCACTTATTTAAATGGCATTCAAATACCACAAGAAAAATCAGCAAAATATTTGGGGTTACATCTAGATGAACGGTTAAACTGGAAACATCACGTTAAACAAAAAGCATTACAAATTAACTTAAAACTACGTGAAATGTGGTGGATTATAGGCAAACATTCTAAACTCAAACTTTCATCCAAAAGACTCATTTATTTGTCAATAATTAAGCCTATATGGACATATGGTATCCAGATGTGGGGATGTACAAAATCATCAAATAGAGCAATTATTCAGCGTAGTCAAAATAAATTTCTTCGTACGATTACCAACGCGTATCGTTATGTAACCAATGAAGAAATTCATAATGACCTTAACATAAAGGTAATCGAAGATGTAATTGGTGAATATGCCACAAAACATCAAAACAGACTTTCGCAGCATGTTAACATAGAAGTTTTACAACTGATGAACAACCGCAACAACACAAGACGATTAAGAAGATTAAAACCATATAATCTAATTAAATAAATAAATACATGTAATGTAATGTGATGTAATTGTAGAAGTAGTATAGAGAATAGGATATTGATTCTATAAACTCAAACAAGTTATGCTTAGTAATTCTAAGTACTTTGTTAAAAATAGTAATAATTTATATAATATTTTATAAGATTTACTAACCATATCCAAAAAGGGATGTTTAATAAAAAAATAAAAAAAAAAAAAAAAAAATTTGTTTTAATCTGATTTTTCGTAATGTTATGTATGTGCGTAATCTGTACTAAATTTATATGATCTCTTAACTTTAGTATTTTCAAACTTTTGTGTATCTCGTTTGTCGGAGTTCTTCTTTCGATGCCAAAGAGATTTTTGATAGCTTTATTTTGTATCCGTTGTAAGGTGTTAATATTTTTTTCAAATGTGTTTCCCGATATTCCAATTCCGTATGTTAATGTACTATGAAAAAGGCTATAAAATGTTGAGATTTTGATCTGTTTAGGTATACGTTTTCCTACTTTATTAAATATTCAGGCTATTTTACTAGTTTTTGCTCTTACTTCTACAATATGCCGGTTCCAATTCAGATTTTCATCAATAATGACTCCTAAATATTTATACTCGCATCACTTTTTCTATTTCACAGTTATTATAATATATGCAATTTTTCAGATTTAGGTCTTAGTAGCATATATTTTGTTTTTTTCTCATTTACTGTTAATTTATGTAGATTCATCCAGCTGTGTATCAATTTCATGTCCGAATTTATTATGTTTTGCAGTTCTAATATATTTTTTTCTGCATATACCATAACCAGATCATCTGCATATAGATATGCTTTTCCTTTTAGTGGCATGGTTGAAAATTTACTTATATAACATGAAAAAAGTGTAGGACCAAGTGAGCTTCCTTGTATTACACCAAAATCAATATCCTTTAGTTCACTCCTTATTCCTTCACATTCAGAGAATTGTTTTCTTTTTTCAAAATAGTTCTTAAACCAAAGGTGCTCTTTCTCAACAATTCCACACTCAAACAGTATTCTTAATAAAATTTTACGGTCAACTGAATCGAATGCCTTGGTTAAGTCAAAAAAAATCAAACCAATTCTTTTTCTTTTTCCAACGCATTCTTGAATTTCAACCACAACATCAAACAGTAGCGCTGGTATTTGATTTTTTTGTAAATCCATATTGTCTACCGCAAATTAATTTGTTCTGAATTAAGTAGTCAACCAGTTGCTCATTAATATACATTTCTAATATTTTACTGAAAACTGACGAAATAGAGATCGGTCTAAAGTTATTTATGTCACTTTTATCTCCATTCTTTTTATAAATTGGTATGACCTTATTAATTTTTAGTTCTTCTGGAACTATACTGTCCTGTATTGAGATATTTATTAATCTTGTTATTGGTTTTACTAATTCTTCCTTACATGATCTAATTAATTTAGTCGAAATTCTATCCACCCCTTCACTATTTGTGTTAGCTAATGTACTGATAAGCTTTAAAGTTTCACTTTCTTTGATATTTTTTAACTTAAATTTATTACATGTTCTCATTTTTGGGTAGTAAAATGATTGATCAAATTTGCTAGCCATTGTTCTTCCAACATTGCAGTAAAAATTATTGAATTGATTAATTTTATCATACTTATCTATCTCTTTTCTGCATTGAGTAAAGAATTCATTTGGTTTGTCATTACTCACACCATCAGTAATAATTTCTTTAACAACATTCCAGATTTTTTGCTGATTATTCATACATTTGTTAAATTTTTGACTATCGTAAGTCTCTTTGCTTTTTTCTTTTTGTATCCGTTAGCCTGTTTAACCAATAGTGATATTTGGATTTATTAGACTCATTACTCAAATTCAATAAATGTTTTTTATGCCAGTAATTCTTTATTTTAATTAATTTCAGACATTCTTGGTCTATCCATGGTTTACTGTATTTATTATTATTTTTTTTTAGGACTTTACTGTATGTATATTTTTGTTTTAAATCATTAAGCTTTTCTACTATATTTTTATACACGACAACGGCAACACTTGATGAAACATCAATTTTGTGTCTATTAAATCAAAGATTTTGCTATAAAATTGTTGAAAACTGTTATTTTGTATCAAACAATTCTCGCAAGCAAAATATTTAGCAAGAAATGTGCTATACCAATTTCTGGGTGCATTTATACATGTGCCATGAAATTTTAAATGACAAGCACCTTTACAGGTAACAGTTTCAGTTTTTGCGTCATTGATTAAACAAATAGCATTTGAATTCCATTATTTAGTTTATTGTATATTGTCTTTTTTTATTGAATTTTAAAAAATTAATTAGGGCAGGTCAATAAATTAATTATCAGCAGATTTTGTAATTTTTTTTTCTTTGTAAATATAAAGTCTTAAGCATGAGAATTGTGAAATTTATTTATTTTTTTTTTTAAATTAAAACAAATTCAAAAATTGCAACCGTTAACAAAAATTGAAATTAATATAAAATAAAATATTTTTGTTGTTATAAAACTTTTTTTTAATTAAGTAAAATTAACACGTTGTTGAACTTTGAAGGCTGAATGAAGGCTGAAATTTAAAACTTCCCATAACTTTAAAGCTTGATTAATCAATTTTATAAAATAATTTATAATTGTTTACTTCTAATTTATAATATTCAGAACTGTGTGGATGGTCCTCGACCCACTACTCCAATTGGTCCTAAATTTCTAAGGACTCTAAGGACATAGAAAGAGGCACACTGAACTAAATTTGAAGGTCCTATTTTCATTGGTTTCGGAATTATGCATGTTTTGCCTAAATTCGATCAAAAACTTCTAGGATTCGAAACCATGATCCTATCTCGACCGCACGCAATCCCCGCCACACGAGTTAACAGACATATATCTTAAAAACACCATAACTCAAAAACTAATTACGCTATTTTGATGAAATTTAAATTCTATTATAATCCTATTAAATAAATTTTTAATAAACGGCGAAATTTTTTTTTTAAATTTTTTTTATATCATATCTACATTTTATTGAATTATTACCATAGTCTAATATAATAAAGAAAAAAATTTGTTTGTTTGTTTGTCCAGGATTCACGTAAAAACTACTGGTCCGATTGTCACAAAATTCTAAAGGAATATTTCTGAGAGCCCGGGGGTTGACATAGGCTATATCACATTTTTAAAAGTCAACAGGTTGCGGCTTCGTTTTAAGCTTTTTCATTTTTTTGATGTCGAGTCAAAACGGTTTGACCGTTTGAATTGAAATTTTGCACAAATGTTCCTCTTAGCAACCGAAATTAGGTGTATAAATTTGGGTGGAATAAATTAATCCATTTCGGCCTGGCGGGCTTCCAAAAAATTTGGTGTTTCCGATTTGTGTCCAATTTTACAGGTTGATTTTGCAGTATAAAAGAGAAGCTGCAAAATGTTTTAGTTAAGTTCGATTAACCGTTTTCCACAACGACGCCATGAAGTTTTCTATAAATTTTATTTGCTTAAACGATTAAAAGAATTTTATTGAAAATTTTGTACCAGCATTTTAATTAAAACCCACAGGGTTAATTTGGTTTTGATCTGTTTGCGCGTTTTGAACCGAGATTCAATGAGGTTTTCAAATTTTTGGTACGAACGTAAGTTAACCTTTATTCCAAAAGCTAACTTAATTAATAGACTAATTTTTTTCCTTGAATAGTATCAAATAGTTAAAAGCTAAATGAGATAATGATAATAACAATAAAAATAAAGCTAATAAAGAATCCGAATAAAAATATCTTTTAATTTAAATAACATAACATTTTCCTTCTCCACATTTTTTCGTAAGTCTTTGTTTTTTATCTACTTTGCAGTTGTTGTTTTTTAAAAATAGATTTCAGTGTGAAATTGCAGTTTAAATTTTACATTAAAGTTATGCTTAAATACATAGTATTTTAAAACAGTTTTTCCAAAAAAGAAGCCTTCATTTCTCCCATAAAATCATAAAAAAACGAGGAAGAGCGTAATACAACTTTCAGGTAAGTACTAAAAAAAGTATAAGTTGAAAAGCTGATTTTTAAATCTTTTCTAAACCATCGAGTATATTTTATTTAAACGTTGGCAATTCAAGAAAACTACTATTGACATAGTTAAATGACATAATGGCAAATTTAGTGTACCCTTTTGACCTATAGTCATTTTAATTCATATAACATTATTCGCCGGAAACCTACCACCCTAAACTCCATCGTCAAGCAGCACCAAATTGTCAAAAAGCACCATGTATAGAAATATTAGAGATAATAGTTCAAACTGTTTTTTAAAGTTTTTGTTTCGCAATCGGTTAAAAGAACTCGACAAAACATTTTTTTAAGCATTCTCTAATTCAAAGAAGTTGCACCTACTAATTTACTTACAAATTTCTTTTTGAACAATCGTCGGGTCGGCAGGGGTTCACAAATTCCAAATCTGTTAGTAAAGTGAGCTTCATTTTCAAAGAGGAACACATGTACAAAATTTGAAGTTAATCGGTAAAATCATTTCTAATATAAAGCAAAGCAACAAAAAAATCTATAAAAAGCTGTTGGGAAACAATGCGTTAACGGAACTCCACAAATATTTTTTTTTGGCTTCATTTATAAGCAAAGTATTATTTCAAAAAATTGGCTGAAACTTGTTTTTTTACAAATTGCAAGCTTCCGGGCAACGCCGGGTAAATCTGCTAGTTAATATATAATTAATTTCTTAATTGTACGATATTTAAGTTGTAAAATTTATTTTTATATTTAAATGAATTAAATGAAAAGTTCTAAATTTATAATTGTTTTTTAGAAATACATTCATTGCATATTTTCATTATTAAATTTTGTGATAAAAAGCTAATGAAAGCATTAATGGTTTTAATTAACATTAAAAACCATCAAATTATATAAACTTTATTATTTATATTATTACAAATTAATATTTCTTTCGAATATTTTTTAGTTTAATTATATAAAACATTAAAAATTAAATAAATTAAGAGAATAGATTTAAAAATTATTCAAAATTGAAATAATTAATCAAGGGTACTTAATCATTCAACAGTAAATGCACTACTGCTGAAAACCCTGAAGAGAATTAATTGCTGCATGTGTGTAAAATTTTATTGAATTGGATAAAAAGTTTTAAATATTTAATTTCCATCCATTTATTTCAAGTTTTTTTGTTGTTTAATATTTTTAAATAGATAAATTAGTTAAGATTTTCAATATTTTTGAATTGATAAAATAATTAGAAAATGTTTTAAGTATTATAAAATTAATTTCGTTTGCTATGTCTTACGATCAAACTAATAAAAGCTTTTATGTTTTTAAAGTGACTTATGAACTTCCCATTAAATGTAAATCAAATAGGGTAGGGTATTTCTAAGTCGGTTCCACTGACTGGCTGTTTCTTTACTTGATTAGATGTTCATTAGCTCTTAGAACGATTAAAAGGTACAGAATCCAAACCCATCGACCGATTTCGCCCCGATGCAATCCCCGCCGTACTTTAAGTCCTAGTAACCTACAAATAAATTTTTATTAAGATAGCACCATTAGTTTTTGAGTTATCGTTCCTACGGACGGACTGACGGACATGGCTATATCGATTTAGGAGGCCACGCAGATCACAAAAATATATACTTTTCCATATCTAGCTCGCTTTCTAGGATATAAAAATGGCTTAGGCCAAAAAAATATCAGGGTTGCAGTGGGACAACTTTTTAATTATATAAGGAAATTGTAAATCTAATTTTTGACATGAGGGTTAGGCCGCTTTGCTTCTCGCCTCATCATATGTAATTATTTTCCATATATTATTATACGATTATTGTTAAAATATACATGGCAACTCCACTTATCGATTAGTGTTGGATATCAATTTATACTTTTATATATATATATGTACATATGTGCTCTTTTTCTTGTATTGCCTTTTTCCGGTTATAAGCGAGCAGATGTAATCTTAATAATCTTAATATAATGGTCATGTAATCTTAAAATATTAAACTAATCAATAATTTAAAACTGGTTTTTTTTTCTATTTTTATAACAAATTAAAAGATTATGGGCCCAGTGCTCTAAAATTTAAAAACAAAAATAATTTAAAAAAAAAAAATAATTAAAAAAAAACAAAGTTTTAAAGGTTAACAAATTTTTTTTGTATTACGTATAAATATTAAAAAAAAAAAAACGTGGAGCAATGAATTCGCTCGGTGTAACACGTTTGGAGCTGTTGTCGAAAGATAACTATGACACATGGTCACTTCAGATGAAAGCTGTACTAACCAAAAATGGCCTATGGAAATATGTGAATGGTTTAAAACTGAAACCTGTTCCTAAGGCTGAAGATACGGATGGTGAAGCGGCTGTGGATGAGTGGAATGAGAATGACGATAAGGCAAAAGCGGACATTATTTTGTCAATTTCACCTTCCGAAATTAAACAAGTCAAAAATTGCGATACTTCTAAAGAAATGTGGTCGAAATTAAAAGAAATTTACGTGTCTAAAGGACCAATTAGAAAGGCATGCTTATTGGAAGCGTTGACTACAATGAAAATTCATGATGGTGATGATGTCCATGAACACACTAGAAAATTCTTCGATATAGTGGACAAACTTCAAGATATGGATATAACAATAAATCACGATTTATTATCGATATTGCTTTTAAATTCATTACCATCCAGTTTTGAAAGTTTTAAATGTGCAATCAAAACAAGAGACGAATTGTCAGCCCTGGAAATATTGAGAATAAAAATTTTGGAAGAAAGCACATCGAAAATATATAATAATAACAACAACAGAACGCCAGGTGCATTTATAGCTACTGACAAAACAAAACAAAATTATAAGAAGAACATCTATACAACATACAACAACAAAAACAAGTTTTTTAAGTGTTATAGATGTCACCAATTTGGGCATAAGGTTTCTGAATGTAAACAAAACAAGTGATGATAAAAAACCGAGGGTTTTTAAAAAAGCACATTTTCATATTAAGTATTTTATCGAAATATAATGTTCAAGCTTCAATATTAACGTTTAATTAAGGAAATATATACGTTGGTGACTAAGTTACTGCTTACTGCTTAAACATAAATTTTTTATTTGAAAGTTCTAATAGCCCTTCAATGGGGAAGGTTACCAAATTTCTCAAGGACCTAACTTCATCTAACCTCCCCCCCCGCCTTCCCTCTTAATTTTTGTAGGTTCTAGGAATTTAACAAAAATTTAGAATTTTACTTAGAATTTTTTTATCTAAGCAAAAATGGGTAAAACTAAGAAACACTTTCTTCAATTTAAGAAACCGCTTATAAATTTAAGAAAAACCTATAACATATATTAAAATATAATGCTTGACCTTCAAATTTTGTATATTAATAAAAAAAAAATTGGACAGGTATTCAAGTTACAGGTGCTTAAAAATAGCAAAATTTCAATTTTCGAGCCCTTATAGCTTCTAAACAGGGGGCTTGACAAAAAAATTTTGTTAACCGACTCCTACTAACTTTCGAGGATCTAAGTTCTCCCAAAATTTCAAGCCCCTATCTTAAACCGTTTAAGAGATATGTGGGACCAAAAATTTTGCAAAAATTGAGTTTTATATAATGCTAAATTTTAGTACCGTATGGCAATCCTATAAATCTGATCGACGTATTTTTGTTAAGTCTATAAGAGCAGCTCTCTGTTACCGTTTTTCGATTGAAAATAAACCTAACAGAATTCATGTTATATAGTTTTAAATATAGGGCTTTTTTGGAATTTGCAGGGGCTGTAACTTCGTAACCCTTCAAAATTAAGAAAAACCTGTGACACATGTTGAAATATAATTATAGATCTTTGAATTTTGTATATCACTAAAAAAAAATTTGTACAGGTATTCAAGTTACAGGTGTTTAAAAATAGCAAAATTTCAATTTTCGAGCCCTAATTGCTCCTAAATAGGGGGCTTGACAAAAAAATTTTGTTAACCGACTCATACTTATTTCTAAGTATCTCACTTCTCCCAAAACTTCAAGACCCTAGATTGAACCGTTCAGAAGATATGTGTGGTAAAAAATTTTGCAAAAATTGAGTTTTGTGTAATGTTAAATTTTAGTACCGTATGGCAATCCTAAATATTTGAGTTTCAAAAATTTATAAAGTTTATGAAACCAGCTATCGTTTGCCGTTTTCAGATTGAAAATACACCTAATAGAACACTTGTTATAATAATTTAATAATAGGGCTTTTTCCAACTTCAGGGGGCTGCAGCTCCGAAACGGGTGGGGCTACAGAAAAAAATTCTTCTACGAAATTATTTTTTTTTTCAAAAACTACTCATGGTTAAATTTTCTTTACTCTATTTCAAAGGGTGTAAAAGTTTTTGTAAACATACGGACAGACAGACGGACAGACAGACGGACGGACGGACGGACGGACGGACGGACAGAGTGAAACTATATAGGCACATTTTTACAAAATTTTTTGAAAATGTGCTAAAAATCAAAAGGGTATAAATTTTTTAAATAATAATAATAAAACAGATTTCTCTATGTTTAGCAAAACAGAAAATTGTAATTCACAATTAGACGAGTTAAACAATAATAAAAAATTTTTTTGGTGTTTGGATAGCGGTTGCACGGCGCATTTTTGCAATAAGGAAAATAAATTTAGTAAAATATCTACAACAAATTGACAGAATTTAAAATTAGCAAATGGTGATCTTGTTGATATTAGTGGAGAAGGTACGGTTGAAATTAAGGTAAATTCTAATATTAATAAATCACATGTCAGTTTGAAGGAAGTGTTATTAGTACCTAATCTGAAAACAAACCTTTTATCAATTGCAAAAATAACTAATAATAATTTTGAAGTTCTCTTTACAAGAGAGTATGCTCTAATTTTAGATAATAAAGGAAAAGTAATTTTCAAAGCAAAAAGATATGGCAATTTGTACTTTGTAGAAGAAGATATGCCTGAAATGATTGTAAATTTAAGTACAACATACAGAGATGACTTGCAAAATTTAAATTTATGGCATCGTCGCCTAGGTCATTTAATTATAAATGACATTTATAAATTATCAAATAAAATTAAAAATATAAAATTAAACAATAAAATAAAGTATAATGATTTTGAATGTGATGTTTGCATTAAAGCAAAAATGACTGCTCTACCATACCCTAAAATTTCTGAAAGAAAAACTAAAGTGCTAGAGTTAATTTATAGCGACGTTTGTGGTCCTATGAGGGTGGAATCTCTCGGAAAATCTAGGTACTTCGTGACTTTCAACGATGACTGCTCAAAATGGTGCGAGGTGTACTTTATTAATAAAAAATCTGAAGTTTTAAACAAGTTTAAGGAATATGTTGCTGTTATGGAAAATATTACTGGAAGAAAAATACAATATTTACAATCCGACAACGGTACTGAGTATATTAATACGGAATTTGATAATTTTTTAAAAGAAAAAGGAATCAGAAGAAGATTGAGTGCAGCCTATTGTCCCCAGCAGAACGGTTCTGCAGAAAGAAAAAATCGTACATTAATGGAGATGGCTCGTTGCTTATTAGTCCAATCTGGTTTACCTTCTCATTTTTGGGCTGAGGCCATTTTGACATCAAATTATATTAGGAACAGATGTCCAACTTCTGCTTTAAATGATGTTATACCATATAAAATAATTTTTAAAAAAATTCCATATTTAGGTCATCTACATGAATTTGGGTGTGAAGGTTATTACTTAAAAAAGGAACCAGGTTTAAGTAAATTAGATAATCGTGCTGAAAAATGTGTTTTGGTTGGATATTCAGATGTGACAAAAGGATATCGTGTTTATATACCAAGCAAAAGGATTGTAACTGTCGTTCGAGATGTTAAATTTATGAAAAATTTTGTGGTTGCATCTAATGAATTTGAAGATTTTGGACCTGATAAAAGCTCAAGTAAGTCAGTTGATTACCCTTTAATAGAATGTTCCGATTTTCGCAATATAAAAACAAAAACAAATGTAATAAAAGCAAATAAAGATAACGAAAATGATTTTCAAACTATTGAATCATCAGAATCTGGTGAAGAAGGAAATTTAAAAGAAGCGGATTTAAACAATTTAAAAATGTACAGTCGTGGTAGACCTAAATTACTTCGCACAGGAAAGCGTGGAAGACCAAAAAAAATTAAAAGACAACGAAAAGTTAAGCTCAATAATTCTAAGTATTGCTCTCAAGATGACGAAAATGTTCAGAATTGTGCGAATTATGGACACTTGTATGCTGCTGAAGTTAGTTATAATGAAATCAAAGATGATCCGGAGTGGGATGAAGCTATTGCTGTTGAAATGAAATCAATCATCGAACGTGATACATTTAGCGTTGTTGAACGAGAAGTTGATATGAACGTAATAGGAAGCCGTTTTGTTTTTTGCAATAAATTCGATTCGAATGGTAATCCAGTAAGAAAAAAAGGCCCGACTCGTAGCTAAAGGGTTTTCTCAAATACCTGGTGTTGATTTCCATGCAACCTTTTCACCTGTTGCACGTTCCAGTTCAATACGCTTATTGGTCGCTCTGGCTTGTAGATTTGGAATGAAAGTGCGTCAATTGGATATTACAAACGCTTATCTTAACAGTTCTTTGGAAGAAAAGGTTTATATGGAACCACCATCTCTAATACAAAAAGGATTAAACTATTTAATTGAAACTAATCCAAAAGGTAGTTGTATCTCAACTAAGTCAAAGGAAATTAAGAATGCTATTTTAAATGGAAATAAAGTTTTTTTACTGCAACGTGTCTTGTATGGTCTTAAACAATCTGGACTACAATGGCACAAACGATTAACTGATGAAATTTTAAAATTTGGTGCTAAACAGTCTCAATACGATACTTGCTTGTATTATCATAATGAAAATACAGAGAATATGTTGTTTATACTAGTATATGTGGATGACATACTAGTTTGTTCTAGCAATGATGAATTAATTAATAAATTTGTTAAACATATAAAGTTAGCATTTGAAACAAAAGATATTGGCGAACTGCGTCATTGTTTAGGAATTCAATATGAATATGACGAAAACAAAATTATTATGCATCAAAGAAGTTATATTAAGGATATATTGAAAAAATATAATATGTTGGAATGTAATTCTTGCACTACACCAATGATTCCAGGCTTAAAATTAGAAAAATGTGTGTCAGATCAGAATCCGTACCGAGAATTAATTGGTTCTTTAATGTATTTGGCAACTAATACACGCCCAGATATCGCTTTTAGTGTTAGCATGCTGAGTCAATATAACGACTGTCACGGAAATGATCATTGGTTAGCTGCGAAGAGAATACTAAGATACTTAAAAGGTACTATAAATCACGGACTTGTATTTTATAAGAATAATAAAGAAGTGTTAACTGGTTATGCTGATGCTGATTGGGGTAACTGTGCTTTGGATCGAAAATCTTATACTGGCTTCATCTTTACCATCGGGGGTACAGCATTAAGCTGGGGATCCAAAAACAAACAACTACTGCATTATCGTCAACGGAAGCTGAATATGTTTGTATCACAGAAGCTGTTAAAGAATTTATGTATTTAAAAGGATTATTGATTGAATTTGGTTTCTCTAGTTTGGTTGAAAATGGAACTATTTATAATGATAATCAAGGTGCTTTGAAACTTGCAAGCAATCCAGTGTACCACACAAAATCTAAACATATCGATATCAAGTATCACTTTATCAGAAAGCATATACAAGATGGTACAATAAACTTAGAATATTTAAGTTCTGAAAAGATGTGTGCGGATTTCCTTACAAAGGCTCTTCCAGGCCCAAGACATCAGATGTTAATAAATAATGTTGGACTGGGAGAACGTGTTCGTTGAGAGGGGGTGTTAGAATATACATGGCAACTCCACTTATCGATTAGTGTTGGATATCAATTTATACTTTTATATATATATATGTACATATGTGCTCTTTTTCTTGTATTGCCTTTTTCCGGTTATAAGCGAGCAGATGTAATCTTAATAATCTTAATATAATGGTCGTGTAATCTTAAAATATTAAACTAATCAATAATTTAAAACTGGTTTTTTTTTTCTATTTTTATAACAAATTAAAAATTATAATTGCTACTTTACATCTGAGCGCTTCATCACATATTAATATTTTTCATATATTATTATACAATTATGATTGGTCTTAATGAACTTATGACATACTACCCCACTTTTTTTAATTTTATATTTAAGTTTTTAGGTTTTTCTGCTTCTGGGAGTATTATTATTCAATGAATGACAACTGAAACGAATTGACGAAGCTTTTTTCACTTTATCGGAATAAAGAAAAAAAAATAAACAAATAAAGAGTTTTCGGTTCTTACAATATTTTAATTTTTTCTTAAAACTGTATGAAGACGAGGAAGAGTGTGGTAGAGTAGTCTGTGTCAACCCTGGGACACCCGTATGACCGTTATATAAACATTATACCATTATTATTATAAACATTAATTACTTTTGGTAAAATTTTAAACATACCAGCTGTATAAGGTGTAGTATAATACTCATATAAAAGAAGGAGTTGTATGGCAGATACTCGAACCCACTGCAGGAGACCAACCAAATTTGTAGAAACTTTGGCCATGAAACTAAACTATTTTTGGCAAAATTTCAGACACCCAACTTTAATAGGTGTAGAGTAATGATCATATAAAATAAGAAGTTGTATGGCAGCTACTCGAACCCACTGCAGTAGAGCAACCAAATTTTGTAGTAACTTTGGCCATGAAACTAAACTACTTTTGGCAAAATTTCAGACACGTACCTGTTATAGGTACAGAGTAATACTCACATAAAAAAAGAAGTTGTATGACAGCTACCCAAACCCATGGACCAATATGGCTGGATTTAAATAGCGATGACGGCTATTGCAAAAAAACGAATTTGCGAAAATTTCAAGATCCTAGCTCTTTTAGTTTTTTCGTAGTGACGGAAGGACGGACAGACGTACGGATGGACAGACGGAGGGATGGACGGACGGACATACATAGCTAAATCAATTTTTTTTTCCGATTCAGATCCGATCCATACACTTGAGTCTATATCTACCCTCCCCCCCCCCCCCCCCTCCTTTTCTGCGTCCCAAACGTAATGGCAAATTTATTATACCCTTTGACTATATAGTCATATGGGTATAAAAATTAATACCCGTATGACTATATATAATAATATTTATATGTGTGTTTGTATATACAATGTTAGAAGAGATTTTTAAGTTTGATTCTTAATCAGGAGATCCGCTTTTTCCAGAATATTTATAATATATTTGTATATGTATATCCAATATTAGAAGAGATTTTAGAGTTGGATTCTAAATCAGGATTGCCGCTTTTTCCATAATATTTAAAAATATATATGAATATGCCAGATCCTGTCTTAGAAAAGATTGTAGAGTTGGATTCAACTATTAGAGCTGGACTTATATATTCTTTATTTATTTATTTGTTTCATTATTTTTAATTTTTTGATGCATCTTAATAACTCACATATTATTATATATAAATAAACAAATAAACGTAAGTAGGTATATATTTTAATTATATACTGATTAATGCCTACATATTTATGTGCATAATGTAAATTTATATTTTAGTAGATTTTTTTTCAGACACTAAGTATTACGACATTCCGCTAAGTTTTGAATACAAATTCCATTTATTATAAAGGTTATCAAGTTATCTTTAGTTAAAATAATGAAATAAAAATATAATCCCTATCAGCTATCACAAATTTTAAACTAACTATAAAATCCCTTCTGATTGAGGAACTAACATACATATATATTATAGACATATAAATATTCTGGAAAAAGCGGTAATCTTCATTTAGAATCCGCCTCTAAAATCTCTTCTAATATTTGATATACATATACATAAATAAATATTCTGGAAAAAGCGGCAATCCTGAATTTAAATGCAACTCTAAAATCCTCCTAATTCAGATTCTTATAATCTGATAAAGCGCATAATTCTGATTTTGTAGCCTAAGGGCCTTTCTAATTATATTTTTACATACATACTTAAATAAAACAAATTTTAAAACTTTGAGGTTGTGACCTCCAAAATCTCTCAAAACAAATTGCCAGAACCAAACTCAATATTGTATCCAAACCTAAAATGCATTCTTACATTTTTAAATTTGCCAAAAAGGCAAAATAAATTTATGACAAATAAAGTATGAAAATGTATTTTTTAATAAAATTGTTGTGTCATTTTTGCATTTATGTTCTCTGGTGGGGCTATTTGCCAACATATGCCATACTTATTATATATCGTTGGAAAGAGTTTTAAGAGACCTTTCTAATGGTATGATAATAATAATACAGGGTGTTTTTGAAAATTTCACAGTTATAGTAGTTTTTTTGAAAGTTTGATTTTTTTTTTTTTTTTTTTAATTTTCACTTTAAATTGCAATATCTTAAAAACGGTAGCACTGATTCAGATGAAACCAGATTTATATGAAAGCCAATATCATGCTCTACAATATTATATGATGTTCGCTCTAGTTTATGGTCTTACTGGAAAAATATAGCATTTTAATTAAAATGCTACAAAATCTTAGGAAATTTTTGTAATGCATTTTTCGACCACTAGATGGCGCCATCGCCACTAATGGTATATATATTCGGAAACTTTGAAATATTTAGTACCGTTATGTGATGATGTCATCTTGATAGCTCACAACCCCTTTCCGGAAGTTTCACCCATTATTTGTATAATTTAATGCAGATTCTTTTAGAAAACTTTTGATACTTTTACGATAAATTAAAATTAAAAAATTTGGGTACAAATAATTATATTTCTATTCAACTCGGGATTACCGGAATCAAATATAAAGTAAAATGTGAAAAGAACAATTTCGTTGAGATATGTTCAGTTCACAACTAACAGAAAATTTGTGATAGTTAAAAAAAACAATAAAGTTAAATAAACATATGGTCAGATAAAATTAAATCATAGTAAACTCAACATGTGTAGAATAAACTTATGACACGCGACACTTCCAAATTTATAAAACACGTGCAAATGAATTCACAGCAGGTGCATTATTTCATATCATATTGTGATTTAAGTATTTTATTTACAAAAATGAAAATTTTAATTTCAATTTTAAAGGCGTTTATAGTATATTTAAAGAAGAATTTATATATGTAGGTTTATATGAACAGTACTTTATTCAAAATCAAACAATGTCATACAAAAAAAACGATGCACAAAACGTATAATTAAACTTCGATATTTTTTCTAATTTTTCAATTTCACTTTATCATAAATTTTTATTAACTTTCTAAATGATTTCATTAATTTATCTTATTCAACATGAAAAAATTTCATGAAAAATCAGGAAAAAAAGGATTTGTAAAAAAGCACATATTCAAATTATATAATTCCATAATTATATAGTTCCACACTAAGCTTAGAGTAAAATATATATATACCTATAAAAATAAATTACAAATATTATAATTTAGTTTTAATTTTAAGCGAAATATAATATGTTATATTTTGTTATAACATATTTTCTTTCGCTTAAGATTCTAATTTACTCTTATTTTAATTTTTGTTTGTTTCATTTCCGGTTATGTACACAAACAATTATATTATAATATTAGTTATTGTAATATACTAAAGTTTTTTAAATAAAATCAATTTTATTAACTTATAATCCACAATAATCAATTTTTTATACCCTAAACCTATGAAATCGCAAAAGGGTATATTAAATTTTGTACGGTGTTTGTAACCACCTAAAGGAAGTGAGCCAGATATGGAAAAGTATATATATTTCTTATCAGCGTGACATCCTGAGCCGAAATAGCCATGTCTGTCCGCCCGTAGGCACGATACTCAAAAACTTATGGTGATGAAACCTATCTTGATGAAATTTTGCCTGTAGGTTACTAGTACTGAAAGTACGGCACGTGCATATGGAGGAAATCGGTCCATGGGTTCGGATTCTATAGTCGGATAGTCACTACAACTCAACAATTAAAGACGCTGTTATCATGAATTTTGTTCTGTAGGTACCTTGTAATGAAACTACGACGGGGATTACGTGCGAGATCGTACCTTGGTTTCGGAACCTAGAAACTTTTGATTGAATTTGGGCCAAACAAGCATAATTCGGAAACCAATAAAGAAAGAACCTCCAAATTTGGAATCAGGGTGTCTCTACCAATTTGGGACCTGTTGGAGCAGTAGGTCGAGTACCATCCACACAGTTTCGAAGGCACAAGGATGTTATTTACCATTTCCTGCGTGTCCCCCAAATTTGGGATGGTGATTTAGGCACCTCTCTAAGACTTTATAAGGTTTAAAAGCTTATCATAGAAATTAATAAATATAGCAACTTAAAATTAAGACAGAACGTTCCAATTGTGTACAAGGGTTAACTAGTATTGAAAGTACGGCGGGGACAGCATATAGACGAAATTGGACCATAGGCTCGGGATCTGGAACCTTTAATCGCTTCAAGGTCTAATGAACATATATTCAAACAAGTAATAAAAAACCAATGGATTTTAGAAATGCACATTTTCAAAATTATATAGTGTTCATACTATTTTTTGATAATATTATAATTTAGTTCTTTCTAAATTCATTATTAATTGTTAATAAAAGTGAAATCAATACTTAGGATGTAATCTTAATCTACTGAAGAACCCTGTTAACAAGTGAGCAATATATTGTTGGACCTTCAATGTTAATGCTAACTTTTGAAAAAAATATGCATTGGTGAATAAATTACTGATTTATAAAATGGGTGAGTTTTAATTTTTAAATCCTATAATTGAATCCTTGATTGGAGAAATTCCCAAATTTTTAATAAGCAAACTTATGTTGGTTCTTGAGGAACTGCCGACCTGCCCCTCCCCTCTATTTGTTTTAGGATCTAGGATTTAAACTGTGAATTCTACCAAAAATTTTATTATCTAAGCAAAATTGGTTAAAACTAAGAGACACTTTGTTCAATTTAAAAAACCCCTTTTAAATTTTAGAAAAGCCTTTAACACAATGTTGAAATAAATTGTTGTAGCTTTAAATTTTGTATATTACTAAAAACAAAGTTAGGCGCATATTTAAATTACACGTTCTTACAAATAGCAAAATTTAAATTTTCGGGTCCTTGCAGCTCCTAAACAGGATCCGTCACAGAAAAATGCTGTTAAACGACTCCTACTGATATTATAATTTTTCCCAAAACTTCAAGTCCCTATGTTGAACAGTTCAGAACATATGAGGGCGAAAATTTTTGCAAAAATTGTGTTTTGCGTAACGGTTATTATTAATACCGTATGGCAAGCCTAAACATTTAGCTTTGAAAAATTTATAAGGCCAATACAACCAGCTGTCTTTTATCGTTTTCTGATTGAAAATACACCTAACAGAATTTTTGTTATAATACTTTAAATATAAAGCTTTTCCCGTCTTTATGGCCTCTAGCTCCGTAACGGTTGGGGCTACAAAAAAAAGTTTTTCCATGAAATTATTTTTTTTTGAGCCCCTACCCGTTGTTAAAATGTTTTTTCTACTGACAGAAGGACAGATGGACAGACGGAGAGATTGAAACTATATTGGACCATTTTGATTGACTGAGATTGAAACTATATTGGCACACTATAACTCAAGATCTAATGATTTTGATTAAAATTAAACTCTAGATTACTAGTAAAGAAAGTACAGCGGGGATTGCTTATGGTCGAGATGTGACAATGTATTCGCATTCTAGAAGCTGTTGATCGAATTGATGCCAAACAAGCATAATTTCGATACCAAATTGATAGGACCTTAAAATTTGGTGGCACAAGTTTTTTTTCTTATTTGCTTTGTGTCCGTAAAATTTTGGATGAACTGGAATAGTGAAATGCGTACCACCCCCACTACTCCTAAAAGTATAAAGCATATATTCGAAATTAATAAAGATAGTAACTTGGAACAAATATAGAAGCTTTAAATTTGGTATAATAGTGTTTTTTCATATTTCCTTTGTGTTCCCGAAGTTTAGACGTAATTGAAAACCAAAAATATTTTTAAGAAATGACTAAATTTATTTTTTTTATTTTTTATTATATCATATATAATAATACAAGATAATGAATTATTAGCATAAGTAAAATATTATTAAGAAATTGTGTACGATACTTAAGTTGTGTTCAAAGTTACTTGCTGCATGTATGTAAAATTTATTTTATATTTAAATGAATTACATAAAAAGTTCTCAATTTGTCTTATTTTTAGAAATAGATTTTATTGAAATACATGAGTATTTTAGAAATACATTTATTGCATATTTTACATTTATAAGCTTTTCTAATAGGTGCATATTCTAAGAATTTAATTAATTTCAATTTTGAAAAATTTTAATTATTATTAAAAGCTAATCAAAGTACTAATTATTTTAATTTACATTAAGAACCATCAAATTATATTAAACTTTATAAACATATTAATGAAATTAGTGACCCAGACAACAGCAGCATTATTATTGTAACACTTATTTATAACAGAAATGTTCAAAATCATAAATATTGTTCTTTATCATAAATATGAAAGACTAGATTGGCCTGTACGCGTAATGGTGTAATCAACTGTGCAATTATTGCGCAAACAGGAATTAATCTTTCCTTTCAAATGTAACAAATTATTAACAAAAAACTTCGCGACAAATTATACTTTTTGTATAATATCCCACAAGCTGTTCGAAGAGACCTTTTAAATTGGATTGGTCAATTTGAACTGTCACATCATTAGCACATTTGGCTCTACTAAATGCTACGTATAGTTGTTCATGCGTGAATACAGATTGAGGTAAATAAATCCCGATTTTGTAAAAATTTTGTCCTTGTGCTTTATTTATTGTCACCGCAAAAGCTAATCTAATAGGAGTCTGCTTTCTTTTTAAAGTGAATGGCATATTTACTTCAGTACAAATTAACTATATTCGAGGAAGGAAAACAACTTTAATTCCCTGTGATAATTTCTAGTTTAAAAGAATTTTCTAACATACATATCTCTTACAATTACTCGAGTTCCATTTACTAAACCAAAACCTTATTTATATTCATATTTATATTCATAATTCGAATGACTACAGGCCCTCTTTTTAATTTTAAGCAATAAAATGGTAATCCTGGGGGTGTCAAAGAATTATTATATTCTGTCGGCTGTTCAATCAAATATATCGGAACTCACACTATAATAACATTTTTCAGGTCCGTCAAATAGTTTAAAAATCTCTTAATTTATTTTAAAACAACTCTCATTTAAAAGGCACATAATAAAATTTGAAGCAATTATCTGAAAATTATTAGTCGTTTCCCTAAAAACATGATTTATTATTGAACCGGTACAAATAAATTCGTCGGTTATATTAATAATCTCTTCACTCAATTTAATGGGAACCTCATTATTACTTTAAAGTATAAAATGGCAAAATCCATTTTGAAAAGTTTATCTCATTTGAACTTAATCTCATATTCTGTTTCAAGCGAATTAAAAATTTTTTGGGCCAGATTACACTATTTTATATACATGCTTCAACTATTCTAACTCTGTTTCTGTGGAAATCCACTGGAAGGATTTGTCGAAAATCACCACCAAATACAATTGCTTTTCTACCCATTTGTTCATTACATTGAGTTATATCTTTCAACAAATGATAGATAAAATTATTTACTAAAGCAGGGATCGTTCAGCCTCATCAATTAAAATAAGGCAGACCTAAAATTGCACATCCTAACCTACAGAGACCAGACCTAAAATTGCACATCACAAAAAATTGTTTCTAATTCAGACAATGCCATATCAATTGCTTCACAGTCATTATAGTTTCGAATTAAATCTTCAATCATTTGTTCTTTAAACATGACCCACAGAGAAAGAGGTTGGCTCACAAAAACAAGGATTACATGCAGTTGTTTTGGCGATAATGTTTCCACTTTTATTTACCAGGGTAGAAATTTTGGCATGAGATTCCATTAGGAAGTGAATAAGAGATTATATTAAGAAAAAAATTGTGTGGTTAAAATAGAGGGGGCTATAAGGAATAATAAGGATATATTTGGATTAAAAATTTGTAAAAACAAAAGTACAAAAATCAGTGGGAAAAAATTATTTGAAATTTTTCTAACTTGGTAAAAATCTATTTTAAAATTTTTTACCAACTTAATTAAAAACAAGTTCAGAAACAGTCAGTCGACTTAGAAATACCCTCCTCTTTTTTGATTCAAATATAATGAGAAGTCCATAAGTCATTTTAAAACCATAAAAGCTTTTATTACTTTGATTATATTTGAATATATATTCTAATTTTTCAATAATTTATTTAAGTATACGTGAATAAAAACATGGGAACACCCCATTATCTGGGAAAAAAAAATCTCGAATTAACAAAAATCTCGAAAAAAAAAATCTGGAAAGTAAAGATCTCGAAAAAAAATATTTTGAAAAAAAAAATCACGAATTTCCAATCTTGAATTCGAGATTTTTTTGTAACATTTATTTTCAAAAATAAATCGTTTTTCAACTATAATATTAAATATATCCAACCAAAAAAAAAATTCATAAAAAAATTAGATTAATATACGAAAGTAATAATTTATAAAAATATAATAATACAATATAAAAATATATATATACATATAAAATAACTGTAATTTATATATTACTCGAAATTCGAGCTATTTTTGCAAATTATGAAAATTTCATTGAATCTTTGTGCAAAACGCGTTAACAGGTCAAAACCAAATTGACCCGGTGGGCTTTTATAATTAAAATGGAGATGAGCAAATAAAATTTATAGAAAATTTCATGGCGTCGTCGTGGGAAATAGGTTAATTAAACTTAACTAAAATTTTTTGCCTATCTTTTGGACTGCAACATCAACCTGCAAAATTGGACAGAAATCGGAATCACAAAATTTTTGGAAACCCGCCAGGCCGAAGTGGGTTAATTCATTGGAAGCAAATGTATACAAATAATTCCGGTTGCTAAGAGGAACATTTGTACAAAATTTCAAGTCAATCGGTCAAACCGTTGTGACCCGACATCAAAAATATTGAAAAAGCTTAATTGCGCCCTCGTGCCAAAACGGGTTAAGCGAACTCAACAAAAATTTGTGTCAGCCTCTCTTTTCGACTGCGAAATCACACTGTAAAATTGGACACAAATCGGAAACACAAAATTTTTTGGAAGCCCGCCAGGCCGAAATTGGTTAGTTAATACCAACCAAATTTATACCTCTAATTTTGGTTGCTAGTAAGAACATATGTGCAAAGTTTCAAGTCAATCAGTCAAACCGTTTTCACTCGACATTAAAAAACGAAAAAGCTTAAAACGGCTCTGCAGCCGCAATTTATTGACTTATAAAAATGTGACGTAGCCTATAATTAAAATGATGATACCAAATTTTCAATAAAATTCTTTTTATTGTTTTATTAAATAAAATTTATAGAAAATTTCATAGCGTCGTCGTAGAAAACCGGTTAATCGAACTTAACTAAAACTTTTTGCAGCCTCTTTTGGACTGCCAAACCAACCTGTAAAATTGGACACAAATCGGAAATACAATTTTTTTTGGAAGCCCGCCAGGCCGAAATGGGTTAATTCATTCCAACCAAATTAATACAACTAATTACGGCTGCGAAAAGGAATATTTGTGCAAAATTTCAAGTCAATCGGTCAAACCATTTTAACTCGACATCAAAAAAACGAAAAAGCTTACAGCGGCTCCTGGGCCGAAAACTGTTGACTTATCAAATTATGACATAGCCTATGTCACCACCGGGCTCTCAGAATTATTCCTTTAAAATTTATTGACAATCGGCCCAGTGGCTTTCAAGTGAATCCTGGACAAACAAACAAACAAATTTTCTCCTTTATATATTAGACTAGCAGATTTACCTGACGTTGCCCGGGAGCGTGCCAATTGTAAAAAAGCAAGTTTTGCTCAATTTTTGGAAGTACTACTTTGGTTAGAAAGATAGCATTAAAATAATATTTGTGGAGTTCTATTAACACATTGCGGCTCAACAGCTTTTTATAGGTTTTTTCGTTCCTTTGCTATAAATTTGAAATATTTTAACCGATTGTCTTAAACGTTGTATATGTGTTCCTCTTTGAGAATGAAGTTCACTCCATTAACAGATTTGGAATTTGTTAAATCATGCCGCCCCGACGATTGTCCAAAAAATTATTTTAGATGGATATTACGTCCAATTTTGCAAAATATTACTTGGTCAAAGTCTCAAAAAAAGGTTTTTTGAGTTCCGTTAACCCATTGTGACACAGCAGATTTTTACATATTTTTTGTTACACTTTTAAGCAGAAATGGTTTGACCAATTGACTTTAAATTTTGTATGCGTACATTTATACACTTGTCATTCCTACGATTCCTCATAAATAAAAATTTTATAAGTAAACTATGTCCAATTTTTGGAAGTAGGTAAAACTTCTTTGAATTAGGGGAATGTTTAAAAAAATTGCTTTAATTCATTTTAAAATAAAAATGTTCACTATGTGTAATGTTTGTGTTAACTTTTTCAAAAACATCAACTTAAACTAAAACTCCATTAACAGACGGGACAACGTGAAACGGGTAATAGCTAGTTTACATATAAGTATTATTATACCTGTTTTACTATAGGTCAAAAGGGTACCTATACTAAATTTGCCATTATGTCATTATATTATGTGAATAATATTGAAGAGAGCAAAAAAAATAGTTTTATTATTTAAGTGAGCTTTTGCAATAAAGGTTAACTTACGTTAATACCCAAATTTAGAAAATTTCATTCAATCTTTGTTCAAATCGCGTAAGCACGTCAAAACCAAGTTAACCCAGTGGGCTTTTATAATTAAAATGGTGGTACAAAATTTTCAATAAAATCTTTTAATCTTATAGAAAACTTATGGCGTCGTCGTGGTTAATCGAACTTAACTTAAACTTTTGTAACCACTCTTTTAGACTGCAGAATCAACATGTAAAATTGAACAGAAATCGGAATCACAAAATTTTTTGAAAACCCGCCAGGCCGAAATGTATTAATTCATTCGAACGAAATTTATACAACTAATTCCGGTTGCTGAGAGGAACATTTGTGCAAAATTTCAAGTCAATCAGACAAACCATTTTGACTCGACATTAAAAACATTGAAAAAGCTTCATTGCGCCCTCGTGTCCAGACAGGTAAACCAAACTCAACAAAAATGTGTGTGGGCCTCACTTTTTGACTGTAAAATCACCCTGTTAAACCGGACACAAATCAGTGGTTTTCACGTGAGTCCTGGACAAACAAACAAACAAATTTTCTTCTTTATATATTAGACTAGCAGATTTACCCGTCGTTGCCCGGGAGCGTGCAAATTTCAAAAATGCAAGTTTCGGCCAATTTTTCGAAGTTCTGCTTGGGTTAAAAGAAAGCCTCAAAAAAATATTTGTGGAGTTCCGTTAACCCATTACGGCACAGCAGCTTTTTACAGATTTTTTCATTAATTTACTTTTAAGCAGAAACGTGTTTAACATTTGAATGTAAATTTTGTATGCGTACATGTATATACTTATGATTCTTACGAGTATTCAAAAAAAAAATGTTTGTAAGTATATTACGTCCAATTTTTGAAAGTAGGTAAAACTTCTTTGAATTAGGGGAATGTGTGTTTTGTCGATTTCTTTTAACGGATTGCGAAATAAAAACTTTAAAAAACAATTTGCAACACAGTTTTAACGATTCTCTCTAGTTTTTCTATACGTTTTTCTTCTGCGTCTTGACAATTTGGTGCTCCCTGAATTTTTATTGTTATTATTTAAGAATTAAGAAAAATTTCAAGTTAAATTTGATATATTTGTTAAAAATTGCTAGAAAAATCAATAAAAAACTCGTTTTAAAAAAATTGCTTTATCACATTTTAAAATTAACATGTACACCATTCTTGTGTTAACTTTTTTCAATAACATCAAATTAAATTAAAACTCCATTGATAGGTCAAAAGGGTATACTAAATTTGCCATTTTGTCATTATACTAAGTAAATAGTAGATAGTTAACCTGAATTGCCAGCGTTTGAATAAAATATAGTCCAGGGTTAAGAAAAGGTTTAAAAATCTGCTTTTCATTTTATATTTTTTTTGTACTTACCTGAAAGTTCTACTACGCTCTTCCTCGCTTGTTTATGATTTAATGAGAGAAATGTAGGCTTCTTTCTTGTTATGTTATTTAATTTTAAAGACATTTTTATTCGGATTCTTTATTAGCTTTATTTTTTTTATTATTAATATTATCTAATTTAGCTTTTAAATATTTGAAACTATTTAATGAAAAATATTAGTCTCATTAATTAAGTGTGGTTTTGAAATAAAGGTTAACTTGCGTTAATACAAAAAAATTGAAAATTTCATTGAATCTTTGTTCAAATCGCGTAAACATTTCAAAACCAAATTAACCCTGTGGGTTTTAATTAAAATGCTGGTACAAAATTTTCAATAAAATTATTTTAATCGTTTAAGCAAATAAAAATTATAGAAAACTTCATGGCGTCGTCGTGGAAAACGGGTTAATCGATCTTAACGAAAACTTTTTGCAGCATCTCTTTTCGACTGCGAAACCACCCTGTAAAATTGGACACAATTCGGAAACCCCAAAATTTTTTGAAAGCCCGCCAGGCCGAAATGGGTTAACTTCTTAGCTCTCCGCTTCGAAAAAATCTGAAAAAAGCTGCTGTGTCGTAATGGGTTCACGGAACTGGACAAATCTGTTTTTGAAACTTTGTCCAAGCAATATTTCGCAAAATTGGACGTAATTTCCTTTCAAAATTTGTTTTTGGACAGTTGTTGGGCGGCAAGGGTTAACAAATTCCAAATCTATTAATGGAGTGAACTCCATTCTCAAAGAGGCGCACATATACAAAATTTAAAGTTAAACGGTTAAACCATTTCTAATTTTTAGCAAAGTAACGAAAAAACGTATAAAAAGCTTTAAGCAACGGGTTAATGGAACTCCACAAATATTTGATGCTTTCTTTTTAACAAATGCAGTACTTCGAAAAATTGACGAAAACTTCTTTTTTTACAATTGGCACGCTGTAAAAAAAGAAATTTTAACATTTTAGACTAGCCGGGTAAATCTGCTAGTCTAATATGTAAAGAAGAAAATTTGTTTGTCCGAAAAACCACTTGTCCGATTGTCACAAAATTTTAAAGCAAAAATTCTGAGAGCCCTGGGGGTGACATAGGCTAGGTCACATTTTTATAAGTCATCGGGTTGCGGCTCCAGAGCCGTTTTAAGCTTTTTCGATTTTTGGATGTCAAGGCAAAACGGCTTCACCGATTGACTTGAAATTTTGCACAAATGTTCCTCTTAGCAACTGAAATTAGTTGTATAAATTTAGTTGGCATAAATTAACCCATTTCGGCCTGGCAGGCTTCCAAAAAATTTTGTTTTTCCGATTTGTGTCCAATTTTACAGGGTTATTTCGCAGTCGAAAAGAGAGGCTGACACTAATTTTTGTTGAGTTTTGTTAGCCCGTTCGGGTATGACGGCGCAATGAAGCTTTTTCAATGGTTTTTAATGTCGAGTCAAAACGGTTTTAACGATTGACTTGAAATTTTGCACAAATATTCCTCTTAGCAACGGTAATTAGTTGTATTAATTTGGTTGGAATGAACTAACCCATTTCCAAAAAAAATTGTGTTTCCGATTTGTGTCTAATTTTACAGGTTTATTTTGGTACGACGACGCTATGAAGTGTTCTATAAATTTTATTTAATAAAACGATAAAAAGAATTTTATTGAAAATTTTGTATCATCATTTTAATTATACAAGCCCACAGGGTTAATTTGGTTTTGACCTAATTACGCGTGTTGCACAAAGATTCAATGAAATTTTAAAATTTTTGGTATTAACGCAAGTTAACCTTTATTCCAAAAGCTCACTTAATTAATTAGACTAAAATTTTTGCTCTCCTTAAATTTTTTATTCCTTTTCCACTCCTTTTTTAAGGAGTATAGGGCATTCACCAAGTTTATTTTAAACTTGGCTTCAGTTGCTTTTTAACCATAGTATTCACTAAGCCGTTGATTACTCGGCTGTAGTTATTGTATAAGGTTATGTAATATGAATGCGCAAATGTTAACTTTGTGCGCCATCTATTATCTTACACAAGAATTATTTATATATTTTTATTAAATCTTATTTACGATATAAACTATTACGATATAATTGTAGAATTTTACGATATTTTTTTATTAGATATGATCTGACCGGGGTTTGAACCCGAGACCTTCCGCATGAAGGGCGGCGTCTTTACCACTACGCCATTGGTCAGACATCCTTAAATAGTCTCAAATAATGCAAAAGCTAAATGAGATAATATTAATAATAATAAAAATAAAGCTAATAAAGTTTCCGAATAATAATATTTTTAGATTTAAATAACAAAACATTTTCCTTCTCTACATTTTTTCGTAAGTCTTTGTTTTTTATCTAATTTGCAGTTTTTTTTTTTTTTTTTTTTTTTTTGCCGGCACCTCTACGTGCTAACTATTCACTGTGATAGGCTAAACAGCCTGACTATGTATGTGCATATCGGAACAGGGGATATATATATTCATATATTAGAACTGATCAAATGAGTTTCCACATACAATTTAAACATGAGATACTACTACGCCTTATAAAACGTATAAATGTCTTGGATTTTCAATACAGTTCTATTTTTGTTTATATTGTAATAATTTTGTACTTGAGTTATATGGTATTCTATATCAGTGAGTTATATTATTTAATTGAAATATTTGTTTATATTTTGTATTTGTTTATATTGTTATATTTATTTATTATTAAAGATATATAATTATTAGTTATTAATTATAAGCCATTAATTTGAACCCAAAGGCGAATGGCAGCTGAGTCGAGTTGAAAACCAGAAAAAAGTTTTTTCACTTTCACTGGGATTCAAACCCGGGGCCTCTCGCATGAAAGTCGGCACTCTAACCACTGTGCCACCCCAAAAAAAAATTTCGGTG
Source organism: Dolichopus griseipennis (assembly GCA_963082915.1). Taxonomy (NCBI): domain Eukaryota; kingdom Metazoa; phylum Arthropoda; class Insecta; order Diptera; family Dolichopodidae; genus Dolichopus; species Dolichopus griseipennis. Next base: position 202,740,203 of record OY720441.1, on the reverse strand, counting down.
TAAAGTTGCAGTTTTCTTCAAATTTAATTTAAAAATCAAAAAAACTCAAGTTCGTATATATTATGCTTAAATTCATAGTATTTTAAAATAGTTTTTCCAAAAAAGAAGCATACATTTCTCACATAAAATCATAAACACCAAGGAAGAGCGTATTAGGACTTTCGGGTAAGTACAAAACACAACAAAAGTTGAAAAGCAGATTTTTAAACCTTTTCTAAGCCATCGACTATATTTTATTCAAAGATTGGCAATTCAAGAAAACTACTATTGACATAGTATAATGACATAATGCCAAATTTAGCATACCCTTTTGACCTATAGTCAAACTAATATAGGTCACTATAGGTCACTCCACTCAATGGAGTTTTAATTTAAGTTGATGTTATTGAAAAAAGTTAACACAAAAATTACACATGGTGTACATGTTAATTTTAAAATCTAATAAAGAGATTTTTTTAAAATGCTTTTGTTTAGAATTATGCTTGCAAGTTTTTAACAAATTTATCAAATTTCACTTAAAACATTTCATAATTATTATATAATAATAAAAATAAAAATTTTAATTTAGTTAACATTATTCGCCGAAAGCCCACCATACTCAACCATACTCAACATTCATTTACATTCAAGTGGTCAAACAGTTTCTCCTTAAGATTAAAGTAATGAAAAAATCTGTTAAAAGCTGCTGTGCCGCAATGGGTTAACGGAACTCAATAAACTTGTTTTTGAAACTTTTACCAAGCAAAATTTCGCAAAATTACATGTAATAGCCTTCCCAAAGTTTTTTTTGGAAAATTGTCGGGCGGCAAGGGTTAACAAATTCCAAGTCGGTAAATAGAGTGAACACTATTCTGAAAGAGGAGCACATATACAAAATTTGAAGTCAATCGGTTAAACCATTTCTAATTTATAGCAAGATAACGAAAAAAGCTATAAAAGCTGTTTGGCCGCAATGGGTTAACGGAACTCCATTAATATTTTTTTGAGGCTTTCTTTTAAACCAATGCAGTATTTCGAAAAATTGTCCAAAACTTGCTTTTTTAGAATTGGCACGCTCTCGGGCAAGGGCGGGTAAATCTGCTAGTCTAATATATAAGGAAGAAAATTTGTTTGTGTATTTGTTTGTTTGTTTGTTTGTTTGCCCAGTATTCACATGAAAACCACTGGTCAGATTGTCACCAAATTTAAAAGGAATAATTCTGGGTGCCCGGGGATTACATGGGCTATGTTACATTTTTATAAGTCAACAGGTTGCGGCTCCAGAGGCCTTTTAAGATTTTTCGATTTTTTGTTGTCGAGTCGAAACGGCTTGACCGATGAACTTAAAATTTTGCACAAATGTTCCTCTTAGCAACAGGAATTAGTTATACAAAGTTGGTTAGAATGAATTAACCCATTTCGGCGTGGTGAGCTTCTAAAAAAATTTTGTGTTTCCGATTTGTGTCCAATTTTACAGGGTGGTTTTGAAGTCAAAAAGAGACGCTGAAACGCAAATAATAAGAAACGTAGATGATTCACTAATAGAAATTGACGGTTAAAACGTACTAAGGGTGGATAGTCACTCTAGAAACTGGAAGTGTGTTTAATAAATATTATCTAAGGAAGGAAATTTGGATGTTACATGTTATGTTAAGCTGTAGAAATTATTCTTTTCATACTATAGGTCTATATAGAGCCCCAGAATACGTGAATGTAAATGATGAATTTTTTAATGAACTAAATGCATTTATTATTAAACTAAATGAAATAAAAGAAGAAATTCTAATTATGGTTGACTTTAATATAAATTGGCTTAAGAATGATAGTTGTAAGATTAAAATAAAAGACATATTTGATGAAAATTATTTTAAACAAATAATTAAAGAACTAGTATCGCCTTGTGTACGAAATTCGAAATTTTGCTTTTAAGTTTTCATATAAACTTAAATATATGTTTAAGTTTACTGGTTATTAAACCGAAACAAAAACAAAAATGACAATTAACTAAAATGGATTTAAGTAAACAAGTGGATCCAATAAATCTAAAGACAAAAAATGGTAAATAGGAAAAATGGAATGGTGCTTATTGAAACTGAAACAAAATAAGAACGGGATAAAATAATAAATAAACTTGAAAATAAGATGGAAGATTATGAAATTAAGGTGCCAGCTGAAATAAAAACAATAATTGAAGTTGTACATATGGATGTTAAATATACTGAAGAAGATTTAATGAACAAACTTATGCCTTAAGTTTATTTTATTTAGAACGCTAATTTAGAGCACAGTTCTATGAAAATATTCAAATTTAAATTTTAAAAAAACCTTCTTGTTTCTACTTTTTTCTGAAAACTCCATAAATAAAATAATAAGAACAAGAAAAAATAATGATTGGATGACTAAAGAAATAATAAAGTTCATCCAAAAAAGGAATAAATTATTTAAAAACTTGAAGAAAACCCCAAACTCCCCAGAAATTCAAGCCACATTTAAAAAATTGAAAAATAGTGTCACGAAGGAAATAAAAAGAGAAAAGCAAAATTATTTGAATAATAAAATCTACTTAGCTGGGTCGGATCATAGAAAAATGTGGGAAGTGCTCAACTACTGTATACTGAAAATGTCGTCTAATTGCAGTAAAGTTATCATTGAAATAAATAACAATGGCATTAAAATATGTGATAATTTATGTATTGCTAATACTTTTAACACGTATTTTAGTGAAATTGGAAACAAGTTGGCGTTAATATTATTGATGCAGGAAAAAACACAGTAAAAAAACACTATTACTGAACGATCTATTTTTCTAAGAAAAACAAATGAAATAGAAGTATTAAAAATTATTAAGTAGGTTTATTAATTACTAGCTAATACCCGGTGCGCGTTGCTGCGCCTCTCAATGGAGGTTTAATTGAATTTGATGTTACTGCAAAAAGTTAACACAAGACTTACACACGGTTTACACATGTAAATTTTAAAATGTGTGAAAGCAATCTTTTTAAAACGATTTTTCTAGGATTATTCTAGTAATTTTTGAAACTTTCTGTAATTCAAAGCAGTATTTTATGAAAAATCGCAGGACCGACTGTTAACAGACTCAACTCCATTTTCTTGTTGCTTCACACATATAAAATTTGAAGTAAACCGGTCAAATCGTTTCTAATTTAGAGTTAAGTAACGCAAAAATCTATTAATTACTGAGCCCCACTGGGTTAACGGAACTACACTTTCTCTTTGGGCAGAGCAGTATTGCGCAAAATTGGACGTAATTTACTTCCAAATCACTCAACAAAATTTTTTGAGGCTTTCTTTTTAGCCAAAGCAGTACTTCGCAAATTTTGACAATATTAGCTTCCAAAATTATTTTGACCGACATGGGTTAACAAATTTCAAATCTGTTAATAGTGTCAACTCAATTCTCACAGGGGAGCACGTATACAAAATTTAAAGAAAATCGGTCAAACCGTTTTGTATTTAGAGTAAAATATTGAAAAAAACCTATAATAAGCTGTTGGGCCGCAATGGGTTAATGGAACTCAACAAAATTTTTTTCGGGATTTTTTTTTTAAGCCAAAGCAGAATTTCGTAAAATCGGACAAAATTTGGATCCAAAATTTTTTTTGACCACCCGTCGGCCCTACATGGGTTAACAAATTCCAAAACTGTCAATAGTGTCTACTCAATTCTCAAAGAGCATCACGTATACAAAATTTGAAGTCAATCGGTCAAACCGTTTTCATTTTAGAACAAAGAAGTTTAAATACTTGCAACACAGCCCCAACTTGTCGGTCCGTTAGAGCAAAATTTTTGGGCCACGATTTCTTTCCGTACCCAAAAACCTCTATTTACAAATTTTCACGAAAATCGGCTGGGCAGTTTAGGAGTCTATTCGCTACATACAAACAAACAAACATACAAACAAACAAACATTCCCTTTTATATATATAGATATAGTAGGTTTTATTATATAGTAGGTTTTGATGATAATCAATTTGGATTTCAAAAAGATATTGGAACCGATTCTGCAGTCTTAGCATCAATAAAAAAAGCTGTTGGGTCGCAATGGGTTAATGGAACTCAACATAATTTTTTTTGAGGCTTTCTTTTTAGCCAAAGCCTTAAAAAAAATAGGACAAAAATTGGACCCAAAATTTTTTTTGACCAACCGTCGGGCCGACATGGGTTAACAAATTCCAAAACTGTTATTAGTGTCAACTCATTTCTCAAGGAGCATCACGTATATAAAATTTGAAGTCAATCGGTTTTCATTTTAGGACGAAAAAGTTTAAATACTTGCACCACAGCCCCAACTTGGCGATTAGGGCAAAATTTTTCGCTCACGATTTCCTTCCGTACCCAAAAACACCAAAATACAAATTTTCATAAGAATCGGCTGAGCAGTTTAGGAGTCTATAAGACACAAACAAACAAACAAACAAACATACAAACAAACTTTCGCTTTTATATATCGAGATTGAAGCTGCCAGAAGTACAAAATTATAGCAATGACTACATATAATATATAAAGAGTGATTTACTAGAACAAAACAAATTCACTTGCCTCGTACGTTTAGAAATAAGAAAAACAAAAAAGAACTCATATTTTGCAAAAATTCTGCAAAGCTGAAAACAATTTGATGTAAAACAATATTATATTATAGTATTATACATAGTATCCATTTTCGTTTAAAAGTATTTGTGTCAATGTAAAGTGCAGAAAATTTAATATGATTAAATAGAAATGTTTTTGTTCTATTTTTCCAAACCATTTTTATATACATACAAGGTTTATGTTTTATTGTAGCTGCTCGAATTAAAATTAATATTAAAATATTATAAAAATTATTTTATTAGAAACATTATAATTAAAAAAAATTAAAAAAAATTAGAAAAAAATTAAAATGAGACAGTGTAAATTGAAATCCATAGCAAAGTATTGTAATTCTATAGGAAAAACAAATTTGAATTTAAGATTTTTTCAAGTACCACGTAAGTACATATACTTACGTATCTATGAATTTAAATAATTAAATGAAAATTGTTTCCTCTATAATCGTTAGTTAAATAAAATCATTTTAAAATCACTCTATAATATCTTTATATATATATATATAGAACTATTGGAGATATGGACCTTTATATATATTAATGGTATTAAACACTTCAATAGTTAATTTTTTTTCTGATAGAACTGTTTTAAACTTCCATTGAGGACTTAGAATTTAGTTATTTCAAAATCCCCAATATATGTTTTCCATTAATTAATGCAATATAAATTTATATGTATGTAATTAATAATAGTTTAGTATAATATACTAGTATCGCCCTTTGCTCGAAATTCGAGCTTTTTGTGGTTTTAAATTTACATAAAAAATCCGTTTTGTGTAATTTATATTAGACTAATATTACACGAAACAAATTTTTTTTTCCTATACATAATAAAATGTATGGCAACAATGTTGTCAACAATTCTTGCGTTTGAAATTTGCTTAAAAAAAAATTTACAATTTTTTCAATTATAAAAACGTTTTTAAGTATTTTTGAATTTTATTCCTGTAGCTTAACGCGCTATAAAGATAAGTATAATTTTGTACACTTATTACACAAAAAAATATATAATGTTCTGAAAATTTGATGATTTTTCTAAACAAATACATATGTATACATATTTACTGAAGTCAAGTAGCCAAAATTCGAGTTAATACTATTCTACATATAGAAAACTGTACTTTTTTCTAAATATTTTAGTACGATTTGAACTATGTTGTATGTATTCTGTATCCTAATTAAAAAGTTTATTCATAGAGCATAATATGTACAACAAAATTTAACATACCTATCATAATTCATAAGTAAATAAGCTAAGTAGGTACTTAATATTAAATTATATTGAAGCTGCCAAAATACAAAATAATAGTTAAGTTGACAGAAGTCAAGATTTTTTTTAATGTCACAATTTTAAGATTTATAACATATCTACAAAGATATAAAAAAAAATAACTAATCAATTAAAAAATTGATAAATTTTTCCTCCTCATATTCCATTTTTAAATTTAGTAGCTACATAGGCAAATAAGCACTACATTTCAATAATAAAATCTGAAATATTTACTACAAATGTATACAAAAAATGGTTCTGAATTCTTTACTTTACTTTATATTATACCTATTTGTTTAGGAGTAAACTACTTGAAAAAGAGTAGATAAAAGGAGTAGATAATTAAATATTTATTTTATCTAAATTAAAGAATACGACGTACAATTTTTATACGTCAGTACATTAATATGTCTATCTATATATCAGTAAATTGATACGCGAGTTATGTATGAACTTCCTAATATAACATTAACTGAGTCAACTTCAAGTTCTACACCTGAAGTTGTTATAGAAGCTAAAACAATAGCAACAAAAAAAAGTATATTTTGATTTTCATTTTTATTTTTTCTTATTTCAAAATTTAACTTAAAATTAAATTTTTACATTCATATATAAAAATCCGTAAATATATGTAAAAATGCTGAATTTGCATTATTTTTGTTTTTTTGTTTTTTAAATGACAAAAACCTTGAACTCTTTAAGTTCAATGTTGTTTAAATGAATAATTTTATATTAGAAACTTAATTAATAAGAAATGCTTAGTCTTAGTTTTTTTAAGTTTAGTTTAAGTAATTACAAAAAACCGTAATATAAATTAAGTTTAGTTGGTTATAACTGTTCAAACGTAATATAATCAAAACTAATTAATATATAAAATTTTTTTGTTTTATTTTTATAATTAAATATAATAAAACCTTTTTTTATAAAAAATATATTTGGCGCAGTCGGTAGGATCTCTATCAAAAGAAAAGAGATCTAGTGAAACGAATTTAATTAGCATTATTTAAAATAATATTACAAAAACATTTTTTTAAAGTGGGCAACAAAGTAAGCCAAAGCAAAATTTAGTGGTTTATGTAGAAACGAACACAATAAATAAAAAAAAAAAATATAATATAATATATAAATAAATAAATCAAAATTGATCGTCAAATAAACAGAAGCAATTTATTTGATCAATACCGTAATATTATGGCAAATGAACAAAATGACAATCGTATTGAACAGTGCTTAGTAGCTCTAACTCAGCTATTAGTGCAAAACAACCAACCACAAAATTGGAGATCACAAATTGAAAAGGAAATTCAATTTATTCCAGCTTTTAATGGTGAGCCAGGTACTTTACCATCTTTCATCGATTCAGTGACCAGAGTATTAGCTGATCATGTGGCGGAAGCTAACCAGGTTTTCAACATTATTTACAACATCAAAATTCAGGGAAGTGCAAAAAATTTACTTAATGTCAGCCCTCCAGCAAATTGGGATGATTGCAAAATAAAATTAAAACAACATTATAGAGCATCAAAAGACCAAATGGCAATCACAAGAGAAATTGGAGCACTAAAAGTAAGTAGCATTAAAGATTTAGATAATAAGTTAAGATTAGTGATAGAAGATATAACAGAATATGCGGCTTTTGTTGAAGATAGCCAAGCAGTAATTGATATATTTAGTGGAATGTTAGTTCAGAAAATTAAAGAACTTTCTTCAGGATCGTTAGCTTATGCAATAATATCGAAAAATAATTTGACTGAAATTAGAAATACAGTAAGGAGTTTTATAGGTTTAGACGAGGGTAATCTTAATTTATCTCACAAAAATTTTAATAAAAATAGTGATAGTAAAAATTTTTTTAGGAATGATAATAAAAATAATTACAATTATAATAATAAAAAAAATTTTTTTAGTAATAAAAATTATGAAAGTAGAAATATGTTTAACAACAACAGTGTTAATAACAATTCAAATTCGAATTTTAAAAATAATAATAATAATTTCCAATTTCGAGCAAACGATAATTTTTATCAAAATAGAAATAGGCCTTCTCAGTTAAACCGAAATTATAATAGATACAATGACAGACAAGAAAGTAGACAGACAAGACCAATGGAAGTTGATCCAAGTAGACAAACTCGATCAATGGATGTTGATAATTTAAGTAAAAAAAATGAAACTAATACAGTTGAAGAAACTTTTTTTATAAATTAGCCTCGGACCCAAATAAAATTTTTACAATTTTAACAATTCAAGAAAAAAAATATTCAGCCTTGTTAGATACAGGCTCAACAATAAGCATTTTAAATGAAAATAAAGTTTGTAGTTCTAAGTTTACTGTAATAAATTCAACTTCAATATCTATCAATACAATTCAAGGAGAGGTAAGCAAACCTAATAGAACAGTTGCTACCTTATCTCCAGCAGAATTTAAATATCCTGAAAATGCAAGAATGAAATGGATTGCAATGAAATTAAACAAGCCATATGACTTATTATTAGGTATGGATTGGATAAAAAAAAATGTTAAAGATATCAACGTAGAAAATCAACAAATTAATATGACCAATGGAGTGAGTCTTCCATTCTTAACTAAAACTATTCAAGAAGAAGTTAATGTATTAGAAGTAAGTGAAGTTCAAACTCTACAATTGGATCATTTAAATGAAAAAGAAAAACATATAATTGAAAAATTAGTTTCAAAATTCAATAAGCTATTATATAAAGAAGGTGATATTTTGACCAGTACAAATACAGTGGTACATGAAATTAAAACAACAACAAGCGAACAAATTAATTCAAAACTTTATCGATATCCACCTAAACATGAAACTGAAGTGAGACGTCAAATGGAAGAAATGGAAAAACAGGGCATAATTAGAAAAAGTAAAAGTCGATATAGTTCTCCGATTATAGTAGTACCCAAAAGAAAAGATAATTCTGGAGTACAAAAATTTAGAATAGTTGTGGATTATAGAAGATTAAATCAGGTCACAATCGACGATAAATACCCTTTACCTAATATGGATAGCATTCTGGACAAATTGGGAAAAGCCCAATATTTCAGCACGTTAGATTTAGCCAAAGGTTACCATCAGATATTAGTAGCTGAAAAAGATATTGAAAAAACTGCTTTTGTTACTCCAGCAGGTCTATATGAATATGTACGTATGCCATTTGGATTGAAGAACGCACCGGCAACGTTTCAAAGATTGATGATCGAAATTCTTCGAGAATATATCAATCAAATTTGCGTCGTATATCTTGATGATATATTAATTTTTTCGACAACATTAGAAGAACACGAAAATTCATTAACAAAAATATTTAAAAGATTACAGGAACACAATTTGAAAATTCAAGTAGATAAATGTAGTTTTCTTAAAAGAAATACAGAATTTCTAGGACATATTTTGACAAAGGATGGGATAAAACCTAACCCTGAAAAAAATAAAAAATATTCAAGAGTTACAAATTCCAAAAACTGAAAAACAATTAAAAGGTTTCTTAGGAGCAACTGGATTTTATAGAAAATTCATCAAAGATTATTCTAAGGTTGCATATCATATGATTAAATATTTAAAAAAAGATAACAAAATTAATATAAATGACCCACAGTATATAGCAGCATTTGAAAACTTAAAGAGCTTGATAACTTCACATCCAATTTTAAAATTTCTAGAATACGATAAACCGTTTGTTGTAACTACAGATGCAAGTGATCATGCTATAGGTGCAGTGTTGTCTCAACAAGGTCATCCAATTTGTTATGTTTCGAGAACGCTAAACAACCATGAAAAAAATTATTGTACTACAGATAAAGAGTTTTTGGCAATTATGTATGCAGTAAATTATTTCAGACCTTATCTATATGGTAATAAGTTTAAAATCATAACAGACCATGTGCCAATTAAATATTTAAACAACAAATACAAAGGAAAGGAATTTTCACAAAGACACCAAAGATGGTTGCTAAAACTTCAAGAATATAATTATGAGATTGAATATTTGCAGGGTAAAGAAAATAAGGTAGCTGATTATTTAAGCAGATTAGAAAATACAAAGAAAATTAATGAAGAAAATGATATAGCATCCAATTTAGAATTATCTAATGATACAGTACATTCTGCAGATGAAAATCAATTAGATTACATAGGAATAAAAGAGGATATAGTAAACAAATATAAAACACAAATCATACTCACTTACAGTCCTGAAGAGAATATAACACTTCACAATAGAAGAATTATTGAAATAAATCCGTTAGAAAATGAAAATTTAATTAAAGACATTTTAAAACGTTATATCAAGAAAGGATATACGAGCATTTATTCGGAAGTATCTGATACTGACTATCATAAAATACAACTAATTTTAATATCGATGTTTTCATTTGATTCAAAAATAAAATTTATACGAAGTACAAAAAGAGCTAAAGAAATAAAAACTGAAGAAGAATTACATAAACAACTATCTCTTTACCACACTAAAGAGTCTATGCATAGTGGAATAAATGAATGTTACCACAATTTAAAAGACAAAATTTATTTTCTGAAGTTAAAAGATCATATTCATTTAATTATCAATAATTGTGAAAAATGTCAACAAATTAAGTATGATCGAAAACCATTAAAACCTAAATTTGCATTTACAGAAACACCTAAAGGAAAAAACGAAATTATACATTTGGACATATTTCATTTTAAAAAACAATCGTTTGTTACAGTAATTGATAAATTAACAAAATTTGCCTCAGCATATGGTATAACAGATCGCAATTGGAGAGCAAAGAAAACAATTATAATGGAACATTTTGCAAAATTTGGAAAACCAAAAAAAATAATTATGGACAATGAATTTAGAGCTGAACAACTAATTGAGTATTTAAATAGTGAAAATGTTGAAATTCATCTAACAAAAGCAAATAATCACACTGGAAATGCTAATATAGAGAGACTACACTCAACCCTCTTAGAAAAAATAACAGGAATTGAGGATAGGGAACTTTCAGTTGAGATGAAGATACAGATGGCTATAGGAAACTATAACGATCGCTATCATTCAACAATAAAATACACACCTAGAGAAGCTAAAGAAAATGTAGATGTTAGTAAATTGCAAATAAATATAGATAAAATGAAAACTAAAACTATAAATAAAAGAAACTTTAATAGAGAACACTATATAGAAAATAGATCAGTAGGAGCTATTAGAAATTATAAGAGACTTAGACATAAGGACGAACCATATTACAAACATAAACCTTTATTAAATGTACATTATTCAAATATTAAAAGACCTTTAAAACTTTTAGGTTTTCAACATAATAATATTGCTGTTAATAATCTTACCAACACAACTGACTGTAGGACTTCTTCAAGTCAATCCAATTCACGAAGAAGCCGGTTATATTCAAATAAAACTTCAACAGGTAGAAATAGTAAATAAAACTAGTACAATTTTACATATTATAAATCCAAGAGGAAATAGAATTATATCAAATTGATTTTTATAAATTAAAATTAAGTAAAATAGGAATTATGAATTATAAAGATGAATTATTAGTAACTGCAATTAAAATTCCACTAAATTATATTCAAACTGATTTAAAACTTATTACTCCTTTGCCTAATAAAGAATATATAGAAATTGACGAAAACAATGAATATATTGTAGAAATTGAAAATAAAATTTTAACTTATCAAGATGATGTTATGTTAAAAGATTTAAAATCTAGTAAAAACTGTATTTTGAATAATAATTGTAAATTTAAATATAATAACAAAACTAAAATTGAAATATTAGATGACGAAACTTTATTAATTAAAAATGCTAGAAAAACCGTATTAATACAAAATTGTGACGATAGAAATTTAACACTGAACAAAAACTATTTTATTAATTTTTATAATAGTGAAATTAAAATAGAGAATGAAATATTTTATAACCAAAAGCAAATTATTCAAGATAAATATTTTTACCCTAGTAATAATTTTAATTATACCTATGTAAAACCAATTAATTTTGACGATATTGTTTTAAAAAACTTTGAAAATATTAAAGAAATAAACGAATTAAAATATCATAAAGCCGTTTCATATGGGATAAATATTTCTATTATTGTAGTATTAGTAATAAGTATTACTTTTATAATATTATATTTAAAAAACAAAGGAACCAAAATAAAAATTGTAAATAAAGAAATTCCGGAGAATTTCAACTCTAACGGAGGAGGAGTTATGTATGAACTTCCTAATATAACATTAACTGAGTCAACTTCAAGTTCTACACCTGAAGTTGTTATAGAAGCTAAAACAATAGCAACAAAAAAAAGTATATTTTGATTTTCATTTTTATTTTTTCTTATTTCAAAATTTAACTTAAAATTAAATTTTTACATTCATATATAAAAATCCGTAAATATATGTAAAAATGCTGAATTTGCATTATTTTTGTTTTTTTGTTTTTTAAATGACAAAAACCTTGAACTCTTCAAGTTCAATGTTGTTTAAATGAATAATTTTATATTAGAAACTTAATTAATAAGAAATGCTTAGTCTTAGTTTTTTTAAGTTTAGTTTAAGTAATTACAAAAAACCGTAATATAAATTAAGTTTAGTTGGTTATAACTGTTCAAACGTAATATAATCAAAACTAATTAATATATAAAATTTTTTTGTTTTATTTTTATAATTAAATATAATAAAACCTTTTTTTATAAAAAATATATTTCGCGCGTACACACAAAAATATTTATTTGAATGTTTTAATTCAGTAAAAAAAATTTTATTAATTTCATATAATAGATATATTTTGAATTTTTTTCAATATAAGATATTTTTTAAAACATAATCTTAGAAATATAAGAAAACCAAAAACCATTTTTCAATTTGTAAATTTTAAAAATCCGATTACATTGCATCGCGTTATGCGTATTTTGGTTGCTCTCATGTAAATTCATGTACCTATTTATTTGTAAATTTTTTGGCAGAAATTATTCGTCAACTTTTATTTAAGTTGAAGATTATTTTTTAGTTTTTTTTTGCGAACATATTATAGGTATTTTCAATAATTTTGAATGTATGTTTTTTTAAAAAAAAAATATTATTTTAAAATATTTTATTTTGCAACATCAGAAAAAACAATTACAATATTTTTATACGCTTTGTCAAATTTTAAAATTTTAAATTCCGAAGTACAGTACATACCTACTTATTTCAAAATTTTTTGACAAAAACTGCACGCCGTACGCATTTATTCTGGTTGATCCCTAAAGAACACATAATTATACCCGTGCATACATATTATATGACATCGGGTATATTAAAATTGCTCCTCCTTGCATTGGAGGAGCTAGATATAGTGTCAAGGGTACGTATCGGCTCAAAATCGAAAAATATGTCGATCTAGCTATGTGTGTCTGTCCGTCAGTCCGTGTGTCAGCACAATAACTTAAAAACTAAAGGAGCTACAGTTCTGAAATTTTCACAAAATATTTTTCAATCAATTTCTAGGTTCCCTATTTTTTTTGGTTAAGATCGGACCAAAACTTCGGGTAGCTCTCAAACAACTAACTTTTTTAACTCCCATATTTTCATATAAAAATTTGAAATTTGTCTGCACATCTTGTACATGAATTTATATGAATTTTGTTTTTGTTTGTTTTTTTGTTTGTTTTTTTTTTTTTTTGTAGATAGATAACGATTTCGAGTTTCGATTTCATACGATTTATATGATGCGTAAAATTTTTAAAAAAATTTTAGATTTGGACTTTGTACTTTGAGATTTATGAATTAAAATGAAAAAAAATTATGAATATGATGATAATTTTTGATCATGATGATCTGATCATTATATGAGTATGATTATAATATGATGCTTATTTTGCTTGGTTTTAATATAAGTATTTGTGAATTAAAAATTAATTACAAGAGATAGAATTGAAAAATTAGAGCTAGAGTTTTGAAATTTACACAAAACATTTTTTGGACATTTTTTAGGTTCCCTATTCTTTTTGGTTAAAACCAGACCAAAGCTTCGGGGAGCTGCCACACAACTTATTTACACCAATATGAATTTCCTCAAAAGTAATAATACCAGGAAGATGAAAATTACACACGGTTAGTTCCATAATGAATCAAGCACTTATATGAAATTTCAAAATGTCACGGCTTCATTTTCGGGGGGCTGCCATACAACTTATTTGCACCAATATGAATTTCTTCAAAACTAATTATACTACGAGGATGAAAATTACAAACTGTTAGTTATATAATGAATCAAGCACTTACATAAATTTTCAAAATGTTACGGCCCCATTTTCGGGGTGCTGCCATACAAAGTTTTCAGTTCAATAACTGTGAATCTAATAAAGCTAGGAGGCTAAAATTAAAATTGGGCAGGTAAAGTAATAGGACAAGTTACTTGGCAAAGTTGGATATCACTCGGACCTACTTTTAGGGTGGGGCATTTTTTTTTTTTTTTTTTTTTTTTTGTTTTTTTTAAGCAAAAATTATGGGATAATGAATTAATATTTTTTTTTTTTGTTTTTTTTTTTTAATCAAAAATTATAGGGTAATGAGTTAAATTTTTTTAAACTATGTATTTTACTTTTTTATATTTTTTGTAATATATTCTAACATTATAGAAATAAATAACGGTTTATTTTTCATATTATAGTGGGTATGCACGGGTATCTAAAAGTTGACAAGGGCAACTATAATCTTCCTCGTTTTTCTTAAGAAATGTAATTTTATGTTTCTGCAAACATATTATAGGAATTTCAATTATTTTGTATATTTATGTAATGTATTTTTTAAAAAAATATAGGTATTTTTAAAAACAATATTATTTTAAAATATTTTATTAAATAGTATCGTTATACCTACTATCTGTGATGACAACTTCCAATATGATTTCGAAAAAGAAAATTTAGATTTAAAAATAAATAAAACAGGAACGGAAAATTACTCTTTAAAATCTGTATCAAACGACAGGGATATAAATGATAAGTGAGAGAAAATCAAAAATTCTGGTTGAAAAATTTCGAAGTCCTCTTCTAAAAGAAAATTTAAATACCAATACTAAAAATTGTCTTGCTACAAACTTAAAAGCTAAACTTAACATTAATTGGAAAACAAAATATTTTACATTATTAAGTAAATATAAATTAAGTAACAAGCACACAAATTTAATAAGTACAATAAATGAATCGAAAAACACTGAAAATGCAAAACATTTTGCAAAAATGATATTGTCACAAAAAGGTAAGTAAAATTACTTATATATATATACATATTATGGGTATGTGATAATGTTAACAATTTATTTAATCTTAACAATTAATTATTTGTAAAGCGAAAAATGAAGTTTGGCCAAAAGAACAAACAGCACTGGAAATGAGCCTTTATTATAAATCCCCAAAGGCATATGAGTTCTGAAAAAATCTTGAATGCCTACCCGATCAACATTTAGTAAATATATACCACTAAAGAACTCCTCAGCTGGAATATATGAAGAACAGTTTTAAAAGAAATTCACAGATATAGGTATTTGATATATATCTATATATGTATATAAAAGGGAAAGTTTGTTTGTATGTTTGTTTGTTTGTTTGTTTGTTTGTTTGTATGTAGCGAATAGACTCCTAAACCGCCCAGCCGATTTTCATGAAAATTTGTATATAGAGGTTTTTGGGTACGGAAAGAAATCGTGGCCCAAAAATTTTGCTCTAACGGACCTCCAAGTTGGGGCTGTGGTGCAAGTATTTAAACTTCTTTGTTCTAAAATGAAAACGGTTTGACCGATTGACTTCAAATTTTGTATACGTGATGCTCTTTGAGAATTGAGTTGACCCTATTAACAGTTTTGGAATTTGTTAACCCATGTCGGCCCGACGGGTGGTCAAAAAAAATTTTGGATCCAAATTTTGTTCGATTTTATGAAATTCTGCTTTGGCTAAAAAGAAAACCCCAAAAAAAAAATTTTATTGAGTTGCATTAACCCATTGCGGCCCAACAGCTTTTTATAGGTTTTTTCAATACTTAACTCTAAATTAGAAACGGTTTGACCGATTTTCTTCAAATTTTGTATACGTGCTCCCCTGTGAGAATTGAGTTGACACTATTAATAGTTTTGGAATTTGTAAACCCATGTCGGGCCGACGAGTGGTCAAAATAAATTTTGGGTCCAAATTTTGTCCGATTTTACGAAATTCTGCTTTGGCTAAAAAGAAAACCCCAAAACAAATTTTGTTGAGTTCCATTAACCCATTGCGGCCCAACAGCTTTTTATAAGTTTTTTCAATACTTTACTCTAAATTCGAAATGGTTTGGCCAATTGACTTCAAATTTGGTATAAGTGATGCTCCTTGAGAATTGAGTTGACAGTATTAACAGTTTTGGAATTTGTTAACCAATGTCGGGCCGACGGGTGGTCAAAAAAAATTTTGGGTCCAAATTTTGTCCGATTTTATGAAATTCTGCTTTGGCTAAAAAGAAAATCCCAAAACAAATTTTATTGAGTTGCATTAACCCATTGCGGCCCAACAGCTTTTTATAGGTTTTTTCAATACTTAACTCTAAATTAGAAACGATTTGACCGATTTTCTTCAAATTTTGTATACGTGCTGCCCTGTGAGAATTGAGTTGACACTATTAACATTTTTGGAATTTGTAAACAGATGTCGGGCCGGCGGGTGGTCAAAAAAAATTTTGGGTCCAAATTTTGTCCGATTTTTCGAAATTCTGCTTTGGCTTAAAAGAAAGCCCTAAAAAAAATGTTGTTGAGTTCCATTAACCCATTGCGGCCCGACAGCTTTTTATTAATTTTTTGGTTATTTTACTCTTAATTAGAAACGATTTGACCGGTTGACCTCAAATTTTATATGTGTGAAGCAACTTGAAAATGGAGTTGAGTCTGTTAACAGTCGGTCCTACGTTTGGTTAAAAAAAATTTTTTGGATGTAAATTACGTCAAATTTTGGAAAATAGTTTGTACTGCTTTGAATTACAGAAAGTTTCAAAAATTACTAGAATAATCCTAGCAAAATCGTTTTAAAAAGATTGCTTTCATACATTTTTAAATTTACGTGTGTAAGCCGTGGGTAATTTTTGTGTTAACTTTTTGCAGTAACATCAAATTCAATTCAACCTCCATTGAAAGGCGCAGCAACGCGCATCGGGTATTAGCTAGTTATATATATATTTATTACTTTTATTTTCTAAAGTTACAATACGAACATTTTTCTTTTTAAGATGAACTTAATTCTCTAGGTGTACTAGTATTTGATGAGCTTCATATAAGGAAATGTGTAACTTTTGATTCAGTTAAGGATGGAATATGAGGAGTAGCAGATGATGGTACTACACGTGATAATATACTAGGGTCGCAGATATGTGAGTTTATGATCAACGGACTAATATCGAAGTAGTCTTATGCTGTTACGTTATCTCTGCAGCTTCAATCAAAGGAGACAAATTACAAAGTTTTATTAGAAATGTTTTGATTATAGATAAATGTAATGTTCATAATTCTGTTAATATTAAAATTATAGCCATTGTTTGTGATCAAGGATCTAACAATAGACCCTTATATAAGAACCTTAACAGAAAATATCCCTTACTTTTATCATAAAGAACAAAAAATAATTGCATTTTATGATTATATTCATCTCATGAAAACTTTAAGAAACATTTTACTGTCATGTGATTTGGTAACTAAAGATGGAATTGTTTCGTGGGAAATAGTTAAGAAGTTATTTGAAATAGATAGCAGAAGAAATGTTAGACTATGTTCAAAACTAAAAATTGAACATATCTATCCAAACACTTTTTAAAGGATGAGGGTCAAATATGCTACTCAAGTAATTAGTTGGACAGTTGCAGCTGCAATTCGTACTTTGCAAGCATGCAACAAATTTTGTTCAATTTCTGAATACTCTGAACCAACTGCAACATTTTTTGAAAGAATAAACCATTTGTTTGATATATTTAATGTAAAATTTATTAATTCAAACAGTAAGAATCCCTATAAAAATCCATTAACTAAACGTAGTACTTTTATTTTAAATTATTTCATTGAAATGAAAGCTTTATTAATGGACATTAAAATAAAAAACAGAAATCAACCAAAAGAATTTATAAAAAAATTTGGCATATCTGGTAAGGCAAACTTAAATTATCATAATCTTATTCAAATTAAACCTTATTTATTTTTAAAAAAGGAATTGTACAAAACATAAATGCAATTCAAGAATTGAATGAAATGCTGAAAGTAACTCCAAGGTTTAAATTTTTGCTAATCGGAAAGTTTCAACAAGATATTGTAGAACATTTATTCAGTTTAATAAGATGTAAAGGAGGATATAAAAAATATCTTTCCGCTTATGAATTTCAGAATCATATTAAATAATAGATATCTTCCTCCCAACTATTAAGGTCACAAATGATTTCAGCTAATAGCAACTGTACGAATACAATTTCATTTATTCAATTGAAAAATTATAACAATGTACAAAATAAAACTGCTGACACCGATAACATAAGTATGGAAATAGAACAAGAAACTTGTTCGCAACTTTGTTATGAGGCTAATGATGACCCCGATGTAACTGAAAATGACATTAACGTTTGTGAATTATTTGTGGTTGAGACTACTTTTTTACATTTTTATATATTATATTATAGGTATAATATTTAATAGTTACATAATTGTGTATTATAAAAATAACATGAATATAATTATTTATAAATGTGTTTTGAATAAAATATCAAATTGAAATAATTATTCATTATTCATGGTATTTGTAACCACCTAAAGGAAGCGAGCTAGATATGGAAAAGTCTATATATTTGTGATCAGCGTGACCTCCAGAGTCGATATAGCCTGGTCCGTCCATCCATAGGCACAATAACTCAAAAAATAATGGAGCTATCTTGATGAAATCTTAACTGTAGGTTACTAGGACTGAAAGTACGGCGGGGATTGCAAAAGGGCGAAATCGGCCCATGGGTTTGGATTCTGGACTTTTTAATCGGTCCAAGGGCTAACGAAAATATATAAAAAATCATGATAATTCAACAACTAATGACGCTATCTTCATCAAATTTGTGCTGAACGTTACTAGTAATGAGACTATGGCGGGAATTGCGTACAGTCGTGTTTAGACTTTGGGTTCGGAGCCTAGAACTTTTTGATAGAATTTAGCTAGAATAAATTTTGATAGAATAGAACCTTCAAATGTGGTATTAGAGTCTCTTTCTATTTCCTTAGTGCCCTGGAAATTTGAGACCAATTGGAGTAGTGGGTTGAGGATCAGCCAAACAATCCCGAAGGCCTTAAAGCATATTTTCGAAATTAATAAAGATAGTAACTTCAAACAAATTTATAAGTTTCAAAATTGGCCATGGGTGCTCTTAACTATTTCCCGCGCGTTCTCCTAATTTTGGATCAATCAGAGTGGGGTTCAGTACCGGGGACTGCATATGGGCGAAATCGTACCATTGGTTCGGATTCTGGACCTTTTAATCGACCGAAGGGCTAACGATCATATATAAAAAATCACAATAACTCAACAACTAATGACATGGTCCAATCCCGTACTTTCAGTCCTAGTAACCTCCAGTTAAAATTTCATCAAGATAGCTCCATTATTTTTTGAGTTATCGTGCCTACGGACGGACGGACGGACATGGCTATATCGACTCAGGAGGTCACGCTGATCACAAATATATATGCTTTTCCATATCTAGCTCGCTTCCTTTAGGTGGTTACAAACACCATATCAAAGTTAATATACCCTTTTACCTATTCTATAGGTGTAGGGTATAAAAATGGTTTCCCAATGTGTCTTTTGCAAAAAAAATTTAGTAGCTAAATCTAAAGTTGTAAAGTGTAAAATATGTTGCAATATGTTTCATGCTAGATGTGCTAAGCCATCAGATGATACCTTTGAGCTTCTTAAAAGTGGTAATGTAAATTGGCAGTGACCCCAATGTCCTAGGTAATTAAACGAATCATTTGTAAAGGTGCCTGAAGATAATGAGTCGAAATCTGAAGATGGTGATTCTGAAGATAATGACTCGTTATACTCACAGACGACTCAACAAAAACTGGATGATTTGTATTCATTTGACTCAACAAATTGTACCTTAGACAAAATGGCGCATAATTTAAAAACATTGGGATCAATAGTACGATCGGACATTCACAATTAACAGGTATTCCTAGCTGAGAAGCTTGATAAAGCACAGCAAGAAAATATGATTATCAAAAAAGAAAATGAAGCTTAAAAATAAAGAATCGAATGTATAGAAAATTATACCATGACCATGGAAACTAAATTAAATAAAATCGAGGAAATTGTGGATAAATCAGAGCAACTGGAAAGAAGAAATAATGTGTGGTAGCTGGATTACCGGTAGGAGTGCAAAATAATCAACTTCACGAAATATTCACTAAATTTAATATTTATAAGGCCAGTGATATCATTAATATACACGGATGAATATATACACGGTTACACGGATGAATGCTTATATATAGTAAAAAAAACAAAGAAAAAAACTTTTGGACCCTTATGTTCTGCTGAATTCAACTTGGGCTCGGCCGGTAAAAATAATGCTATCCTCTTTCGTCACCATGTGTCATCTCTTCAAAGTCGGATTTATTAAGAAGCTAAATCAATTAAAACAACAAAAAATTTTGAATTCTTATGGGTCAAAAATAATGCAACCTTTTTGCGGGAAAACGCTACAAGTAAATCTTTTAAAATTTCTAATTTTGATGATATTAAAAAAATTAAGAAAATTTTTAAAATTTATACTATATAATTTTATAATCCACAAAATTTTCTTTATTTTATTAAAAATTAACACATTTACTTTTACGTTCATATACCTAACCTATAAATTGAAATTGGAACTAAACTTCTTTTCATTAATTTTTTTCGTCATATCATTTCTTCATAATTATTTTAAACAATTTAACATAATTTTTTTATTATTTATTTTTTGTATGTACAACTACATGATGATATTTTTAATTTTTTATGTGCTATTACATTCAAAATATATTAAATTCCACTTAATTATTTACATTATTAGAAACTTATCATATGATAATAAACAAATTATGGCAATTAAACTATTATTTATTAAACTATTATTTAATCGGCTGGGTGGCACATTGGTTGAGTGCCGCTCTTTCATGCTGAGGGGCCCGGGTTCGAATCCTAGTAAAAGTGTGAAAAAACTTTCCTGGTTTTCGACTTTACTCAGCTGCCATTCGCGATTGGGTTCAAATTAATGGCATAATCGATAATTAATAATTATATATCTTTAATAAAAAATATTTTAATATAACAATATAAACAAATGCAAAATATAAACAAATAATATAATTGAATAATATAACTCGCAGATATAGAATACCATATAACTCAAATACAAAATATTATAATATAAACAAAAAATAGAACTGTAAATATTGAAAATCTAAAACGTTTCTACATGTTATAAGGCCTTGTACTATCTCATGTTTAAAGTGTCTGTTGAATTCAATAAGACCAATTCTAATAACACGAATATAATATGACCTCCTGTTCCAACATGTACCTATGGTATAGACAGGCTTATTAGCCTAGCAGTTGAACAGTTAGCGCTTCAAAAAAAAAAATATATATTATTATATTATAAGTATTAAGAATATCAGAGCTACATTAATTTCTTATTATTTATTTTTTTCTCATCTTTTATTTAAACAATTTAACACAATATTTACAATAGCTATTACTTGTATGTGCATGCAAATGTGCATGTCGATATTAATTAATTTCTACATACTATTATCAACCAAATATATTAAATTTAGAATAACTTTTATTTTATACAACTTTATAAGCATAACTTTAATTATTTACAACATTATTTTATATCACCAACATACTAAGCTATTGTATATACAATTGCAATTTAATTCTATATTTAACAATTATTCTACTTTAAAGAAAAAAAAGAAAAATTTTATAATACTAATAATAATAAAAAAATAATTAAATATTTGAATATTATATATCTATACCGAGCACGAAATTTAAGTAATAAGTACATATTACTTCTAAACACCTCGATTCAATCTGTCATCCATCAAACAAAACTAGTTTTTATTTTTTTATCTTCTCACATGGTACATATGCTATTTTATTTTTTATTTTTCTTTTTTAAAATTTATATATGATGTCTGATAATGGAATAAACATTTATGATTGTTTAAATGTGAAATATGCAAGTGAGAGATCAAATTTAAATGTTATGTATCTTAATGTGCAAAGTATTCGTAATAAACTTAATGATATAGAATCCTTAATATACTCTTTCATTTACAATATTCACATAATTATATTAACTGAGATATGGATAACTAAAACGGAAAACAAATTTTGGTGAAACTTCCGGAAAGGGGTTGTGAGCTATCAAGATGACGTCATCACATAACGGTACTAAATATCTTAAAGTTTCCGAATATATATACCATTAGTGGCGATGGCGCCATCTAGTGGTCGAAAAATGCATTACAAAATGTTCCTAAGATTTTGTAGCATTTTTATTAAAATGTTATATTTTTCCTGTTAGTCCATAAACTGGAACCAACATCTTACAATATTGTAGGGCATGATATTGTCTTTCATAAACATCTTGTTTCATCTGGATCGGTGCTACCATTTTTTAGATATTGCAATTTAAAGTGAAAATTTAAAAAAAAAAAAAAAAAAATCCAACTTTCAAAAAAACTACTATAACTGTGAAATTTTCAAAAACACCCTTTATTATTATTATACCATTAGAAAGGTCTCTTAAAACTCTTTCCAACGGTATATAATAAGTATGGCATATGTTGACAAATAGCCCCACCAGAGAACATAAATGAAAAAATGACGCAACAATTTTATTAAAAAATACATTTTCATACTTTATTTGTCATAAATTTATTTTGCCTTTTTGTTTTCCATTTGAAATATTTATTTTAAAATTTAAGAATGTACTTTATAGTTTGATACAATATTGAGTTGGGTTTTGTTTAGAAGATTTTTGAGGTATTTATATGTATGTAAAGTATAATTAGAAAGGACCTTAGAGTTGGTTATAAAGTCAGAATTATACGCTTTTTCCAGAATATTTATATACTAAGATTTTGAAGATTGACAGGGTTTTGAGTTGGATATAAAATTACGCTTATACTGTTCCAACAACCTGTATAACGTTTTATTTAGCCCTTTCGTTGGGCCCTTTCGTTGGTTGGGCGAACAGGTTGTTCGCATTTGAATGCGAAATAAAGCCATATCATTTTCTAAAATTTTACGAAATAAAGCCATATAGTAAAATTGATACAAATTCTAACACTAAAATGAAAAGAATGGTATAAGAATTCGGATACCTAATTCATTCAAAAAATTAATAAGTTCCTAATTTTTTTTAATACACTGTAATAAAACATGTTAAATAATATTATATTTTCATTACGGGGGCTGCCGCCCCCGAACCCCCGCTAACTCAATTATTGAAGCTAGATTTTGAATCCAACACTAAAATGAAAAGAATGGTATAAGAATTCGGATACCTAATTCATTAAAAAAATTAATAAGTTTCTAATTTTTTTAATACACTGTAATAAAACATATTAAATAATATTATATTTTCATTAAGGGGGCTGCCGCCCCCGAACCCCCTCTAACTCAATTATTGAAGCTAGATTTTGAATCCAACACTAAAATGAAAAGAATGGTATAAGAATTCGGATACCTAATTCATTAAAAAAATTAATAAGTTTCTAATTTTTTTAATACACTGTAATAAAACATATTAAATAATATTATATTTTCATTACGGGGGCTGCCGCCCCCGAACCCCCGCTAACTCAATTATTGAAACTAGATTTTGAATCCAACACTATAATGAAAAGAATGGTATGAGAATTCGGCATAGCTATTTCATACAAAAAATAATCAACCCTAATTAATAAATATAAATATTCTGGGAAAGGGGGCAATCCTGGTTTTGAATCCAACTCTAAAATCCCTCCTAATTGAGAATCCCACATATACACATATATAATTATTCTGGAAAAAGCGTAAAACCCTGCTTTTGAAACCAACTCTAAAACTCCTTCCTAACTATTTAAATAAAAAAGTTTGGAAAATTAAATTGCTTCTATTTTCACAAATAAAATTACTTCTGATTTTGTAGCCTAAGGGCCTTTCTAATTATATTTTTACATACATATTTAAATAAAAAAAATTTTAAAACTTTGAGGTTGTCACCTCCAAAATCCCTCAAAACAAATTGTCAGAACCAAACTCAATATTGTATCCAAACCTAAAATGCATTCTTACATTTTTAAATTTGCCAAAAAGGCAAAATAAATTTATGGCAAATAAAGTATGAAAATGTATTTTTTAATAAAATTGTTGCGTCATTTTTGCATTTATGTTCTCTGGTGGGGCTATTTGTCAACATATGCCATACTTATTATATACCGTTGGAAAGAGTTTTAAGAGACCTTTCTAATGGTATAATAATAATACAGGGTGTTTTTGAAAATTTCACAGTTATAGTAGTTTTTTTGAAAGTTGGATTTTTTTTTTTTTTTTTTTTTAAATTTTCACTTTAAATTGCAATATCTCAAAAATGGTAGCACCGATCCAGATGAAACAAGATGTTTATGAAAGACAATATCATGCCCTACAATATTGTAAGATGTTGGTTCCAGTTTATGGACTAACAGGAAAAATATAACATTTTAATAAAAATGCTACAAAATCTTAGGGACATTTTGTAATGCATTTTTCGACCACTAGATGGCACCATCGCCACTAATGGTATATATATTCGGAAACTTTGAGATATTTAGTACCGTTATGTGATGACGTCATCTTGATAGCTCACAACCCCTTTGCGGAAGTTTTGCCCAAATTTTTTAACATACCTGGATATGATTGTTATTTTGCTAATAGATAAGTACCATATGGTGGGGTTGCAGTATGCATAAATGAAAACATAGACTCTAGTTTTGTTGTAGAAGAGGAATTGAATAAAACGAATATTTTAGTAGTTAAATTAAATAGCCTAAATATTAATATTATTGGGATTTATAGACCACACGACTTAAATTTTATTTAGCTGTAATTTTTAAAATAAATAAAATTCATAAAACAATTTTTATTTTATGTTTTTTTTTCTTTTTCCTTATTTATTTAATTTCTTTTAATACAATGTATTATGTCGTCTTGTTGTTTTTACCAGACTGACTTTCTTTACATATATTTTTTTTAACATTCATTAAAAAACGAGCCAGATACAAATTGCTAAATTAACATTATGTTGCAAATATTTTCGCAATAATTTTTGGTCAATAATGTTTAGCGATTTGTGTCAGCAAAATTTTAATTATTATTTCTTTTTTATTTGTTTTTACATACATAACATACATTACATACTTAATACATAATAGCTTTATACATAACTTATGTCAATTATTTTCTTTTACATAACTGTATACTAATACATAATTTCTCCCTCCTTTAGTTTAAAATTCTCCTGAATTTTCTTTTTATATAAAAATATTTTTGATAACATAGATATTATATTAGTATCTTTAGTAAAACATTGTTTCAAATATAATAAATTTTAAGTCGGGAGGTTTTGAATTACAAAAAGACTTTACAATTTCATTTATTTTATTAAACATATAAGAATATTTTACTTAAAAAAAGTTTACATTGACATTGATAAAAAAATTATGAAATTTGATTAGGTACATATTATACAGCTAATAAAAATATAAACAAGTTAAGAAACAGTCAGTCGGTGCAACCGACTTAGAAATACCCTACACCTATTTGGTTCAAATTTAAGGACATATCCATAAGTCATTTTAACACCATAAAAGCTGTTATTAATTTGATCGTAAAACATAGCTAACCAAATTAACTTTATAATACTAAAAACATTTTCTAATTACACTATCTATTAAAAAATATTACAAATTCTTACTAATTTATCTATTTAAAAATATTAAAAAACAAACAAACTTGAAATAAATGAAAATATATTTATTCCAATTCAATTACAAAATGAAAAAATTCTAAATATTAAATTTTGTGATAAAAAGATAATCAAAGCATCATCATCATAGCTGGCTCGGCGATCCAAAATGAATCTTGGCCTCCCCAGGAATCTTGGCCTCAAAGCATAATATATTTAATAATCCAAATTTTTAAAAATTGCAATTATTTCAAATGGTTAGTTTATATACCTAATACAAAAGCTTATAAACGCAAAATATGCAATAAATGTATTTCTAAAATACAATTACAAATTTAGACCTTTTCATATAATTCATTTAAATATTCAAATAAATTTTTCATAAATGCAGCAAGTACCTTTGAATATAGCTGAACCACTACAATTAAGTAGATTTCGGAGACACATAGGACATAGAAAATATATTCTTTGGTTTTGAAATTAAACTCGACCAGAACCAATTCCCCTGGTACTTTCATTACTACTAACCTAGAGTTTAAATTTCTTCAAAATACCGGCATTATTTTTTGAGTTATGGTGTTTTAAGATATATGTTTGTTAGTCCTTGAACTTGTAAAGGGTTCCAGAACCCCAAACCATGGTACGATTTCGCCCATATGCAGTCCCGTCATACTTTCAATACTAGTTAACCCTTGTATACAATTGAAACGTTCTATCTTAATTTTAAGTTACTAGTTTTATTAATTTCGATGATAAGCTTTTACACATTTGGTGGTCTAACAGAGGTCCTGAACCACCACTCCAAATGATCCCAAATTAGGGGGGCACGCAAGAAATAGTAAAGAACACCCTGGACCAAATTTGAAGCTTCTACATTTGTTTCAAGTTACTATTATTATTAATTTGGAAAATATGCTTGAAGGTCCTCGGAACTGAGTGCCTGGTCCCCGACCCACTAGTCCAAGCGGCCCAAATTTCAAAGACACTCACGCAATAGGAAGGGACAACCTGATACCAAATTTGGAGGTTATATCTTCATTGGTTTCGGAATTACGCTAGTTTGGCCTAAATTCGATCAAAAAGTTCTCAGTTCCGAACCCATTGTCCAATCCTCACCGTACGTAGTCACCGCTGTAGTTTCATTACCAATAACCTACAGCACAAATTTCATGAAGATAGCCTCAGTAGTTGTTGAGTTATCGTGATTTTTAATATATGTTCGTTACCCCTGACACCGACTAAAAGGTCCAGAATTCGAACCCATGGGCTGATTTCGCCCTTATACAGCCCGCGCTTTACTTATATTACTAGTTAACCCTTGTACACAATTTAAACGGTCTATCTTAATTTTAAGTAACTATTTTTAGTAATTTCGATTATAAGCTTTTAAAACTTGGGTGGTCTGGGAGGGGTACTGAACCACCACTCCAATTGATCCCAAATTAAGGGAACACACAAGAGATAGTAAAGAACACCCTTGTGGCAAATTGGAAACTTCTACATTTTTTCAAGTTGTTATCTTTATTAATTTTAAAGATATGCTTTAAGGTTTTTGGAAATGTGTGGCTGGTCCCCGACCCAGTACTTCAATGGCACCCAAATTCCCAAGACACTTAGGAAATAGGAAGGGCCACCCTGATACCAAATTTGGAGGTTCTATCTTCATTGGTTTCGGAATTATGCTCGTTTGGCCTAAATTCGATCAAAATGTTCTAGGTTCCGAACGCATGGTCCAATCCCGACCTTACAAAATCCCCGAAGTAGTTTCATTACTAGTAACCTACAGCACAAATTTGATGAAGAAAGCGTCATTAGTTGTTGAGTTATCGTGATTTTTTATATATGTTCGTTAGCCCTTCGATCGATTAAAAAGTCCAGAATCCGAACCCATGGGCCGATTTCGCCCATATGCAATCCCCGCCGTACTTTCAGTCCTAGTAACCTACAGTCAAAATGTCATCAAGATAGCTCCATTATTTTTTGAGATATCGTGCCTACGGACGGACGGACATGGCTTTATCGACTCAGGCGGTCACACTGATCACAAATATATATACTATATATATATATATATATATAAATATATATCCATATCTAGCTCGCTTCCTTTAGGTGGTTACAAACACCATACCAAAGTTAATATACCCCTTTATTCTATAGGTGTAGGGTATAAAAAGATTTGTTTATAATTAAATATTTTTTTTTTTTTTTTTTTTTTGTAAAGAATTAAAAGTTTAATGACTTTATACTTTTGCTTGAATCGGATGTTATTGAACTTTTTAGTACATCAATTTTTGGGTTTTTAGCTAACTCAAATATATTTTACTCAGTTGTTTTTGGTTTAAAAGTAAAATTTTTTTAAATTTTTTGACTAATTAATACATTATTTTGTTTTTTATATTTTAACCACAATATTACAAAAACTATGCTTATGATTAGAATTACAAATATTATTATACTTATGAAGCTATACGAAACAATTTTATGATATTATAATTCATTGATTTCTTTAATATTTTCTATATGTTTAATTGATATATTTTCAAAGCTATTTTCAAAGCTTAAATTTTTTTATGCTTGTATAGTTTTAATTTGATTGGACTTTGTTTAAAAATATCTATTTGACAATTATAAAAGTTTATTAAATAATTTTTATTTAAAATAATATCTCTATTATCGCAATTGTGAATTAAATTTTCATTTTTAGCATTTTTATACCCTACACCTATAGAATAGGTAAAGGGGTATATTAACTTTGGTATGGTGTTTGTAACCACCTAAAGGAAGCGAGCTAGATATGGAAAAGTATATATATTTGGGATCAGCGTGACCGCCTTAGTCGATATAGCCATGTCCGTCCGTCCGTCCGTCCGTAGGCACGATAACTCAAAAAATAATGGAGCTATCTTGATGAAATTTTAACTGTAGGTTACTAGGACTGAAAGTACGGCGGGGATTGCATATGGGCGAAATCGGCCCATGGGTTCGGATTCTGGACCTTTTAATCGGTTTCAGGGCTAATGAACAAATATAAAAAATCGAGATAACTCAACAACTAATGACGCTATCTTCATCAAATTTGTGCTGTAGGTTACTAGTAATGAAACTACTTCGGGAATTGCGTAAGGTCGGGATTGGACCATGGGTTCGGAACCTAGAACTTTTTGATCGAATTTAGGCCAAACGAGCATAATTCCGAAACCAATGAAGATAGAACCTCCAAATTTAGTATCAGGGTGTCCCTTCCTATTTCCTAAGTGTCTTGGGAATTTGGGTCCCATTGGAGTAGTGGGTCGGGGACCAGCCACACATTTCCGAGGACCTTACAGCATATCTTTAAAATTATTAAAGATAACAACTTGAAAAAATGTAGAAGCTTCCAATTTGCCACAAGGGTGTTCTTTACTATCTCTTGCGTGTTCCCCTCATTTGGGATCAATTGGAGTGGTGGTTCTGTACCCCTCTCAGACCTCCCAAGTTTTAAAGGCTTATAATCGAAATTACTAAAAATAGTTACTTAAAATTAGGATAGACCGTTAAAATTGTGTACACGGGTTAACTAGTACTATAAGTACAGCGCGGACTATATAAGGGCGAAATCAGCCCAACGGTTCGGATTCCGGACCTTTTAATCGATGTCAGGGCTAAGGAACATATATAAAAAATCACGATAACTCAACAACTAATGAGGCTATCTTCATGAAATTTGTGCTGTAGGTTATTGGCAGCGAAACTACGGCGGTGATTACGTACGGTGAGAATTGGACAATGAGTTCGGAACTTAGAACTTTTTGATCGAATTTAGGCCAAACGAGCATAATTCCGAAACCAATGAAGATAGAACCTCCAAATTTGGTATCAGGGTGTCCCTTCCTATTTCGTAAGTGTCTTTGAAATTTGGGCCCCATTGGAGTAGTGGATCGGAGACCAGCCACTCAGTTCTTAGGCCCTTAAAGCATATTTTCGAAATTAATAAAGATAGTAACTTGAAACAAATGTAGAAGCTTCCAATTTGCCACAAGGGTGTTCTTTACTATTTCTTGCGTGCCCCCCTAATTTGGGATCAATTGGAGTGGTGGTTCAGAACCTCTCTTAGACCCCCCAATGTGTTAAAACTTATCATCGAAATTAATAAAACTAGTAACTTAAAATTAAGATAGAGCGTTCGAATTGTGTACAAGGGTTAACTAGTATTGAAAGTATGACGGGACTGCATATGGGCGAAATCGTGCCATAATTTCGGGTCCTGGAACCCTTGAAAAGTTCAAGGACTAACAAACATATATCTTACAAACACCATAACTCAAAAAATAATGCCGGTATTTTGATGAAATTTAACAGTAGGTTACTAGTAATGAAAGTACCATGGGAATTGGTTGTGGTCGAGTTTAATTTCGAAGCCAAAGAATATATTTCCTATGTGTCTCCGAAATCTAGACTTAATTGTAGTGGTTCAGCTATGTTCAAAGATACTTGCTGCATTTATGTAAAATTTATTTTTATATTTAAATGAATTATATGAAAAGGTGTAAATTTTTAATTGTATTTTAGAAATACATTTATTGCATATTTTGCGTTTATAAGCTTTTCTATTAGATATATAAACTAACCATTTAAAATAATTGCAATTTTTAAAAATTTGGATTATTAAATATATTATTATTATCTTTTATTGATTATCTTTTTATCACAAAATTTAATAATTAAAATTTTTTCATTTTGTAATTGAATTGGAATAAATATATTTTCATTTATTTCAAGTTTGTTTGTTTTTTAATATTTTTAAATAGATAAATTAGTAAGAATTTGTAGTATTTTTTAATAGATAGGGTAATTAGAAAATGTTTTTAGTATTATACAGTTAATTTGGTTAGCTATGTCTTACGATCAAAAGATTATTTGATTTCGAAAATATGCTTTAAGGTCCTCGAAACTGAGTGGCTGGTCCCCGACCCACTAGTCCAATGGGGCCCAAATTTCAAAGACACTTACGCAATAGGAAGGGACACCCTGATACCAAATTTGGAGGTTATATCTTCATTGGTTTCGGAATTACGCGAGTTTGGCCTAAATTCGATCAAAAAGATCTAAGTTCCGAACCCATTGTCCAATCCTCACCGTACGTAATCACCGCCGTAGTTTCATTACCAATAACCTACAGCACAAATTTCATGAAGATAGCCTCAGTAGTTGTTGAGTTATCGTGATTTTTAATATATGTTCGTTATCCCTGACACCGACTAAAAGGTCCAGAATCCGAACCCATGGGCTGATTTCGCCCTTATACAGCCCGCGCTTTACTTATAGTACTAGTTAACCCTTGTACACAATTTGAACGGTCTATCTTAATTTTAAGTAACTATTTTTAGTAATTTCGATTATAAGCTTTTAAAACTTGGGAGGTCTGAGAGGGGTACTGAACCACCTCTCCAATTGATCCCAAATTAAGGAAAACATGCAAGAGATAGTAAAGAACACCCTTGTGGCAAATTGGAAGATTCTACATTTTTTCAAGTTGTTATCTTTATTAATTTTAAAGATATGCTTTAAGGTCTTCGGAAATGTGTGGCTGGTCCCCGACCCAGTACTCCAATGGGACCCAAATTCCCAAGACACTTAGGAAATAGGAAGGGACACCCCGATACCAAATTTGGAGGTTTTATCTTCATTGGTTTCGGAATTATGCTCGTTTGGCCTAAATTCGATCAAAAAGTTCTAGGTTCCGAATCCATGGTCCAATCCCGACCTTACGCAATCCCCGAAGTAGTTTCATTACTAGTAACCTACAGCACAAATTTGATGAAGATAGCGTCATTAGTTGTTGAGTTATTGTGATTTTTTATATATGTTCGTTAGCCCTTCGATCGATTAAAAGGTCCAGAATACGAACCCATGGGCCGATTTCGCCCATATGCAATCCCCGCCGTACTTTCAGTCCTAGTAATCTTCAGTTAAAATTTCATCAAGATAACTCCATTATTTTTTGAGTTATCGTGCCTACGGACGGACGGACGGACGGACGGACAGACGGACGGACGGACATGGCTATATCGACTCAGGCGGTCACGCTGATCACAAATGTATATACTTTTCCATATCTAGCTCGCTTCCTTTAGGTGGTCACAAACACCATACCAAAGTTAATATACCCCTTTACCTATTCTATAGGTGTAGGGTATAATAAATTGTACAGCGCAAAACAAAAACTGGATGATTTTCTCTGCGCTGGTTAATATTTTAAACCAACCAAACGGTCCAGATGAAGTTCGCTTTAAATTCCTTACTAAAGGTCATACCCATATGAGTGCTGATGGAGTACATGGGAACATTGAAAAAAAAGAGGCAGGAAGCGAAATATTTATGATTTCCAAGAGCTATGGGAGGCAATAGAAAGTTCACGTAAAAATTTACGAATTTTAAAACGGAACATTTTCATCAAGTCAGGTAAATGGTTTTTAATGAAAAAGAAAAATATTGAAGATTCCTTGACAAAATTTAAATTGTGCAATTTGGTGGAAGTAAAATTTACAAAAGGATGCCGAACAATTGAATATAAAAACGATTTCGATGAAAATTTCAAGTTACTGGACTTTCTAAAGAAAAACGAAAATATAAACAACGTTCCATGATTAATCGAACACCGTGGTGTGCAGAAAAAAAAAGGAAACAATAATCAAAAAGCTTGTTTAATTTGGAATAATCTAAATGAGTCTGAAACATCAAAAGACTTAGTGACTTCTGACACCAATAACGTAGAAGAATAACAAATTACATAATATTTTGTACTAATTAATCTAAATTACATTTTTTATAATTAATTATTTTTTTTAATTTCTTAGTAGATAAGACTGAATTATTTTTGTTAAGTTTTTATTTTCAGATGAATTATTTTTGTCAAGTTTTAATTTTTATTTTAATGAATTTTTTATATTTTAATAAAGTGTTTTATTGTTATAGTGATTTACAAATTTTAATAATTTTTCTTTTATGATAATGTAACAGGCAATACCTACTGTGTTTTTGTTTTGAGATTTAATTATTAAATTAATACTTGCTTTACTTTAAAAACACAGTAAATTCAAATACTGTGTTTTTACCTGGTTTTCTTCGCTTAAATTTTCAATAATACCCATTTAAAACAAAAAAGCTTTTCGGAATTACCCAAAATTAAGAGTAATCGAATCGAAATGGTATTAAAAAGAAGCATACTCATTCAATTTATAAGAAAAAATTACATAGACCACAAATTTTTAAGAGATGTTGTGAGGCTTCAAAATTTACTGTTTTGCTTAATTTCTCGAAAGTATAATTGAATCAATTACTGTGTTTTTGCTTGGGACAGCCGATAGAGTTGTGAGTGTTTTCTTCTATAATATTTAAGTGATCTAAGATATCTTCCCTGTCATCACTATCCATAGTTCCAAATAACCATTTGTTTACAGTTCCTACTGCATTTATTAAACCTCTCCTTTTTCTATGGATAGATGATGGAATAATAGATTTAATTTCAGCCTTAATGTTAGTTATTTCACTATCTAATAAAATTTTATTACTTGTATTTAAATTAGCAACATTCAATTCTATTTGCGCTAATATTTCATTTAACTCTAAAGGATTAATTATATGGAGTATCGTTGAAGTTTCGTTCACTATTTCTATTTCTTTTAATTTAATTTGTGTATATCCATCCTCAATTATTGGATTAACTTGTAAAAAACCTTCTGCTAAAGGTGTCAACAAAACCCATATTAAAAATGCAAATACCTGCAAATTTTATATAAAACGAGGAAGAGTGTAGTAGAGTAGACTGTGTCAACTCTGGGATACCCGTATGACCGTAACATATACATTATATCATCCGGTTAATTACTTTTGGCAAAATTTCAAACATTCAGCTTTATTAGGTGTAGAGTAATGCTCATATAAAAGAAGGAGTTGTATGGCAGCAACTAGAACCCTTTGCAGTAGACCAACCAAATTTTGCAGTAACTTTGGCTATTACACTAAACTATTTTTGGCAAAATTTTAGACACCCAGCTTCATTTGGTGTAGTGTAATCCTCATATAAAAAAAGGAGTTGTATGGCAGCTACTCGAACCCTCAGCAGTAGACCAACTAAATTTTGCAGTAACTTTGGTCATTACACTAAACTATTTTTTGCAAAATTTCAGACACCCAGCTTCATCAGGTGTAGTGTAAAGCTCATATAAAAGAAGGAGTTGTATGTCAGCTACTCGAACCCTCTGCAGTAGGCCAACCAAATTTTGCAGTAACTTTGGCCATTATACTAAACTACTTTTGGCAAAATTTCAGACACGCAGCTTCCATAGGTATAGAGTAATGCTCATATAAAATTATAAGTTGTATGGCAGGTACTCGAACCCGTGGACCAAAATGGCTGAATTTCAAACTCGATTCCGTTTTTTGCATAAAAACGAATTTGTGAAAATTTCATAATCCTAGCTCCTTTACTTTTTGAGTTATCGTGATGACGGACGGACGGACAGACGGACAGACGGACGGACGGACAGACGGACGGACATACATAGCTAAATCGATTTATTTTTCGATT
This sequence comes from Dolichopus griseipennis, assembly GCA_963082915.1. Lineage (NCBI taxonomy): Eukaryota > Metazoa > Arthropoda > Insecta > Diptera > Dolichopodidae > Dolichopus > Dolichopus griseipennis. The sequence continues at coordinate 202,705,741 of OY720441.1, read as the reverse complement.
CTGATCCGATCCATACACTTGAGTCTATATCTACCCCCCCCTCCTTCTCTGCGTCACAAACGTAATGGCAAATTTATTATACCCTTGGACTATATAGTCATACGGGTATAAAAATTTTATTCAATTTGTTTTTGTGTGCACTGTTTTGTTGGCTATATAGAATAAAAAAAAATTCTTAGTAACTAAATGTAAATTGTAGAATCAGCTAATTTCGTAAAAGTAACACTTAAAAAAAAGTAAGTAGAAATATTATTGCATAATTATGTTGCGAAAGGTTAGTATAATAATAATTGGGTCATGTTATATGAATGCAAAATATAATTATACCCGTGCATACATATATGACATCGGGTATATTAGATTTGCTCCTCCGTTTGTAACGCATCGATCTAGACGAGCTAGATATAGTGTCAAGGGTACGTATCGGCTCAGAATCGAAAAATTAGTCGATCTAGCTATGTGTGTCTGTCCGTCCGTCCGTCCGTCCGTCCGTCCGTGTGTCAGCACGATAACTCAACAACTAAAAGGGCTAGAGTCTTGAAATTCACACAAAGTGATTTTTAGACAATTTCTAGGTTCCCTATTGTTTTTGGTTAAAATCGGACCAAGGCTTCGGGGAGCTGCCATACAACTTTTTTGCACCAATATGAATTTCTTCAAAACTAATTATACTACGGGGATGAAAATTACACACGGTTAGTTTTATAATGACTCCGGCACTTATATGAAGTTTCAAAATGGTAGGGCCCCATTTTCGGGGGGCTGCCAAACAACTTCTTTGCATCAATATGAATTGCTTTAAAACTAATTATACTACGAGGCTGAAAATTACCCACGGTTCGTTATATAATGAATCGAGCACTTATATGAAGTTTCAAAATGTTAGGGCCCCATTTTCGGGGGGCTGCCATACAACTTATTTGCGCCAATATGAAATTCTTTAAAACTAATTATACTACGACGATAAAAATTACACACGGTTATTTATATAATGAATCGAGCACTTATATGAAGTTTCAAAATGTTACGGCCCCATTTTCGGGGGGCTGCCATACAAAGTTTGCGATTCAATAACTGTGAATCTAATGAAGCTACAAGGTTAAAATTAAAATTGGGCAGGTAAAGTAATAGGGCAAGTTAGTTGGCAAAGTTGGACATCACTCGGACCATCGGAATTTTTGGGTGGGCCATTTTTTTTTTTTTTTTGTTTTGTTTTTGTTTTTTTTTTTTTTTTTTTAAGCTAAAGTTATGGGACAATGAATGAAAATTTAGTTTTTTTTTTGTGATTTTGTTTTTTTTTGTTAATTTTTTTTTTTTTTTTTTTTTAGCTTAAGTTATGGGACAATGAATGAAAATTTTGTTTTTTGTTTTGTAATTTTTTTTTTTTTTTTAATTTTTTTTTTTTTTAATTTTTTTTTTTTTTTTTTACGTCAAAATTATGGAGTAATGAGTTAAATGTATAAGGGAAGTAAATTACGGTTTATTTTATACACCATAGTGGGTATGCACGGGTATCTAAAAGTTGACAAGGGCAACTATAATCTTCCTCGTTTTAATTGTAATTTAATTTTAAAGTTTTAAAGAGAAAAAAAATTCAATTATTGGAAACTATTATTGTTATTATTATCGTTACCTAATGCATAGAATTTATGTGGTCGTTTTATGTTAGAGGAGTGAATGTTATTTAATTTCAGTCTTTTATATTTTGGTTGTTCTTTATGTCTAACAGCTTTATAATTTTTCACGAAACCTGTTGTTCTCTGTTCGTCATACAATTCTCTTTCTTTATTAAATTTTTCAATTCTATTTGTTTTTGCTAAAACTAAATTTTCTTTAATTTTGTCTAAATCTACTTTTCTGTCTTGAACTTCTGTAGGAATGTTTTTGATTGTTGAGTGAAACCTTTCATTATAATATCTAACAGATTTTTGTATTAATTGTTAAAAAAAATTAATTTTAAAAATTTTATAATTCTAAACTTTTCAGCTATGGAATTGTGGAGTTTCTCTATATCACTATTTCCTGTATGATTATTTGGTTTAGTAAGAAGTAGGCTAATTCCTTCATCTTGCAAAAATTGTTTTATTTGTATAGTTTTAAATTCATTATCAGCTACTATTTTTCTTGGTTTTCCTAATTTGGTAAAATGGTCTTCTAATTGTTCTATTAGCGTTAAATGATTTTTGTCTGTTAGAAAATAAGCTGCTCCAAATTTGGAGAATTTATCTATCACTGTTAAAAAATTTGTTTTCATAATTGTGTATGTATCTATATGTATTAATAAATATTTCTGTTAGTCTATCAAAGTCGTATTCCGCTATATAAATAATGGTTCTTCCAGAAATAATTTCTTTTTCTACAGTTTTATTACTTGTTATTATTAATTGAGTTCTGTATTTATTAACAATTTCCTCTTTAATTGGTATATGATTTAGTAGTTCTTCTTGAGCGGAATGAATTGTTGCCATTGTAATATTTTCATTTTCTTTCTCTATGTTAAATATGTTAAAATCAGATTCACTGTCAGTTGTCAAAATTATTTCATTATTTTTCTCTTCCAGTTTAATATTTTCATTAGGTTCTATTCTGCTAAGAAAATCTGCGACTTTATTTTCCCTTCCCTTTAGGTATTCAATATCACATTGATATTCACCTAGTTTTAGTATCCATCATAAACTATAAGTCTTTTCCTTTATATTTGGCGTGCAAAAACTTTATAGGTTGATGATCTGTATAAATTTTAAATTTATTTTCATAAAGATATGGTCTGAAGTAATTAACAGACCAAACTATGGCTAAAAATTCTTTATCAGTTGCCGAATAATTTTTCTCATGGTTGTTAAGAGTTCGAGATGCAAAGCATACAGGGTGACCTTCTTGCGAAAGAACGGCTCCTATTGCATAGTTGGAAGCATCTGTTGTTAAAGTAAAAGACTTGTCAAAATTGGGATATCTTAAAACAGGATGCGAAATTATAAGGTTCTTAAGTTTTTCAAAAGCTGCTATATAATTGGGATCTTTGGCATTGATTATAGTATTCTTTTTTAAATATTTCGTAATTGGTTGAGCTACTTTAGCGTAATCTCTAACGAACTTACGATAATGTCCGGTCAATCCTAAAAATTTTTAATTTGTCTTTCTGTTCTGGGTAACTCTAAATTTTTTATTGCATCGACATTATTTGGATTTGGTTTAAGACCGTTTTCAGTCAATATAGGATCTTTAGCTGACTTATAATGCTGCTTCAATCTTGTTTTGTATTCATCCCAATTATTCGGAGGGCTGACAGTTAATAAGTTCTTTGCTGTTCCTTCGATTTTTCGGGATAGAACTAACTGAAACACCAACGCCATGTCATTTGGATAGTTCTGCAAAGTTGCTTCAACTGCATCAATAAAACTCGGCAAAGTCTTTTTTTCTCCTTTGAATGGTTGTAATAATTGTAGATCTATTTCAATTTGGTTCCTCGCATTTTGAGCCTGGTTATTTTGCTGTAATTGTAGCATTTGTGTTAATGCTACTAAGCAGTGCTCAACTGGATTTGCCATATTTCTATTTATATTATAGTTTTGAGCTCTTCTCAAACGACGATCAATTTTGTATTAAATAAAATAATATTTATGGAAGAAAAAAAATTTTATATATTTTTTTTTTTCACTTTTGTTTTTTTTTTTAATTTTTTTAATTTTGCGTTTGTTATTATTGAAATTCCCCGATTGAGATCGTAAGGGACGGTAATTTCACACAATATTAAGAGTTTTTTTTTTTTTTTTTTAAAGTTCGTTTCACTGGATCTCTTTTAGTTTAATTAGAGATCCTACCGACGGCGCCACTTAAATTTTATTTATCTGTAATTTTTAAAATAAATAAAATTCATAAAACAATTTTTATTTTATTTTTTTTTTTCTTTTTCCTTATTTATTTAATTTCTTTTAATACAATGTATTATGTCGTCTTGTTGTTTTTACCAGACTGACTTTCTTTACATATATTTTTTTTAACATTCATTAAAAAACGAGCCAGTTACAAATTGCTAAATTAACATTATGTTGCAATCAATTTTTGCAATAATTTTTGGTCAATAATGTTTAGCGATTTGTGTCAGCAAAATTTTAATTATTATTTCTTTTTTGTTTGTTTTTACATACATAACATATATTACATACTTAATACATAATAGCTTTATACATAACTTATGTTAATTATTTTCTTTTACGTAACTTTATACTAATACATAACTCACGAGACAGAGGTGTTTGAGTTTATTGATAGACTTGATGAAATTACATCTACCTATAAAAATTCTATCATTTTAGGAGATAAAAATCTCAATCTACTAGATGTCAATAAGAATCAGGTTACAACATATACCAACACTTTGTTAAGTAATGGGTTCTTTATTTATAATAAAATTACGCCTGATTATGCTACGAGAGTTAGTAAAACAACTTGAACAATTATTGATTTTATCAAATATAAATTTTAACTTGCCATTACTAATACTCCTCTTTCTGATCATGAAATGTTACTCGTTAGTCTAAATCTTAAACCAAAAATAGAAGAAAATATTAAAAACTAGCTGTTGACTCATCACAGAATGACGGAAGGTTAATTAAAAGAAAAACTATTTCTAATTAAAAATTATTTCTAATTTCATTATGTACATTATGTTAAAAGTATGTTAAATAAAATTGCAACCGTTACATTTTATTTAACGCATATTATGCGTCGATTATAGTAATAGATACACAAAAAATAAATAAATGACTCATATAATTTCTTCTTGTATCTTAAAAACTTGAAGATGAATAAGTTAGTTAGTCTACTTTTTATATGTTTCGTGTTTATAAAATGTTGGGGTCGTTGGGGTTGTTCAAATCCCTTCTTGGTATAATTTTTTTTTAATTTCAATTAAAAATTTTTTTTATTTATGTGCGTACTTGCTTAAATTAAATAAATTAATAAAAGTTTTTAAATTTTTTTATAGGTTTATTTTGTTTCAATAATGATCTATTTCTTCATTTATTAATGTTTTGTATATATATTTTTAAAAAATGTTGCCGAAGCCACTTGTCCAAACTTAACACCATTTTCTTCCATTTTTAACTTTTTTTAAATAGTAAAATATTTAAAAGATTATGAGGGAAACATGAAGGGATGGGGGATTGATAAGGGAGAATTAAGGGGATAGATGAGGAATTGTTAAGAGCGAGATGTGGGCGAGATGAGGGAAACTTTGAATTACTTTGAAACATTGCTTGGTTTATTTGCTAAAGCAAAGCAAGCAATCCATCAAAGCGAATAATTAAGACTTACTACACAAATATTCATGTGAAGCATAGTCTTCTTAATTTTTATTTACAAAATATTTTATTATTTATTTAAAATTTCCAGAAAATCATCTGGGATATTTAAAGCTGAAATTAATTAATTCATAAACTAATTAATTTATTTTATTTCATCAAATTTTTTTTTTTTTATAAATAAATAAAATATTTTTTGGCCTGCTTATGATAATTTTGGATACTTTATTTTCTAAAATAAAGCACATCCAACAAAACATTAATATTCTATTTTTTTATAATTAAACACATCCAACAAAACACATTTAATTGAATTCGTTTGTTACACCTCATTCTAGACAAATATATTAATAAAATATTACTGTTCTAGACTACGACAAAATTAATTTAGATAATTTTTGGCTTGGTCTTGATACACTGATTTGAATCTTTTAGTTGATAATCTACAAGAACTTATAACTAAGAACACAAAAAATATTGCTAAGAAAAAGGGAAAAAACAAAAAAACTTGGATGACGACCGAAATATTAAACAAAATGAAAATCAGGGACTTTTACTATAAAATTTCTCGTAAATACAAAAATTATACAAGGATTTTTGAACTCTATAAGAAAACTAGATCAGAGGTTAAATATTTGATTACACAAGCTAAAAAACTCTTTTTTCCAAAGACATAAATGGCGTGACAAATGGAAAAAGTTTATGGAATTTTTATAATAAAATAATGTATAACACAGATACGTACAGACCCAACTCAGTTATCAAATCTCTAGTTATAAATAATGAAAGCATTAGTAATACATATGCTGTGGCCAATAAAATGAGTTATGTTTTCGTAAATGTCACAGATGAAATCAATATTTCATTTTTACCAATAAATGTTTCATACTTACCAATAAATGTTTGAAAAAGGCAATAGTAACATCTATATAAAAAAACTGGTGCTACATCAAGCCCATCATACTATCGGCCAATTTCAGTGTTGAATACTTTCTCAAAAATATTTGAAACCACAATTAAACACCGATTAAACTTCTTTGTAACTAACAATAATATTCTACTCAACGAACAATACGGTTTTGAAAACAATTCTAACACAACCGCTCCATGCCTTAGTTTGACAAATTTTATAACAAGTAGCTTAGATGATAGTAAATATGTAGGTTGTGTATTTTTAGATTTGCAAAAAGCGTTTGATTGTGTTGACCACCAAATACTTTTGTTGAAACGTGCAAGTTTTGAATTTTCCTCTAAAGATTTATATTTTTTTAAATCATATCTAACTGGAAGGCTACAAAAAGTTAAAGTAGGAAATTATGGTATTGATTATTTAAAGATTAAAAAGGGAGTCCCTCAGGGATCCATTTTGGGACCAGATATATTCAAGCTCTATATCGATGATATTACTCGACTAGCTCTCAAAGGTTCCATTTAGCTATATGCTGACGATTCTGTGATAAAATACTCTTCTGTAACCGAAAATGAATTTAGGAGTGCTAATGAATATGATCTCAAAATGATAGAGGTATGGCTCGCCCAACATAGGCTAAGCTTAAATATTAAAAAAACTAAGATTTTTTTACTAGGCAATAAATTATACAGCTCTGAAAATTTTTACTACAATTCTGAAGTTATCTATATTGTAGACAGTTTTAACTATTTAGGCCTAACTATTGATAGAAAGTTAAAATGGGGAGATCATATCCAGCATATAATCAGTAAAGTGTCACCATACATATTTATTTTATACAGGCCACGAAAACTTTTATCGACCAATTTTTTTTTTTTTTATTCCTTTTCCACTCCTTTAAGGAGCACAGGGCTTTCATCAAGTTTATTTTAAACTAGGCTTCAGTTTCTTTAATCATAGTATTCACTAAGCCGTTGATTACTCGGCAGTAGCTATTGTATAAGGTTATGAAATATGAATGTACAAATGTTAACTTTGTGCGCCATCTATAATCTTACACAAGAATTATTTATATATTTTTATTAATATTTTATTTTATATTACGATATAAACTATAACGATATAACTATTACGATATACAATTTTATTTATCGACCAATGCTCTATATCAAATATACTCATTCATTTTGTCACACAATATTTATCTCAATCCTATATGGAGTGGTGCTAATCAGCAATTACTACATCAAGTTGATGTCATACATAAAAAAGCAATAAAAATTATTCATTTTTATCCTCCTAGGCATTCAACACTTTTGTTATATTCGGATAGATATATAAGTTTCAATAATATATGTAAAATAGAACTATGTATAACAGCATTTAAAATAATAAATAATAAAATCAAGCATAATTTCATTCTGAATAGAATGATAAATATCCATACGCAACTCAATAAAGCAATAAATTAAACTTATATCTTACACTGTTACACTGCATAATTTCATTCTGAATAGAATGATAAATATCCATACGCAAATCAATAAAGCAATAAATCAAACTTATATCTTACACTGTTAAAAATTAATCAACTAAATAATAATTACCTTTATAAATGCTTAAAACTATTCAATGAATTACCCAACGAGCTGAAACAAATTGATTCCCTAATAATCTTCAAGAAGGAATTAAAAAAAAAAAATAATTTTGAATAATAGCATATAAATAAATCATTCAAAGAGAAGAATAGTTAAATAATGAAAAGAAAATTTTTGTTTTTCATTTCATATTTATTATAAATTAAGATTTAATAATAAATTTAAATTTAAATAATTGTTTACAGATTGAAAAATTATCTCTTTACTAATCAAAAATCAATTACGAGATCAGAAAGCTTGTGCTCCGATCTCTATAAATAGCAATTTTCTTAGATTTAGTTTTAAGGAAATTTAAACTATAATTTTAATATATACCTACATATGTATAACTTTTTAAGTAGAAATAAAGAAAAAAAAATTAAATTTCAAAGCCAAAGAATATATTTTCTATTTCCTATGCGTCCCCGAAATTTTGCCTTAATTGTCGTGGTGGTTCAGGTGCCTCCTAAGAAATCCCAAAATTAAAAAGCTTATTTTCGAAATTCGTGAAGATAGAAACTTTAGATTTGATACACAAGGGTTCTTTCCTATTTCCGTTTTTATTTAACACTTTTATTTTTTTAAAATGCTAAGAATTTTACCATAAAAAATATTTTGTATAATATTTTATAAATTAAAAACAAAATATTTTTTTAATAAACGATTAAATTCCTTTTTTTTTTAATTTTTATTTTATCATATATTTTATTGAATTATTACCATAGGTTATATATAATTTAGACATTGTGTACGATAGTTAAGCTATGTTCAAAGGTTCTTGCTGCATTTATGTAAAATTTATTGTTATATTTAAATGAATTATATGAAAAGGTCTAAATTTGTAATTATATTTTAGAAATACATTTATTGCATATTTTGCGTTTATAAGCTTTTCTAATAGGTACATAAACTAAAAATTTAAAATAATTGCAATTTTGTAAAATTTTAATTATTAAATATATTATGCTTTGATTAGCTTTTTATCACAAAATTTAATAATTCAAATTTTTTCACTTTTGTAATTGAATGGAAATAAATATATTTTCATTTATTTCAAGTTTTTTTTGTTTTGTAATATTTTTAAATAGATAAATTAGTAAGAATTTGTAATATTTTTGAATAGATAATGTAATTAGAAAATGTTTTTAGTAAATATTATAAAGTTAATTTGGTTAGCTATGTCTTACGATCAAACTAATAAAAGCTTTTATGGTTTTAAAATGACTTGTAGACTTCCCATTAAATTTGAACCAAATTCCCTGAAATACTTTGTTGGTTATATAGCTCCTAAAATTGTTAAAAAGTGTTTGAAATGCAATACGCACGTAATAGAAAATACAATATTACAGCTTCCTACAGATTTTTCCATCAAATCCGTTTTTATCTATCTTGCAACAAACATTTTTTGAAAAACCCTAGTAAAGAATTTTTCAACATCTCTTGCTATCAATTTAAATGCTTTACAGTTCTTTTTAAGAACAATCTCAAACAAGTGATGACAAAAACCAAGGGTTTGCACATTTTCAAAATAATATAGTGTTTCATACTGAGTATTTTATCGGAATATAATGTTGAAGCTTCAATGTTAACGTTTAATTTAAGAAATATATTCTAAGTGACTAAGTTACTACTTACTTATAGAAACAGTAAATTTTTTAATTTTAAAGTCCTAATAGCCCCTCTATGGAGAAGGTTACCCAATTTCTCAAGGATCTAATCCTCACTACTCCGCTTCTCCCAACTTTTTTTGGTCCAAGGAATTAAATTGTGAATTCTACCAAAATTTGGAATTTTACTTAGAATTTTACTATTTAAGTAAAAATGGCTAAAACTGAGAGACACTTTCTTCAATTTAAAGAACCCCTTTTAAATTTAAGAAAATCTTTTAACATATGTTAGAGTATAATGTTGGACCTTCAAATTTTGTATATTAACAAAAAAAAAATTTGAACAGGTATTCAAGTTACAGATGTTTAAAAATAGCAAAATTTCAATTTTCGAGCCCTTATAGCACCTAAACAGGGGACGTGACAAAAAAATTTCGTTAACTGACTACTACCAATTTCTAAAGGTCTAACTTCTATTTAAGTTTCCAGACCCTACCTTAAACCGTTTAGAAGATATGTGGGGCCAAAAATTTTGCAAAAATTGAGTTTTGCATAATGATAAATTTTAGTACCGTATGGACACCCTGTACATTTTAGTGATGTATTTTTGTAAAACCTAAGAAAGCCGCTATCTTTTTCCTTTTTAGATTGAAAATATAGCTAACAGAACTCTTATTATACCAATTAAAATATAGGGTTTTTTTGGAATTTGCGGGGGCTGTAGCTTCGTCACTCTTCAAAATTAAGAAAAACCTTTGACGCATGTTAAAATATAATTATAGAGCTTTAAATTTTTTAAATCACAAAAAAAGGAACAGGTATTCAAGTTACAGGTGTTTAAAAATAGCAAAATTTCAATTTTCGGGCCCTTAAAGCTGCAAAACAGGAGACCTGACAAAAAAATTGTTAACCGACTTCTACTTATTTCTGAGGATCTAACTACTACCAAAATTTCAAGACCCTAGCTTGGCCCGTTTAGAAGATATGTGTAGCAAAAATTTTGCAAAAATTGTATTTTGCATAATGGTAAATTTTAATACCGTATGGCAACCCTAGCATTTGTCTTTCAAAAGTTTATAAAGTTTATAAAACCAGCTATTTCTTGCCGTATTAAATATACGACTTTTCTCAACTTTGGGGCGCTGCAACTCCGTAACGGGTTAGGAGAACAAAAAAAATTCTTCTACGAAATTATATTTTTTGTAATACCTATTCGTGGTTAAAATTTCTTTTCCCTATTTCAAACGATTTAAAAGTTTTTGTAAACATACGGACAGACGGGCAAAATGAAACTATATAAAATTTTTTGAAAATGTGCTTAAAATCTAATATATAAAGAAGAAAATTTGTTGGTTTGTTTGTTTGTCCAGGATTCACGTGAAAACCACTGGTCCGATTGTCACAAAATTTTAAAAGAATAATTCTGGGAGCCCGGGGGGTGACATAGGCTATGTCGCATTTTTATAAGTCAACAGGTTGCGGCTCCAGAGCCGTTTTAAGCTTTTTCGTTTTTTTGATGTCGAGCCGAAACGGTTTGACCGATTAACTTGAAATTTTGCACAAATGTTCTTCTTATTAAACGGAATTAATGTTATAAGGTTGGTTGGAATAAATTAACCTCTTTCGGCCCGGCGGGCTTCCAAAAAATTTTGTGTTTCCGATTTCTGTCCAATTTTACAGGGTGGTTTTGCAGTCAAAAAGAGAGGCTGGCACAAAATATTGTTGGGTTCGGTTAACCCGTTTGGGCACGAGGGCGCAATGAAGCTTTTCAATATTTTTGATGTCGAGCCGAAACGGTTTGACCGATTGACTTGAAATTTTGCACACATCTTCCTCTTAGCAAACTGAATTAGTTGTATAAAGATGGTTCGAAAATATTAACCCATTTCGGCCCGGCGGGCTTCCAAAAAATGATTTGTTTCCGATTTGTGTCCAATTTCACAGGGTGATTTTGCAGTCGAAAAGAAAGGCTGGCACAAATTTTTGTTGGGTTCGGTTAACCCGTTTGGGCACGAGGGCCAATGAAGCTTTTTCAATGTTTTTGAAGTCGAGTCAAAACGGTTTGACCGATTGACTTGAAATTTTGCACAAATGTTCCTCTTAGCAACCGCAATTAGTTGTATAAATTTGGTTGGAATAATTTAACCCATTTCGACGTGGCGGGCTTCCAAAAAATTATTTGTTCCCGATTTGTGTCCAATTTCACAGGGTGATTTTGCAGTCGAAAAGAAAGGCTGGCACAAATTTTTGTTGAGTTCGGTTAACCCGTTTGGGCACGAGGGCGCAAAGAAGCTTTTTCAATGTTTTTGATTTCGAGTCAAAACCGTTTGACAAATTGACTTGAAATTTTGCACAAATGTTCCTCTTAGCAACCGAAATTAGTTGTATAAATTTGGTTCGAATAATTTAACCCATTTCGGCCTGGCGGACTTTCAAAAAATTTTGTGATTTCGATTTGTGTCCAATTTTACAGGTTGATTTTGCAGTCTAAAGAGAGGCTGCAAAAAGTTTTAGTTAATTCGATTAACCCGTTTTCCACGACGACGCCATGAAGTTTTCTATAAATTTTATTTTCTTATACGATTAAAAGTATTTTATTGAAAATTTTGTACCAGCATTTTAATTAAAACCCACATGGTTAATTTGGTTTTGACCTGTTTGTGCGTTTTGAACAAAGATTCAATGAAATTTTCAGTTTTCTTCAAATGAAATCTAAAAATCAAAAAATTCAATTTCTTATATATAATGCTGAAAAACATAGTATTTTAAAACAGTTTTTCCAAAAAATTAGCCTACATTTCTCTCATCAAATCATAAAAAAACGAGGAAGAGCGTATTACAACTTTTAGTTAAGTACAAAACAAACTACAAGTTGAAAAGCTGATTTTTAAACCTTTTCTAAACCATGGACTATATTTTATTCAAACGTTGGCAATTCAAGATAACTACTATTGACATAGTATAATGACATAATGGCAAACTTAGTATCCCCATTTGACCAATAGTCATTTTAATTCAGTTAACATTATTCGCCGGGAACCTAACATCCTCAACTCTATCGTCAAGGAGCACCAAATTCTCAAGAAGCACCATGTATAGAAAAATTAGAGATAATTGTTCAAACTGTTTTTTAAAGTTTTTGTTTCGCAATCGGTTAAAAGAACTCGACAAAACATTTTTTTAAGCATTCCCCTAATTCAAAGAAGTTGTACCTACTTTCAGAAATTGGACGTAATTTACTTACAAATTTTTTTTTGAACAATCGTCGGGTCGACTGGGGTTAACAACTTCCAAGTCTGTTAGTAAATTGAACTTCATTTTCAAAGAAGAACACATATACAAAATTTTAAGTTAATCGGTTAAATCATTTCTAATATATATAACAAAGCAACGAAAAAACCTATAAAAAGCTGTTGGGCCACGATGGGTTAACGGAACTCCACAAATATTTTTTTGTGGCTTCATTTATAAGCAAAGTATTATTTCAAAAAATTGGCTGAAGCTTGCGTTTTTACAATTTGCAAGCTTCCGGGCAACGCCGGGTAAATCTGCTAGTGAAATTATAAAATTAACACACAGTAGACATCCCGATTGTAATGGCAAATTTATTATACCCTTTGATTATACAGTCATACGGGTATAAAAATTGTAAGTTGATTTCTGAAAGCAAAACTTCTCTCTGGATAGGATGAAAATTTAAAAGAAAAAGAAAAAAAAATTAAACATAATAATTTTTCTTTCATTTCAACTACAATTTATTTTAAACCTTTATTTCAGTTGATACACAAACTGTATTTGTAATTAAGAAAAATAATATACGATTACCATACAAATACAACGCCAATAAGCTTTAGTCCTGTACATATTCATATAAATATCAATTCCATACGTATCATTGATAATAGTCAAGTTGACCGAAGCCTTTTTTTTAATCTCAATTTTAATATTTATGGCATACCTGCATAGATATAAAACAAGTAAAGCAACAGTCAGTCGGTGCAACCGACTTAGAAATACCCTACACCTATTTGGTTCAAATTTAAGGACATATCCATAAGTCATTTTAACACCATAAAAGCTGTTATTAATTTGATCGTAAGACATAGCTAACCAAATTACCTTTATAACACTAAAAACATTTTCTAATTACACTATCTATTAAAAAATATTACAAATTCTTGCTAATTTATCTATTTAAAAATATTAAAAAACAAACTAACTTGAAATAAATGAAAATATATTTATTCCAATTCAATTACAAAATGAAAAAATTCTAATTATTAAATTTTGTGATAAAAAGATAATCAAAGCATAATATATTTAATAATCCAAATTTTTAAAAATTGCAATCATTTTAAATGGTTAGTTTATATACCTAATAGAAAAGCTTATAAACGCAAAATATGCATTAAATGTATTTCTAAAATACAATTACAAATTTACACCTTTTCATATAATTCATTTAAATATAAAAACAAATTTTACGTAAATGCAGCAAGTACCTTTGAAAATAACTGAACCACTACAATTAAGTCTAAATTTCGGGGACACATACGAAATAGGAAATATATTCTTTGGCTTCGAAATTAAAGTCGACCAGAACCAATTCCCATGGTACTTTCATTACTAGTAACCTACTGTTAAATTTCATCAAAATACCGGCATTATTTTTTGAGTTATGGTGTTTTTAAGATATATGTTTGCTAGTCCTTGAACTTTCCAAGGGTTCCAGAACCCGAAACCATGGTACGATTTCGCCCATATGCAGTCCCGTCATACTTTCAATACTAGTTAACCCTTGTACACAATTGGAACGTTCTAGCTTAATTTTAAGTTAATAGTTTTAATAATTTCGATGATAAGCTTTTACACTGAACCACCACTCCAATTGATCCCAATTTAGGGGGGCACGCATGGAATAGTAAAGAACACCCTGGGCCAAATTTGAAGCTTCTACATTTGTTTCAAGTTACTATCTTTATTAATTTCGAAAATATGCTTTAAGGTCCTCGGAACTGAGTGGCTGGTCCCCGACCCACTACTCCAATGGGGCCCAAATTTCAAAGACACTTACGAAATAGGAAGGGAAACCCTGATAACAAATTTGGAGGTTCTATCTTTATTGGTTTTGGAATTATGGTCGTTTGGCCTAAATTCGATCAAAAAGTTCTAGGTTCCGAACCCATTGTCCAATCCTCACCGTACGTAATCACCGCCGTAGTTTCATTACCAATACCCTAAAGCACAAATTTCATGAAGATTGCCTCATTAGTTGTTGAGTTATCGTGATTTTTTATATATGTTCGTTAGCCCGGACACCGACTAAAAGGTCCGGAATCCGAACCGTTGGGGTGATTTCGCCCTTATATAGTCCGCGCTGTACTTATAGTACTAGTTAACCCTCGTACACAATTTGAACGATCTATCTTAATTTTAAGTAACTATTTTTAGTAATTTCGATTATAAGCCTTTAAAACTTGGGAGGTCTGAGAGGGGTACAGAACCACCACTCCATTGATCCCAAATTAGGGGAACACGCAAGAGATAGTAAAGAACACCCTTGTGGCAAATTGGAAGCTTCTAGATTTTGTCAAGTTGTTATCTTTATTAATTTTAAAAATATGCTTTAAGGTCTTCGGAAATGTGTGGCTGGTCCCTGACCCACTACTCCAATAGGGCCCAAATTCACAAGACACTTAGGAAATAGGAAGAGACACCCTGATACCAAATTTGGAGGTTCTATCTTCATTGGTTTCGAAAATATGCTCGTTTGGCCTAAATTCGATCAAAAAGTTCTAGGTTCCGAACCCATGGTCCAATCCCGACCTTACGCAATTCCCGACGTAGTTTCATTACTAGTAACCTACATCACAAATTTGATGAAGATAGCGTCATTGGTTGTTGAGTTATCGTGATTTTTTATATTTGTTCGTTAGCCCTGAACCCGATTAAAAGGTCCAGAATCCGAACCAATGGGCCGATTTCGCCCATATGCAATCCCCGCCGTACTTTCAGTCCTAGTAACCTACAGTTAAAATTTCATCAAGATAGCTCCATTATTTTTTGAGTTATCGTGCCTACGGACGGACGGACGGACATGGCTATATCGACTCAGGCGGTCACGCTATTCACAGATATATATACTTTTCCATATCTAGCTCGCTTCCTTTAGGTGGTTACAAACACCATACCAAAGTTAATATACCCCTTTACCTATTCTATAGGTGTAGGGTATAAAAAAAGTTTGTCAATAAATCAAAGAATAAATTTTTCTTACCCTTATTCCATTTTTAAATTTAATAGCTACATATGAAGGTAAGTAGAAACTACATTTTAATACTAAAATCTGATATTTTTACTACAAATATGTCTATGCCTATCTAAGGTTCTGAAAAGCATGCAAAAAATGATTCTGAATTCTTTAGTTTACTTTATACCTTTTTGTCTGGTTTATTTAATTTTTCCTATTAGCGTTCCATTTACATACTACTCCTATCTACTCTTCATGTACTCTTTTTGCTAAAAGGAACGCATGCATTATATAAAATTCGTTCGTTTTGTCAAAATAAAACTTTTTATTTTAAAACAACATTATTCGATATTGAAAATAAAATAAACTTTTCAATTATTAGAATCAAATCAAAATAAACAATTTTTATACGGCAATACGTCAATACTCCTGTCTACATATCCGTAAATCGATGCGCGAGTTATGTACAATCTACCTGTTCATTCCAATATAAATATCGTAGACGCTAACGCAGCACTTTCCGTTATTCAAACTGATGGGAACATAAATTTTCCCACCAAATTAAATAATTAACATAACAAAACATGTTTAATACGAATACTCCAATTACAAGCTTTAATAAAATAATGCTTAATTGACAAAATGCTACCTTAGCATTTTTACCTAATTAATTATTAGAATATACTAAAAAGATCAGTCTTGTAAAAATCGTTCAACAGATAAGTAAATAAATCTTACTGTACTTAAATAATATTGTTTGTGAATAAAAGTGTTTTCTTATAAAATTAAATAACAGTTGTTTTTATTTATAATTTTTTTTTATAATAATCAAAGATCGATTATTAAAGTGGCGCAGTCGGTAGGATTGTACAAAAATAAAAATACCAGTGATTCGAATACTACATAAACATTTAATTAAAATTAAAAACAATTTTTAATACAATTAAATAATAATAAAACTTTAGTGCATTCATAATTTTACTTTCTTACGGTAATTCCGGAAAGTTAAAAAAAAAAAAAAAAATTAAGAACACTAACACAAAAATAAAATAAAATAAAACTAAAACAAATTAAAAAAAATTTTATGAGATTATCACGTTCAAAAATTCACGACAATAACAGAACAAATAACATGGCTCAACAAGAACAACAACAAGTGCAAATAGCATCACTACAAGAACAACTTATATTGCAAACGCAACAAGTCGAAAGACTAACTTCCATCATTCAACAATACCAACTTCAAGCAGCACAAAATCAACCAAACCAAAATCAACAAGACCAACAAAATAATAAAGAAAAAATCCTTAAAGAAATTCGCTATATGTCCACATTTAACGGACGCAGCGAAGTAACCATCAATTCATTTATCAATAATGTTGAATACTATTTAACAAGTATTCAGGATTTAAACCTAAGGAGACAAGCTGTGAGATCAATCTACTATGAAGAAATTCAAGGCCAAGCTAAGGATTCTATCATCGGATTACCAGATCCAGATAATTGGGAATCAATTAAACGGCAGCTAAAACGCAGATTCAGACCAGATATGGAACCAGCCGAGCTGTATAGAAGAATTAGCAGTATAAAAGTTAATTCGGTAAGTGAGTTAGCTATTACTATTCAAAGTTTAAAAAATAAAGCTGAAGAATTAAAAATATATTTTAATGATAATAATTTTATAGATTTAAGTAACATAGATACATTTTTATTAAATACGATAAAAGAAATGAGTCAAGGTACTCTGTTAGAAAAAATTTATGAAAAAAATGATTTAAATGAAGTAATAGAAATTATGCATATGAGATTTTACGAAGACTCTTGCATTAGGCCAGAATTCAAAAAACAATTTAATAATAATATTAGTAAAAAAAGTAATAATTTTAATAATAACAATAAAAATAGAGAAAATAAAAATCAAATGTTTCAATTAAAAAAATCCTATGATAATCAATTTAATAATTACGAAAGGTACAATAACAATAATAATAATAATTATCATAACGATAGGTATAACAACAATAAAAATTGGAATAATAATAGTTCAAATTACCAAAGGAGTAATCAATATAGTAGGAATAATAATAATCCTAATACATCTTATAATAATAACAATTATAACCGTAATTCAGGACAATTTCGAAATCCATATCAAACGCCAGGAAACTCTAGACAAAACTCGAGCAAAAATCGCTTAGAACAGGGTGACTCTAGACAAGGACGGTTTGAACCTATGGAGGTAGAAAATATTCAAAAAACTAAAAACGAAGAATTACCTGAATCTAATAGTTCAGATTTTTTTACAAATTAGCCTCGGAACTACCAATTATTAAATTAACTTTTAAAAATAAGGAATATAAAGCTTTGATTGATACAGGATCAAGCTTTAGTATAATCACTGATACTATAAACGAAAAGTTGAAATAAAACCAATCGCTTTTTCTACAATAAACGGTAAAGACTCAATTAAGTTCGAAGTTCACACTCGAGCTCCAAGTGAATTTAATCTTCCACCAAATGCTCTAGTAAGATGGAAAGTTAAATACCTTCCAAATCGGAAATATGAATTTATTATTGGTATAGATTTATTAAGAAATTTAAATAGTGTTATTAATTTAGAAGAAAAAACAATTTATTTTAATGAAAAATGTACGAATTTTTTAGATAATCCGTATAAAATAAAAGAAATATGTGCTTTAGAAACTATCGATCCAAATTTAAATTACCTAAACTTAAATCATTTAAATGTTGAAGAGTATAAAGAAATTGAAAACATTGTGAAAAGATTTAGTAAATTATTTTTTAAAGACGGTGACATACTGACAAGTACAACAGAAGTGCAACATGAAATAGTGACTACAACAGAACAAGCAATTAATTCTAAAATTTATAGATACCCCCCTCAACATGAAGAAGAAGTGAGGAGACAAATTAAAGAAATGGAGGATCAGGGTATAATTCGCAAAAGTAACTCTAAATATTCCAGTCTTCTTATTATAGTGCCAAAGAAAAGTGATAATTCTAAGAAAAAAAAGTTTCGTTTAGTAGTCGATTACAGAAAATTGAACGAAGTTACTGTGGATGATAAATTTCCACTTCCTAATATAGATTCTATATTAGATAAGTTAGGAAAAGCCCAGTACTTCACAACAATTGATTTAGCTAAGGGTTACCATCAGATTCTTATAAAAGAAGAAGATAGAAAAAAAACCGCTTTTGTCACTCCACATGGTTTATATGAATTCAATAGAATGCCGTTTGGGCTTAAAAACGCCCCTGCGACATTTCAACGTTTAATGAATGAAATTTTAAGAGATTTTATAAATAAGAACTGTGTCGTATATCTTGATGATATATTGATATTCAGTACTAGCCTTAAAGAACATATTCACGCTATTTCACAGATATTTAAAGTTTTAGAAGATAAAAATCTAAAAATACAAATAGACAAGTGTAACTTTTTAAGAAAAGAGACAGAGTTTTTAGGACATATCCTTACCAGTGACTGATTAAAACCAAACCCAGAAAAAATTAAAATTATACAAAATCTAGATTTACCAAAAACGACTAAACAAATTAAAAGTTTTTTAGGACTCACGGGTTATTACAGAAAATTTGTGAAGGATTACGCTAAAATTGCGCAACCTATTACAAAGTATTTAAAGAAAGACGCTAAAATTAATATCAATGACCCTAATTACATAGACGCAGTTGAAAAATTAAAAACCTTGATTACAACACACCCGATTATAAAATATCCTAATTTTGAAAAAATGTTCACATTAACTACAGAGGAATCGAATTATGCGGTGGGTGCTGTCCTATCACAGGAGGGACACCCTGTATGTTTTGCTTCAAGGACATTGAACAACCACGAGAAGAATTACTCAGCAACCGACAAGGAATTTCTTGCAATAATGTGGTCTGTTAATTACTTTAGGCCTTATTTATATGGTAAAAAATTCAAAATTTTAACTGACCACCAACCAATTAAATATCTTCATGCAAAGTATAGAGGTAAAGACCTTTCACCTAGACACCAAAGGTGGCTTCTTAAATTAGGAGAATACCAATTTGAAATAGAATACTTAAAGGGAAAAGAAAATCGTGTAGCAGATTTTCTCAGTAGAATTGAAAATGATAACGTTAATTTAAATGAGGGAGAGAGTGATGAGGAAAAAACTCAAAGTTTTGAAAATTTTAATGTTGAAGATGAAAATAGTCATTGTTATGCTACTGTTCACTCTGCAGAAGAGGAACAACTTCACCACATTCCAATTAAAGAGGAGATAGTAAACAAGTACAAAACACAGATAATTTGGACAAATAATAAAGTAAATGAAATTGAAACAATTCTAGGTAAAAGAATTATTTACATAGCCGAATACGATTTCAATAGGTTAGGTGAAATATTTAAGAAATTTATTAATAAAGGGAAAATAGGAATATTCTCAGAACTGTCAGATTCTAAATATAATATAGTTCAATTAAAACTAATTGATATGTACTCTAATGACAGTCAAATTAAATTTATAAAGTGTTCATTTAGAGCTCAAGATTTAACAACCGAAACCGAAGCGGTAAAACAAATTTCCTTATACCATGTTAGAGAAAGTTGTCATTCGGGAATTCAAGAAACATACAACCAAATGAAATTAAAAATATATTTTCCAAAATTGCTCGAATTAATCCAAATTATAATAAATCAGTGTGAAATCTGTCAACAATTTAAATATGACAGAAACCCAATAAAAACAAAATATCATATAACTGAAACTCCAAATGATATTAATCAAATTATTCACGTAGACACAATATATGTTATAATGAAAAATTCTTTTCTGACAATAATCGATAAATTTTCAAAATTCGGTTCTGCTTATCATTTAACAAATAGAAATCATTTAACCATTATAGAAAAACTTGAAGAACATATCACAAAATTCGGTAAACCAAATAAAATAGTAGCCGATAATGAATTTAAAGCTTTTCAAATTCGTGAATTCTTACAAGAACAAAATATTTCACTTCATTTAACCCAACAGTCATACAGGTAACGGTGACATTGAACGACTTCATAACACAATCGCTGAAAAATTCAGAATAATAAAACAAACTAATAAAAATTTGTCAGTTCAAAGAATGTTACAACAGTCTGTCAGAATTTATAATTATAGATACCATTCTAGTATTAGAAACACTCCATCAAACGTACATAATCATAAAATAGAACCTATAAAAGTAAAAGAAATTTTAGAAAAAAATAAAACAAATAAAATACAAAAATTAAATACAAAAAGAGAAGACTATATTGAGACCCGATCAACCGGTTTCGTTAAAAATTATAAAGCGGTTCGACATAAAGAGCAACCAAAATTTAAAAAACTAAAACTTACTAACATACACACAACTAATATTAAAAGACCCTTGAAATTTACAGATATTACAGAAGTTAATGATGATAATGTTAATAACAACGGCAATTCCTCAGGTTAAGTCAAACCTTCTAGAAATTAACAACATAGAATCAAATACAGGATTTATTAAAATTAACTTAGACAAAACTGAAATAATAACTCAAACTGACATTGTAATACATATTATTCATCCAATGGAAATATTAACTTTACTACATAATATATCAATTAAAACTGAAAAACTAGACGACCATCAAAAGACTATTTTACAAACTGAAATTGCCGACGTAACAAACAAATTAAAAACAATAAGACCAATTAAGAGAAATAAACGTGGACTATTTAATGCTTTGGGCACAACATCCAAATGGTTATTCGGTACTATGGACGACCAAGACCGTCAAAACATTGAAAAATATTTACAAACTCTTAATTCCAATAACGACCAAATTATATCACAACATAATGAGCAAGTTAAAATTAACAATCAATTTTATAATACAATAAAACAACTCAAATTAATAATAGAAAATTATAGGGGAGTAATTTCAAACCAAATTAATAAAATCAATACGCCGATCATTCAACAAAATATATATTTAGATTTATTATTTAAAATTCAACTTATAAAAGAAAAGGTAGAAGTTATTCAGGATAATTTAGCTTCCATTAAACACGGTATAGTTCACCCTAATATTTTAACAGTGGACGAAATACAAAAATACGATATAGACTTTTACAAATTACAATATATAAAATTAGGAGTAGCTCATTTTCTAGAAAACTCACTATTAATAGCAATTAAAATTCCAAAGAAAATTAAAACCATTCAACTAATAGCAATTGTTCCAGTTCCTAATAAAAATAAAAAAGAAATTGATTATCAAAAGGAAATTGTTTTCGAATATAATAATCCGACATATAAATATGAAAAATTAAAAACTCTAAACGAACTAAGTATAAGTAAACATTGTATGTATAAAAATAATTGTAATTTAATAACAAACAAATTAACTGAAATATATGAAATAGATGAAGAAACTAATTTAATTAAAAACGCTAATAAAATATATTTAAATCAAACTTGCGATAAAAGAAATTGAACTCTAATAAATAATGTATTAATTCATTTCAATAATTGTAGTATTAAAATTTTAGATCACTATTTTTCAAATATAAAAGATAATTTAAATCAAAGATTTTACTATCCTTCAAATCAAAATTTTTATAATTTCAAAAATAAGTTAACATTTGATGAAATTGTAGTAGAAAACTTAAATAATGTAAAAAGTATTGAAAAATTGTATTACCATAAAAACATATCATATGTTTTAACTATTGTAATAAGCTTAGTAATTTTTACTATTGTAATAATTGAAGAATTTGCATTAAAAACAAAATTTAAAGAAAAATTTTTAGTTCGAAGAATTCAGGAGAATTCTAAATCAAACGGGGGAGAAGTTATGTACAATCTACCTGTCCATTCCAATATAAATATCGTAGACGCTAACGCAGCACTTTCCGTTATTCAAACTGATGGGAACATAAATTTTCCCACCAAATTAAATAATTAACATAACAAAACATGTTTAATGCGAATACTCCAATTACAAGCTTTAATAAAATAATGCTTAATTGACAAAATGCTACCTTAGCATTTTTACCTAATTAATTATTAGAATATACTAAAAAGATCAGTCTTGTAAAAATCGTTCAACAGATAAGTAAATAAATCTTACTGTACTTAAATAATATTGTTTGTGAATAAAAGTGTTTTCTTATAAAATTAAATAACAGTTGTTTTTATTTATAATTTTTTTTTATAATAATCAAAGATCGACTATTAAAGTCGCGCGTACATTATTTATTTTATCGAAAAATATTTATTTCAAAGTTTTAATACCTACAAAAAATATATTTAATTTCATATTAGAGGTATTTTGAATTATTTTTAACATAAGATATTTTTCAACAAGTAAAGAAACAGTCAGTCGGTGCAACCGACTTAGAAATACGCTAAACCTATTTGGTTCAAATTTAATGGGAAGTCCATTAGTCATTTTAAAACCATAATAGCTGTTATTAGTTTGATCGTATAACTAACCAAATTAACTTTATAATAGGTACTAATAACATTTTCTAATTACTTTATCTATTTAAAAATATTACAAATTCTTACTAATTTATCGATTTAAAAATATTAAAAAACAAAAAAACTTAAATAAAATGAAAATATATTTACTTCAATTCAATTACAAAAGTGAAAAAATGTGAATATATTTAATAATTAAAATTTTCAAAATTGCAATTATTTTAAATTGCTAGTTTATGTACCTATCGAAAAGCTTATAAACGTAAAATATGCAATAAATGTATTTCTAAAATATAATTACAAATTTAGAACTTTTCATATAATTCATTTAAATAAAACAATAAATTTTACACACATGCAGCAAGTACCTTTGAATATAGCTTAAGTATTGTACACGATGTCTTAATTATATATCGCCTATGGTAATAATTCAATAAAATATATGATATAATAAAAATTTACAAAAAGGAATTTAATCGTTTATTAAAAAAATATTTTGTTTTTAATTTATAAAATATTATACAAAATATGTTTTATGGTAAAATTCTTAGCGTTTTAAAAATATAAAAGTGTTAAATAAAAACGGAAATAGGGAAGAACCCTCGTGTATCAAATTGAAAGTTTCTATCTTCATGAATTTCGAAGATAAGCTTTTTAATTTTGGGATTGCTTAGGAGTCACCTGAACCACCACTACAATTAAGTCTTAATTTCGGGGAAACATAGGAAATAGGAAATATATTCCTTGGTTTCGAAATTATACTCGTTTGGCATCAAAAGCTTCTAGAATCCGAACTCATTTTCCGAACTCGACCAGAACCAATTGCCATGGTATTTTCATTACTAATAACCTAGAGTTTAAATTTCATTAAAATATCAGCATTATTTTTTGAGTTATACTGCTCAAATAGGAAAGATATTTAATGCTTTTAAGATATATGTTCGTTAGTCCTTAAACTTTTCAAAAGTTCCAGAACCCGAAACCATGTTACGATGTCCCCCATATGCAGTCCCCGTCATTCTTTCAATACTAGTTAACCCTTGTACACAATTGGAACGTTCTATGTTAATTTTAAGTTACTACTTTTATTAATTTCGGTGATAAGCTGCTTTTAAACCTTGGGAGTCTAAGAGGGGTACTGAACCACCACTCTGGTTGATCCAAAATTAGGGGAACGCGCAAGAACTAGTAAAGAGTACCCATGTGCCAAATTTGAAACTTCTAAATTTTTTTGAAGTTATTATCTTTATTAATTTCGAAAACATGCTTTAAGGTCTTCGGAACTGTGTGGCTAGTTCTCAACTCACTACTCCAATTGGTACCAAATTTCAAGGACACTAAGCAAATAGAAAAAGACACCCTGATAACAAATTTGAAGGTTCTGTCTTCATTGGTTTCGGAATTATGCTCGTTTCACATAATATTACTCAAAAAGTTCTAAGATCCAAACCCATTGTCCATTCCGCACCACACGCAATCACCGCCGTAGTTTCATTTACTGGACCCTAAAACACAAATTTTATGAAGATAGCTTCATTAGTTGTTGAGTTATCGTGATTTTTAATATATGTTCGTTCGCCCTTAGACCGAGTAAAAGGTCCAGAATCCGAACCCTTGGGCTGATTTTTCCCATAAGCAGTCCGCGCTGTACTTTAATTAGTGGGTAACCCTTGTACACAAGTGAATCGTTCTATATTAATTTGAAGTTACTATTTTTAGTGATTTCGATTATAAGCTTTTAAACCTTAGGGGTCTAAGAGGCGTATTGAACCACCACTCTGATTGATCCAAAATTAGGGGAATGCGCAGGAAATAGTAAAGAGCACCCATGTGCCAATTTTGAAACTTCTAAATTTTTTTAAAGTTACTATCTTTATTAATTTTAAAGATATGCTTTAAGGTCTTCAGAAATGTGTAGCTAGTTCCTGACCCATTACTACATTGGGGCCCAAAATTTCAAGGACAATAAGGATAAAAGTTCTAGGTGCCGAACCCATGGTCCAATCCCGAACGTACGCAATCCCCGAAGTAGTTTCATTACTAGTAACCTACAGCACAAATTTGATGAAGATAGCGTCATTAGTTGTTGAGTTATCGTGATTTTTTATATATGTTTGTTGGCCCTTCGATCGATTAAAAGGCCCAGAATCCGAAACCATGGACGGATTTCGCCCATATGCAATCCCCGTCGTACTTTCAGTCTTTGTAACCTACAGTTAAAATTTCATCAAGATAACTCCATTGAGTTATCGTGCCTACGGATGGACGGACGGGCTGACAGACATGGCTATATAGAATCAGCTTCCTTTAGGTGGTTACAAACACCATAAGTAGTTTAGTGTAATGACCAAAGTTTCTGCAAAATTTGGTTGGTCTGCTGCAGTGAGTTCGAGTATCTGCCATACAACTTCTTATTTTATTTGAGCACTACTTTTTACCTTTTAAAGCTGGGTGTCTGAAATTTTGCCAAAAATAGTCTAGTGTAATGGACAAAGTTACTGCAAAATTTTGTTGGTCTACTGCAGTGGGTTCGCGTAGCTGCTATAAAACTCCTTCTTTTATCTGAACACTAGCAGATTTACGCGACGTTGCTCGGAAGCGTGCAAATTGCAAAAAAGCAAGTTTCAGCCAATTTTTCGAAGTACTGCTTTGGTTAAAAGAAAATCTCAAAAAAATGTTTGTGGAGTTCCGTTAACGCATTGTTTCCCAACAGCTTTTTATAGGTTTTTTCTGTGCTTTGCTGTAAGTTAGAAATTGTTTAACCGATTGACTTCATATTTTGTATATGTGCACTTCTTTGAGAAAGGAGTTCACTCTATTAACAGACTTGGATTTTGTTAACCCTTTCCGCCCGACAATTATTCGAAAAAAAATTTGGGAAGGATATAACGTCTAATTTTGCGAAATATTGCTAGATCAAATTTTCGAAAAGCGGTTTGTTGTTGTGTAAATTTTGTATGCGTACATGTATATACTTATCATTCCTACGATTAGTCAAAAAAAAAATTTTTGTAAGTAAATTACGTCCAATTTTTGAAAGTAGGTAGTAGTTCTTTGAATTAGGGGAATGTTTAAAAAAATATTTTGTCGAGTACTTTTAACCGATTGCGAAACAAAAACTTTAAAAAACAGTTTGCAAAACAGTTTTAACGATTATCTCTAATTTTTCTATAGGAACGGTTTTCCTCTGCTTCTTGACAATTTGTTGCTCATTGAATTATTATTGTTATTATTTGATAAATTGAGTGAAATTTGATAAATTTGTTGAAAATTTGATAGAATAATTTTATAAAACTCCTTTTAAAAAAATTGCTTTATCTCATCTTAAAATTAACATGTACACCATTCTTGTGTTAACTTTTTTCAATAACATCAACTTAAATTAAAATTCCATTGAGAGGTCAAAACGGTATACTAAATTTGCCATTTTGTCATTGTACTAAGTAAATAGTAGTTAACTTGATTTGCCAGCGTTTGAATAAAATATAATCGATGGTTTAGAAAAGGTTTAAAAATCTGCTTTTCATTTTATATTTTGTTTTGTACTTACCTGAAAGTTCTACTACGTTCTTCCTCGTTTGTTTTTGACTTAATGAGAGAAATGTAGGCTTCTTTTTTGGAAAGACTGTTTTAAAATACTATGTATTTAAGCATTATATATACAAAATTGAATTTTTTGATTTTTAGATTTCATTTGAAAAAAGCTGCAATTTCACACTGAAATCTTTTTTTAAAAAACAACAACTGCAAAGTAGATAAAAAATAAAGACTTACGAAAACATGGAGAGAAGGAAAATGTTATGTTATTTAATTTTAAAAATATTAATATTATTCGGATTCTTTATTAGCTTTATTTTTATTATTATTATCATTATCTCATTTAGCTTTTATACTATTTGAGACTATTTAAGGAAAAAAATTAGTCTTATTAATTAAGTAAACTTTTGGAATAAAGGTTATTTTGCATTTATACCACAAATTTTAAAATTTCCTTGAATCTTTGTTCAAAACGCGCAAACAGATCAAAATCAAATTAACCCTGTGGGTTTTAACTTAAATGCTGGTACAAAATTTTCAATAAAATTCTATTAATCGTTTAAGCAAATAAAATTTATAGAAAAGTTCATGGCGTCGTCGTGGATAACGGGTTAATCGAACTTAACTAAAACTTTTTGCAGCCTCTCTTTTAGACTACAAAATCAACCTTTAAAATTGAACACAAATCGAAAACACAAAATTTTTTGAAAGTCCGCCAGGACGAAATGGGATAATTTATTCTAACCAAATTGATACAACTAATTCCGGTTGCTAAGAGGAACATTTGTGCAAAATTTCAAGTCAATCGGTCAAGCCATTTTGGCTCGACATCCAAAAAACGAAAAAGCTTAAATCAGCTCTGGAGCCGCAACCTGTTGACTTATAAAAATGTGACATAGCCTATGTCACCCCCCGGGCTCCCAGAATTATTCCTTTAAAATTTTGTGACAATCGGACCAGTGGTTTTCACGTGAATCCTGGACAAACATATAAACAAACAAACAAACAAATTTTCTCCTTTATATGCTAGTCTAATAAGCAGATTTACCCGGCGTTGCCCGGAAGCTTGCAAATTGTAAAAACGCAAGTTTCAGCCAATTTTTTGAAATACTACTTTGCTTATAAATGAAGCCACAAAAAAATATTTGTGGAGTTCCGTTAACCCATCGTGGCCCAACAGCTTTTTATAGGTTTTTTCGTTGCTTTGTTATATATATTAGAAATGATTTAACCGATTAACTTAAAATTTTGTATATGTGTTCTTCTTTAAAAATGAAGTTCAATTTACTAACAGACTTGGAAGTTGTTAACCCCTGTCGACCCGACGATTGTTCAAAAAAAAATTTGTAAGTAAATTACGTCCAATTTCTGAAAGTAGGTACAACTTCTTTGAATTAGGGGAATGCTTAAAAAAATGTTTTGTCGAGTTCTTTTAACCGATTGCGAAACAAAAACTTTAAAAAACAGTTTGAACATATATCTCTATTTTTTCTATACATGGTGCTTCTTGAGAATTTGTTGCTCCTTGACGATAGAGTTGAGGATGTAAGGTTCCCGGCGAATAATGTTAACTGAATTAAAATGACTATTGGTCAAATGGGGATACTAAGTTTGCCATTATGTCATTATACTATGTCAATAGTAGTTATCTTGAATTGCCAACGTTTGAATAAAATATAGTCGATGGTTTAGAAAAGATTTAAAAATTTGCTTTTCAACTTATATTTTGTTTAGTACTCACCTGAAAGTTGTAATACGCTCTTCCTCGTTTTTTTATGATTTGATGAGAGAAATGTAGGCTTATTTTTTGGAAAAACTGTTTTAAAATACTATGTTTTTCAGCATTATATATAAGAAATTGAATTTTTTGATTTTTAGATTTCATTTGAAGAAAACTGAAAATTTCATTGAATCTTTGTTCAAAACGCACAAACAGGTCAAAACCAAATTAACCATGTGGGTTTTAATTAAAATGCTGGTACAAAATTTTCAATAAAATACTTTTAATCGTATAAGAAAATAAAATTTATAGAAAACTTCATGGCGTCGTCGTGTAAAACGGGTTAATCGAATTAACTAAAACTTTTTGCAGCCTCTCTTTAGAATACAAAATCAACCTGTAAAATTGGACACAAATCGAAAACACAAAATTTTTTGGAAGCCCGCCACGTCGAAATGGGTTAAATTATTCCAACCAAATTTATACAACTAATTGCGGTTGCTAAGAGGAACATTTGTGCAAAATTTCAAGTCAATCGGTCAAACCGTTTAGACTCGACATCAAAAACATTGAAAAAGCTTCATTGGCCCTCGTGCCCAAACGGGTTAACCGAACCCAACAAAAATTTGTGCCAGCCTTTCTTTTCGACTGCAAAACCACCCTGTAAAATTGGACACGAATCGGAAACAAATAATTTTTTGGAAGCCCGCCGGGCCGAAATGGGTTAATATTTTCGAACCATCTTTATACAACTAATTCCGTTTGCTAAGAGGAAGATTTTTGCAAAATTTCAAGTCAATCGGTCAAACCGTTTTGACTCGACATCAAAAACATTGAAAAAGCTTCATTGGCCCTCGTGCCCAAACGGGTTAACCGAACCCAACAAAAATTTGTGCCAGCCTCTCTTTTTGACTGCAAAACCACCCTGTAAAATTGGACACAAATCGGAAACACAAAATTTTTTGGAAGCCCGCCGGGCCGAAAGGGGTTAATTTATTCCAACCAACCTTATAGCATTAATTCCGTTTAATGAGAAGAACATTCGTGCAAAATTTCAAGTTAATCGGTCAAACCGTTTCGACTCGACATCAAAAAAACGAAAAAGCTTAAAACGGCTCTGGAGCCGCAACCTGTTGACTTATAAAAATGCGACATAGCCTATGTCACCCCCCGGGCTCCCAGAATTATTCCCTTAAAATTTTGTGGCAATCGGACCAGTGGTTTTCACGTGAATCCTGGACAAACAAACAAACAAACAAACAAACAAATTTTCTTCTTTATATATTAGATTACACTACATCTAATAAAGCTGGTATGTTCGAAATTTTGTAAAATTTAATAATGATATAATGTTTATATAACGGTCATAGGGTTATCCCAGAGTTGACACAGTCTACTCTACCACACTCTTCCTCGTTTTAATATCATTGCTCTCGAACGCAATGGCAAATACAGAATATATTTCAAAGTCGGCTTTTTTATACTCTACACCTATGATATAGGAAAAGGGGATATTAACTTTGGTATAGTGTTTGTAACCACCTAAGAAAGCGAGCTAGATATGGAAAAGTGTATATATTTGTGATCAGCGTGACCTCCTGAGTCGATATAGCTATGTCCGTCCGTTCGTTTACTCAAAAACTAATGGAGCTATATTGATGAAATTTTTACTGTAGGTTGCTAGGACTTAAATTACGTCGGGGATTGCATATAGGCGAAATCGGCCCATGGGTTTGGATTCAGGACCTTTTAATTGTTCTTTTCTATTTCTACATTTATTGCAGATTTTGATTATTAAATTTTGTGATAAAAAGTTAATGTAAGCATTAATGGTGCATTAAAAACCATGAAATTATATAAACTTTTATATGTATATTATTTCAAATTAATATTTCTTTCGAATAACTTTGAGTTTAATTATATAGAATATTAGTAAATAAGTAAATTAAGAGAATAAATTAAAAATTATTGAAAATTGAAATAATTAACCAAGGGTACTAAATCAATCAACAGTAAATGCACATAGATAAAAGTTTTAAATATGTAATTTTGTAATTGCATTTTACAAATCCATTTATCTCAAATTTTTTTGTTGTTTAATATATTTAAATAGATAAATTAGTAAGAATTTTTAATATTTTTGAATTGATAAAATACTTAGAAAAAGTCTTTAGTATTATAAAGTAAATTTGGTTAGCCATGTCTTACGATCAAACTAATAAAAGCTTTTATGGTTTTAAAATGATTTATGGACTTCCCATTAAATTTTAACCAAATAGGTGTAGGGTATTTCTAAGTCGACTGACTGTTTCTTTACTTGTTTTAATTTACAAAAAACCTAATGAAAAGCAATAACAAACGATTTCCTAAAATTTTTTTTTATCAAACAAAAACAAAATACAGTACTCTTCGGTTATAACGCCTATGAAAGTCGATTTAAAAGTATGCTGTGAATTTTGAAAAATGAGTATTTGAATATTGTAGAACGTGCTATATTTTTGATTCGTTATTATGATTTTTTAGCACATTTTCAAAAAATTTTGTAAAAATGTGCCTATATAGCTTCACTCTGTCCGTCCGTCCGTCCGTCCGTCCGTCCCTTTTTACCTACGATTGACTAAAAAATATCAGAAATGGGTAGGTTTTGCAATAAAAATAATTTAATGTTAAAACTTTTTTTTGTAGCCCCCCCCGTTACGGAGCTACAGCCCCACAAAGTCGAAAAAAGCCCCATATTTAAACAGCTATAACTAGAGTTCTATAAGGTATATTTCCAACCTGAAAACGGTAACAGACAGCTGTTCTTATAAGCTTTACAAATTTTTAAAAACCAATTGTATAGGGTTACCATACGGTACTAAAATTTACCATTAAGCTAAACTCAACTTTTGCAAAATTTTTGGCCCCATATATCTTCTAAACGGTTCAACCTAGGGTCTTGAAATTTTGGGAGAAGTTAGGTCCTCTAAAATTAGTAGGAGTCGGTTAACAAAATTTTTTTGTCACGCCCCCTGTTTAGGAGCTATAAGGGCTCGAAAATTGAAATTTTGCTATTTTCAACCACCTGTAACTTTAACACCTGTTCAAATTTTTTTTTACAAATATGCAAAATTTATAGCTGCAGCATCATATTTCAACATACGTTAAAGGTTTTTCTTAAATTTGAAAGGGTCTCTTTCAATTGAAGAAATTGTTCTTTGTCTTAACCATTTTTGGTTTGATAATAATATTCTAGGTAAAATTCCAAATTTTGTTGGAGTTCAAAATTGATTTCCTAGAACCGAAAAAAATGGAAGGGTGAGGACAGGAGGGGGTGGGCAGATCCATCATAAGTTTGCTAAGCAAAAATTTGGGAACCTTCCCAATTGAAGGGCTACTAGGTCTTCAAAATTAAAACTTTTATGTTCTTATAAAACAATAACTTATTCACCATTGTAAGTTTTTCCAAAATTAAACGTTAACATTGAAGCTCCAACATTATATTTTGCACTTATTAACAGGTTTTCTTGAGTGCATTGGGGTTATATTCTAAGTAATTCACTATTAGTCATATAATTAATTATTAATGAAATAACAAAATTATAATATTATCATAATATATATTTTTATAAAAATACATAATAAAATACTCAGTAAGAAACCGTATATAATTTTAAAAATGTGCTTTTTAAAAACCCTTGGTTTTTTCCCCTCACTTGTTTTATATTCAAAACATAATAAATTTAAATAAAAAAAATATCAATGTAAAAAAAACTAACATTTTTAGGTAAAATTTAATTTTTTGGCAAAAAGTGTAACGTTTATTATAATTAAAATTAATAGGTACGTCAAATGAAGCATTTTTTTATTTTACGTTGATCGAATAAATACATAGCACAAACTGAAACCATTATCTATCAACATCTGACACTGTAAACATAATATTAGTAAAACGGAGTTCGTTATAAATGAAAAATAATGTGTGAACCAAATTTATTGCTTTCATTTCGAACATAACTTATTTTTTTTTCACAAGAAATTTAATTCTTGTTCATTTGTTAATATAAAGAAAAAAAAAACAAAAAAAAAAAATATTTAAAAGAAATTTAAATCTCCTTGTTCATTAAAAATTTGAACTAAAAAAGAAAAGAAAGATATAAGTCGGTGGCTATAATTGTTTAAATAAATGAGCTTCGTGTCACAACCGAAATGAATTACATTTACAAAGAAAGTCGGCGCAAAATATTAGAGTATAATAAGTCACAACTTTGAACAGCGTGACCATTAAATTCAAATTTACACTAAATTTAAGACGGGTTTTCACCTAAAGAAACGCAATATTCTAAAAAAACATATATCCTTGTAATATGAAAACAAAAAAAAGCTTTCTTTTGGTTGTTGTTTCATTAAAATTGGTCAAATAGTTTCCCCTGAAAAGCGATGTTTATATTTGTACGGAAAAAAATAAGCCGATTAAATATTATGATATACACGGATCACACAGGAGTCAAAATCATTGATAGATTGGGTGGCAACAAACCGATTGGTGAAGGTTTCTGCTAGTGTGGAGCGTAATGCAAAAATTAGTGACCATGAAACTAACAAATTTAAACAAATTGTTATTTAAACAAATAACAAATTTAAATATTTATTTGTTTATAAATAACATTAAAACTAAGTAGAAAAAAGAATCACACAATAATAGCAAAATTAAAATGATTAAATGAGAGCGGCACGAAATCCAGAATGCAACGAGGACAAAATCCAGATATTTTATAAAAATCCAGAAAAGACTAAATCCAAGAAAGATCAAATCCCGAAAAGACAAAATCCAGAAAAGACAAAATTCATACAAGATAAAATCCAGAATTGTCAAAACAAAAACGCTTTAAATATTTTCTGAAAATTAAAAATTTTCAATTCACATACATATTTAATTCAAACACAAAAATGCATAACATTTCAAAGCAAAACAAAAATAACAAAACTGAATAACATAGTTAAGACATTAATGTTACTCTTTCAATAAATCATTTAGATAATTGAACAAAAGTTTATAAAATACTTCATAAGCTTAATTATTTAATATAAAATAAATTTACACTTAAGACAAAATTCAGTCTTCAATATTTAGATTAATGACAAAGTGGTACTAATATTTTTAAGGTATTAATTTTTGGAATAATTCTTTCTTTCGTTAATTATAAATTTAACTTTTTCCTCTCTTTTAAGATCATTATTTCGTAATGGTTGTTCACCTATGCTAAGTTTTACAATTGTCGTTTCGACTACGATTTGTTCCTTCCTTATACTATTAAATAGATCGTGAATAGTGCGTGGTTTCTTCCAACCAAGCAACCAAGCTGTCTGTGCCATGATTCAATTTTGTTTTGAGTTCGTGGTAAATTATTAATGACATTGTCATACACTGACCAAACAAAAACTTGTTAAAGAAAGCAAAGTCCAGATTTAGTCCTTTCTTTTAGTCTTTCTTGTCTTTCTTAGTCTTTTCTGTATTGAGTCTTTTCTGGATTTAGTCTTTTCTGGATTTTATGTATCTGGATTTTGGGAATCGGGATTTCATGCTCAACCCTGATTAAATATAAGGTTGATATGTTTAGAGGACAAATTGCTTTAAATAACATAGTGACAACTTATTTTTCTGATGTAAATACAAAAGTTCAGTACATCCTTACATGAAGTTATTAGCCAATTTGTAGTTACTATAAAAAGTTGTAAACATCCTATAAACAAATGGTATGCCAGTGAACCGGAAGATATGAAAAGACAAAGAAATCGTCAATACAAAATAGCATTCATGAGGAATGGGAAAAATACAAGATCCTACGAAAAATGTATTAAAAAAAAATAAAAAATGCAAGAATACCTTAAAACGTATGTGCTAAAGGAGAAATTCAAGGAGATTAAGAAAATAATTATTTTGGGGAATGAAAAAGCAAATAATGAACTTATTATGGCAAATAAATTAAACAACTATTTTGTAGAAAGTATTAAAGAAATCAACATAAAAATACCTTATAAAGAATATGAAAAAATAAATTGCCATGGGGTGAGGGAAAAAAAACTTAAATAATTTCAATCATACTTGGAAAACAGATCCCGAAGAACAAAAATCAAAGATGTTGTCTCTGATGTAATCAAGGTATCACTAGGAGTACCTCAGGGTATTATCTTGCGTGTCCTGTTATTTATTTTATATGTAAATGACATGTACAAAAATGGTAAATGTCATTTACATTTAATGGTATTATCTTGCGTGTCCTCTTATTTATTTTATATGTAAATCTTAATCAAATTCTAAACTTGTCCTGTTTGCAGAAGATGCTTTATTATATGAAGCTGGTGATACTGTGGAGAAAAACCTAAATACAATAAACGCTGATCTAAATCATCTCAGTCTTTGGCTCAGTAGAAATAAATTAAAATTAAATGTTAATAAACAAAATATATGAAAATAAATAATATTCAAAAAGTCAATCTTAAACTTGCAGAAGAAAGAATTGAAGAGGTAAAGAAAATTAAATATTTGGGAGTAATTTTGGATAACAGGTTGAATCTTAAAAGTCATATTGAGTTAAACTTGCAGAAGAAAGAATTGAAGAGGTAAAGAAAATTAAATATTTGGGAGTAATTTTGGATAACAGGTTGAATCTTAAAAGTCATATTGAGTAATGATTCACAAAAAAATTAGTAAAAAGATATATTTCTTTAAAAAAATTAGGAATAGAAAGTCAATGGTGTCTGAAATTTTTCTAAAAAGAGTTTAATTTTATGGTGAAAGTTTGTGTATAATTTAGTTGGGGTAGCGCAGTACATTCGAATAGCTACATGGATAAAATAAAGTTGATGTACTGGAAGAGGTTTAAAGAACTGCTTTTCAACTTGCATTTTCTTTTGTATAACATATAAAAAAAGTCTAATAAACTTAAAATTAAAATTTTGCCATAAGTAATTAACCCCGTTACTTACTTATTGACTACATTACGGTCATGCACGTTTCACAGAATTGACATCGGCTATTCTACTGCACTCTTCCTCGGTTTTTTATGATTTTATGAAAGAAATGTGAGCTTTTTGTGGGGAAAAAAGGTTTTAAAATACTATTTATTTAAGTATAATTGTATGTATTGAAACATATATACAAAATTGAACTTTTTAGGACATTTTCAAACGATTTTGTTAAAATGTGCCTATATAATTTCACTCTGTCCGTCCGTCCATAGGTTTACAAAACTTTTACATCGCTTGAAACACAAAAAAAAATTCTAACTACGTGCAGGTATTGCAAAAAAGAATAATTTCATGACAGAACTTTTTTTTGTAGCTGTACCCGTTACGGAGCTACAACCCGCCAAAGTCGGAAAAAGCCGTAAATTTAAACTGTTATAAAAGCAGTTCTTTGGCCTAAATTCGATCAAAAAGTTCTAAGTTCCGAATTCACTGTCCAATCCTCACCGTACAAAATCTAACCTACAGCACAAATTTCATGAAGATAGCGTCATCAGTTGTTGAGTTATCATTATTTATTATATATGTTCGTTAGCCCTTAGACCGATTAAAAGGTCCAGAATCCGAAACCATGGGGCGAGTTTGCCAGTCCGCGCCGTACTTTAAACACGAGTTAACCCTTGAACACACCTGGAACATTCTATCTTAATTTTAAGCTATATTTTAAATTTTTGGACATCCCTGTTTGACGTCGATGTTAGTTTGGAAGGGCTCACTGATGTTTCCGTTGTGAGTGACCGTTAGTTCGGAGTTTTCGTACATTTCTCTTACGATCCGAATTATCTTACATCGTAAACCTTTATCTTTTAATGCTCTCCATATGGCAACTCTTTTCGCAGTGTGGAAGGCTTTCTTAAAGTCCACTAATAGCAGGTAGAGAGGAGTCCGCCATTCGATCGATTGTTCGATTATGATTCTTAAAGTATTGGTCTACACAGCTGCTGTGGGGGCGGAAACCTGCTTGCTCGTCTCGTAATTCTGGTTCGATTTTTTCTTGGTTTCTGCCTTGTCTTATAGTTGCTATGATTTTGTACGCTGAGTAGAACAGAGTGATACTACGCCAGTTGTTGCAATCTTCGTTTTCCCATGTGAGATAACTCTTCGTTTTCCCATGCCTTTATGATGTGAGATCTCAGAAGTTCAGTTGAGGTATTTTGGCAGGCTTGTAGAATTTCTGCCGGAATACCCAACCCCTAATAATCAGACCCAACCCCTTTGTTTCTTTTCAACTTGGAGATGGTTACTTTGGTGTGGAAGTTGGTGTGTACATAGTCGGTGTGGAAGTGCAGATTGTTTGAATTGTTTTCCGCTAGTGATATATCTTCTGTTTCGTTTATTTCATTTTTGCTTGTTTCTTATAAATTTTCTATCCATCTTTTAGTTTGTTCTCGGGCGTTACTAATTTCTGTGCCATTTTTATCTTTAATGGGAATTGATGCTGTGCACGTTTTGTTGGTGAGCTTGTTCACAATTTGATGGAGTTTCCTTGCATCATTTTGTCCAGCATCTGTTCTTCATCTGAGGCTTGCTTCTCAAGGAATTCTCTCTTGTCTCTTCTGGAAGCTCGTTTTACTTTCTTTGCTAGCGTTTTGTATTGCTCCTTGGTGACAACTTAGCTTTCTAGCTTTTTCTTTGCCTCTTGCGTCTGTGTTATGAGTTCCCATGTGCTTTCTGATATCCTTGGCGATTGTTCTCTATTCTTTGTACCTAGTTTGTTTTTCGCAATCTCATTGACGGTTTTGCTAACTTGAATCCATACTGCTTTTTGTTTGTGAATGTAGGAGGTTTCGCAGATTTAACTGATGTTTGCTGTCATGGCTCTTTTTGATGCACTTCAATTTCAATTTGATGTCGCTTATGATTAGTTCGTGGTCGCTATCTATGTCGGTCCCCCTTTTATTCCGGATATCTAGCATTGAACTTCTCCATCTACTGCTAATAAATTGGTGTGTGGTCTATTTGGTTATGAATTTTCCCGTTCGGTGAGGTCCACGTATCTTTGGCAACTTCTGTTAGTGCATAACATTTAACTAGGGAGATATTTCTAATTTTACATCGGAAACGGGCTGTAATAATCCTATCTGATACGGCCTTCCAGCTATGCAAGGAGTTACGCAGCTTTCTAGATATTACTATTCCCACACCGTTTGTTCTACCTATTTATTTACCGCTATACAACAGAGTATTTCCATTAGCCGTGATGATCTCGCCATTCCCGTTTTATCAAATTCACTTAAACCCATAATTATAACTCTATAATCTGCAATTTGTTTTTCTATTTGGGCAAGCTTTGATATTTCTCGCATTGTTCGGACATTTTATTGTGCAATTCTAGTCATTGTTCGAGCGCCGAAGGTTGTTGCCGTGTTATCTTGCCTATTGGATATGATTTGTTTAATTTCAGTTTCTTTAATCCGTTTAGTCTTTGTAAGCTGAAGATTAACCTACTGTAGAAGTTGCCTATTTTGGTTTTTCCTACATAACGCCTATTAGGGGATGATTTCATTTGTTCTTATCTCTAACATTGAAGATTCCACGCATATGCAAATGTCAATGGTGTCAATTTGACATGTCTATGATAATATAGATAATGTTATTATTTATTTTAATATTATGCTATAGGTTATTTCAGGAACACTATTATTGGTAATATTTTTATTTTTTTTATTTGTTATTAATAATAATTTTCTATTTAGACTATTATTTATTTAATTATAATTTATAAGTTATTTTTTATACTAATTATACTAATTATCAGCGAAAGGCGAGCATGAAAGGCGGCGCCTCAACCACTGCGCCTTCGGCTGGATAGCTTGCTTCCTTTAGAGGGTTACAAACTTCATACCAAAGTTAATATACTCCTTTACCTTTTTCATAGATGTAGGGTATAAAAAATGAGGTATAAATTAAATTTTTATTAATAGCTTTGGAAAACAGATACATGGAGAGAATTAATTCTTTAAAGAAAGTTCAAAAAGTTTGTGAAAAAAATGTAGAAGAATTAAATAAATTTGAAGAAAATAAAAAAAAACTTGCTGAACAAATAAAGGAAGCATCTTAAATGTAAATAGATAAATAAGTATCGCATTCGAATGTATAAAAGCGAAATACTCCACCTAAACTGGTTGGACCTAAACGAACGCCTTTAATAATATAACACTTTGGTTTGTAAGGCTGTTATGAAGTAGAATTAAGATATATAAGAAAAACATAAAAACAAAAGAAAACAAAAGAAAACATAACAAAAACAAAAGAAAACATAACAAAAAAAAAAACAATAACAAAACAAACAAGTGATGATAAAAAACCGAGGGTTTTTAAAAAAGCACATTTTCATATTAAGTATTTTATCGAAATATAATGTTCAAGCTTCAATATTAACGTTTAATTAAGGAAATATATACGTTGGTGACTAAGTTACTGCTTACTGCTTAAACATAAATTTTTTATTTGAAAGTTCTAATAGCCCTTCAATGGGGAAGGTTACCAAATTTCTCAAGGACCTAACTTCATCTAACCTCCCCCCCCGCCTTCCCTCTTAATTTTTGTAGGTTCTAGGAATTTAACAAAAATTTAGAATTTTACTTAGAATTTTTTTATCTAAGCAAAAATGGGTAAAACTAAGAAACACTTTCTTCAATTTAAGAAACCGCTTATAAATTTAAGAAAAACCTATAACATATATTAAAATATAATGCTTGACCTTCAAATTTTGTATATTAATAAAAAAAAAATTGGACAGGTATTCAAGTTACAGGTGCTTAAAAATAGCAAAATTTCAATTTTCGAGCCCTTATAGCTTCTAAACAGGGGGCTTGACAAAAAAATTTTGTTAACCGACTCCTACTAACTTTCGAGGATCTAAGTTCTCCCAAAATTGCAAGCCCCTATCTTAAACCGTTTAAGAGATATGTGGGACCAAAAATTTTGCAAAAATTGAGTTTTATATAATGCTAAATTTTAGTACCGTATGGCAATCCTATAAATCTGATCGACGTATTTTTGTTAAGTCTATAAGAGCAGCTCTCTGTTACCGTTTTTCGATTGAAAATAAACCTAACAGAATTCATGTTATATAGTTTTAAATATAGGGCTTTTTTGGAATTTGCAGGGGCTGTAACTTCGTAACCCTTCAAAATTAAGAAAAACCTGTGACACATGTTGAAATATAATTATAGATCTTTGAATTTTGTATATCACTAAAAAAAAATTTGTACAGGTATTCAAGTTACAGGTGTTTAAAAATAGCAAAATTTCAATTTTCGAGCCCTAATTGCTCCTAAATAGGGGGCTTGACAAAAAAATTTTGTTAACCGACTCATACTTATTTCTAAGTATCTCACTTCTCCCAAAACTTCAAGACCCTAGATTGAACCGTTCAGAAGATATGTGTGGTAAAAAATTTTGCAAAAATTGAGTTTTGTGTAATGTTAAATTTTAGTACCGTATGGCAACCCTAAATATTTGAGTTTCAAAAATTTATAAAGTTTATGAAACCAGCTATCGTTTGCCGTTTTCAGATTGAAAATACACCTAATAGAACACTTGTTATAATAATTTAATAATAGGGCTTTTTCCAACTTCAGGGGGCTGCAGCTCCGAAACGGGTGGGGCTACAGAAAAAAATTCTTCTACGAAATTATTTTTTTTTTCAAAAACTACACATGGTTAAATTTTCTTTACTCTATTTCAAAGGGTGTAAAAGTTTTTGTAAACATACGGACAGACAGACGGACAGACAGACGGACGGACGGACGGACGGACAGAGTGAAACTATATAGGCACATTTTTACAAAATTTTTTGAAAATGTGCTAAAAACTGATTATTGAATTTTATAAAAAATGATTTTATGAAAATTTCTTTGATATTATATGATTATCCTATAGTTGAAGGGGGAGGTTTAAACATTTTGCGATAAAAAATTAATTTAGTTTTGTGGTTTTTGAATTTGTTGAAATAAAGAAAAAATTTGTGATAAGCTAGCTAAAACTTGGACTGAAAAAAGAAATATACTGATAAGAAATATTTAAAAACGCTATGTAGTTATATGTATATGTAAATAAAAAAATATCAAATCAAGTGAAATAGTTGAAATGACGCAGGAGATTCTCAAAATTTAAAACCTTGACCGAAATACAAAGAAAACAAAAAAACAAAATTTTTTATTCTATTTACAAATATGTATTATTTAAAATTTGTTCACAAACAGTTTCATTAGTTTAATTTTTTTTCCATATGCACTTATAGTTAACAAATTTAAAATATAAAAATTATATGTGAAATGGGATTACATTTAACCAAAAACTTTTACAAACTACAATAAAATATTACATAATATAATGATATAATGATATTTTTATATTATACAATTATATCAGCCTTGCGAAGTGCATCGATTATACATTCGAATTCAATTTGATGATTGTCACCAGCTATTTCAGAATTGTTTAGTTCCCTTAAACGATGAACTAATTGGTTTGGATCATTCCAATAAACATACTGTATGAAGTTCTCAGAATAGGGCATTCCTGTTGGTTGATACTAGAAGGTTGATAGAAAAAGGTATTGGGTATTGAGGTTTTTGAATTTTCAAATTCGAACTTTTGAGATTTTGGTGTTTGAAATATATCTTCCGAATGTTATTTTTCTTAGTTATATTCTTCTTCCTCCTTATTTCCTTTGATTTTTTCAACCTTAACTTCGGATTTTTTTATTTTTTATTGATATTACAGCATCCGCTAATTCCTTAATAGCACCTGAAATTGGCTTGAATTCTTGCTCTAAAGCTTCGCGGTCAAAATTGCTTTTAGCTTTGATTGTAGCATATTTTTGGCGTAATACTTTCCTAGCTTCAATTACATTCTTTAAAATATCCATATTACTCAATACTTTTATGTGTTTTACTTTTTTATGCCTTAATAGGTTATCCTTACGACTAAAAAGTTTTCCACACTCTGTACACTGTATTTTTAATTTTATAACCTTATTAACACTCTTCGATCCATTTGTTAGATTCAGCACTCCATGTTTGTTCTTACTATGCCTTATTAAGCTATCTCTACGACTAAAGAATTTTCCACACACTGTACACTGAAACATATTAATTAAAACTGTAACATTTTTATAACTTGAAGGTGGTATTTATACAAATATATAAGGAAGCTGATATTAGTGGAGGAGGGTGGTAAAAGTGGCTGAAATTATGATAGCGGTGGAGGAAAGTGGAGGTGACGAAGAACCAGTCAATACTTAACTACATCTCCAGTTACTTCAGTTATTCAGTTGTTAGTAGTTACCTGTTAATTGTTAGCAGTTATTAAAAAAGCCACATGATTCATTATAATCAATAGTTTTTTTCTTTGAACAAATGTAAAATTTATGTTTTGCCGGCGGCAAATTGAAAGCGCAATAATATTATTTATGATACGTAGAAAAAATGTAGAGTAGATTTAGTACATTTATTTATTATTTTTTTTTTACTAATATAATTACATTTCCTTATCACAAAAACTTTATTAGCATAAATCAAAAACTTATAATAGCACTATATTGAGTTAATATAACTATGTATGTATGTTGAATTCAAATAAAATTAAACACAATTTCTATTATATATTAGTAACAAAATAGTATATATTTAATGATAATTTTTTGTTTTAAATGACAAAATAAATGAATTCTATATTAAATTAATCAACTGTTCCAATTTAAATAAACAAAACTTCAATCGATGTTAAATAAAAATTATTCTGCAAGATTTAATATTAATGTATTTTTTAAAAAGTTCAAAGTAATGTTTTTTTCTTTAACTAAAATTATATCCAACACTACGTACTTAATATAATAAAAACTTTTCTACCTTATATCGATTGAATCTCCTATGATTTTATAGAGTCCCAGAAATTTAGATTTTATCTTCAATCCGGTGCCAAATTGAGTTCTTTTTATGGCGACCATATCACCAATTTTAAATATTCGTGCCGGTTTCCTTTTCCTTCTACATTGGCGACGATTTTCTTCTTGTATTTCCTTTCTTGCATTTCTCTTCGTTCGTTCCGCTCTTCTTCAAAATCATATCTGATTTCGTCTTCTATTATTTCGACGATATGTAAATCACGATCGTCTTTTATTTTTACTCCTACTAAAAGCTCCATTGGAGTCGTTTTAATAGCACGCTGAAACGTCGAGTTCAGTACCCGTTGAAGAGGTTTCGTGAAGTTGTACCACTTCTCTGGATCGTCCAAAGACATTTTGGTAAGAGCTGCAATAATTGTTCGATTCAGCCTTTCAACTTGCCCGTTGGAACGTGGAACCACAGGTGTTATGTAATATAACTTAATATCTCGATTCTTACAAAAATTTTGGAAGTTGTTAGACGCAAAAGCTCCTCCTCTGTCTGATATGATTCGGCTTGGATATCCAAAAGTTTCTGAAATTATTTCTAATTTTTATATTGCTTCGTCTGAATTTAAAGTTTTTGTGGGGAATAGCCACGAAAACATCGTAAATCCTTCGATTACAACAAAAATGTAGCGATAATGTTTCTTTGTGTTTTGCAATGGTCCTAAGTGATCGATGTGAAACGTATCGAGAGGCCGATCTCCTT
The DNA here is from genome assembly GCA_963082915.1 of Dolichopus griseipennis. Lineage (NCBI taxonomy): Eukaryota > Metazoa > Arthropoda > Insecta > Diptera > Dolichopodidae > Dolichopus > Dolichopus griseipennis. Next base: position 202,662,653 of record OY720441.1, on the reverse strand, counting down.
TTGGAATTGGGTATATCATTCCTTCTGGTTTTCCGGTTTTTCTTTCAGCAAGAATACACCTTATGCATCCTGCAATACAATTATCTATTCTATTTTTCAGATTCGGGATATAAAATTCTTTCTCCAGCAATTCTTTAATTTTTTTATAATGGAAGTGCCCTTTTTCGTGAACTTCTCGGATGATACCTGTTTTCATGCAATCTGGAACGACATACAAAATATTATTATTATGACTTTTACATAATATACCATTATTTATGAGATAGTTCTTATATGAACCGTTTTTCAAAATTTCCATAATAGCTGCAATCCTTTCATCCTTTTGTTGTGACTCTGCAAGTTTTGACAAAAACGTACTTCCAAATGTACTACCCTAACTTACGCACATCGCAAGTGCATTCTGACTTAATGCATCTACATGTAACATCTTTGTACCGGGTCGATACTCAACTTCATAATCAAATTCTTCTAATAATAGTGCCCATCGGGCTACTCTGGTTGTTAGATCCTTTTTCCGTATGGTACATTGAAAAGCTTGACAGTCGGTAACCAGCTTAAACTTTTGACCCAATAAGTATATTCTAAATTTTTTAACGGCTTCTATGACTGCCAATACCTCTAGTTCATAGCTACTATAATTCCTCTCTACCTCCTTGGTTTTCCTACTCATGTAAAATACAGGGTGAAGGGTTGAATCTTCAGAATCTCTTTGTAACAGAACTGCACCAGAACCGTCTTTGCTGGCATCGGTATGTAATTCGGTGGGTAACCCATATTGAAATATTTTTAAAACAGGAGTTGTGATCAATGTATTTCTTTAATCTGAAATTTTGAGTTTTTCTTCAGAATATCGCTTAGCGGCTTAGCTATTAATGAAAAATTATAAATTTTTTCCTTCACTTTCACATCTAATAAATGTGACAAATCCGGTGTGATTTGCTCATCATACAAATCAGGGTCAATTTGTGCTAAGTAACATCCTGCCTGTTCTGGCTGAGTATTTTCCGATTGAGTTTTGTTTACAATTTGTTGATATAATTTTCTTCTACCATGTGCAGTGTAACGTCATTAAATATTATGCCATTAATTGTGATATCAACTATGCAGGCGCTCTTTGTTTCCACTTTAGCTCCTAAGCCAGTCACTGAAATACTTTGGTTACTAAAATTATATTTTGGATTTATTAATTTAGTTAAGGATTTTTTAATAATACAAATATTACTGCCAGTATCAATTAGACCGTTTAGCGTTATGTCATTAATTTTAATTGGGTGCAGCTCCGTTGTTTGTACTACATGAGCTGCCGAGGTAATCTTATTTGGACAATCAGGACGTTTATGACCAAATTCATTGCACCCGAAACATTTAGGGCCTTTATTTCTGTTTGGACATGCGTGAGCTTCGTGAGTACTTACCCCGCAATTAAAACAATATTTCTTTTTTTCTACCGGTTTAGAAATTCTTTCCAATTTTGGAACAGTATTTGGTCTTTGCGTTCGTTCTGTAAAAGTTGGTGTTCTTTCATCTTGTTTAATTTTTTCGTATACAAATAGTTTCTCCTTCAGATCTTCAATATTTTTAGCCGAATACAAAACCATTTTTCCACTTGAAGTATCTCGGATGCCATCGATTATATAACTGGAGACCGATTCCTCATCGATTTGCGTTTGCGATGCTAGCCCTACCATAGCGTACAAATATTCCCTAAAAGTTTCATCTGGCTTTTTCTTCCTTTCCCGTAAAAGCTTATGAACCTCTGCACTAGTTATTCTACCACTAAACTCTTGTATTAGCGCTATCTTCAGATCGCGATAACAAGTTGTTTTAACTTCACAATCCATGTAAAGTTTCGCCGCTCCAACTAAAGACTTGTTACAAAATATAAACCGTTGTAGCTCATTCCACGCAAATGTAGTTGCATAACGTTCGAAATCTTCAATCCAATTTCTCACGCAAATTTTGTTGTCTCCAGAAAATTTCGCCACTAAATTTTCAAAATCTGAAAAATTTAACCTAACTGTCGAATTAGTTGTTGTTCTCTGAATTCTGGTGGAATTAGCCCATGTCTCTTAGCCCATCATCAAAATGCACTGCTGAATCACTGGTTCTTCTGTTTCTACCTTTTCTACCCATATCAAAATAAAATTTAAAATAACCTTACAAAAATTTGTTTTTATTTTTAACTTTTAAGGAAATTTTATTTTTTGTATTTCTTTTTTTTTTTTTTTATTGAATTTTTTTTTACATAAAATATTTAGCGGTATTATAACCATGCGTTCTACCTTCTTATTTATTACCGTAATAACTGATAACTCTGAAAAGTAATCCAGACGCTTCGTTTCTGCTCCGTTAGCTATATAAGCAAGTGTTGTGTGTATTTTAAGACTTCCTTTTCCTCCGTTTTACCCTTTAATTTTATTTATTCACCTTCTCAATATAAATTTAAACTTATAATCTTCCACGTAAATGTTAAGTTTTCTTATTTACATATCTTCCACAGCTTTATATCTTTCACCAAATTTTAATACCGACGAAATTTGGGTACAATAAATAGTCTTAGCACATTCTTTACTTATATGCTTATTTATTACAAAAATTTTAAAATGCTCACACTAGTTTTAAAACGTTCAAAAAAAAATTAATTTAGAGCATATTTTAACTGTTTATATTTTATTTTACAATTATTGTTCATTTGTCATTACTTTTATATTTTCAAATATCCATAAAAATAATATATATTTTTTTAATCGTTAATTAAGTAGCCTTTTTTTTTTAATCTCAATCCCGGTTGAGCCTCCAAATGTTGAATCCAAACAAAATTAAATGTTGTTTTCTAAATGTTAGGGTCACCGTCCGAATATTCTATATGTAATAATTTAATGTGAAATGTAGAGTGGTGTAATTTATGATTTCTGCATTCCCACATGTATAGCTATACAATTATTACACATCAATAAATTTTCTTTTCATAATTCATAAATGTTCCTTATTAGTAAAACTAGGATTTATATATAATTTCTGGTAAAACTTTAATTCATTTTTAAGCTACAAATAATGTTTTTAATGTAGTAAATCTACTCTACATGCGAAATGTAATAAATCTAGTTTACATTAAATCGTTCAATAAAAAGCTGTAAAAAAAAATCTGCATAGGTTTAATTTATTTTTTAAATTTTTTTTTTTTTTCTTTTTGTTGTTATTTAGTTTATATGGGCGTTTTTCTTTTATTTATTGCGCTTTTGCCGCCGGCAAAACATAAATTTTATATTTGTTAAAAGAAAAAAACTATTGATTATAATGGATCATGTGACTTCTTCAATAACTGCTAACAATTAACGGGTAACTACTAACAACTGAATAACTGAAGTAACTGGAGGTGTAGTTAAGTATTGACTGGTTCTTCGTCACCTGCACTTTCCTCCACCGCTATCATAATTACAGCCACTTTCACCACCCTCCTCCACTAATATCAGCCTCCTTAAATATTTGTATAAATACCACCTTCAAGTTATAAAAATGTTACAGTTTTAATTAATATGTTTCAGTGTACAGTGTGTGGAAAATTCTTTAGTCGTAGAGATAGCTTAATAAGGCATAGTAAGAACAAACATGGAGTGCTGAATCTAACAAATGGATCGAAGAGTGTTAATAAGGTTATAAAATTAAAAATACAGTGTACAGAGTGTGGAAAACTTTTTAGTCGTAAGGATAACCTATTAAGGCATAAAAAAGTAAAACACATAAAAGTATTGAGTAATATGGATATTTTAAAGAATGTAATTGAAGCTAGGAAAGTATTACGCCAAAAATATGCTGCAATCAAAGCTAAAAGCAATTTTGACCGCGAAGCTTTAGAGCAAGAATTCAAGCCAATTTCAGGCGCTATTGAGGAATTAGCGGATGCTGTAATATCAATAAAAAATAAAAAAATCCGAAGTTAAGGTTGAAAAAATCAAAGAAAATAAGGAGGAAGAAGAATATAACTCAGAAAAAGAACATTCAGAAGATATATTTCAAACACCAAAATCTCAAAAGTTCGAATTTGAAAATTCAAAAACCTCAATACCCAATACCTTTTTGCTTAATAAAACATTTAATGGTTCTGATGCTAATAAAACGTTAAAGCGATTTTCATTAGATAAGGTGTACGGACCTTATACTGATTTTAATACCAAAACTAGCAAACTGGGCTCTTTATCATTTAGTATTGATATAGATAGTAATGATATTATAATTGACAACGAAGTTTTTAAAGGAACAGAGGGATTACATAACCTTATATTTGAAAATATGCCTGAAAATTATACTAAAAAGGATTTAGCAGCGTATCAAAATATTTTGGAAAAATTAGCGCTTATAAAATGCATCATAAACAATATGGGAAGACAAAAGCTAATAGAGGATTCAAATATAAAAATATCATAAGGAAGCTTTATGGAAATGAAAACTATATAGGAAATATTAAAAACGGAGGAGCATATGAATTTAATCAGTATCAACCAACAGGAATGCCCTATTCTGAGAACTTCATACAGTATGTTTATTGGAATGATCCAAACCAATTAGTTCATCGTTTAAGGGAACTAAACAATTCTGAAATAGCTGGTGACAATCATCAAATTGAATTCGAATGTATAATCGATGCACTTCGCAAGGCTGATATAATTGTATAATATAAAAATATCATTATATCATTACATTATGTAATATTTTATTATAGTTTGTAAAAGTTTTTGGTTAAATATAATTCCATTTCACATATAATTTTTATATTTTAAAATTGTTAACTATAAGTGCATATGGAAAAAATTAAACTAATGAAACTGTTTGTGAACAAATTTTAAATAATACATATTTGTAAATAGAATAAAAAATTTTGTTTTTTTGTTTTCTTTGTATTTCAGTCAAGGTTTTAAATTTTGAGAATCTCCTGCGTCATTTCAACTATTTCACTTGATTTTATATTTTTTTATTTACATATACATATAATTACATAACTAAAAAAACTTTTTTTTCTTAAAAAACAACTCACAGTATTCAATTTCATTTTATATCATATTTATAGTGTATTTTCTTATCAGCAAATTTTTTCTTCTCTTCAAAAACTCAAAAAAATTAAATTTAAATATAAAAAGACCAATCTGTAAATTCTTAACAAAAAACTTTAAAAAAAGTGTTTTACCAAAACAATTTTTTATTTTAATACAATTACAACATCCATAACTTCCACCCCACACCCTCATTCCCAGCTCAATTAATGCTAACATCAACTTCATTATACCGCCCGCACCCCTATTTCAATTTCATAATACCATACTGCAATACTAATATATTTTTTGTTTTTTTCTTTTTTAAATTAACAATAGAAATCCCCTGACGTCATTTCAGATTTTTATTTTGCAACTTTCAAAATTTTCTTGAGCATTTTTTAAATATTGTACATTACTATGTACTATACAAATAAGAACTTTTTATTATTTCACAACCTAATTGCTCATATTTTTTCTTACCATCATAATTTCAAAATTCATAAATTTAGTATTAAATATTTAATTTTAATTCGAGTTTTTAAATATTTCTTATCAGTATATTTCTTTTTTCCGTCCAAGTTTTAGCTAGCTTATCACTAATTTTTTCTTTATTTCAACAAATTCAAAAACCACAAAACTAAATTAATTTTTTATCGCAAAATGTTTAAACCTCCCCCTTTAACTATAGGATAATCATATAATGTCAAAGAAATTTTCATAAAATCATTTTTTATAAAATTCAATAATCAGTTTTTATACCCGTGCATACATATATGAACATCGGGTATATTAAAATTACTCCTCCGTTTGTAACGCATCGAAATATAAGAGCTAGATATAGTATCAAGGGTACGTATCGAATCAGCATCGAAAAGTGAATCGATCTAGCTATGTGTGTCCGTCCGTCCGTCCGTCCGTCAGCACGATAACTCAAAAACTATAAGAGCTAGAGTTCTGAAACTTTCACAAAGTAATTTTTAGACAATTTGTAGGTTCCCTATTGTTTTTGGTTAAAATCGGAGAAAGGCTTCGGGTAGCTGCCATACAAATTTTTCGATATTTTATGAGTATTTTTAAAATTAATAACGAAAAATAGAAACCAAATATAAAAACAAACAAATTGTTGTTTAATTACAAATCGATTCATGGTGTAGTGGTTAGGACATGTTACTTGTAGCAAAAATGTTTCGGTTCGAATTCAGGCTACCGATATTTTTTTTTTTTTTAAATTAATTTTTTTTATCTATTTTTTTTTTAATAAAATATATGTATTTATTTTATGTTTGAAAAAATTTTATTTTATAGAAAATTAGACAGAAGATTCATTTATATTAAAAATTATTAATTTTTTTTAATATTTCTATAAAAAAATTCAAAACTGTTATTTAAAACAAACAATTGATACTATAGCAACTACGATTATTTAAAACTGTTATTTAAAACAAACAATTGATACCATAGTAACTAGAATTATTTAAAAAAAAAAAAAATGAGATAAATAAAAACTCGTTTTGTAAACAAAATATTAATTGTTCTATGGTATAGTGTGTAGGACATGGGACTGGTAGTCAAAACGTTTCGGTGCGATTTCTGGCTGGGGCAAAATTTTTTTTTTTTAAATTCATCTTAAAATTCTCATTTATAAATTATTTATTTTTTTTAAAACATTTTTAAAAAAATTCAAAACAGTTATTCAAAACAAACAATTGATACCATCGCAACTATAATAATTTAAAAAAAAAATTGAAATGAACATAAGGTCGATGGCTTAGTGGTTAAGACGTCGACATTTTAATTGGAAAGTGTGGGTTCGAATCTCGTTGAGAGCATATTTTTTTTTTAAATTCATCTTTTTTTTTTAATTCATTTTTTTTTTATTAATTTTTTTTCAATTAAATATAAAGAAACAAATATTTTGAATTTTCTGTCAAACAGTTCAATTGCAATATAAGAATTTCTTATATATTTAATACACGCACGGGTATCTAAAAGTTGACAAGGGCAACTATAATCTTCCTCGTTTGTTTTGTTATTGTTTTTTTTTTTTGTTATGTTCGCTTTTGTTATACCCATATGACTATATAGTCCAAGGGTATAATAAATTTGCCATTACGTTTGTGACGCAGAGAAGGAGGAGGGGTAGATATAGACTCAAGTGTATGGATCGGATCAGAATCGAAAAATAAATCGATTTAGCTATGTATGTCCGTCCGTCCGTCATCACGATAACTCAAAAAGTAAAGGAGCTAGGATTATGAAATTTTCACAAATTCGTTTTTATGCAAAAAACGGAATCGAGTTTTAAATTCAGCCATTTTGGTCCACGGGTTCGAGTACCTGCCATACAACTTCTAATTTTATATGAGCATTACTCTATATCTATGGAAGCTGCGTGTCTGAAATTTTGCCAAAAGTAGTTTAGTATAATGGCCAAAGTTACTGCAAAATTTGGTTTGTCTACTGCGGAGGGTTCGAGTAGCTGCCATACAACTCCTTCTTTTATATGAGCTTTACACTACACCTGATGAAGCTGCGTGTCTGAAATTTTGCAAAAAATAGTTTAGTGTAATGGCCAAAGTTACTGAAAAATTTAGTTGGTCTACTGCTGAGGGTTCGAGTAGCTGCCATACAACTCCATCTTTTATATGAGCATTACTCTACACCTAATAAAGCTGAATGTTTGAAATTTTGCCAAAAGTAATTAACCGGATGATATAATGTATATGTTACGGTCATACGGGTATCCCAGAGTTGACACAGTCTACTCTACTACACTCTTCCTCGTTTTGTTATGTTTTCTTTTGTTTTTATGTTTTTCTTATAATATATCTTAATTCTACTTCATAACACCCTTACAAACCAAATTTCAATTCCATAATACCCCGTAATGAGCCATCTCTCTCATAGGTACTCATAGGATATAAGTGGGCATGTTTTCGCTAACTTTATATAACCAACTTAACACAATAAATTTTATTGCCACGATAGCCTAGCGGTTAGAGATAACAGATAATGAAGATGACACCTACGGCGGCTTCTTCAAACAAAATATATCTTTCTCGCACGAAATTCCCAGGCCAAATCGTAAAGTTAATGATTCAGTTCGAATAAGTAAATTCAAACATATTTTTGAAAAGAGGTATACACCTAACTGGACAACTGAAATATTTAAAATCAGAAAAGTTCGAATTACCAACCCAGTAACATACTTATTAGAAGATTATCAAGGACAACCAATACAAGGCAGTTTCTATAAATATGAATTGTTAAAAAACTAATAAAAAAACAAGCTTTTTTTGATCGAAAAAATTTTTAAAACTAGTGATAATAAAATTTTTGTTACATGGATAGGGTTTACTTCTGATCATAACTCATGGATAAATAAAAAAGATTTATTATAAAAACAATTGTTTATTTTATTATTATTTTACAATTATTACAATCTTTCTTTTTATATTAGTTTTATATAATTTCCATTTGATATGATGACTTTTGTTTTATTGAACGCAAATCAAGTATAGTGTAATCAGATTTATAATTTGTGTCTATTACAGGAATAGTTTCCACTTCTCCATTACTTAAAATTCTTTCTGCTTGCATTTCCCGATACTCAAAACATTGTATTTTGAGAAACCTTTCTATAAAATTGCTATCATATTCACATCTTACATTAATATCTTTATTATCACCATATTCCAATTGAAAATGTCTGTAAAATTTATGTTCACTATTTATAACTCCACCAATATTTCGTTCTTTTAAAATTAATTCTTGTCTAAAAGCCTCAATAGCTTCAGCAATAGAAACAAATTGCTGTATCGAGTCAGCAAGATCACCAGCTAATTGCGAATCTGATTTTAAAGTAGTGATTGATGCTGTTGTTGTTGTTACAATTTTTGATTCAATTGTTGTTGCTGTGCTTAATTCTGATGAAATTACATGTTTCATCTTCGTTCAAAGTTTAATTAGTAATGCACGATTGGAAGTTATAAATATATAATTTAAACTTTTTATTTTCTTGAAATTTCTTTATTATGTACAAACTTTACTTGACTTATAATAGAACACACATACATAAAGAGCGGTAAAAATCTATCTCTTCCATCTGAAAAAGCTTCCATATAATCTAAATATTCCTCTTTTAAACTTTCAAGTAATGTTCTAAATTTAATTCACACGTCACCAATTTTTGATTTTTTATTTTTTTCATTATATGTATTTTCTTTATATTATATATATAAATATAATTCCTTCATCGATTCGTTTCCTTATCATTGACTTTTTCAATTCATTCTGATTTTCTTCATATTCATTTCTTGTCATAAATCAATATGTTCAGTAATTCCATTATTCTTACCAGCTGGCAGAACATTTAAAATATTCTTTTCAATCATCTCCCAATCATCTTCTTCAGAAAATGGACAATCAGCATGAAAATGATTAGGTGCTGGCTTTTTTTTATTTGTTAAACCTGTTATTTTACCAATAATAGATATGTCACCGCCATATACTTCTATTTTTAGATGTTGCCAATCCAAAGGAGATAAATCGAATTGGTTAGTAAATGATTCACCATATCTAATTTTAAATAAACAAATTTTTTTACCGCCTTCTGGAGTTATATATACCTTCAAAAAATCGTGAAATATTCTTCAATTAATTATTTTAATTGAAACCCATTTCCGACCACAAATACAATATTTATATCCATGCAAAATATTATCAGCCCAAAACATTATGATGCTTATACTTAATAGTCTAATCAGATTATGCTATATTTTATGTTAGAATTAGTCTTTTATAGAACTTTGAGTATCAAATTATTATTAGAAAAAAAAAAAATTACATATATATATTATATATATATATATATTATATATATATTAAATAAAAATTTTTTTTATATTTGTAGGAATTCTCCCTTACATAAGTTTAGATTTTTTTTTTATTTTTTAACTGATAAGAAACTTTTAACTTAAAACCACAAGTTTTTTATTTTCCAATTTTAAAATTGTACAATTATATAGGGTACAATGTTAATATTTTTTAATGGTTATGGAAATATACACACAAACACTCATTATTCATCCATTTGAACTATAAAATAATCAAAACAGCAAAACAAAATTTTAAATTTTAAAATTTTATTCTCTTATCAGTGAAATAAATTCATTTCCTAAATACTAAAGGATATCTAAAAATTTTCAGATTTCAACTTTGTCATGGTTTCAAAGAATTTGCTTTCTAAAGAACTTCAACATAATTCCAAAGGTACAAAGAACTTCGATATGGTTCTAAAGAACAGATTACTACCTAAATTATCTATATATATATATATCGAATTACATTTCCATTTTCCTAATTCCTTCCTCAATTTCAACTAACAATTCAACTTCATCCCCTCCACTAACTTACAACACCATCTACATATATATATATATATATATATTTCTTCATTTACTAATGTTTTCTGTACATATTTTTAAAAACTATTGTTATACATAGTTTTCTCAACCTTTGTTTAGATTCAAATCGAAATATTTGTTTGTTACTATTATGTACCTACTCAACCCTAGTAGGGTTGTACCTACCCTACTCAATTGTATTAAAATGTTGATTTTTGAATTGAGTGTTGCTTTATTTATAAATTTTGAATTATAAACTTTATTTGGAATATGTTTTAATACACCGACAAAATATATTTGTTTGGCTTCTATGGTGCTGGTTGCATCGAATTAAAGTATTGTTAACCCGAAGGCACTATGCCGACCTCTACAGTAGTCTACACCACTTTTTTTTTTGAATTTTTAACTGTTTTCAAATAGAAAAAATAATTAAAAGGAATTATAAAGGGAAAGATGCAGGGATCACAGAGAGGGAACTTTGAAATTACTTTGATTGCATTGCTTGGTTTACTTGCTTTTCAAAACAAAGCAAATCAAGCAATGCAACAAAGTGTACATTGGTTATTTCAGCAGTATAGTATTCTTAATTTTTATTTATAAAATGTTTTAGTATTTATATAAAATTCCAGAAAAGTGTGAGTGAGTCTGTGAGTTTTAAAAACGTAAATGAACTAATTCATACAAATTTAAAATAATTTAAATTCATAAAAAAATTTTATTTATCTTTGTTTTGGTTTTTTTTTTTTTTATTTAAAAATAAATAAGATATTTTTTGGCCTGCTTATGATAATTTATGATATTTTATTTTCTAAAGTAAAACATATTCAACAAAACATTAATATTTAATTTTTTATAATTGAACACATCAAACAAAACACATTTAATTGAATGCGTTTGTTACATTTCATTCTAGACAAATATATTAATAAATAATGCTATTATTAAGCCGCATTTCGAATATGGCTCAACAATATTGTATTTAAGCAACAAATAGTGATTTACAGACTGCAAAAGTTATAAAATCAGACGATGAGGATTATTCTTAAAATAAGTAGATGCACTTCGGTTAACTGAATGTTGAAAACGTTAAAATAGCTCAGTATTAAACAAAAAGTGGATCTGAATGTGCTGTTGTTCATCTTTAAATTAAAAAATGGTAATTTACCAAACTATTAAGGGTTGATGAAGTTTGTTACAGTTGATGAAGTGCAACCTTATTCGTTAAGAAATGCGAATCGCAATATTAGAACTGGGAATTTTAGAAGAGCTAGTATCAATAATTCATTAATATCAAAAAGGTTTCAACAATTTAATAATTTACCAAGAGAACTGGAAGCAAAAAAAAATGATTGTAGTTTTAGAAGAAAATGCATTGAACTTTTAAAGCAGCAACTTAATTAAAATTATTGTTTTAATGTTTAATATTTTTGATTTTTATTTTTTTAATTTGATTTTGAATTTGTTAATTAAATTAGTACAATTTTTTAATCACAAAAAAAAAAAAAAATTAATTTTACAAATTTCAAAAAAAAAAATACAGGTATTTTAATACTAATTAATAATAATTAAAACAAAATAAAAAAAAATTAACTTAGATAGTAATTTAAAATAAATATAAAACCTTCAAATTTCGTGGAAGGGTTTTCCTTCGTCATGTTCCGGAATGTGTGATCAATTCGAATGTTGGATACGAACCCCTCAAGATCTAATAAGCATATTTTCAAAATTAATAAAATTAGAAACTTTATATTTAATGAATGAACTTTCTGTTTTGTTTTGATTACATTTCTAAAATAGGTTATTAATTGAAGTTATGGTTTAGATCCCTCCCACACACTTACAAAGATCTAGCAAGCATATCTTCGAAATTAATAACGATAGAAATTTGAAAATTGGCACACGAGTGTTCTTTCCTTTTTGTTTTCTTGTTTAACACTTTTAGATTTTTAGAAGGTTAAAAACGTAATTATATTTTAATATATGTTAATTTATTTTACATATATATATGTTAACATATTTTATAAATTAAATATTAAAATATTTTTTTAATGAACGTCTGAATTTCTTTTTTATTTTATTTTTTATTATATCATATATTTTACTGAATTATTACCATAAGTAATATATAATTAAGAAATTCAACATTGAACTTTTTGACAGGTTTACAACAAGAAAGAAAAGAAAGAAAGAAAATCAACATTGAACTTTTTGACAGGTTTAAAGAACTTAAAAATAAGTATAAAAAGTTGGAAAGTAAAATGAGTTATTTAGAAAGCAAATTAAACTATATAAACTAAAAGAATAAAAAAATATAATCGAAATTTCTAGTGCTAGAAATTTATGCGATGGAGATGTTCTAAACACGGCAAAAACTATAATTCATAGCGCAACAAATATGGAATTGAGTTAAAAAGAAATTACTAAATGTTATATAAAAACAACAAAAACAAAAATATCAGAAAATGAGGAAGACTGTAGTAGAGTAGACTGTGTCAACTCTGGGATACCCGTATGACCGTTATATAAACATTATATCATTATTTTAAACATTAATTACTTTTGGCAAAATTTCAGACACCCAACTTTAATAGATATAGAGAAAAGCTCATATAAAATAAGAAGTTGTATGGCAGCTACTCGAACCCTCTGCAGTACAGCAACGAAATTTTGCAGTAACTTTGGCCATTACACTAAACTATTTTTGGGAAAATTTCAGACACCCAGCTTCATTAGGTGTAGTGTAATGCTCATAAAAAAGAAGGAGTTGTATGGCAGCTACTCGAAACCTCGACCAACCAAATTTTGCAGAAAATTTAGCCATTACACTAAACTATTTTTAGCAAAATTTCAGACACCCAGCTTCATTGAGTAATACCAATATAGAAAAAGAAGTTGTATGGCAGCTACCCGAACCCATGGACCAAAATGGCAGGATTTAAATAATGATGACGGCTATTGCAAAAAAACGAATTTGCGAAAATTTCAAAATCCTAGCTCCCTTAGTTTTTGAGTTATCGTGGGGACGGGCGGACATACATAACTAAATCGATTTATTTTTCGATTCTGATCCGATTCATACACTTGAGTCTATATCTACCCCACCCTCCTTCTCTGCGTCACAAACGTAATGGAAAATTTATTATACCCTTTGACTATATAGTCATACGGGTATAACAAACAAGTATAAAAAAAAGATTATTTGTGTAAACCTTTCGGATTTGGGTATTAAACAAAAAATTATGAAATTCAATTAAAAATCAAAAAATTAAAAATCAAACTATTATCATTAATGTTTGGAGCTGAAAATAATAACACTACATTTATCAACGACAGTTTAACCAGGTACAACCAGGCCCTATTGATGACTGCAAAAAAGAAAAAAGTTGAGCTAGAATATATGTATAGATATATATATGTACTAGAATATATGTATGGTTTGCAAATTCAAGCGTTTTAATGAAAAAAAATAAAGGAGGTAATGCAATTGTTATAAGGTCATTTGATGATTTTAATAAACTCATATTTTAAATTTGTGTTTGAAATAACTTATTTATTTATATGTTCATTTTCGATCAAAATTTATCCTATAACATTTGTTTTCTCAATACTTCACACTAAATGAATGTGACACAATTCTTAGTCTTGATTTAAATAATGATCATATATTTTTAGTCTATCAAAACATCAACTTTCACTTGCTGATATCGCATTAAGAATGGTTTAAAAGTAAGCCAGATTTTCTATTTTTAACTGAAATGTGGATCTACAGTTGTGATACAGAAGATTTTAGAATCCCAGGTTATAATTTTTGTGCATGCACGAACGATACTTATTCCGCAGGAGATTTCGTAAAGTATAATTATGATTGTGATATTACAAATTATAATCGTAACTGTGCAGACATAATAATAATTAAATATAAGATAAACAATAATCTATATGTGTATATAGACTGCATTCAATTTCTATACATTCATTTATCGAGGATTTATCGAACTTTATAAAATATGTAAATGCAAATAATTTTATTTTGCTCGGGATTTGAACATTGACATATTGAAAAACGATATCAATATAGATTCATATTTAAATATTATAGCTGACAATGGCCTTGAATCGCTTATCACAATGCCTACAGGGCCCATCTCGGGTAGTTGCTTAGACCATATATTTGCTCGTTTTAGATCAAATGAACTTTGTATTTCATCTTGCCTGGGTCTGCAACTAACAGACCATTATATGACAAGTATAATAATAAAAAGTTAGAATATTATTAGTTATAAAAGTAAAAGGCAATCTAAATATTTCAAAAAAATTAATTATGATAAGCTAAGTCAGGATCTTGGGTATGAATTATGGAATGACGTTTTTTCTGAAACCAATATATCTACTTCTTATAGCAATTTTATGAATTTTTTATATAAACATATTTTTAACTGTACCAGTACAATTCGTGTAACTTAAACTAATCAAAAATTTAAGCCTTGGATGACGAATCTTTTATTAAATTAAATAAATAACAAGTAAAGAAACAGTCAATCGGTGCAACCGACTTAGAAATACCCTACACCTATTTGGTTCAAATTTAAGGACATATCCATAAGTCATTTTAACACCATAAAAGCTGTTATTAATTTGATCGTAAGACATATCTACCCAAATTAACTTTAAAATACTAAAAACATTTTCTAATTACACTATCTATTAAAAAATATTACAAATTCTTACTAATTTATCTATTTAAAAATATTAAAAAACAAAAAAACTTGAAATAAATGAACATATATTTATTCCAATTAAATTACAAAATGAAAAAATTCTAATTATTAAATTTTGTGATAAAAAGATAATCAAAGCATAATATATTTAATAATCCAAATTTTTAAAAATTGCAATTATTTTAATTGGTTAGTTTATATACCTAATAGAAAAGCTTATAATTGCAAAATATGCAATAAATATATTTCTAAAATACAATTACAAATTTAGATCTTTTTATATAATTCATTTAAATATAAAAATAAATTTTACATAAATGCATCAAGTACCTTTGAACATAGCTGAACCACTACAATTAAGTCTATATTTCGCAGACACATATGACATAGGAAATATATTCTTTGGCTTCGAAATTAAACTAGACCACAACCAATTCCCGTGGTAATTTCATTACTAGTAACCTAGAGTTTAAATTTCATCAAAATACCGGCATTATTTTTTAGTTATGGTGTTTTTAAGATATATGTTTGTTAGTCCTTGAACTTTTCAAGGGTTCCAGAACCCGAAACCATGGTACGATTTCGCCCATATGCAGTCCCGCCATACTTTCAATACTAGTTAACCCTTGTACACAATTGGAACGTTCTATCTTAATTTTAAGTTACTAGTTTTATTAATTTCGATGATAAGCTTTTACACTTTGGGGGGGTCTAAGAGAAGTACTGAACCACCACTCCAATTGATCCCAAATTAGGGGGACACGCAAGAAATTGTAAAGAACACCCTGAGGCAAATTTGAAGCTTCTACATTTGTTTCAAGTTACTATCTTTATTAATTTCGAAAATATGCTTTAAGGTTAAGAACTGAGTGGCTGGTCCACGACCGGCTACTCCAATGAGGCCCAAAATTCCAAAAAACTTAGGAAATAGGAAGGGACAATACCAAATTTGGAGGTTCTATCTTCATTGGTTTCGGAATTATGCTAGGTTGGCCTAAATTCGATCAAAAAGTTCTAAGTTCCGAACCCATTGTCCAATCCTCACCGTACGTAATCACCGCGGTTGTTTCATTAACAATAACCTACAGCATAAATTTCATGAAGTTAGCCTCATTAGTTGTTGAGTTATCGTGTTTTTTTATTTATGTTCATTAGCCCTGACATCGATTAAAAGGTCCACAAACCGAACCCTTAGGCCGATTTCGCCCTTATAAAAAGTTCTAGGTTCCGAACCCATGGTCCAATACCGACCTTACGCAATCCCCAAAGTAGTTTCATTACTAGTAACCTACAGCACAAATTTGATGAAGATAGCGTCATTAGTTGTTGAGTTATCGTGATTTTTTAAATATCTTCATTAGCCCTTCGATCGATTAAAAAGTCCAGAATCCGAACCCATGGGCCGATTTCGCCCATATGCAATCCCCGTCGTACTTTCAGTCCTAGTAACCTACAGTTAAAATTTCATCAAGATAGCTCTATTATTTTTTGAGTTATCGTGCCTACGGACGGACGGACATGGCTATATCAACTCAGGTGGTCACGCTGATCACAAATATATATACTTTTCCATATCTAGCTCGCTTCCTTTAGGTGGTTACAAACACCATACCAAAGTTAATATACCCCTTTACCTATTCTTTAGGTGTAGGGTATAAAAAAAACCTTTTGCGTTTAAAAGAAATAAAAAATTCTAGTAACATCACATTATGAGAACGTAATAACCCGGTCTGTAAAAGCGTAAAGAAAGAAAATGCATAAAGAAATCTCAAACTGGAAAGAGCAATATTATAGAAATAAATTTAATTCATGCAGAGGAAACGCGAAAAAGTAAATTTAGTTTAGTAGAAGTAAGTAGGAAAGAAACAGTTTTTTCTTTGAAAATTCTGCGGCACTAGAAATTATGAAAACTATTATGCAACTTAAAAATTCTAACTCATGTGGTATTGATTCCATTTCAAATATGTTATTAAAAACATTTCATTTAATGTCATTGATGTTTCAGCATATATTTTTAATAGCAGTGTTTTAAATAGAGTTTTTCCAGATGAATTAAAAATTGCAAAAATATTACCACTACATAAGAAAGGTGACATGAAAAATATAAGCAATTACAGGCCCATTTCCTTACTTCATCTATATCAAAAGTTGTTGAAAAAATAATTAAAAATAGAATTTTAAAATATTTAAATAAAGTAAATTGTTTTAGTAGTTTGGTTTTTAAAAGTTTGGTTTTATGCAAAAACTTTCCACAGAAGTTGCTCTTTTAAATTTCTGTTCAGACATCTGCGAACAGTTTGGCAAGAAGAAATGCTGTGGTGGACTTTTTGTGGACATAACAAAAGCATTTGATATGATAAACCATGATATTTTACTTTTCAAAATGTACAAAATTGGTTTTAGAGGTGTTTTCTAAACTAGTTTGAATCATATCATAAGGGTTGAATACAGAGAACTATTATGGATGACAACTTAAGTATACCTTTCTTTATCAAACACGGCATACCACAAGGCTCCGTCTTGGGTCAGATCCTTTTTTAAATATACTTAAACTCTCTATTAAATCAACATTTTAAAGGTAAAATCACAGCTTTTATTGTTGACTTAGCTTATTTGTATTCCGCACATAATATTTTAGGAATGAAAGCGGATGTAAATTATGTCATTAATATTTTACGAAACTGGTTTGCGCAATATAATTGCTATTAAGCAATATAACTAAATTTATGTATTTTAGCATTAATGCACCCACAATAGATCCCCAAATAGAGCTATGTTTTCATGCAGCTGATTGTGAACGATTTAAAGTATTCTGTCAAGTTTGCAAATCTTCGGCCAACAATAATTTGGTTACTTTTAAAAAGGATTGTACCAACAAGTGTTTTGCATTTAAAACCGTTAAGCATTTTAAGCACCTGGCACAATTTACCAGCACCTGACTTTTCAGACTTATACCATAAGTTTTAAATTGTACTTAAATATCAAATTTTACGTTTATAAATTAAATATTCTAAATTACTTATATTAAATTTAAATTGCATAATTAAACTGTACTTAATTATTAACTAAAATATTGCTTACTAAACATTTTGTATCTAAAATAATTTGTGAACTTTTAAAATTGAACTTTCCCACATTAAAGTAATTTAATAATTTTGATTAGCTTTGCATAATTTGGATTATAAAAGACCTATAAAATTTAATAATTATTCAATTAAGTTTGGAGAATCAAATAAAAACGTTTATTAAAAAATAAATTAGTTTTTTTTATAAATGTCTAAAAGGACATTTTTAACTGGCGCAATCGATAAGATCCGGTGATGATCCTTTGTTAGTTTAAATATTATACGTGTAAATATATAACGACGGATTATCTTTAAAATAATAAGCGTATCATATATAAAAAAATAAATAGTGTTTAAAAAAAAAAAAAAATTTAAAATAATAAAATTAAAACGACAATTAATCGTTTCTAACCAAAATTAAAATACAATAAATTAAAATTTTAAAACCACGGCTAAGTGTTTAAAATTAAAATATAAAATTAAAGACTAAAAACGAAGGATAATCGTTTATAAGTGTAAACTAAATTTTAAATATTAAATAGATATAAAACTTTAAATACTAAATAATAAGCAAGCCGTTAAATTGAATTATAAGCTGTTAAATTGAATATAAAAGACAAAAAGAAATTTTAACATATAAATAAATCAATAATAAAGTGTGAATTTCATTAACATTAAGAAAAAAAAATATATATAATAAAAACAGTTCAAGAACATAGACAAAAAAAAAAACACAAAGTGATTAGTGTACATCAGTACTTTGCACCGGAATCCTGAACAAAAAAATATAAGGAATGTTAGCTGCAACTTTACTCCAGATCACGGTCACGTAAGTCGAAATTTAAATTATTCCTTCTTTCTTCCTAATTCATATTAGTATATTTTTAATAATTGAATCATTCAATAAAAAAAAAAAATCATTTTTCTCTTTTATATAAAATTTTAAATTATTATTATATTGTCACTTAAAATTAAATTATATAATTTGTCTGAAAAAAATTTTGTGATTGTTATAAATTCTTTGTTATAAAGTTATAAAATGTTTGTGTGGTTTATATATAATTTGTAATTCTATGAAATCTGCTAGACCAAAGCGGAAAATTGTTCCATATCAAATTAGAAGTGCACTATCTAACTTCTTTTCTCCAAGTAAAATAGCTAACATTAGTTTTTCAAGTTCAAACGAATTTTTAAATTCATTTTCCGAAATGGGTAATCCATCTCGTAGTAATATAACGTCATTACTACGAGATGGATTACCCATTTCTCTCAGAATCCCTGATGCCGTTAAGGACCTTCCGAGGTTTGACGGAAATCCTCGTCTTCTTTTCGATTTTATAGAAAATGTTGAGGAAATACTATCCTTAACGGAAGATATTGATGATACTTCATATGGCAAAATTATTTTAAGAGCCATAAGGAATAAAATCGAAAGCCAAGAAAACGAGATCTTAAATATGTACGGTACTCCTTTAGAGTAGGAACAAATTAAACAAAATTTGATCTTACACTACTCTGATAAAAGGAATGAAACATCTTTGATTAGAGATCTTCATAATTTAAAACAGGGAAGTAGAACGATCGAAAACTTCTATAGTCAAGTTATTGAAATTCAAGCCACTATGGCCAATCATATCTCCAAATTCACGAAAAGGACACTCAAGTTATTCATTCTAAAAAAGCTTTATTTTCCGAAATTTGTCTTAACGTTTTTATCTCTGGACTAAAAGAACCTTTAGGTTCTACAATTCGTGCGATGAGACCAGACACACTACCATTAGCTTTCTCCTACTATGTACAAGAACAAAACATATTTTATAATAAACAGAGTAACTTGATTCCACAACAAAAACCTAGTCAAATTTCAAAACCAAACGTTAGACCAACTAGACCAAGCAATAGAATAATTCCGAAATGTTTACAAACGCACGAAATCCCCAACCAAACTTTAGTTACAACAAACCGGCTAATCAACAAAATATTCCTCGTAACAATTTCAATGATTCAAATTTTAATTAATCAAAATATAAATCCAAACCAACCCCGACGTTTTAGTCAAATGACCTTCAAACTCACAATACCGACCAACTGACAGTTACAATAGATTTAGAAACCAAAATATGGTGCCGCAAGGGCACCCAATCAACCCTTTCCAAAGTAGTAAATCATTTCCCAAATACGTAAGTGAAGAGTTGTTCAACTTAAATGACGAACTTACAGATAATAGTATACCGATGCCATATGACAATAAAGAATATACGAACTTGGACCACTACTACCAATATGACAATATTGAAAATATTACTGATATTATTGACCAAAACATGGACGATAGTCAAAATATAATAGTTGATGATTCAAATTTTTATATAAGTGCCTGCACAAACCCATCTGATACGTAGACATAAATAGTCACGGTTACATGCTTCCTGATATAAATATTACTCTAAGTCCTATAAAAAGACCCCTTAAGTTTTTAATCGACACGGGTGCCTCCTCATATATTTTAAATCCCGAGGTTATCAATACGAAATTTTTAAAACAAACAAAATCAATAGAGATAAAAACCGCTTTCAACAAACACGTAATTCATAACGAAACTTTTCTCAATACTTTTAAAGAATTCAACCAATCCGGAAAGTTAAAATTTTTAGCGTTTAAATTCACCGATATTTTGACAGACTCTTGGGCTTAGACATACTTTTGATTTAAAAACATATTGGAGATATGTTGAAGCAAAGTATTATTCAACATAGTTACTCCCCTTGGAGCTCTCCTGTTTGGATAGTCCCAAAAAAACTAGATGCTACGGGAAAGCAAAAATGGCGTCTAGTTATAGATTATCGAAAGTTGAACGAAAAAACGGTAAACGGTAAATATCCAATCCCAAATATAAATGAAATTCTGGACAAACTTGGCAAGTGTATGTATTTTACGACACTCGACCTTCCCAGTGGGTTTCATCAGTTGAGATGGACCCTAAAGATTTTGCTAAAACAGCATTTTCTGTTGATGGTGGGCATTACGAATATATCCGCATGCCTTTCGGATTAAAAAATGCTCCATCGGCTTTTCAGAGGGTTATCGAAAATATCCTAAGGGATTTAGTTGGAAAAATATATCTTGTTTATTTAGATTATATCATCATCTTCTCCATATCATTTCAGAACATATAGAAAATTTACGAAAAGTATTTGACCGACTTTATAGAGCAAATTTCAAAATACAAATTGACAAATGCGGGTTTATGAGAAAGGAAATAGCATTTTTGGGACATATAGTAATTACTGACGGACTAAAACCTAACCCAGACAAAATTAAGCCCATTAAACGTTTTCCAATACCGAAAAATCATAAGGAAATAAAATCGTTTCTTGGATTACTAGGTATTATAGGGATTTCATAAAAAACTTTGCCCGATTAACAAAACCTTTTACCGGATATCTGAAAAAAGGA
The DNA here is from genome assembly GCA_963082915.1 of Dolichopus griseipennis. NCBI lineage: Eukaryota > Metazoa > Arthropoda > Insecta > Diptera > Dolichopodidae > Dolichopus > Dolichopus griseipennis. Next base: position 202,640,979 of record OY720441.1, on the reverse strand, counting down.
AAAAAGGTAGAATTAACTGAAAGTTATATGAAAACCTTTGAAATGTGTAAAGATCTACTCATAAATGACTCGATAATACAATATTCTGACTTCTCAAGACCATTTGTATTAACAATGCATGCCAGCAATTATGCTGTCGGCGCCGTACTTTCACAAGGACCGATTGGAAACGACAACCCTATATGTTATGCAAGTAAAAACACTTGAAACTAACAATTCTGTTATTGAAAAGGAATTATTGGCTATTGTCTTGGCCGTAAAATATTTCCGCCCATATCTTTTTGGAAATCAATTCACGATTGTAACTGACCATAAGCCACTTATTTGGCTTCTGAACCTAAAAGAGCCTAATTCTAGACTAGTCCGATGGCGATTAAAGTTGAAAGAATTTGATTATAAAATCGTTTATAAAAAGGGCTCAGTAAATTCAAATGCAGAGGCATTGAGTCGCATTAAATTAATAAACGAAATTAATATTCATGAATCTGAATCATAAACATTACAAAACACCATACCCATGGCTACAAGACATTCAGTTAATTTTACAAAAAGTCAATAAAACACCTCCATTTTCTGCACAAACCTTATTCAAAAACAAAATTAGACGATCAATAAGATTACCAGACTATTCAGAAGAAAATACAACCAGTATTTTAAAAACTTGAATCCCTCCCAAAAAATTAATAGCTATTGTCGTTTATAAAAAGGGCTCAGTAAATTCAAATGCAGAGGCATTGAGTCGCATTAAATTAATAAACGAAATTAATATTCATGAATCTGAATCATAAACATTACAAAACACCATACCCATGGCTACAAGACATTCAGTTAATTTTACAAAAAGTCAATAAAACACCTCCATTTTCTGCACAAACCTTATTCAAAAACAAAATTAGACGATCAATAAGATTACCAGACTATTCAGAAGAAAATACAACCAGTATTTTAAAAACTTGAATCCCTCCCAAAAACTTAATAGCTATCTATACAACGGACGAAATTTTTAATATTTTTCAAGACTCTTACGCTCAACATTTCCGGACCAACAAACTACCAAATAAATACGATGTACAGAACTCCTAGAAGATATTTTAGAAGATGACGAACAAGACAGACAAATAAATGAATATCATGAAAAAAGTAATAACAGGGGAATTAATGAAACCCTATTATACCTCAAGAGAAAAATGTATTTCCCACTTATGAAAGATAAAATAACAAAAATCTTTAATAATTGTGAAACTTGTCAACAGTAAAATATGACCGAAATCCACCCAAACCTAAATACAAACTACCCGAAATACCAAAAAACCCATGGACATTCTTCATATAGGTATATCTAATATGTAAAGGAGAAAATTTGTTTATTTGTTTGTCCAGGATTCACGTGGAAACCACTGGTCCAATTGTCACAAAACTTTTTACTGAGAGCCCGGAGGTGACATAGGCTATGTCATATTATTATAAGACAACAGGTTGCGGCCCCAGAGCTGTTTTAAGCTTTTTCGATTTTTTGATGTCCAGTCAAAACGGTTTGACCGATTGACTTGAAATTTTGCACAAATGTTCCTCTTAGCAACCGAAATTTCTAATATAAATTTGGTTGGAATAAGTTAACCCGTTTCGGCATGGCGTGCTTTCAAAAAATTTTGTGTTTTCGATTTGTGTCCAATTTTACAGGTTGATTTTGCAGTCTAAAAGAGAGGCTGTAAAAGTTTTAGTTAAGTTCGATTAACCCGTTTTCCACGACGACGCCATTAAGTTTTCTATAAATTTTATTTGCTTAAAAGATTAATAGAATTTTATTGAAAATTTTGTACCAGCATTTAAATTAAAACTCACAAGGTTAATTTGGTTTTAACCTGTTTGCGCTTTTTGAACAAAGATTCAATGAAATTTTAAAATTTTTGGTATTAACGCAAGTTAACCTTTATTCCAAAAGCTCACTTAATTAATAAGACTAACTTTTTCCTTAAATTGTCTCAAATAGTTAAAAGCTAAGTGAGACAATATTAATAGTAATAAAAATATAGCTAATAAAGAAGCCGAATAAAAATATCTCTAAAATAAAATAACATAATAATTTCCTTCTCCACATTTTTTCGTAAGTCTTTGTTTTTTATCTACTTTGGAGTTGTTGTTTTTTAAAAATAGATTTCAGTGTTTTCAAAAAATTGCAGTTTTCTTCAAATGAAATCTAAAAATCAAAAAATTCAATTTGGTATATATAATGCTTAAATACATAGTATTTTAAAACAGTTTTTCCAAAAAAGAATCTTACATATCTCTCATAAAATCATAAAAAAACGAGAAAGAGTGTGGTAGAGTAGACTGTGTCAATTTTGGGATACCCGTATGACCGTTATATAAACATTATATCATTATTATTTTAAATATTAATTGCTTTTGGCAAAATTTCAATCATACCAGTGTAATTTATTATGTGTAGTGTAATGCTCATATAAAAGAAGGAGTTGTATGGCAGCTACTCGAACCATCTGCAGTAGACCAACCAAATTTTGAAGTAACTTTGGCCATTACACTAAACTATTTTTGGCAAAATTTCAGACACCCAACTTTAATAGGTATAGAGCAATGCCCATTTAAACTAAGAAGTTGTATGGCAGCTACTCAAACCCTTTACCGTAGACCAACCAAATTTTTCAGGAACTTTGGCCATTACACTAAACTATTTTTGGCAAAATTTCAGGCACTTAGCGTCATTAGGTGTCGTGTAATGCTCATATAAAATAACAAGTTGTATGGCAGCTACTCGAACCCACTTCACTAAACCAACCAAATTTTGCAGAAACTTTGAAGATAAAATTAAACGACTTTTGATAAAGTTTCAGACACGCAGCTGTAATAGGTACAGAGTAATACTTATTTAAAAAAAGAAGTTGTATGGCAGCTACCCGAACTCATGGACCAAAATTACTGGATTTAATTAGCGATGACGGCTATTGCAAAAAAAACGAATTTGGGAAAATTTCAAGATCCTAGCTCCTTTAGTTTTTGACTTATCGTGGTGACGGACGGACACGGACGGACATACATAGCTAAACCGATTTATTTTTCGATTCTGCTCCGATCTGTACACTTGAGTCTATATCTACTGGCCCCCCTCCACCTCCTTCTCTGCGTCACAAACGTAAGGGCAAATTTATTATACTCTTTGACTGTATAGTCATACGGGTATAACGAGGAAAAGCGTAGTATAACTTTTAGGTAAGTACTAAACAAAATATAAGTTGAAAAGCAGATTTTTAAACCTCTTCTAAACTATCGACTATATTTTATTCAAACGTTGGCAATTCAAGAAAACTACTATTGACATAGAATAATGACATAATGGCAAATTTTGTATACCCTTTTGAGCTATAGTCATTTTAATTCAGTTAACATTATTCGCCGGAAACCTACCATCCTCAACTCTATCGTCAAGGAGCGCCACATTTTCAAGAAGAACCATGTATAGAAAAATTAGAGATAATCGTTCAAACTGTTTTGCAAACTGTTTTTTTAAGTTTTTGTTTCGCAATCGGTTAAAAGAACTCGACAAAACATTTTTTTTTACATTCCCCTAATTCAAAGAAGTTGTACCTAATTTAAAAAATTGGACGTAATTTGCTTACAAATTTTTTTTTGAAAATTCGTCGGGTCGGCAGGGGTTAACAAATTTCAAATCTGTTAGTAATGTGAACTTCATTTTCAAAGAGGAACACGTATACAAAATTTGAAGTTAATTGGTTCAATCATTTCTAATATATAGCAAAGCAACGAAAAAACCTGTAAAAAGCTGTTTTGTTTGTGTCTTCATTTATAAGCAAAGTAGTATTTAAAAATTAGCTGAAACTTGCTTTCTTACTATTTGCAAACTTCTGGGCAACGCCGGGTAGATATGCTAGTAATATATATGAAATCATAAAATGATGAGTTGCAATAATTGTAAAAGAAAAATTAAAGGTGAAACAAACATTAAATTTATATCTGATGACTGTATTACTAACATACAGAATGTAGATAGGTACTTCAAGAAATAAAAAGTAAAGAAACAGTCAGTCGGTGCAACCGACTTAGAAATACCCTACACCTATTTGGTTCAAATTTAAGGACATATCCATAAGTCATTTTAACACCATAAAAGCTGTTATTAATTTGATCGTAAGACATAGCTAACCACATTAACTTTATAATACTAAAAACATTTTCTAATTACACTATCTATTAAAAAATATTACAAATTCTTACTAATTTATCTATTTAAAAATATTAAAAAACAAACAAACTTGAAACAAATGAAAATATATTTATTCCAATTCAATTACAAAATGAAAAAATTCTAATTATTAAATTTTGTGATAAAAAGATAATCAAAGCATAATATATTTAATAATCCAAATTTTTCAAAATTGCAATTATTTTAAATGGTTAGTTTATATACCTAATAGAAAAGCTTATAAACGCAAAATATGCAATTAATGTATTTCTAAAATACAATTACAAATTTAGACCTTTTCATATAATTCATTTAAATATTCAAATAAATTTTACATAAATGCAGCAAGTACCTTTGAACATAGCTGAACCACTACAATTAAGTCTAGATTTCGGAGACACATAGGACATAGGAAATATATTCTTTGGCTTTGAAATTAAACTCGACCAGAACCAATTCCCATGGTACTTTCATTACTAGTAACCTAGAGTTTAAATTTCATCAAAATACCGGCGTTATTTTTTGAGTTATGGTGTTTTTAAGATATATGTTTTTTAGTCCTTGAACTTGTCAAGGGTTCCAGAACCCGAAACCATCGTACGATTTCGCCCATATGCAGTCCCGTCATATTTTCAATACTAGTTAACCCTTGTACACAAGTGGAACGTTATATATTAATCTTAAGTTATTATTTTTAGTAATTTCGAAGTCTAAAAGGGGTACTGAACCACCAATCCAATAGATTCCAAACTAGGCGGCATACAAGAAAAGAACATCCTTGTGCCAAATTTGAAGCTTTATATTTTTTCAAATTTCTATCTTTATTAATTTTAAAGATATGAATTTAGGTGTTCGGAAATGTTTGGCTGGTCCCCGACCCACTGCTCCAATCGGGCCCGAATTTCAAGGACACTAAGGAAATAGGAAGGGACACCCTGGTACCAAATTTGAAGGTTCTATCTTCATTGGTTTCGGAATTATGCTTGTTTGGCCTAAATTCGATCAAAAACCTCTAGGTTCCGAACCCATGGTTCAATCCCGAACTTACGCAGTCCTCGAAGTAATTTCATTACTAGTAACCTACGGCACAAATTTGATGAAGATAGCGTCATTAGTTGTTGAGTTATCGTGATTTTTTATATATGTTCGTTAGCCCTTCGATCGATTAAAAGGTCCAGAATCCGAACCCATATGCCGATTTCGCCCATATGCAATCCCCGCCGTACTTTCAGTTCTAGTAACCTACAGTTAAAATTTCATCAAGATAGATCCATTATTTTTTGAGTTATCGTGCCTACGGACGGACGGACGGACTTGGCTATATCGACTAAGGCGGTCACGCTGATCACAAATATATATACTTTTCCATATCTAGCTCGCTTCCTTTAGGTGGTTACAAACACCATACCAAAGTTAATATACCCTTTTACCTATTCTATAGGTGTAGGGTATAAAAAGCACTGTTGAAAAAAACACGCGTTGCTTAATCTAATATATAAAGGAGAAAATTTGTTTGTTTGTTTATTGTTTGTCCAGGATTCACGTGAAAACCACTGGTCCGATTGTCACAAAATTTTAAAGGAATAATTCTGAGAGCCCGGGGGGTGAAATAGGCTATATCATATTTTTATAAGTCAACAGTTTGCGGCTCCAGAGCCATTTTAAGCTTTTTTGTTTTTTGGATGTCGAGTCAAAACGGTTTGACCGGTTGACTTGAAATTTTGCACAAATGTTCCTCTTAGCAACCGGAATGAGTTTTGTAAATTTGTTTGGAATAAATTAACCCATTTTGACCTGGCGGGCTTCCAAAAAATTTTGTGTTTCCGATTTGTGTCAAATTTTACAAGGCGGTTTCGCAGTCGAAAATAGAGTCTAGCACAAATTTTTGTTGAGTTCGGTTAACCCGTTTGGGCACGAGGGCGCAAAAAAGCTTTTTCAATATTTTTGATGACGAGTCAAATCCGTTTGACCGATTGACTTGTAATTTTGGAAACTCTATACCAATTGAGGAAAAATTTTCACAAATGTTCCTCTTAGCAACCGGAATTAGTTGTATAAATTTGGTTGGAATAAATTTACCCATTTCGGCCTAGCGGGCTTCCAAAAAAAATGGTGTTTCCGATTTGTCTCCAATTTTACAGGTTGATTTGGCAGTCCAAAAGAGAGCCTGCAAAAAGTTTTAAGATTAAATTCGATTAACCCGTTTTCCACGACGACGCCTTGAAGTTTTCTATAAATTTCATTTGCTTAGAGGATTAAACGAATTTTATTGAACATTTTGTATCAGCATTTTAATTATAAAAACCCACAGGGTTAATTTGATTTTGACCTGTTTACGCGTTTTGCACAAGGATTCAATGAAATTTTCAAATTTTTGGTATTAACGCAAGTTAATCTTTATTCTAAAAGCTTACTTACTTATTTTTATTTTTTTTTTTTTTTATTTATTGTATAGAGATAGACAGTTACAAAAAAAACTGGTATAAATCTCACTTATAACTAGCTTATATCTAATGAAATATAATTATATAATTCAATTTCATTAAACAAATTAAATATTATTAGTTTAATTATTTATTTTTATTATTTTTTTTTTTTTTTTTTAGTTATTATTTTTTGGTAATACAGCTTTCAATCTTTTATTGAATAATCTTAAATTAGGAGCATATTTTATATTGTTAGGAAGGCTATTGAATATTTTTATACCATTAAACATAACGTCTCTTTTACCTCTTTCGGTTCTGGGTGCTGCTAGTCGGAAATGTTCTGCATTTCTTGTGTTGTAATTATGAATTGAAGCATTTGTTTGTAGTTTTAGTTTGCTTTCCATTAAGTTATTTGATAATTTGTAAATTAACTTACAGTTTTCTAAAAATATTGTTTGTTCAACAAAAGGCAAGTTACAAGTATAATACAATTGAGTAGTCTGATAATCATATGGTAATCTGTATAAAATTTTTATAACTCTGTTGATAAGGATGCTTATTGAATTGGTAATGTATTTGGAACCCTGGCTCCAAACTAGAATTAAGTACCGTATTTTAGACTGAATGTGAGAGTAAAAGACTAATTTTGCAACTTGTTCGCTTAATTTAGGACATCATCCAATGGCACCTACTACATTATGGCACCTGACATTATTGTTTTTTTTAATTTTTCAATGTATATTTTCCAAGATAGGTCTTCAACAATAACTAATCCTAAATATTTAGATGATTTAACTCTTTTTATTAGTTGTTGATTAATAGAAATTGATAGGTTAATGTTTTCTTTATTTTTTTGCTTAAAAATGATGAGATCAGTTTTAGTTACGTTAATCGTTAGTCTCTTTTGGTCTAGCCACTCACTAACTTTATGTAAATCCAATTTAATATATTCTTCTAGTAGATTACTGCTTTTGCCTTTATATAAAATTATGGTATCATCCACAAACATTGAATAATGTCCACTTAGCCCAATTTTGTTAAAGCTATTCACATAAGGTAAATATAGAATAGGAACAAGAACTGTGCCTTGAGGAACTCCAACTTCAAGATTTGCTTCTTCACTAATAAGTTCGTTTATTGATAGTACATTCTTTAGCCATATCAGGAAAAACACCAGTAGATAAAACTTCATTTATTATATTACCTAGTTTGTTTGATATTATTTGCTCAACTGATTTAATGTGTTTTATTGAAATACCATCAGGCCCAGGAGATGAATTAGTTTTAAAAGAGTTTATGATATGTTTTAATTCATTATTGTCTGTTCGAATCAAATATATTGAGTTCTGATTTATGCAATGCTGTGTACTTATTTCATTAACTGTTTGGTTGGTGAAGTTTTTATCTAATGTGCTTCCAATGGTAGCAAAATCATTGTTAAGAATGTTTGCTGTCTCCAACTCAGATGTAGAGATTTCACCATTATTCTTATTTAAGCGAATTGTTGAATTTTCTTTTGAGCTATTTTGATTTAAATGCTTATTGATGACTTTTCACATCTGTTGAGGGTTGGTACTTTCACTCATTTGGTTGTTAAAGTAATCTTCTTTTGCTTTTTTTTGAACATAATTTTTGATTCTTCTGTACCTATCTTGTAGTTCAGAGTTGTCTTTGTTTTTGCGAAGTTTAGAGTATAGTTTATTTCTCTTTTTGATTACGCTAAGTATAAATGGTGTAACCCAGTAGTTTTGATTTCTTCTTCTAACTATTCTTAATGATGATGCCAGAGCTTTACTTTTTTTAAACACTCCGTGAGCTTGTCGTATGAGTTACACGTTTCAACTTTTTGCGCAACTAGATTCAGAAATACATTCCAGTTCGTTTTTTCTATAGTGACTCGTTTCATTGGTTCAAGTAAAATGTCGCATTTTTCAATATTAATATCCAAAACTTTTTGGTCACTAATGGGATTATCATATGATTTGATCAATGCTTTAAAGGTTTTAAAGTTTACAATAACATGATCCAGAATACTTCCATGATTACAATCGATTTGCCAGCTGCAATTGACGGCTTCACGAGTAATTCCGCAAGTAGTCGTATCATTGAGAATATTGAAGTTGTATGAATCAATTATGTTAGCATAAGTACTCGTGATTTCATTACTTTGGAGTAAATCAATGTTTGTGTCACCTACTGTGTTGCAGTTCTTATTAAATGTTTTAAGAAGAATACCCAGTGCGTTTATATAATCATTTTTGTCATTGTTCGGAGCATTATACATTGTGAAGATCTTCATGTTGGGTTGACAATTGAGTATTTGTATTCCGATTGTATTTAGTTTATCATTAATTGAATTAGGTAGAGAAAGAGTTGTAAAAGAAATTCCGCTTTTTATATAAATTGCGGTACCACCTCCCCGATTATTATCTCTACATGAATGAATGGCTGAAAATTCAGGAATTTGCATAAATGGAATTTCAGATGAGTAAATCCATGTTTCATTTAGAATAACAATTTCTGGAGAGTGCGTTTTAATCAATAAGATTAGATCGTCTAATTTATTTCTCATACTTCTAATATTAACATACAGAATATTTATTGATTTAATTTTTTTTAGGTTATTGTAGGTTTCTATCATTTAGAAATAGGGTTCATATAATTATTCCAATTTTCTCTAACTTTTTGAAGGTAATCTCTATATTTATTATCAATATGTATTCTGTATGAATTTAAATCTTTGTTTACATCTTCTTTGAAAATTCCTACTCTATCATGGTATTCATAATATATTTTACAAAGTTCTTCATAATTTCCATCTTGATCTTGATCTTGATCTTTAAAAGCCATCTTGATTTATTAAGACTTTAAGGTTTGTTTGTGTTATGCCATCATAACATATAACACTTTGGTCGTAAAAATATGATAAGAAAAGTCTAACATTATTGTAAATTCTGTAGTCTCTTAGTCGTGAGAGCACATAAATCCTGTCACCTTCTAATACTGCTTTACGAGTTAGTCTTACAATCCGTGGATCAAATGTAACAATTTTGTTTGCAGATTGTTTGATTTGAGGTTTCAGTGTTTCACCTTTAACCCAATTTCTATAATTGCAACTTGGAGAAACTTTAACAATATTGGTTTTGTTAATATTATTCGTATTTATTATTATTATTATTATTATCACTATTATTAATATTATTACTATTATGATTGTTATTTTTATTTACCGATTTTTTGCTTTTTACTCCATATTTTTGATAGATATTTATTTAATATACTGTTGGTTTTAATTATTGGATTTGTTGAAGGGATATCTTTTTTTACTACTCTTTTGTTACTAAAATTTGATGATGATGTTACATTTTTTGAATTTGTCGATGTTGAGCTTCATTTCCTGAATTCGATGATGTTTTCGTTTCGGTAATTCCCAACTGATCTTCTGCAATTTCATAGCTTTTTTGTTTATTTCGTTAATATGTAGCTGTAATTGCTAATAACCGATTTGGTTCTAAATCACGTCCAGTTTTCTTAGACAAACCGGTCAAAGTTTGCTTAATGTATCATGGCACTCGTCAAGGTTAAGTTTAAGCTTTTCGTTTGCTACGATGCAGTTAATACATTTAACTACTTTCTCCTTCTTACACTCACTATTTTTATGTTTTTGGAGGCAATTAGAGCATGTTTCCTCATTTTTGCAGTCAGCAGCTTTATGATTGAACCCTTTGCATTTAAAGCATCGAAGCACTCTCAAGGCATCAAATACTTTACAGCGTTCCCAACCAATATAAACTTTTTCATTTTTTATAACTCTCGCAAAAGACTCCTTATCAATTTCAATAATTACATTGAAATATTTTTGCTCCTTATATTTCTTTATCTCATACGTTTTTATTAATTTCATCTCACTCTCTTAGTGTTGATTTTGACACTTAAGTTTGCTTAACAGTTCATCCTCTGAATAATTAGATTAATATAGAAAAATTAATAAGACTAATTTTTTTTCTCACCTTAAATAGTCGCAAATAGTGCAAAAGGTAAATAAGATAATATTAATAATAATAAAAATAAAGCTTATAAAGAATCCGAATTATAATATCTTTAAATGTATATAACATAACATTTTCCTTCTCTACATTTTTTCATAAGTCTCTGTTTTTTATCTACTTTGCAGTTGTTGTTTTTTAAAAATAGATTTCAATGTAAAATTGCAGTTTAAATTTTACACTAAAGTTATGCTTAAATACATAGTAATTTAAAACAGTTTTTTCAAAAAAGAAGCCTACCATTCTCTCATAATATCATAAAAAAACGAGGAAGAGCGTAGTTGAACTTTCAGGTAAGCACAAAACAAAATATAAGTTGAAAAGCAGATTTTAAACGTTTTATAATCCATCGACTATATTTAATTCAAACATTGGCAATTCAAGAAAACTACTATTGACATAGTATAATGACATAATGTCAAATTTAGTATACCCATTTGACCTATATTCAAACGAGCATAATAATACTTATATGTAAACTACCTTTTACCCGGCGCACCGGGGAAACGCCACTTAATAGAGTGGCTAACTTTTATATGAATAACTTTTAATGTAAGTTGATGTTATTGAAAAAAGTTAACACAAAAATTACACATGGTATACATGGTATGTTAATTTAAAAATGTAATAAAGAATTTTTTTTAAAACGCTTTTTATATAATTATTATTGCAATCTTTTAACAAATTTATGAAATTTTACTTGAAACTTTTCATAATTATTAAATAATAATAAAAAAAAAAATTTAATTCAGTTAACATTATTCGCTGGAAACCCACCATCCTCAACTCAAGGAGCAACCAAATTGTCACGAAGCACCACGTACAGAAAAATTAGAGATAATCGTTTTCGATTAGACAACTCGAATCGACTCGAAAAATTTTTTTAAAAATTCCCCTAATTCAAAGAAGTTTTACCTACTTTCAAAAATTGAACGTAATTTACTTACAAATTTTTTTTTGAACAATCGTCGGATCAGTATGGGTTACCAAATTGCAAGTCTGTTAATAGATAGAACTGCATTTTGAAAGAGGAACACATATACAAAATTTGAAGTCAATCGGTTAAACCATTTCTAATTGATTGCAAATTTACGAAAAAACCTATAAAAACTGTTAAGCTACAATGGGTTAACAGAACTCCACAAATATTTTTTTGAGGCTTTCTTTTTAACCAAAGTAGTACTTCAAAAAATTGGCCAAAACTTGCTTTTTTACTATTTGCACGTTCCCGGACAACGCCAGGTAAATCTGCTAGTCTAATATATAAAGGAGAAAATTTGTTTGTTTGTTTGTTTGTCCAGAATTCACGTGAAAACCACTCATCCGATTGTCACAAAATTTTAAAGGAATAATTCTGAGAGCCCGGGGGGTGAAATAGGCTATGTCATATTTTTATAAGTCAACAGGTTGCGGCTCAAGAGTCATTTTAAGCTTTTTCGTTTTTTGGATGTCGAGTCAAAACGGTTTGACCGGTTGACTTGAAATTTTGCACAAATGTTCCTCTTAGCAACCGGAATGAATTTTATAAATTTGGTTGGAATGAATTAACCCATTTCGACCTGGCGGGCTTGCAAAAAAATTTGTGTTTCCAATTTGTGTCCAATTTTACAGGTTGATTTTGCAGTCCAAAAGAGAGGCTGCAAAAAGTTTTAGCTAAGTTCGATTAATTCGTTTTCCACGACGACGCCATGAAGTTTTCTAAATTCTATTTGCTTAAACGATTAAGAGAATTTTATTGAAAATTTTGTACCAGCATTTTAATTATAAAAACCGAAATGGTTAATTTGGTTTTGACCTGTTTTGCTCTCCTTAAATAGTCTCAAATAGTGCAAAAACTAAATGAAATAATATTAACAATATTAAAAATAATGGTAAGAAAGAATCCAAATAATAATATCTTTAAATGTATATAACATAACATTTTCCTTCTCTACATTTTTTCGTAAGTCTTTGTTTTTTATTTGCTTTGCAGTTGTTGTTTTTTAAAAATAGATTTCAGTGTAAAATTGCAGTTTTCTTCAAATAAAATCTAAAAACAAAAAATTCAATTTCGTATATATTATGCTTAAATACATAGAATTTTAAAACTTTCCAAAAAAGAAGCCTATATTTCTCTCATAAATTCATAAAAAAACGAGGAAGAGCGTAGTAGAACTTTCATTAGGAAGGTTCCCAAATTTTTGCTTAGCAAACTGATGATGGAACTACACATCGCCCTCCTGTCCTCACCTTTCCTTTTTTTCCGGTTCTAGGAAATCAATTGTGAACTACACCAAACTTTTAAATTTTTTTGTCTAAGCAAAAATGGTTAAACCTTAGAGACAATTTCCTCTTTAAAGAGACCCTTTTAAATTTAAGAAAAACCTTTAACGTACATATGTTGAAATATAATGCTGTAGCTGTAAATTTTGTATATTTATAAAAAAAAAAATTTGAAGAGGTTTTCAAGTTACAGGTGTCTAAAAATAGAAAAATTTCAATTTTCGAACCCTTATAGCCCCTAAACAGCGGACGTGATAAAAAAATTTTGTTAGCTGACTCCTACTAACTTCGGAGGACCTAACCTCTTCCAAAATTTCAAGATCCTAGATTCAACTGTTTAGAAGATATGTGTGGCCAAAAATTTTGCAAAAATTCAGTTTTGCATAATTGTAAATTTTGGTGCCGTATGGCAACCTTAAAAATGTGCCTTTTAAAAATTTATAAAATTTATAAAACCAGCTATCTTTTGCCGTTTTCTGACTGAAAATTCACTTAACAGAACTCTTGTTATAAGAATTTAAAAATAAGGCTTTTTCCAACTTTGTAGGCCCACCCGTTACGGAGCTTTTTCCAACAGCTTTAGCTCCGTAACGGGTGGGCCTACAGAAAAATTTTCTTCTACGAAATTATTTTTTTTGTAAAAACTACTCGTAGTTAAAATTTCTTTACTCTATTTCAAACGGTGTAAAAGGTTTTGTAAACATACGGACAGACGGACGGACGAACAGAGTGAAACTATATAGGTACATTTTTACAAAAATGTGCTAAAAAGTACCTACTTAATAAAAATTTTGGCGATAGACTATCTGCTGACCAACTTTTTGACTAACTAAGGGGCCAAATTTTAAGACAAATGCTGTTGAATTTTACAATGATGGGAAAACTATACTTAGAAGACTAAATATAAAAATACAGTTGGAATACCAAAACCATAACAACGAATTAGAAAAATATTTACAAGCTAACGTTAAAAGTGCTTTGGACACTTTCAAAAATAAAGTTCCTGAACCCTTGAAATCAATCTTATCTTGTAGAGATCCTAAGACGTTAGAAGATGCAATGAAAATCTTATATGAATCGGGCTACGCTTTTTCAAATATTAATGTTAATCATAGCAATACCCAAAATAATTATAACCAAAAAATAAATCGTTACATTAGTAACAAAACATACCAAAATCGTTAAAATAACATTCAAGATGATTCAAATCGTAATAACAATCGTAATTCTATTCGAAACCCTTCTAATAATAATAATAATCGTCCAATCAGATATTTCAACAATAATAAATATCCAAATACTATGTACCCAAATGGTACCTCTATTCCCAACATTTTTCATAATAATAACCAAAGCCAACCGGGCATGTACAATAATCTAAATAATCAACGACCATCCTACAATAATTGGCAAACAAACCAGAACAGAAACTTTCACCACAACCCCAACTACCAAAACCGTTACAATCCCCAAATGGAACCTATGGATGTTAAAAATCAGCAAACCATCGAAATAGGAAATTTTCGGGAGACGGGCCAAACCGACTCACCTACATAAAAATAAAGAAATACAACTTTCTAGTCGACAGTGGCGCTTCGAACTCCTAATACCTATAATACAATTAAAAAATCCAAAAATTTTGAGTGCATTGAAAAAAGATGTCTTAATAAATCAAGCAATAACTATAAATGTTTTTGAGTAATTCAAACCAAACAATAATGAAAAATTCGTATTTTTGCTTTATAATTTTCATCAAAAGTACCATGACTAATGCAATGTAACGCTGTTATTGACTACAAAAATTAAATTCTCATGATGAACGACACTCCAATAAAATTATATTTTAGTCACCAACCAGAAAATACAATATACCAAATTGATCCTGGGGAATATTATTATAAAATCCCTGTCAAACAACAAAAAGCTGATGCAATGTTCGAATTCTAGAAGGAATTTATGAAGTAAACGACTTTCAAGCAAGAGCCAAAATACTTAACCAAGCTAAAATTTTCAATTTCAATGAACCATTTCCGTCTGTAGAAATAGACGAAATCTTAGATTTTAATATTTACGAAATAAACAAATACTTAACGCACAAAGACAAGTAAACTATTCCACAAAAAATTAAAACCGATCATTAAAACGAAGAAGAAAAACTTCAACTAAATCATCTTATATCTATAATCTAACGAAATATTCTCTCAACAAATACCTCTCTCATTCACTAACGAAATCAGACACAAAATTAATACTATAGACAATATACCAATAAAAAGCCAAATTTACAGATACCCATATATCCACAAAATAGAGATACAAAAAAAAAATTCAGGAAATGTTGGGAAATGGAATCATTTAACACAGCAATAGTCCGTACACCAGCCCAGTTTGGGTTGTTCCCAAAAAATTCGAGTATTCTGGCGAGCGGAAATACCGTCTTGTCATAGACTACCGTAAACTTAACGAAAGACAATCGAATTAGGAAAAAGTACATATTTTTTTGTAATAGACTTAAAATCCGGATTCCATCAAATAGAAATGGAACCAGAAGACATACAAAACACCTTATTCTTTTCCTAGTACTTTTCAACCCTTCATGTACAATATATTTAGGGAAAATAAAGGCAAAGAATGCTTAACGTATATGGACGATTTTGTAGTGTTCTCGAATGGTTTAGAGGAACACATAAAAAACTTAAAGAAAATATTCACAAAACTAAAATCGGCTCGACTTCGGGTACAACTAGATAATTGTGACTTTCTAAGAATATAAGTCGAATTTTTAGGGCACGTTATCAATAAACATGGAATATATCCCAACCAAAAACAAGTGATGGAAAAAAACCAAGGGTTTTTAAAAAAGCACATTTTCAAAATTATATTGTATTACATACTGAGTTTAACTTTGGAAATATTTACTTGGAAATAGTTACTACTGACTTATAAAATTTACTGCTAACAGTAAATTTTTTATTTAAAAGTTGTTATAGCCCTTCAATGGGAAAGGTTGCCAAATTTCTCAAGAATCTAACTTCAACTTCCCCCCCCCCCCCCACCTCATCCTCTTTTTTTAGATTCTAGGAATTAAATTGTGAATTACACAAAAATTTGGAATTTTACTTAGAATTTTATTATCTAAGCAAAAATGGGTAAAACTCAGAGACACTTTCTTCAATTTAAGGAACCCCTTTTAAATTTAAGAAAAACCTTTAATATATGTTAAAATATAATGTTGGACCTTTAAATTTTGTATATTAATAAAAAAAAAATTGGACAGGTATTCAAGTTACAGGTGCTTAAAAATTGCATAATTTCAATTTTCGGGCCCTTATAGCTCCTACAGGGGGCTTGACAAAAAAATTTTGTTAACTGACTCTTACTATTTTCCTAACTTCTCCCAAAATTTCAAGATCCTAGCTTGAACCGTTTAGAAGATATGTGGGGCCAAAAATTTTGCAAAAATTGAGTTTTATATAATGGTGAATTTTAGTACCGTATGGTAACCCTATACATTTAAACGACATATTTTTGTCAAGTCTATGAAAACAGCTCTCTAATACCGTTTTTCGATTGAAAATATATGTAACAGAACCCTTGTTATATCAATTTAAATATAGGGCATTTTTGGAATTTTCAGGGGCTGTAACTTCGTCACCCTTCAAAATTAAGAAAAACCTTTGACACATGTTTAAATATAATTATAGGGCTTTGAATTTTGTCTATCACTAAAAAAAAATTTGGACAGGTATTAAAGTTACAGGTGTTTAAAAATAGCAAAATTTCAATTTTCGAGCCCTTATAGCTCCTAAATAGGGGGCTTGACAAACAAATTTTGTTAACCGACTCCTACTAATTTCTAAGTATCAAACTTCTCCCAAAATTTCAAGACCCTAGCTTGAATGGTTCAGAAGATATGTGTGGCCAAAAATTTTGCGAAAATTGAGTTTTGCGCAATGTTAAATTTTAGTACCGTATGGCAACTCTAAACATTTGCCTTGTAAAAATTTATAAAGTTTATGAAACCAGCTATAATTTGCCGTTTTCAGATTGAAAATATATGTAACAGAACTCTTGTTATAACAATTTAAATATAGGGCTTCTTCCAACTTTGGGGGGCTGTAGCCCCGTAACAGGTGGGGCTACAGAAAAAAATTCTTCTACGAAATAATTTTTTTTGCAAAAACTACCCATGGTTAAAATTTCTTTTCTCTATTTCAAACGGTGTAAAAGTTTTTGTAAACATACGGACTGACGGCCGGACGGACAGAGTGAAGCTATATAGGCACATTTTTACAAAATTTTTTGAAAATGTGCTAAAAAATTGAAGTAATTAAAAACTACCAAATTCCAAAATCTCCAAAGGAGATAAAAAGATTCTAAGGTATCGCAGGATACTATAAAAAAATTCTAAAGTAGAAGTAAATAGCCAAAAATATATCCAAAGCTTTAAGGATCTTAAAAATAAATTAATATCAGCACTAATTCTCATCTACCCCGATTTTGAAAAAAATTTCGAAATAACAACAAATGCGAGCCATTATGCCATAGGTAGTATATTGTCTCAAGAAGGCAAACCAATCTCATTCGTGTCTCATACATTAAACGAGCACGAAATTAACTATACTACAACCGAGAAGGAGCTTCTCAGTATCGTATGGTCATTTAAATATGTTTTGGTAGGAAAATTAAACTTTTCACATATCACAAGCCCTTCGTTTGGTAACACAGTCTTAAATACCCAAACAGCAAATTAGTAAGATGGAAATTTCAAAATCAAGAATATGATTATAACATACCATGCCAAAAAGGTTGTGAAACAGGGTAGCTGGTTTCCGAAGTAGAAAACACATAAACCAAAACGAATAAAAATAAAATAACCCATTCCAAACTAATATTATAAAAACAGTTACGCCTTTAAACTTATACAAACATCAAATCATAAAAAAACAAAATTCGGGCTCCTTCCACAAAATATATTTAACAAAACCCTTAAAACAGTATCCATAAAAGTCTTAGGCTCACATTAAAATCTTATATCACATAAAGTCTAAATAAAGTCTTATATCACATAAAGTTAAATCTTTATGATATAAAGTCTTATATCACATTAAAATTGATTACCAAAAATCATTTTGAACCAAAACGAACTAATGCTGTATATGTAAATGAAGAAATATATGAAAAACTAAATCCTATCTTTCGCGAACATTTTATAAATTACAGAATTATTTGGAGTAAAAAATTACTCAAAAGTAATACTAATGACGAAGAACTAGAAAATCTCATTCGAACAAAGCACTTGGAAAACAAACACCGTGGTATTAACGAAAAAATGAAAAACGAATTCTATCATCCAAATTCAAAACTTAAAATATCAGAATTTATTAATAACTGCGAAGTGTGCTTTCTAGAAAAATATGAGAGAAAATCCCCACAGGTTCCGTTAAAAATATCCGCAACTCCGAGTAAACCCAACCAAATAATCCATATGGACATATTCAGTAAAATTGCCATGTTTACTAAAGTACAAAATAGAAGTTAAACAGAATTCAGAAGAGCAATTGAAAAATATATTAGCACATACGGCAACATACCGAAAATAGTTACTGATAACGAATTAGAAATAAAATCACATTTAATGAGGAAATTTTTGGAAGAAAAAATATCACAATCTACTTCACCTCTAATTTAAATTACAACAGTAACGCAGACATAGAGCGCTTGCATAACACCATCAACGAGCACCTTAGACTATTAAAACATACAAAGAAAAACCTACCAATCGCAGTGCAAGTTATTTTAATAAACGGGTATTACAACATCACGTTACACTCCTCAACAGAAAGCGAATACGAACAAATCTACAATAAAATATTAGAAAAGAAAAACCGCGTTATTGAAAAAGCAAACGGAAACAAAACCGAAATATTTTTAGAAGCAGGAATCAACTACATTAAAGAAATAAGGGAAAAAAATCATTAAAAATTCCAAAAAATAGACACCGATGAAGAATACGTACTCGACAAAGACAGTGGCCATAAATATTATAAAACCCTCGTTAGAAAACGAAAAAAGCTCCAAAACCCATTACATATCAGATTTAAGGAAAACACAACAGGAAACCTAACTAAACATAGAAGTAAAATGAAAATTCTTACCTCAGGTCATCCAAGACAGAATAACAACTTATAAATTCTTATAAAATAACTATAAATTACTACTTACTAATATTTAATTTTTTTTTAAAAGAAATATCTTTTAAGGACCTTTCCATCATGAAAAAGTACAGCATACTATACAGCATACTACTTCGCTGCATTCTCTTCGAATTTATCAATCTATCAACATCTCAGATAATAGATATTCAAGACTTGAACAACAACAAAAACGGACATATTAACTTAAAACTAGGAGAAGTAAAACTTATAACCAACTATAACAAAATTTTACACATAATCAACATTACAAAGTATGAAGAAACCCTTCACGACATATGGACTAACGTACAACCATTTTAAACTGAACCTAGTTCAAACGGTCTAATATTTAATACAATAACTCACAACTACAAATCACTAGTCTCTAAAGTCAAAAACATTATTCCTCACAAGAGAGACAAAAAAGGACTTGTAAACGGAGTATGAAAAGTGCTTAAGTACATAACAGGTACAATGGACAGCGACGATGAAATTCAAATACGTAACACACTACAAACCTTAACAGATAACAACCAAACGTTAATAACAGAAAGCAATAAACAAGTTAAAATAAACTCTGACCTAATTGAAAAGACTTATAACATTACAGAACATATTAAGAATCAACAACATACAATAAGAAAATTCGTGACAAATTTAACTAATGAACTCAACAATAAGATATCTAAAATGGAACATCAAATGGCACTTATGGAGTGCATGTCCCAAATTAACTATGAAATTACCTTATTCAGAAATCACATCGACGATATTGAAAAGACATTACTGATGAGCAAACTAGGAATACTATCAAAAAATGTACTAATGGACGAAGAATTTAATATGATACAAGACTTAGACATTCTGACAAATACCAAAATTAATATAATAACTTTCGGAAAAGAAATAGTCAAAATTTTATTAATACCAAATTTTACTAATCCATTCTAAAATCTTAATAGAAAGGACAATAAAATTTAGTAAGGACAATAAAATTTTATATATAGAAGAAAAGGAAATTCTGATTGATGAAAATAAAAATATTTATCACTCAAATGTAATTTAAAATCTAAAGAAAAACTTAAAAGATATAAATGATAACTGTATTCGCAAATATAACATTTTTTAGCACATTTTCAAAAAATTTTGTAAAAATGTGCCTATATAGCTTCACTCCGTCCGTCCGTCCGTCCGTCCGTTCGTATGTTTACAAAAACTTTTACACCGTTTGAAATAGAGAAAAGAACTTTTAACCATGGATAGTTTTTGCAAAAAAAATAATTTCGTAGAAGAATTTTTTTCTGTAGCCCCACCTGTTACGTGGCTACAGCCCCCCAAAGTTGGGAAAAGCCCTATATTTAAATTGTTATAACAAGAGTTCTAGCTGGTAGCATAAACTTTATAAATTTTTACAAGGCAAATGTTTAGGGTTGCCATACGGTACTAAAATTTAACATTACGCAAAACTCAATTTTCGCAAAATTTTTGGCCACACATATCTTTTGAACGGTTCAAGCTAGGATCTTGAAATTTTGGGAGAAGTTAGATCCTAAAAAAATAGTAAGAGTCAGTTAACAAAATTTTTTTGTCAAGCCCTCTGTAGGAGCTATAAGGGCCCGAAAATTGAAATTATGCTATTTTTAAGCACCTGTAACTTGAATACCTGTCCAATTTTTTTTTTATTAATATACAAAATTTAAAGGTCCAACATTATATTTTAACATATATTAAAGGTTTTTCTTAAATTTAAAAGGGGTTCCTTAAATTGAAGAAAGTGTCTCTCAGTTTTACCCATTTTTGCTTAGATAATAAAATTCCAAATTTTTGTGTAATTCACAATTTAATTCCTATAACCTAAAAAATTAGAGGATGAGGGGGGGGGGGGGAGTTGAAGTTAGATTCTTGAGAAATTTGGCAACCTTCCCCATTAAAGGGCTATAACAACTTTTAAATAAAAAATTTACTGTTAGCAGTAAATTTTATAAGTCAGTAGTAACTATTTCCAAGTAAATATTTCCAAAGTTAAACTCAGTATGTAATACAATATAATTTTGAAAATGTGCTTTTTTAAAAACACTTGGTTTTTTTTCATCACTTGTTTTAATAATAAAGAAGCTAATTGTATGTTTAAAAATTTTTTCGAACAATCTATCACAGAAATTAAAAATGGTCTTATAATTGTAAAATATATTAAAAGAACACATATTATATATTCCATAATTCATAAATGTAATAATTTTGAAACCTTCATTGAAAAAACTAATTTAATAAGATTTGAAAAATGTCAAATTAGAATTAATAATCTAAATATAAATATTTAGAAATTAAAGACCATATAATTTTACCTACTTTAAATGTAAATATAAAAAGAAATGGCAATAATAATGAATTGTTAAATTTTGAAGAAATGCATGTAAAAAACATTAAATATAACAGAGAACAAATTAAAGAAATCTTGTATGCTAATAAAATTGGAAATATTGTAAATTGTGTAACTAATAGTAATAATTATAATTGCTTAAAAATTGTGGTCAAAAGAAAACAATCAAGATAAATTCGTCGGAGCCTCAGTCAAAGGGTGGGGAAGTTATGTCACCCTGTAATAAAATTATGTTTTGAATATGTTTCTATTTTCTTTCACAAATGGCATTCCATTTATATTTGTTTCGTTTAATAACAAAATATAAAATGATATATAGAAATACAAAATGGCAGCTTTTCACATCATGGTCTATAGATTATGTAAACTACCATTATCAGCAAAAAGATTTAATATCGAATTGAACTACATAAAAAATATCGCAAATATCAATGGATTCCTGAAAAATGATATTGACACATTAGTTAAAAAACATTCTAAAAGAATAAAAAACACAATCTTTCCACATAAAAATAATAAACCAAGTATAAAAAGAGTTAAATTTAGTTTACTTACAAGTGAACGACAAATAAAATAAAAACAATTTTCAAAAAACACAATATTGACGTAGTTTATTCCAATGAAAACAAATTAAACAAGTGATGAAAAAAAACCAAGGGTTTTTAAAAAAGCACATTTTCAAAATTATATTGTATTACATACTGAGTTTAACTTTGGAAATATTTACTTGGAAATAGTTACTGCTTACTTATAAAATTTACTGCTAACAGTAAAGTTTTTATTTTAAAGTTGTTATAGCTTTTCAATGGGGAAGGTTGCCAAGTTTCTCAAGGATCTAACTTCATCTACCTCCCCCCACCCTCCGTCCCCCTCCATGTTCTTAGGTTCAAGGAATTAAATTGTGAATTCCACAAAAATTTGGAATTTTACTTAGAATTATACAATCTAAGCAAAAATGGGTAAAACTGAGAGACACTTTCTTCAATTTAAGGAACCACTTTTAAATTTAAGAAAAACCTTTAACATATGTTAAAATATAATGTTGGGCCTTTAAATTTTGTATATTAATAAAAAAAAAATTGGACAGGTATTCAAGTTACAGGTGCTTAAAAATAGCAAAATTTAAATTTTCAAGCCCTTATAGCTCCTAAACAGGGCGCTTAATAAAAAAATTTTGTTCACCGACTCCTAATCATATTTGAGGATCTAACTTCTCCCGAAATTTCAGGACCCTATCTCAAACCGTTTAGGAGATATATGGAACCAAAAATTTTTCAAAAATTGAGTTTTATATAATGGTAAATTTTAGTACCGTATGGCAACCCTTAACATTTTTGTTTTATATATTTATAAAGCTTGCAAAACCAGCTATTGATTGCCGTTTTCAGATTGAAAATATGTCTAACAGAACTCTTGTTATAACAATTTAAATATAGGGCTTTTTCCAACTTTAGGGGGCTGTAGCCCCGTAATAGGTGGGGCTACAGAAAAAAATTCTTCTACGAAATTATTTTTTTTGCAAAAACTACCCATGGTTAAAATTCTTTCAAACGGTGTAAAAGTTTTTGTAAACATACGGACGGACGGACGGACGGACGGACAGAGTGAAGCTATATAGGCACATTTTTACAAAATTTTTTGAAAATGTGCTAAAAATTTTTTAAGCAACACAAAAGATAAAATAAATGATGACCAAAAATCTGGTATTTATGAAATTACGTGTCCTGATTGTAATGCCAAATACATAGGACAAACAAAACGCAATATTTTAACTAGATTTAAAGAACATTTTTCACAAATCAAATTCAGTAGACCGGTAAAATCATCAGTTGCACAACATTGCTTAGAAAATAATCATTTAAATATTGATAAAAATAGTTTAAAATTATTAAAAAACGTTACTAATAATAATGAATTGGACGCTTGGGAGATTTTCTACATAACTAAGTATAAAAAAATAAAAAGAATCAAATTAATGAATAATGAACCAGAGCCAATAAACTCACCGCTCTTCAATATATAATAATAAATAATTCAATAAATGAAAACTGCCTTTGTAACACCTTGAAATTTTAATCATTAATTATATAATAATTTTTATTTAATTTTTAATCAGTTATAATTTTTTCTCGTTTGTTTCTCTTTTTTTAGATAAACTTCTTTGTTTCTGTTAAATATTATTTATTGTAAAAGAAGTTCTTAATGTAAAGTTTATTCGAAAATGTTAATTCTAAAAATAGTTTTTTAAATGTTAATGATATAAAAAAAATTTTTAGCTGTTAAATGTTATAATTATATTGAAATTTTAATACATATTTGATCACTAATTATACCCGTGCATACATATATGACATCGGGTATATTAGATTTGCTCCTCCGTTTGTAACGCATCGATCTAGACGAGCTAGATATAGTGTCAAGGGTACGTATCGGCTCAGAATCGAAAAATTAGTCGATCTAGCTATGTGTGTCTGTCCGTCCGTCCGTCCGTCCGTCCGTCCGTCCGTCCGTCCGTCCGTGTGTCAGCACGATAACTCAACAACTAAAAGGGCTAGAGTCTTGAAATTCACACAAAGTGATTTTTAGACAATTTCTAGGTTCCCTATTGTTTTTGGTTAAAATCGGACCAAGGCTTCGGGGAGCTGCCATACAACTTTTTTGCACCAATATGAATTTCTTCAAAACTAATTATACTACGAGGCTGAAAATTACCCACGGTTAGTTATATAATGAATCGAGCACTTATATGAAGTTTCAAAATGTTAGGGCCCCATTTTCGGGGGGCTGCCATACAACTTATTTGCGCCAATATGAAATTCTTTAAAACTAATTATACTACGACGATAAAAATTACAAACGGTTATTTATATAATGAATCGAGCACTTATATGAAGTTTCAAAATGTTACGGCCCCATTTTAGGGGGGCTGCCATACAAAGTTTGCGATTCAATAACTGTGAATCTAATGAAGCTACAAGGTTAAAATTAAAATTGGGCAGGTAAAGTAATAGGGCAAGTTAGTTGGCAAAGTTGGACATCACTCGGACCATCGGAATTTTTGGGTGGGCCATTTTTTTTTTTTTTTTTGTTTTGTTTTTGTTTTTTTTTTTTTTTTTTTTTAAGCTAAAGTTATGGGACAATGAATGAAAATTTAGTTTTTTTTTTGTGATTTTGTTTTTTTTTTGTTAATTTTTTTTTTTTTTTTTTTTTAGCTTAAGTTATGGGACAATGAATGAAAATTTTGTTTTTTGTTTTGTGATTTTTTTTTTTTTTTTAATTTTTTTTTTTTTTAATTTTTTTTTTTTTTTTTTACGTCAAAATTATGGAGTAATGAGTTAAATGTATAAGGGAAGTAAATTACGGTTTATTTTATACACCATAGTGGGTATGCACGGGTATCTAAAAGTTGACAAGGGCAACTATAAAAAATAAAAAACTTTTAGTCTTAGTCAGTAGCTGAAGATGACATGTTTATGTCGAAATGCATTCTGCAGTTTAATAAATAATGTTTGATAAATAATGTTTGATAAATAATTTTTGAAAGCTTTTCTATTTCATTAATATTATCTAATTAGTTTATTAAAAAAGATTAGTAAAATCAAAAATTGGTAGAAAAAAGATTTATTAAGAAATTTATTATAAATTTTTTACAATTTATATATATATATTGATTTTACGGAATTGTTCATAATCATATTTAAATATTATTATTATTATTAATATATTTGTCTAGAATGAGGTGTAACAAACGCATTCAATTAAATGTGTTTTGTTGGATGTGTTCAATTATAAAAAAATAAAATATTAATGTTTTGTTGGATGTGTTTTATTTTAGAAAATAAAATATCCAAAACTATCATAAGCAGGCCAAAAAATATTTTATTAATTTTTAATAAAAAAAAAAAACATTTTTATGAACTTAAATTTGTATGAAATAGTTCATTTCAGTTTTAAAAATCACAGAAGATTTTTGGGAAAATTTAAATAAATAGTAAAACATTTTGCATTTAAAATCGAGACTATGATTTACAGGATCATTCCTGTTTTAAGTCTTCATTAATTTCAGTGAAATACTGAATTAATAGTATAGGCCAAATATGTGCTTTGGTGCTCTGCTTGCTTTGCTTTGAAAGCAAATAACCAAGCAAAGCAACCAAAGCAATTTCAAATTTTCCCTAACTTTTTTTTTCGATTTCACAGGTACCTAAAAAAATAAAATTTTTGTTTATATCTTAACATTTATAATTAAATAAGTGTATAATAATAATATGGTCTTAATAGTTTTGTAATTAACTCTAAATCAATCCCGTTTAACTATTTTTTTTTCCTTCAATTAATATAATTATATCAATCCCGTTTAACTATTTTTTTTTCTTCAATTAATATATATATAAAATATTTTAATAAGGCTTGCGGTAGTGCCTTCTGGTTTTGAAATCGAATCCTAATTTTTAATATTTATAATAATATATAATATGTATATTATTGTATTAGGGAGAAAGCATGTCCGTACAAGTGCAAGTGTAAAAACCAAATTTTTTTCTGTTAAAATTTCATATTGAATTTTTAATTTCACGATATTTACATATAAGACGTGAATCTCTTTTAAAATTTAATTTATTTGCATTAAAAAAAAAAATTTTTAAAAATTTTCCCCTGGATTGAAGTTGAACCTAACACCCTAAAATACAAAATTTAGTCACCACCATCTTAACCACCCAGCCAATTTACTTCTAATGTATAGTTTACTAAATGGTATATTGAATTATATGGGTTTTCTTGGATGTATTCTATTATAAAAAATGAAATACCATAAATTATCATAAGTACGCCAAAAACTATCTATTTTAATTATTTATGAATTGTTTTCTAAGTAATTTTTTTTAAATATCTAAATTAAGTTTTCTTATAAAGGAAAAAATATATAAAACTTTTTTTTTTATTATTTTTATAGAAAATACTAAAAAGGGTAAAAATTAAAAAAAACAAGAAATTCTAATTTTTATACGTTAAATTGAATTTTTATTAAAAAATAACTAAATTAAATGCAATTTTTTTCGACATAAAAATTTTAATTTCGGTAAATTTTAAAATCCCCAGTTTCGGTTCTTCCCGGAGTTTAAAATATAATCAATTAATAGAAAACCGATATATTGGTCGTTGGTAGAAATTTTTTATTGGAAAAAGTTAGATAAATAGTTAAAAAAGATATATATATATATATATATATATATATATATATTTATATATATATATTTATACATATATATAATTTGTAACAACCAAATTAAAAAAAAAACTCTAACAAACAACATCTAAAATAAAAAGCCCATTAATTATCTAATACTATATATAAATTAAACAAGTGATGAAAAAAAACCAAGGGTTTTTAAAAAAGCACATTTTCAAAATTATATTGTATTAGCTAATACCCGGTGCGCGTTGCTGCGCCTCTCAATGGAGGTTTAATTGAAGTTGATGTTACTGCAAAAAGTTAACACAAAAATTACACTCGGTTTACACATGTAAATTTTAAAATGAATGAAAGCAATCTTTTTAAAACCATTTTTCTAGGTTTTAAAAAGAATAATGTTCTAGTAATTTTTGAAACTTTCTGTAATTCAAAGCAGTACAAACTACTTTCCATATTTTGACGTAATTTACTTCCAAAAAATTTTTTTTGAACAATCGTAGGACCGACTGTTAGCTGATTCAACTCTATTTTCAAGTTGTTTCACACATATAAAATTTGAGGAAAACCGGTCAAATCGTTTCTAATTTAGAGTTAAGTAACGCAAAAATCTATTAAAAGCCACTGTGCGCCACTGGGTTAACGGAACTACACTTTCTCTTTGGGCAAAGCAGTATTACGCAAAAATGGACGTAATTTGCTTCCAACTCACTCAACAAAATTTTTTGAAGCTTTCTTTTTAGTCAAAGCAGTACTTCGCAAATTTTGACAATATTATCTTCCAAAATTATTTTGACCAACCGTCGGGCCGACATGGGTTAACAAATTCCACATCTGTTAATAGTGTCAACTCAATTCTCACAGGGGAGCACTTATACAAAATTTGAAGAAAATCGGTCAAACCGTTTTTAATTTAGAGTTACACAATATTGACGTAGTTTATTCCAATGAAAACAAATTAAACAAGTGATGAAAAAAAACCAAGGGTTTTTAAAAAAGCACATTTTCAAAATTATATTGTATTACATACTGAGTTTAACTTTGGAAATATTTACTTGGAAATAGTTACTGCTTACTTATAAAATTTACTGCTAACAGTAAAGTTTTTATTTTAAAGTTGTTATAGCTTTTCATTGGGGAAGGTTGCCAAGTTTCTCAAGGATCTAACTTCATCTACCTCCCCCCACCCTCCGTCCCCCTCCATGTTCTTAGGTTCAAGGAATTAAATTGTGAATTCCACAAAAATTTGGAATTTTACTTAGAATTATACAATCTAAGCAAAAATGGGTAAAACTGAGAGACACTTTCTTCAATTTAAGGAACCACTTTTAAATTTAAGAAAAACCTTTAACATATGTTAAAATATAATGTTGGGCCTTTAAATTTTGTATATTAATAAAAAAAAAATTGGACAGGTATTCAAGTTACAGGTGCTTAAAAATAGCAAAATTTAATTTTTCAAGCCCTTATAGCTCCTAAACAGGGCGCTTGATAAAAAAATTTTGTTCACCGACTCCTAATCATATTTGAGGATCTAACTTCTTCCGAAATTTCAGGACCCTATCTCAAACCGTTTAGGAGATATATGGAACCAAAAATTTTTCAAAAATTTAGTTTTATATAATGGTAAATTTTAGTACCGTATGGCAACCCTTAACATTTTTGTTTTATATATTTATAAAGCTTGCAAAACCAGCTATTGATTGCCGTTTTCAGATTGAAAATATGTCAAACAGAACTCTTGTTATAACAATTTAAATATAGGGCTTTTTCCAACTTTGGAGGGCTGTAGCCCCGTAACAGGTGGGGCTACAGAAAAAAAATCTTCTACGAAATTATTTTTTTTGCAAAAACTACCCATGGTTAAAATTCTTTCAAACGGTGTAAAAGTTTTTGTAAACATACGGACGGACGGACGGACAGAGTGAAGCTATATAGGCACATTTTTACAAAATTTTTTGAAAATGTGCTAAAAATTTTTTAAGCAACACAAAATATAAAATAAATGATGACCAAAAATCTGGTATTTATGAAATTACGTGTCCTGATTGTAATGCCAAATACATAGGACAAACAAAACGCAATATTTTAATTAGATTTAAAGAACATTTTTCACAAATCAAATTCAATAGACCGGTAAAATCATCAGTTGCACAACATTGCTTAGAAAATAATCATTTAAATATTGATAAAAATAGTTTAAAATTATTAAAAAACGTTACTAATAATAATGAATTGGACGCTTGGGAGATTTTCTACATAACTAAGTATAAAAAAATAAAAAGAATCAAATTAATGAATAATGAACCAGAGCCAATAAACTCACCGCTCTTCAATATATAATAATAAATAATTCAATAAATGAAAACTGCCTTTGTAACACCTTGAAATTTTAATCATTAATTATATAATAATTTTTATTTAATTTTTAATCAGTTATAATTTTTTCTCGTTTGTTTCTCTTTTTTTAGATAAACTTCTTTGTTTCTGTTAAATATTATTTATTGTAAAAGAAGTTCTTAATGTAAAGTTTATTCGAAAATGTTAATTCTAAAAATAGTTTTTTAAATGTTAATGATATAAAAAAAATTTTTAGCTGTTAAATGTTATAATTATATTGAAATTTTAATACATATTTGATCACTAGTTTTAAACATTTTAAATAAAAAATAAAAAACTTTTAGTCTTAGTCAGTAGCTGAAGATGACATGTTTATGTCGAAATGCATTCTGCAGTTTAATAAATAATGTTTGATAAATAATTTTTGAAAGCTTTTCTGTTTTAAAAGTGGTTCCTGAAATTGAAGAAAGTGTCTCTCAGTTTTACCCATTTTTGCTTTGATTGTATAATTCTAAGTAAAATTCCAAATTTTTGTGGAATTCACAATTTAATTAATATTATCTAATTAGTTTATTAAAAAAGATTAGTAAAATCAAAAATTGGTAGAAAAAAGATTTATTAAGAAATTTATTATAAATTTTTTACAATTTAAGTTCATATATATTGATTTTACGGAATTGTTCATAATCATATTTAAATATTATTATTATTATTAATATATTTGTCTAGAATGAGGTGTAACAAACGCATTCAATTAAATGTGTTTTGTTGGATGTGTTCAATTATAAAAAAATAAAATATTAATGTTTTGTTGGATGTGTTTTATTTTAGAAAATAAAATATCCAAAACTATCATAAGCAGGCCAAAAAATATTTTATTAATTTTTAATAAAAAAAAAAAACATTTTTCTGAACTTAAATTTATATGAAATAGTTCATTTCAGTTTTAAAAATCACAGAAGATTTTTGGGAAAATTTAAATAAATAGTAAAACATTTTGCATTGAAAATCGAGACTATGATTTACAGGATCATTCCTGTTTTAAGTCTTCATTAAATTCAGTGAAATACTGAATTAATAGTATAGGCCAAATATGTGCTTTGGTGCTCTGCTTGCTTTGCTTTGAAAGCAAATAACCAAGCAAAGCAACCAAAGCAATTTCAAATTTTCCCTAACTTTTTTTTTCGATTTCACAGGTACCTAAAAAAATAAAATTTTTGTTTATATCTTAACATTTATAATTAAATAAGTGTATAATAATAATATGGTCTTAATAGTTTTGTAATTAACTCTAAATCAATCCCGTTTAACTATTTTTTTTCCTTCAATTAATATATTATATCAATCCCGTTTAATTATTTTTTTTTCTTCAATTAATATATATATAAAATATTTTAATAAGGCTTGCGGTAGTGCCTTCTGGTTTTGAAATCGAATCCTAATTTTTAATATTTATAATAATATATATGTATATTATTGTATTAGGGAGAAAGCTTGTCCGTACAAGTGCAAGTGTAAAAACCAAATTTTTTTCTGTTAAAATTTCATATTGAATTTTTAATTTCACGATATTTACATATAAGACGTGAATCTCTTTTAAAATTTAATTTAATTGCATTAAAAAAAAAAATTTTAAAAAATTTTCCCCTGGATTGAAATTGAACCTAACACCCTAAAATACAAAATTTAGTCACCACCGTCTTAACCACTCAGCCAATTTACTTCTAATGTATAGTTTACTAAATGGTGTATTGAATTATATGGGTTTTCTTGGATGTATTCTATTATAAAAAACTAGCTAATACCCGGTGCGCGTTGCTGCGCCTTTCAATGGAGGTTTAATTGAATTTGATGTTACTGCAAAAAGTTAACACAAAAATTACCCACGGTTTACACACGTAAATTTAAAAATGTATAAAAGCAATCTTTTTAAAACGATTTTTCTAGGATTATTCTAGTAATTTTTGAAACTTTCTGTAATTCAAAGCAGTACAAACTATTTTCCAAAATTTGACGTAATTTACTTCCAAAAAATTTTTTTTGACCAAACGTAGAACCCACTGTTAACAGACTCAACTCCATTTTCAAGTTGCTTCACACATATAAAATTTGGACCCAAAATTTTTTTTGACCACCCGTCGGCCCGACATGGGTTAACAAATTCCAAACCCGTAATACTGTCAACTCAATTCTCAAGGAGCATCACTTATACCAAATTTGATGTCAATTGGCCAAACCATTTCGAATTTAGAGTAAAGTATTGAAAAAACCTATAAAAAGCTGTTGGGCCGCAATAGGTTAATGGAACTCAACAAAATTTTTTTTGGGGTTTTCTTTTTAGCCAAAGCAGAATTTCGTAAAATCGGACAAAATTTGGACCCAACATTTTTTTTGACCACTCGTCGGCCCGACATGGGCTAACAAATTCCAAAACTGTTAATACTGTCAACTCAATTCTCAAGGAGCATCACGTATACCAAATTTGAAGTCAATTGGTCAAACCGTTTTGAATTTAGAGTAAAGTATTGAAAAAACCTATAAAAAGCTGTTGGGCCGCAATGGGTTAATGGAACTCAACAAAATTTTTTTTGGGGCTTTCTTTTTAGCCAAAGCAGAATTTTGTAAAATCGGACAAAATTTGGACCCAAAATTTTTTTTGACCGCCCGTCGGTCCGACATGGGTTAACAAATTCCAAAACTGTTAATAGGGTCAACTCAATTCTCATAGAGCATCACGTATACAAAATTTGAAGTCAATCGGTCAAACCGTTTTCATTTTAGAACAAAGAAGTTTAAATACTTGCACCACAGCCCCAACTTGGCGGTCCGTTAGGACAAAATTTTTGGGCCACGATTTCTTTCCGTACCCAAAAACCTCTATATACAAATTTTCATGAAAATCGGTTGGGCAGTTTAAGAGTCTATTCGCTACAAACAAACAAACAAACAAACAAACATACAAACAAACAAACAAACAAACAAACAAATAAACAAACTTTCCCTTTTATATATATAGATGAAATACCATAAATTATCATAAGTACGCCAAAAACTATCTATTTTAATTATTTATGAATTGTTTTCTAAGTAATTTTTTTTAAATATCTAAATTAAGTTTTCTTATAAAGGAAAAAATAAATAAAACTTTTTTTTTTATTATTTTTATAGAAAAATACTAAAGAGGGTAAAAATTAAAAAAAAAAACAAGAAATTCTAATTTTTATACGTTAAATTGAATTTTTATTAAAAAAAAAACTAAATTAAATGCAATTTTTTTCGACTTAAAAATTTTAATTTCGGTAAATTTTAAAATCCCCAGTTTCGGTTCTTCCCGGAGTTTATAATATAATCAATTAATAAAAAACCGATATATTGGTCGTTGTTAGAGATTTTTTATTGGAAAAAGTTAGATAAATAGTTAAAAAAAATTTATATATATATATATATGTATATTTATTTTATTTATTTATTTATTTATTTAGTATTTTAAATACTATTAAACGACAATGTTTTTTATACAATATTTTTAAATAAAATTTTTTTCTTTGATTTGATCATAAAGTTATATTAAAAAATCAAAACTCAAAATGTAATTTATTTCAAAAAAAGAAAGAAAGTGGTAAATATAAAAGAGAAATAAAAAATTACAATATGTAGAAAAATGAAAATAGAATTGAATACTCGAAATGTGGCTTTACCATCGTGTTAAAAATATTTATTGCACTGCATAAAGAAAGTTTATTTCTAATCCGATACATAAATGATAGTTTTTTTGCTATTTTTTTGCACATGAAGTCAATATGTTTGGTAAAATTTAACTTTCTGTCAATAATTAAACCTAAATATTTTATTTCATCGACCATTTCCAAAATTGTACCATCGATTGAAATAGAATTATTTAAGACACCATTAAACACCATTGCCTTAGTTTTCTGAATATTTAGGCTCAGTTTATTTTCTTTAAACCAGCTATTGATGTTACTTAAATCTGCGTTTATTTTATTAACACATTGATTAACATTTTCATCCTCTATATAAATTAATGCGTCGTCAGCAAAAAGTACTATTTTACCAAACTCAACCACTTTTTTATATATATATTTATATATATATATTTATACATATATATAATTTGTAACACAACCAAATTAAAAAAAAAACTCTAACAAACAACATCTAAAATAAAAAGCCCATTAATTATCTAATACTATATATAAATTAAAAAACTAAGAAAGCAATATTATATAAGAAAAACCCTAATCACAAAACACTAACAAATAATAATATCAGCTAAAAATTAAAAAATCAACTGAAAACAGGCTAAGAAATAAATCAATAAAATAAAATACTCAAATGAAATAATATGAATCTTCCAATTTGTTTTGGAAAAACTTTTAAAAAAATAATATATAAACACACATTTTATAATTAAGCAGACTAAAATAAATTTACTTAAGTTTTATAAACTAATTACAAAATACGGCTAATTAAAATACAGTTTTTCTTTTCTTCTTATTAGAATACATTTTTAGAGTGTCTGACTCCGAAATGTTGACACGCAGATTCGTTTCCGGATGGAAGGATATATTTTTAAATGCATATAAATTACAAAAAATTCCCTTTTTTCTTTTTCTTTACACCATTATTTGGCAAAGTGCAAATTATACATTATTCCGAAATTCCAAGAACTTATATATTTTTGAAAATAAATTCTAATTTAATAAAATTAACTACGTCATTCTATGGCGGGCCAACAGCTAGTATAACATATTGTAATAATTTCATAATATTAATTTAAGATTATTGAAATGCTTAATTTTACTGGAATATTTAACTTCTTATACATACTCTAGTAATTTCTGTAATTTGAAAAATTATTTAAAGTTTAAATAAATATAAATAATAATAAAAAAATTAAAAAAAAAATAAACAAAAAAATTTTTTTATATATAATTATTTTATTCAGTTTTTTACAATTTCCTTTAATGCCAAGTTTAGCATTAAAGTTTTTGCTAAGTTATCATTTTTTATAATTTCATTTTTTTATAATACTAGCTAATACCCGGTGCGCGTTGCTGCGCCTCTCAATGGAGGTTTAATTGAAGTTGATGTTACTGCAAAAAGTTAACACAAAAATTACACTCGGTTTACACATGTAAATTTTAAAATGAATGAAAGCAATCTTTTTAAAACCATTTTTCTAGGTTTTAAAAAGAATAATGTTCTAGTAATTTTTGAAACTTTCTGTAATTCAAAGCAGTACAAACTACTTTCCATATTTTGACGTAATTTACTTCCAAAAAATTTTTTTTGAACAATCGTAGGACCGACTGTTAGCAGATTCAACTCTATTTTCAAGTTGTTTCACACATATAAAATTTGAGGAAAACCGGTCAAATCGTTTCTAATTTAGAGTTAAGTAACGCAAAAATCTATTAAAAGCCACTGTGCGCCACTGGGTTAACGGAACTACACTTTCTCTTTGGGCAAAGCAGTATTACGCAAAAATGGACGTAATTTGCTTCCAACTCACTCAACAAAATTTTTTGAAGCTTTCTTTTTAGTCAAAGCAGTACTTCGCAAATTTTGACAATATTATCTTCCAAAATTATTTTGACCAACCGTCGGGCCGACATGGGTTAACAAATTCCACATCTGTTAATAGTGTCAACTCAATTCTCACAGGGGAGCACGTATACAAAATTTGAAGAAAATCGGTCAAACCGTTTTTAATTTAGAGTTAGGTATTGAAAAAACCTATAAAAAGCTGTTGGGCCCTAATGGGTTAATGCAAGTCAATAAAATTTTTTTGTGGGTTTTCTTTTTAGCCAAAGCAGAATTTCATAAAATCGGACAAAATTTAGCATTTCTGTCGGCCCGTTTATGAGTATCAAGTATTATTTTCTTCTGCACATTTTCATTTGTTATATCAGCAATGAGGATTCTTGTGAATCTAATTTGTTAAATGATGAGGGTAAATTCTTTGAATTTTTCCAAATATTTCTTCTTCTGTCATTATTGCATTTATGACACCAGGATTCAACTCTTTAAGATGTTTATTAATTCTTTTTCAGAAAAATTCTTTCTTGTTGTTATATCCCTCCTATAATTTACAAATGTTGAATATGTTTAGTAGTTCTTATTATCTTTTATTTTCAGCAGCGTGCTGGGTCTTTGGTAATGAATTGGCAAATGATTTCAGGATGAGCTGACAACGTATTGTTACCACGTTTGTTGTTACTTTTTTCGTAGTTGTCTTCCTCTAAAATCCCCTTCCTCTTTTCAGTTTGCTATTGGAGTTTTTGTTACTTAATGCATATGTTAGAGGCTGATGATCCATGAATATTATAAGTTTTTTTATCCATAGAGAAAGGTCATTAACGATGGACCACTCCTTTCGCTGTTAATAATTCGAACGATTTATCAAAATTAGGATATTTTAATATCACTTCCTCAGATAGTAGTGGATTTTTGAGCCTCATAACTGCCTTCCCCGCCTCCGTATCTAGTGTACGTCTTCCTCGGTGGTACGTCTTCCTCGATTGTGCTTTGGACATTCGTCCTCATTCCTTCTGTAATGGAAATGTTAAGGACTTCGTTATACCTGCGTAATCTTGTATAAATCTTCTGTAATATCCTGACATCCCTAAAAATTTACGTAATTCTTTCAAAGCTTTATTAGTAGGTAAACCATTTACAGCTTTCATATTTTTAAAGTTGGCTTTTATGACGCTCGCTGTTACAACGAAACCTAAAAATTAAACTTCCTGTTCCAAAAATTCACTCATAACGGCCTGGATTTTCATGTTTGCCGCTTCTAATGTCTAAAAAACATTTTCAAAGTTCACGAAATGTTCCTTTTTGTCATTAGTTTATATGATGGTATCGTGTACGTAAATATAACAGCTTCTTCCGATAAATTATCGAAGAAATCCTCTAGGGTTTAAATTAATTATTTTTATATTGTTTTCAAAGTCAATATTTTGTTAATATTAAAATTATTTTTTTATATATATATATCCTAAAAGGGTATATATAGAATAAAAAATTACTTGTTTTTTTTAAAACAATAAAAGAATAAAAAATTTTTTTGTAGGCAGGGTTTTTAGAACATACAAAACAAGTAAAGAAACAGTCAGTCGGTGCAACCGACTTAGAAATACCCTACACCTATTTGGTTCAAATTTAATGGGAAGTCCATAAATCATTTTAAAATCATAAAAGCTTTTATTAATTAATTAATTATTTTATTAATTCAAAAATTTTAAAAATTCTTATTAACTTATCTATTTAAAATATTAAACAACAAATTAAATTGAGATAAATGGAATCGTAAAATGCAATTACAAAATTACATATTTAAATCTTTTATCCAATTCAATAAAATTTTACACACATGCAGCAATTACTCTTTTTCAGGATTTTAAGCTGTAGTGCATTTACTGTTGAATGATTTAGTACCCTTGGTTAATTATTTAAATTTTCAATAACTTTTAAATTTATTCTCTTAAATTACTTATTTTTAAATATCCTATAGAATTAAACTCAAAGTTATTCGAACGAAATATTAATTTGTAATAATATAAATATAAAAGTTTATATAATTTCATGGCTTTTAATGGCTTGTTAGTAAAAACCACTAATGCTTTCATTAGCTTTTTATCATAAAATTTAATAATCAAAATATGCAATAAATGTATTTCTAAAATACAATGATAAATTTTGAACAGTTTCATATAATTAATTTTAATACAAAAATAAATTTTAAAACTTAAATATCGTACACAATTTCTTAATTATATATTACCTATGGTAATAATTCAAGAAAATATAGATATGATATAATAAAAATTAAAAAAATATGTAGTTTTTAATTTATAAAATATTTGTAATTGTACTGGAAAATCTATGGTTCCAAAAGTGGTACCGTAAAGTTCTGAATACAGTACCCCCCCGAATAAAGTACCCCGGGTACACTAATTGGAACATTTTTCCAATTACAGTACCCCGGGTACACTAATTGGATTTGATTTTTCGCTAATAAATTTCGAACTTTATATTGGAATTATGTTTTGACTGTTTTAATAAAAATTATAAATTTTTATTAAAATTTTTTATTAAAGTAATAATAAAAATTATAAATCTTAGATAAATAACTCATTTACCTACCTTATCTATTTTATCTATACTACCTTACCTTATTACAATTTTGTATTAAATAAATCTCATTATTTTATAAAGTCAATAATTTTACCAAAACAAATTTGGTAGTTAGTTATTCGTTTCACTGTTGTTCTATGTATCTCCGCTGCGGGAAAATTGGTACGCACTCTTATTATACTCAAAGGATTAAAAAAAATACCAAAAGTTAATTTGCCAAAAGACATCGATCATTGTGTTAGTTTGGGTGGTTCGATGACCACAGATTTAATGTTACGTTGGATGAAAACGTGTTTCCATAAAGAGAACAGTTTTTTTGGTATTGAAAAGTAACTTTTAATAATGGATTCTTATGGTTGCCATTTAATGGATGAAGTGACAAGAGAACTAAAGAAGCTATGCAATGCAGAGTCAATCATAATACCTCCAAAAACTACATCATTTTTACAACCATTGAGTGTTTCAATTAACTATCCATTTAAAACTTTTATGAGAGCTGCTTGGAATGATTGGCTTATAAATGGCAAAGAGGAATTTACAAAAAAAGGATACAGGAAAAAACCGACTTATAAAGATATTGTTGATTTTACATCTTCAGCTTTAAAACAAATTTCGCCAGAAATCATTGAAAGGTCATTTGAGTGTTGCGGAGTTGGAGAGTTTGGAAAAGAAAAATGTTTGGAAAAATTAAATAGTCGCCTTCAAAACATTCTTAAATCTTGCGGGGACGTACATGAATCAAATATTTCTGAAATCCAAACCGAACCAAATAATACAACTTATGAGCTGGTCGGAGTTGATGAAGCTAATGCAAACTTAGCGAATTTTGATGATGATATAGAAACTATTGATGAACGTGTAATTGGTAGTCAGACTTCTTTTGATGATGATGAATATATCAGCGAAACTTCCAGTGAAGTTGATACACAGGAGCTTTTCGAATTCGTTTAAATGGCTAATAAGTAATAGTTTAAAAAATTATTTAAAAAATTTAATCAGACTATATCTTAATAAATGTATCTAGTTTTTCTACTATTAATGAATCAATGTATATTTGCAGATTTTTATACCCTACACCTATAGAATAGGTAAAGGGGTATATTAACTTTGGTATGGTGTTTGTAACCACCTAAAGGAAGCGAGCTAGATATGGAAAAGTATATATATTTGTGATCAGCGTGACCGCCTTAGTCGATATAGCCATGTCCGTCCGTCCGTCCGTCCGTCCGTCCGTCCGTCCGTAGGCACGATAACTCAAAAAATAATGGAGCTATCTTGATGAAATTTTAACTGTAGGTTACTAGGACTGAAAGTACGGCGGGGATTGCATATGGGCGAAATCGGCCCATGGGTTCGGATTCTGGACCTTTTAATCGGTTTCAGGGCTAACGAACAAATATAAAAAATCACGATAACTCAACAACTAATGACGCTATCTTCATCAAATTTGTGCTGTAGGTTATTGGCAGCGAAACTACGGCGGTGATTACGTACGGTGAGGATTGGACAATGGGTTCGGAACTTAGAACTTTTTGATCGAATTTAGGCCAAACGAGCATAATTCCGAAACCAATGAAGATAGAACCTCCAAATTTAGTATCAGGGTGTTCCTTCCTATTTCCTAAGTATCTTGTGAATTTGGGTCCCATTGGAGTAGTGGATCGGGGACCAGCCACTCAGTTCTTAGGCCCTTAAAGCATATTTTCGAAATTAATAAAGATAGTAACTTGAAACAAATGTAGAAGCTTCCAATTTGCCACAAGGGTGTTCTTTACTATTTCTTGCGTGCCTCCCTAATTTAGGATCAATTGGAGTGGTGGTTCAAAACCTCTCTTAGACCTCCCAATGTGTAAAAGCTTATCATCGAAATTAATAAAACTAGTAACTTAAAATTAAGATAGAGCGTTCCAATTGTGTACAAGGGTTAACTAGTATTGAGAGTATGACGGGAACTGCATATGGGCAAAATCGTAACATGGTTTCGGGTCCTGGAACCCTTGAAAAGTTCAAGGACTAACAAACATATATCTTACATGAAATTTAACAGTAGGTTACTAGTAATGAAAGTACCATGGGAATTGGTTGTGGTCGAGTTTAATTTCGAAGCCAAAGAATATATTTCCTATGTCCTATGTGTCTCCGAAATCTAGACTTAATTGTAGTGGTTCAGCTATGTTCAAAGGTACTTGCTGCATTTATGTAAAATTTATTTTTATATTTAAATGAATTATATGAAAAGGTGTAAATTTTTAATTGTATTTTAGAAATACATTTATTGCATATTTTGCGTTTATAAGCTTTTCTATTAAGTATATAAACTAACCATTTAAAATAATTGCAATTTTTAAAAATTTGGATTATTAAATATATTATGCTTTGATTATCTTTTTATCACAAAATTTAATAATTAGAATTTTTTCATTTTGTAATTGAATTGGAATAAATATATTTTCATTTATTTCAAGTTTGTTTGTTTTTTAATATTTTTAAATAGATAAATTAGTAAGAATTTGTAGTATTTTTTAATAGATAGGGTAATTAGAAAATGTTTTTAGTATTATACAGTTAATTTGGTTAGCTATGTCTTACGATCAAATTAATAGCAGCTTCTATGGTGTTAAAATGACTTATGGATATGTCCTTAAATTTTAACCAAATAGGTGTAGGGTATTTCTAAGTCGGTTGCACCGACTGACTGTTTCTTTACTTGTTTTTATTATAAATAAGCTATGTATATATATTTTTTTATTTTGAATAACTAATATAGTTATTTTGTTTTGTGAATTATACTAATTGCTTTAACTTTATTTTCCATAATACATTCCCTATCATATAAGTTAATTTATTGTTTTATCTTTACTTTTCATTCTTGTGCCCAAGGCAGCCTCACCTTGGGTATATCGAGGAAAAAGGCTTAATTCACAAGAAGTAAATAAAAACAAGTTAGTTTGTTGAGAAACTATTTTATTCTGTCCTTACTAACTAATTACAGTTATATTTATATTAAAATTAATGCCGAGTAGGCATTATTACAATTTCAATTAGAATAAGTTTTTACATTGGTTCCCACGGGAAAATTAAATAAATTTTGTACAAAAATATAAAAAGCTTTAAATGAAATTTGATATTTTAATAACTAACGTTATGCGTTTTGTATTGTATTATGAAATTGTATTATTTGTATGGTGTTATAAAATTGATTGAAGTTCGTGTGTTAACTCCTCCCCTTGTTAAATTTGAACGTCCTAGTTTGGTTGTTTAACGTGTTCGATCAAGTCCTTTATGTGTTTGGCTGATAGTTTCAGTTTTCTGGATTTTACTTTGGCAACTGTGATATTGTAAGTATTTTAGGTGGATGTGTTTCTATAAAAGTGCTGGGTATTTTTGCTTGGTTGTTCTAATATGTTGTTTCGTTAACTTGAATTGAGTTCTTAAATTCCAGTAAAAATGTTCCTTTTATTATTACTTGATGATCGTCGACTATTTTAGTTTGAGGTACGTTATTGAGAAGTATCATACCATCTTTGATATGTTGAATAGGTGGTATGTGGTGTGAAGTTTCTGTTGAGCAAAGAGCTTTATTGTGGTTCAATAACTGTGTGACGCATTTTGAATAACTTGGCTGACATAAGGTTATTGAAGTCGTATTTTTACATTCTGTAAGTGGTTGTGAGTAGTTTCCGCAATTTGCCGCTTTATTTGTGTCCAGTTTGATGACAGTTCCATTTCGAATCACCGGGTACATTATCATGAAATTACAAATTTTGGTTAGCCGTGGTATTTTTAAAATATAGTGTATCAAGTTCTTATTTTGCAATATTTTTATTTTGCTTACAGTAAATAAGCTGTTAATGCTTATTGGAATATTGTCAAGATTGATTTTCATTTTAATATCATCTAAAAGAAGTGGATTTATAATATCACTTCTTGCCAGTACTATTGAAAAGGAAATAGCGTTTAAATGATTAATCACGTGATTATTTCGGTTGATAAGAAATTGTGAAAGGAGTTCTTTTTTATTTTTAGAGCGTTCGATATGGTTCTCGTTGTATTGTTGTAGTGTATTAATGTTTGCAGTAATTTCGTTTATTCTGTTTTGTAAAACGGAATTTATTTTTGTCTATAATTTCATGAAATTCTGTAAGGTTGGTTGTGTGAATGATGTAGTAGAAGTCATCGTATATCACTACTTCTCCCTGTGTTATAGCGATAAAGTGAGCTGACGTGTAGTCTAGTATCCTGGCTACGGTGAGCCGGATCAAAAAGAAAAGTAATCTGAAAAGTTAGCGAAGGTTGCTTTTATGAATCTTTTTCCCATCTATTAAAACTGTTGTGCCTAAATCTTTTTCTATTGTTTTTTCTATAAAAATCTTAGAGAATTTGTTTCCTAAACGTTTGTTCGTCCGTAGAAAGACCTTGTCGCCTGCGTTATAAGTTTTCTTATTATTATTACGATTAAGTCTATTTAAAGTTTTTTCTTGGGAATTTATAAGTTTAGTTTTTAGTTGTTCTATTTGTACTGTGGAATGTTGATAAAGTATATTGATAGGTTTTTCTTTTATGACAGAGTGGATGGAATTATTGTATTTATATGTGGATAAGAGAATTAAGTCTATGGTTTCGGTAATGTTTTGCTGTTCTTTAATACAGCGGGCAATTTCGAGTAGTGATTTAACCAATTCTAGACTGGTATGAAGTTCGCGAGTACCGGGAATAATAGAGACAGGATGGAAAGTTATTGCCGGCGTGGGTTGTAAATTTTGAATACTTATGGTCAAATTTTGAATCTGAGCCGAGAATTCTGTTCTTGTTCGTTCTATAACAGCCGATATGAGGTCTTGGAGTTGTTCTATATTAATAGACATTATAGAGAAGGTAATAGAAAAATTTTTTTTTTTTTTTTAAATAGTAATGGCAAGATTACAAATTCGGAATTACAATATATTTTGGTATTACAATTACTATAAAAATTCTTACAATATAAAATTTTAATATAATTTAATATTTTGAATAATTTTGTTTCGTTTTAATTTTATTAAAAAAAACTTGTTATTTAATTTAAAATTTGAAATTTCAAAATTTTTTCCAATAAATTTATATTTATTTTTAATTATTAATTTTTTTTATTAATTTTTAGTTTTTTAATTAAAATTTTAAATTATTTTTTTTTAAATTTTAAATTTTTTTCCTCCCACTCCTTTCTTTTTAGGTCAATGAAGTGGCAGCAAAAATCGACGGTTTCTTCGTCGATATCTATCATTTTTGGGTTTTTTTTTTTCTGTTTTTTTTTTTTTTTTTTTAATAGAAAAAATTTAATTTTAATATAATAATTTAAGAGAAAAAATTTAATTTTAATAATTTTAATGTTACAATAAGTTAAACCCACTTCTTATAGTTTTGTTTTTTCTTTTTTTTATTTTTTAATTATTATCGAGTTACCGAAAAAAAAAAATTTTTTTTTTTTTTTTTTTTTTTTAAAACAAATTTTTAAGAGTTTACCGACTCAAAAATTGTTCCCAAAATTATTCAAGAGGAAAAAAAAAATAAAAAAATCAATCTTGACTTACATTTGCATGGGTTCGTTTGGGGCCACAGTGACGAAATGGTAGTATTCCTTATATGAGGATCTGTTATAACTCCGCTTCGATGTGCTTTCTCTGGATCTTGTTGTCCTTATCTCCCTTTACCGGGATTTTTATTATTAAACTGGATGCAGTTTATCTCCCTATACCGGGATTTTATTAATTTGCACTTTTACCGCGTATTTTAATTACTTTTTTTCGCACGAGGCCCCACGTTGGGTGCCAGTTAATTTATTGTTTTATCTTTACTTTTCATTCTTGTGCCCAAGGCAGCCTCACCTTGGGTATATCGAGGAAAAAGGCTTAATTCACAAGAAGTAAATAAAAACAAGTTAGTTTGTTGAGAAACTATTTTATTCTGTCCTTACTAACTAATTACAGTTATATTTATATTAAAATTAATGCCGAGTAGGCATTATTACAATTTCAATTAGAATAAGTTTTTACATTGGTTCCCACGGGAAAATTAAATAAATTTTGTACAAAAATATAAAAAGCTTTAAATGAAATTTGATATTTTAATAACTAACGTTATGCGTTTTGTATTGTATTATGAAATTGTATTATTTGTATGGTGTTATAAAATTGATTGAAGTTCGTGTGTTAACTTATATAATTTTTTGTTGTTCCGAATAGTGTACCCGGGTATAGAAAACTAATTAGTGTACCCGGGTATACTAATTGGATTTATTATTTTTTCAGAATATTGCCATTTTCCAATTAGAGTACCCGGGTATTGTATTCAGAACTTTACGGTAGTAGAAAAGGATAAAGCCTGGTCTATAATTAAAGATGAATACAGATAAATACACTGTAGTACGATGAACTTCAAAATCGTGATCCGTGAAACTAGAAATGGAAAGTATTAACTGAGTTTTATTCACATCATTTTAAGTAAATACTAGGAAAAACTAAAAATATTAGTATTTACTATACCGAAAAAGTAAATGCTTAATATTGAGTCTTTACTTATTTTTTATTCACTTAACTTTAAGTATTTACTTAATAATCCACTAGTAGACCCATTTACTATTTTTTATTCCCTAGGCCCAATAATCCACTAGTAGAAGCAGATAGTAAAACTTTTAGCCTTTTAAAAATACAAAAGTGTTGAATAGGAAGAGAAAATAGGAAATAGTATACATATCAAATTTCATTTTTTTATATTTATTAATTTCGAATATATTATGCTTTAAGGTCTTGGGAGTAGTGGGGGTATATCAATTTCATCAAAATAGCGTAATTAGTTTCTGAGTTTTGGTGTTTTCAAGATAAACGTTTGTTAGCTTTTGAACTTTTCAAAGGTTCCAGCACCCGAAACCATGGTACGATTTCGCCCATATGCAGTCCCAGTCATACTTTCACTACTAATTAACTCTTGTACACAATTGGAACATTCTATATCAATTTTAAGTTACTATTTTTATTAATTTCGATGAT
Source organism: Dolichopus griseipennis (assembly GCA_963082915.1). Taxonomy (NCBI): domain Eukaryota; kingdom Metazoa; phylum Arthropoda; class Insecta; order Diptera; family Dolichopodidae; genus Dolichopus; species Dolichopus griseipennis. The sequence goes on along the minus strand of OY720441.1, from coordinate 202,596,736 downwards.
AAGCCTTTCAACCTTTAGAGGTCTAAGAGACTTACCTGAACCACCACTCCAATTGATCATACATTAAGGGAACACGTAGGAAATAGTAAAGAACAGCGTTGTGACAAATTCGAGGACAGTATGGGAATAGAAAGGGACACCCTGATACTGAATTTGGAGTTTCTAACTTCTTTGAATTCGGAATCACGCTCGTTTGGCCTAAATTCGATGAAAAAATTCCAGGATCCGAACCCATGGTCGGATTTCGACCATATGCAGTCCGCGCCGTTCTTTCAATACTATTGATCCCTTGTACACAATTGGAGCATTCTATGTTAATTTTAAGCTATTTTTTTTTAATAATTTCAATGATATGTTTTAAGGTCTTTAGAGCTGTGTGGGTGGTTCCCGTCTCATTACTCCAATTGGTCCTAAATTTCCAAGACTCCAAGGACATAGAAAGAGGCACACTGATACCAAATTTGAATGTTTTATCTTCATTGGTTTCGGAATTATGCTTGTTTGGCATCAAGCATAATTCAATCAAAAACTTCTAGGATCCGAACTCGTGGTTCGAACTCGTTCGTACGCAGTCCCCGCCGTGGTCTCATTACTGGTAACCTACATCATAAAATTCATGATTGTAACGCCATTAGTTGTTGAGTAATCCTTAATTTTTTTATATGTTCCTTGGTTCTTAGAACAATTAAAAGGTCCAGAATCCGAACCCTTGGGCCGATTTCGCCCATATGCAATCCCCGCCGTACTTTAAGTCCTAGCAACCTACAGTTAAAATTTCATCAAGATAGCTCCAATAGTTTTTGAGTTATCGTGCCTACGGAAGAACGAACGGACGGACATGGCTATATCGACTCAGGAAGTCACGCTGATCACAAATATATATACTTTTCCATATTTAGCTCGCTTTATTTAGGTGGTTACAAACACCATACCAAAGTTAATATACCCTTTTCCTATTTCATAGGTGTAGGGTATAAAAAGTAGTCCTTTTTAATAAATAAATTTTGTACTAACTAATTATAATTTAACTATTTGTGTTTTTTTATAAACTATTTCATAAATAAATAAAAAGTTAATAAAGTATATTTAATAAATAAAAAAAACTATAAAAATTGCTTTTGTTTTTTTTAGTTAAAACTGGTGCAGTCGGTAGTATGTGTCAAGTGAAATAAAAATAAAAAGTGGACATTTTTAGTATAAATTAATTTAAGAAAATTAATAATATAATAAAAATTTTAATAAAAACGAAACTTAATACAAATACATATATTAATATAAAATAAAAACAGGAAGAGTGTAGTAGAGTAGACTGTGTCAACTCTGGAATACCCGTATGACCGTAATATAAACATTATATCATGCGGTTAATTACTTTTGACAAAATTTCAAACATACATCTTTATTAGGTGTAGTGTAATGCTCATGTAAAATTTGAATTTGTATAGCAGCTACTCGAACCCAGTGGAGTAGGCCAACCAAATTTTAAAGTAATTTTGGCCATTACATTAAACCATAGAAAATAAGAAGTTGTATGGCAGCTACTCGAACCCACTGCAGTAGACCAACCATTTTACAGAAACTTTGGCCATTAAACTAAACTACTTTTGCCAAATTTTCAGATACCCATTCTTACTAAGTACAGAGTAATGCTCATATAAACAAGCGATGAAAAAACCAAAGGTTTTTAAAAAGCACATTTTATATAGGGTTATATATAAAATTATATAGGTTGCTTTTATGAATCTTTTTCCCATCTATTAAAACTGTTGTGCCTAAATCTTTTTCTATTGTTTTTTCTATAAAAATCTTAGAGAATTTGTTTCCTAAACGTTTGTTCGTCCGTAGAAAGACCTTGTCGCCTGCGTTATAAGTTTTCTTATTATTATTACGATTAAGTCTATTTAAAGTTTTTTCTTGGGAATTTATAAGTTTAGTTTTTAGTTGTTCTATTTGTACTGTGGAATGTTGATAAAGTATATTGATAGGTTTTTCTTTTATGACAGAGTGGATGGAATTATTGTATTTATATGTGGATAAGAGAATTAAGTCTATGGTTTCGGTAATGTTTTGCTGTTCTTTAATACAGCGGGCAATTTCAAGTAGTGATTTAACCAATTCTAGACTGGTATGAAGTTCGCGAGTACCGGGAATAATAGAGACAGGATGGAAAGTTATTGCCGGCGTGGGTTGTAAATTTTGAATACTTATGGTTAAATTTTGAATCTGAGCCGAGAATTCTGTTCTTGTTCGTTCTATAACAGCCGATATGAGGTCTTGGAGTTGTTCTATATTAATAGACATTATAGAGAAGGTAATAGAAAATTTTTTTTTTTTTTTTTTAAATAGTAATGGCAAGATTACAAATTCGGAATTACAATATATTTTGGTATTACAATTACTATAAAAATTCTTACAATATAAAATTTTAATATAATTTAATATTTTGAATAATTTTGTTTCGTTTTAATTTTATTAAAAAAAACTTGTTATTTAATTTAAAATTTGAAATTTCAAAATTTTTTCCAATAAATTTATATTTATTTTTAATTATTAATTTTTTTTATTAATTTTTAGTTTTTTAATTAAAATTTTAAATTCTTTTTTTTTAATTTTAAATTTTTTTCCTCCCACTCCTTTCTTTTTAGGTCAATGAAGTGGCAGCAAAAATCGACGGTTTCTTCGTCGATATCTATCATTTTTGGGTTTTTTTTTTTCTTTTTTTTTTTTTTTTTTTTTAATAGAAAAAATTTAATTTTAATATAATAATTTAAGAGAAAAAATTTAATTTTAATAATTTTAATGTTACAATAAGTTAAACCCACTTCTTATAGTTTTGTTTTTTCTTTTTTTTATTTTTTAATTATTATCGAGTTAACGAAAAAAAAAAATTTTTTTTTTTTTTTTTTTTTTTTTTTAAAACAAATTTTTATGAGTTTACCGACTCAAAAATTGTTCCCAAAATTATTCAAGAGGAAAAAAAAAATAAAAAAATCAATCTTGACTTACATTTGCATGGGTTCGTTTGGGGCCACAGTGACGAAATGGTAGTATTCCTTATATGAGGATCTGTTATAACTCCGCTTCGATGTGCTTTCTCTGGATCTTGTTGTCCTTATCTCCCTTTACCGGGATTTTTATTATTAAACTGGATCCAGTTTATCTCCCTATACCGGGATTTTATTAATTTGCACTTTTACCGCGTATTTTAATTACTTTTTTTCGCACGAGGCCCCACGTTGGGTGCCAGTTAATTTATTGTTTTATCTTTACTTTTCATTCTTGTGCCCAAGGCAGCCTCACCTTGGGTATATCGAGGAAAAAGGCTTAATTCACAAGAAGTAAATAAAAACAAGTTAGTTTGTTGAGAAACTATTTTATTCTGTCCTTACTAACTAATTACAGTTATATTTATATTAAAATTAATGCCGAGTAGGCATTATTACAATTTCAATTAGAATAAGTTTTTACATTGGTTCCCACGGGAAAATTAAATAAATTTTGTACAAAAATATAAAAAGCTTTAAATGAAATTTGATATTTTAATAACTAACGTTATGCGTTTTGTATTGTATTATGAAATTGTATTATTTGTATGGTGTTATAAAATTGATTGAAGTTCGTGTGTTAACTTATATAATTTTTTGTTGTTCCGAATAGTGTACCCGGGTATAGAAAACTAATTAGTGTACCCGGGTATACTAATTGGATTTATTATTTTTTCAGAATATTGCCATTTTCCAATTAGAGTACCCGGGTATTGTATTCAGAACTTTACGGTAGTAGAAAAGGATAAAGCCTGGTCTATAATTAAAGATGAATACAGATAAATACACTGTAGTACGATGAACTTCAAAATCGTGATCCGTGAAACTAGAAATGGAAAGTATTAACTGAGTTTTATTCACATCATTTTAAGTAAATACTAGGAAAAACTAAAAATATTAGTATTTACTATACCGAAAAAGTAAATGCTTAATATTGAGTCTTTACTTATTTTTTATTCACTTAACTTTAAGTATTTACTTAATAATCCACTAGTAGACCCATTTACTATTTTTTATTCCCTAGGCCCAATAATCCACTAGTAGAAGCAGATAGTAAAACTTTTAGCCTTTTAAAAATACAAAAGTGTTGAATAGGAAGAGAAAATAGGAAATAGTATACATATCAAATTTCATTTTTTTATATTTATTAATTTCGAATATATTATGCTTTAAGGTCTTGGGAGTAGTGGGGGTATATCAATTTCATCAAAATAGCGTAATTAGTTTCTGAGTTTTGGTGTTTTCAAGATAAACGTTTGTTAGCTTTTGAACTTTTCAAAGGTTCCAGCACCCGAAACCATGGTACGATTTCGCCCATATGCAGTCCCAGTCATACTTTCACTACTAATTAACTCTTGTACACAATTGGAACATTCTATATCAATTTTAAGTTACTATTTTTATTAATTTCGATGATAAGCCTTTCAACCTTTAGAGGTCTAAGAGACTTACCTGAACCACCACTCCAATTGATCATACATTAAGGGAACACGTAGGAAATAGTAAAGAACAGCGTTGTGACAAATTCGAGGACAGTATGGGAATAGAAAGGGACACCCTGATACTGAATTTGGAGTTTCTAACTTCTTTGAATTCGGAATCACGCTCGTTTGGCCTAAATTCGATGAAAAAATTCCAGGATCCGAACCCATGGTCGGATTTCGACCATATGCAGTCCGCGCCGTTCTTTCAATACTATTGATCCCTTGTACACAATTGGAGCATTCTATGTTAATTTTAAGCTATTTTTTTTTAATAATTTCAATGATATGTTTTAAGGTCTTTAGAGCTGTGTGGGTGGTTCCCGTCTCATTACTCTAATTGGTCCTAAATTTCCAAGACTCCAAGGACATAGAAAGAGGCACACTGATACCAAATTTGAATGTTTTATCTTCATTGGTTTCGGAATTATGCTTGTTTGGCCTAAATTCAATCAAAAACTTCTAGGATCCGAACTCATGGTTCGAACTCGTTCGTACGCAGTCCCCGCCGTGGTCTCATTACTGGTAACCTACATCATAAAATTCATGATTGTAACGCCATTAGTTGTTGAGTAATCCTTAATTTTTTTATATGTTCCTTGGTTCTTAGAACAATTAAAAGGTCCAGAATCCGAACCCTTGGGCCGATTTCGCCCATATGCAATCCCCGCCGTACTTTAAGTCCTAGCAACCTACAGTTAAAATTTCATCAAGATAGCTCCAATAGTTTTTGAGTTATCGTGCCTACGGAAGAACGAACGGACGGACATGGCTATATCGACTCAGGAAGTCACGCTGATCACAAATATATATACTTTTCCATATTTAGCTCGCTTTATTTAGGTGGTTACAAACACCATACCAAAGTTAATATACCCTTTCCTATTTCATAGGTGTAGGGTATAAAAAGTAGTCCTTTTTAATAAATAAATTTTGTACTAACTAATTATAATTTAACTATTTGTGTTTTTTTATAAACTATTTCATAAATAAATAAAAAGTTAATAAAGTATATTTAATAAATAAAAAAAACTATAAAAATTGCTTTTGTTTTTTTTAGTTAAAACTGGTGCAGTCGGTAGTATGTGTCAAGTGAAATAAAAATAAAAAGTGGACATTTTTAGTATAAATTAATTTAAGAAAATTAATAATATAATAAAAATTTTAATAAAAACGAAACTTAATACAAATACATATATTAATATAAAATAAAAACAGGAAGAGTGTAGTAGAGTAGACTGTGTCAACTCTGGAATACCCGTATGACCGTAATATAAACATTATATCATGCGGTTAATTACTTTTGACAAAATTTCAAACATACATCTTTATTAGGTGTAGTGTAATGCTCATGTAAAATTTGAATTTGTATAGCAGCTACTCGAACCCAGTGCAGTAGACCAACCAAATTTTGCAGTAACTTTGGCCATTAAACTAAACTACTTTTGCCAAATTTTCAGATACCCATTCTTACTAAGTACAGAGTAATGCTCATATAAACAAGCGATGAAAAAACCAAAGGTTTTTAAAAAGCACATTTTATATAGGGTTATATATAAAATTATATAGGTTGCTTTTATGAATCTTTTTCCCATCTATTAAAACTGTTGTGCCTAAATCTTTTTCTATTGTTTTTTCTATAAAAATCTTAGAGAATTTGTTTCCTAAACGTTTGTTCGTCCGTAGAAAGACCTTGTCGCCTGCGTTATAAGTTTTCTTATTATTATTACGATTAAGTCTATTTAAAGTTTTTTCTTGGGAATTTATAAGTTTAGTTTTTAGTTGTTCTATTTGTACTGTGGAATGTTGATAAAGTATATTGATAGGTTTTTCTTTTATGACAGAGTGGATGGAATTATTGTATTTATATGTGGATAAGAGAATTAAGTCTATGGTTTCGGTAATGTTTTGCTGTTCTTTAATACAGCGGGCAATTTCGAGTAGTGATTTAACCAATTCTAGACTGGTATGAAGTTCGCGAGTACCGGGAATAATAGAGACAGGATGGAAAGTTATTGCCGGCGTGGGTTGTAAATTTTGAATACTTATGGTTAAATTTTGAATCTGAGCCGAGAATTCTGTTCTTGTTCGTTCTATAACAGCCGATATGAGGTCTTGGAGTTGTTCTATACTAATAGACATTATAGAGAAGGTAATAGAAAAATTTTTTTTTTTTTTTTTAAATAGTAATGGCAAGATTACAAATTCGGAATTACAATATATTTTGGTATTACAATTACTATAAAAATTCTTACAATATAAAATTTTAATATAATTTAATATTTTGAATAATTTTGTTTCGTTTTAATTTTATTAAAAAAAACTTGTTATTTAATTTAAAATTTGAAATTTCAAAATTTTTTCCAATAAATTTATATTTATTTTTAATTATTAATTTTTTTTATTAATTTTTAGTTTTTTAATTAAAATTTTAAATTCTTTTTTTTTAATTTTAAATTTTTTTCCTCCCACTCCTTTCTTTTTAGGTCAATGAAGTGGCAGCAAAAATCGACGGTTTCTTCGTCGATATCTATCATTTTTGGGTTTTTTTTTTTCTTTTTTTTTTTTTTTTTTTTTTAATAGAAAAAATTTAATTTTAATATAATAATTTAAGAGAAAAAATTTAATTTTAATAATTTTAATGTTACAATAAGTTAAACCCACTTCTTATAGTTTTGTTTTTTCTTTTTTTTATTTTTTAATTATTATCGAGTTAACGAAAAAAAAAATTTTTTTTTTTTTTTTTTTTTTTTTTTTAAAACAAATTTTTATGAGTTTACCGACTCAAAAATTGTTCCCAAAATTATTCAAGAGGAAAAAAAAAAATAAAAAAATCAATCTTGACTTACATTTGCATGGGTTCGTTTGGGGCCACAGTGACGAAATGGTAGTATTCCTTATATGAGGATCTGTTATAACTCCGCTTCGATGTGCTTTCTCTGGATCTTGTTGTCCTTATCTCCCTTTACCGGGATTTTTATTATTAAACTGGATCCAGTTTATCTCCCTATACCGGGATTTTATTAATTTGCACTTTTACCGCGTATTTTAATTACTTTTTTTCGCACGAGGCCCCACGTTGGGTGCCAGTTAATTTATTGTTTTATCTTTACTTTTCATTCTTGTGCCCAAGGCAGCCTCACCTTGGGTATATCGAGGAAAAAGGCTTAATTCACAAGAAGTAAATAAAAACAAGTTAGTTTGTTGAGAAACTATTTTATTCTGTCCTTACTAACTAATTACAGTTATATTTATATTAAAATTAATGCCGAGTAGGCATTATTACAATTTCAATTAGAATAAGTTTTAACATTGGTTCCCACGGGAAAATTAAATAAATTTTGTACAAAAATATAAAAAGCTTTAAATGAAATTTGATATTTTAATAACTAACGTTATGCGTTTTGTATTGTATTATGAAATTGTATTATTTGTATGGTGTTATAAAATTGATTGAAGTTCGTGTGTTAACTTATATAATTTTTTGTTGTTCCGAATAGTGTACCCGGGTATAGAAAACTAATTAGTGTACCCAGGTATACTAATTGGATTTATTATTTTTTCAGAATATTGCCATTTTCCAATTAGAGTACCCGGGTATTGTATTCAGAACTTTACGGTAGTAGAAAAGGATAAAGCCTGGTCTATAATTAAAGATGAATACAGATAAATACACTGTAGTACGATGAACTTCAAAATCGTGATCCGTGAAACTAGAAATGGAAAGTATTAACTGAGTTTTATTCACATCATTTTAAGTAAATACTAGGAAAAACTAAAAATATTAGTATTTACTATACCGAAAAAGTAAATGCTTAATATTGAGTCTTTACTTATTTTTTATTCACTTAACTTTAAGTATTTACTTAATAATCCACTAGTAGACCCATTTACTATTTTTTATTCCCTAGGCCCAATAATCCACTAGTAGAAGCAGATAGTAAAACTTTTAGCCTTTTAAAAATACAAAAGTGTTGAATAGGAAGAGAAAATAGGAAATAGTATACATATCAAATTTCATTTTTTTATATTTATTAATTTCGAATATATTATGCTTTAAGGTCTTGGGAGTAGTGGGGGTATATCAATTTCATCAAAATAGCGTAATTAGTTTCTGAGTTTTGGTGTTTTCAAGATAAACGTTTGTTAGCTTTTGAACTTTTCAAAGGTTCCAGCACCCGAAACCATGGTACGATTTCGCCCATATGCAGTCCCAGTCATACTTTCACTACTAATTAACTCTTGTACACAATTGGAACATTCTATATCAATTTTAAGTTACTATTTTTATTAATTTCGATGATAAGCCTTTCAACCTTTAGAGGTCTAAGAGACTTACCTGAACCACCACTCCAATTGATCATACATTAAGGGAACACGTAGGAAATAGTAAAGAACAGCGTTGTGACAAATTCGAGGACAGTATGGGAATAGAAAGGGACACCCTGATACTGAATTTGGAGTTTCTAACTTCTTTGAATTCGGAATCACGCTCGTTTGGCCTAAATTCGATGAAAAAATTCCAGGATCCGAACCCATGATCGGATTTCGACCATATGCAGTCCGCGCCGTTCTTTCAATACTATTGATCCCTTGTACACAATTGGAGCATTCTATGTTAATTTTAAGCTATTTTTTTTTAATAATTTCAATGATATGTTTTAAGGTCTTTAGAGCTGTGTGGGTGGTTCCCGTCTCATTACTCCAATTGGTCCTAAATTTCCAAGACTCCAAGGACATAGAAAGAGGCACACTGATACCAAATTTGAATGTTTTATCTTCATTGGTTTCGGAATTATGCTTGTTTGGCATCAAGCATAATTCAATCAAAAACTTCTAGGATCCGAACTCGTGGTTCGAACTCGTTCGTACGCAGTCCCCGCCGTGGTCTCATTACTGGTAACCTACATCATAAAATTCATGATTGTAACGCCATTAGTTGTTGAGTAATCCTTAATTTTTTTATATGTTCCTTGGTTCTTAGAACAATTAAAAGGTCCAGAATCCGAACCCTTGGGCCGATTTCGCCCATATGCAATCCCCGCCGTACTTTAAGTCCTAGCAACCTACAGTTAAAATTTCATCAAGATAGCTCCAATAGTTTTTGAGTTATCGTGCCTACGGAAGAACGAACGGACGGACATGGCTATATCGACTCAGGAAGTCACGCTGATCACAAATATATATACTTTTCCATATTTAGCTCGCTTTATTTAGGTGGTTACAAACACCATACCAAAGTTAATATACCCTTTCCTATTTCATAGGTGTAGGGTATAAAAAGTAGTCCTTTTTAATAAATAAATTTTGTACTAACTAATTATAATTTAACTATTTGTGTTTTTTTATAAACTATTTCATAAATAAATAAAAAGTTAATAAAGTATATTTAATAAATAAAAAAAACTATAAAAATTGCTTTTGTTTTTTTTAGTTAAAACTGGTGCAGTCGGTAGTATGTGTCAAGTGAAATAAAAATAAAAAGTGGACATTTTTAGTATAAATTAATTTAAGAAAATTAATAATATAATAAAAATTTTAATAAAAACGAAACTTAATACAAATACATATATTAATATAAAATAAAAACAGGAAGAGTGTAGTAGAGTAGACTGTGTCAACTCTGGAATACCCGTATGACCGTAATATAAACATTATATCATGCGGTTAATTACTTTTGACAAAATTTCAAACATACATCTTTATTAGGTGTAGTGTAATGCTCATGTAAAATTTGAATTTGTATAGCAGCTACTCAAACCCAGTGCAGTAGACCAACCAAATTTTGCAGTAACTTTGGCCACTACACTAAACTATTTTTGGCTAAATTTCAGACACCCAGCTTCATTAAGTGCAGTGTAATGCTCATATAAAAGAAGGAGTTGTATGGCAGCTACTCGAACCCTCTGCAGTAGACCAACCAAATTTTGGAGAAACCTTGACCATTAAAGTTTTTTTTTTATTAAAAATATATTCAATATTTTTTGGCCTGCTTATGATAATTTATGATATTTTATTTTCTAAAATAAAACACATTCAACAAAACATTAATATTTTCTTTTTTCATAATAGAACACATCCAACAAAACATATTTAATTGATAGCGTTTGTTACTACTCATTCTAGACAAATATATTAATCTAATATATAAAGAAGAAAATTTGTTTGTATGTTTGTTTGTTTATTTGTTTGTCCAGGATTCACGTGAAAACCACTGGTCCGATTGTCACAAAATTTTAAAGGAATAATTCTGGGAGCCCGGGGGGTGACATAGGCTATGTCACATTTTTATAAGTCAACAGGTTGCGGCTCCAGAGCTGTTTTAAGCTTTTTCGTTTTTTGGATGTCGAGTCAAAACGGCTTGACCGATTGACTTGAAATTTTGCACAAATGTTCGTCTTAGCAACCGGAATTAGTTGTATAAGTTTGGTTGGAATAAATTGACCCATTTCGGCCTGGCGGGCTTTCAAAAACTTTTGTGTTTTCGATTTGTGTCCAATTTTACAGGTTGATTTTGCAGTCTAAAGAGAGGCTGGAAAAAGTTTTAGTTAAGTTCGATTAACCCGTTTTCCACGACGACGCCATGAAGTTTTCTATAAATTTTATTTTCTTATACGATTAAAAGTATTTTATTGAAAATTTTGTACCAACATTTTAATTAAAACCCACATGGTTAATTTGGTTTTGACCTGTTTGTGCGTTTTGAACAAAGATTCAATGAAAATTTCAGTTTTCTTCAAATGAAATCTAAAAATCAAAAAATCAAAAAATTCAATTTCTTATAATATATACCTACTGCTTAAAAACATAGTATTTTAAAACAATTTTTCCAAAAAATAAGCCTACATTTCTTTCATAAAGTCATAAAAAAACGAGGAAGAGCGTATTACAACTTTCAGGTGAGTACTAAACAAAATATAAGTTGAAAAGCAAATTTTTAAACCTTTTCTAAACCATCGACTATATTTTATTCAAACGTTGGCAATTCAAGAAAACTACTATTGACATAGTATAATGACATAATGGCAAATTTAGTATCCCCATTTGACCAATAGTCATTTTAATTCAGTTAACATTATTCGCCGGAAACCTAACATCCTCAACTCTATCGTGAAGGAGCACCAAATTGTTAAGAAGCACCATGTATAGAAAAATTAGAGATAATCGTTCAAACTGTTTTTTAAAGTTTTTGTTTCGCAATCGGTTAAAAGAACTTGACAAAACATTTTTTTAAGCATTCCCCTAATTCAAAGAAGTTGTACCTACTTTCAGAAATTGGACGTAATTTACTTACAAATTTTTTTTTGAACAATCGTCGGGTCGGCAGGGGTTAACATCTTCCAAGTCTGTTAGTAAATTGAACTTCATTTTCAAAGAAGAACACATATACAAAATTTGAAGTTAATCGGTTAAATCATTTCTAATATATAACAAAGCAACGAAAAAACCTATAAAAAGCTGTTGGGCCACGATGGGTTAATGGAACTCCACAAATATTTTTTTGTGGCTTCTTTTATAAGCAAAGAAGTATTTCGAAAAATTTGCTGAAACTTGCGTTTTTACAATTTGCAAGCTTCCGGGCAACGCCGGGTAAATCAGCTGGTCTAATATATAAAGAAGAAAATTTGTTTGTTTGTTTATTTGTTTGTCCAGGATTCACGTGAAAACCACTCGTTCGATTGTCACAAAATTTTAAAGGAATAATTCTGGGAGCCCAAGAGGTGACATAGGCTATGTCACATTTTTATAAGTCAACAGGTTGCAGCTCCAGAGCTGTTTTAAGCTTTTTTGTTTTTTGGATGTCGAGTCAAAACGGCTTGACCGATTGACTTAAAATTTTGCACAAATGTTCGTCTTAGCAACCGGAATTAGCTGTATAAGTTTGGTTGGAATAAATTAACCCATTTCGGCCTGGCGGGATTCCAAAAAATTTTGTGTTTGCGATTTTTGTCCAATTTTACAGGGTGGTTTCGCAGCCGAAAAGAGAGTCTGGCACAAATTTTTGTTGAGTTCGGTTAACCCGTTTAGGCACGAGGGCGCAAAGAAGCTTTTTCAATGTTTATGATGTCGAGTCAAAACCGTTTGACAAATTGACTTGAAATTTTGCACAAATGTTCGTCTTAGCAACCGCAATTAGTTGTATAAATTTAGTTGGAATAATTTAACCCATTTCGGCCTGGCGGACTTTCAAATACTTTTGTGTTTTCGATTTGTGTCCAATTTTACAGGTTGATTTTGCAGTCTAAAGAGAGGCTGCAAAAAGTTTTAGTTCAGTTCGATTAATCCGTTTTCCACGACGACGCCATGAAGTTTTCTATAAATTTTATTTTCTTATACGATTAAAAGTATTTTAATCGGGTAAATCAGCTAGTCTTCTAATATATAAAGAAGAAAATTTGTTTGTTTGTTTATTTGTTTGTCCAGGATTCACGTGAAAACCACTCGTTCGATTGTCACAAAATTTTAAAGGAATAATTCTGGAAGCCCAAGGGGGGACATAGGCTATGTCGCATTTTTATAAGTCAACAGGTTGCAGCTACAGAGCTGTTTTAAGCTTTTTTGTTTTTTGGATGTCGAGTCAAAACGGCTTGACCGATTGACTTGAAATTTTGCACAAATGTTCGTCTTAGCAACCGAAATTAGCTGTATAAGTTTGGTTGGAATAAATTAACCCATTTCGGCCTGGCGGGATTCCAAAAAATTTTGTGTTTGCGATTTGTGTCCAATTTTACTGGGTGGTTTCGCTGCCGAAAAGAGAGTCTGGCACAAATTTTTGTTGAGTTCGGTTAACCCGTTTGGGCACGAGGGCGCAAAGAAGCTTTTTCAATGTTTTTGATGTCGAGTCAAAACCGTTTGACAAATTGACTTGAAATTTTGCACAAATGCTCGTCTTAGCAACCGCAATTAGTTGTATAAATTTGGTTGGAATAATTTAACCCATTTCGGCTTGGCGGACTTTCAAAAACTTTTGTGTTTTCGATTTGTGTCCAATTTTACGGGTTGATTTTGCAGTCTAAAAGAGATGCTGTAAAAAGTTTTTGTTAAGTTCAATTAACCCGTTTTCCACGACGACGCAATATCGTTTTCTATAAATTTTATTTGCTTAAACGATTAAAAGTATTTTATTGAAAATTTTGTACCAACATTTTAATTAAAACCCACATGGTTAATTTGGTTTTGACCTGTTTGTGCGTTTTGAACAAAGATTCAATGAAAATTTCAGTTTTCTTCAAATGAAATCTAAAAATCAAAAAATTCAATTTCTTATATATACCTAATGCTTAAAAACATAGTATTTTAAAACAATTTTTCCAAAAAACAAGCCTACTTTTCTCTCATAAAATCATAAAAAAACGAGGAAGAGCGTATTACAACTTTCAGGTGAGTACTAAACAAAATATAAGTTGAAAAGCAAATTTTTAAACCTTTTCTAAACCATCGACTATATTTTATTCAAACGTTGGCAATTCAAGAAAACTACTATTGACATAGTATAATGACATAATGGCAAATTTAGTATCCCCATTTGACCAATAGTCATTTTAATTCAGTTAACATTATTCGCCGGAAACCTAACATCCGCAACTCTATCGTCAAGGAGCACCAAATTTTTAAGAAGCACCATGTATAGAAAAATTAGAGATAATCGTTCAAACTGTTTTTTAAAGTTTTTGTTTCGCAATCGGTTAAAAGAACTTGACAAAACATTTTTTTAAGCATTCCCCTAATTCAAAGAAGTTGTACCTACTTTCAGAAATTGGACGTAATTTACTTACAAATTTTTTTTTGAACAATCGTCGGGTCGGCAGGGGTTAACAACTTCCAAGTCTGTTAGTAAATTGAACTTCATTTTCAAAGAAGAACACATATACAAAATTTGAAGTTAATCGGTTAAATCATTTCTAATATATAATAAAGCAACGAAAAAACCTATAAAAAGCTGTTGGGCCACGATGGGTTAACGGAACTCCACAAATATTTTCTTGTGGCTTCATTTATAAGCAAAGTAGTATTTCAAAAAATTGGCTGAAACTTGCGTTTTTACAATTTGCAAGCTTCCGGGCAACGCCGGGTAAATCAGCTAGTCTAATATATAAAGAAGAAAATTTGTTTGTTTGTTTGTTTGTTTATTTGTTTGTCCAGGATTCACGTGAAAACCACTCGTTCGATTGTCACAAAATTTTAAAGGAATAATTCTGGGAGCCCAAGGGGTGACATAGGCTATGTCAAATTTTTATAAATCAACAGGTTGCGGCTCCAGAGCTGTTTTAAGCTTTTTTGTTTTTTGGATGTCGAGTCAAAACGGCTTTACCGATTGACTTGAAATTTTGCACAAATTTTCGTCTTAGCAACCGAAATTAGCTGTATAAGTTTGGTTGGAATAAATTAATGCATTTCGGCCTGGCGGGATTCCAAAAAATTTTGTGTTTGCGATTTTTGTCCAATTTTACAGGGTGGTTTCGCAGTCGAAAAGAGAGTCTGGCACAAATTCTTGTTGAGTTCGGTTAACCTGTTTGGGCACGAGAGCCCAATAAAGCTTTTTCAATGTTTTTGATGTCGAGTTAAAACGGTTTGACCGATTGACTTGAAATTTTGCACAAACGTTCCTCTTAGCAACCGCAATTAGTAGTATAAATTTGGTTGGAATAGTTTAACTGATTTCGGCGTGGCGGGCTTCCAAAAGTTTTTGTGTTTCCGATTTGTGTCCAATTTTACAAGGTGGTTTCGCAGTCGAAAATAGAGTCTGGCACAAATTTTTGTTGAGTTCGGTTAACCCGTTTGGGCACGAGGGCACAAAGAAGCTTTTTGAATGTTTTTGATGTCGAGTCAAAACCGTTTGACAAATTGACTTGAAATTTTGCACAAATGTTCCTCTTAGCAACCGCAATTAGTGGTATAAATTTGGTTGGAATAATTTAACCCATTTCGGCCTGGCGGACTTTCAAAAACTTTTGTGTTTTCGATTTGTGTCCAATTTTACAGGTTGATTTTGCAGTCAAAAGAGAGGCTGCAAAAAGTTTTAGTTAAGTTCGATTAACCCGTTTTCCACGACGACGCCATGAAGTTTTCTACAAATTTTATTTTCTTATACGATTAAAAGTATTTTATTGAAAATATTTGTGTATTTGTGTATTTATCTACTTTGCAGTTTTTGTTTTTTAAGAAACGATTTAAGCGTAAAATTGCAGTTTTCTTCAAATGAAATCTAAAAATCAAAAAAATTCAATTTCATATATATTATGCTTAAATACATAGTATTTTAAAGCAGTTTCTTCAAAAAAAGCCTACATTTCTCTCATAAAATCATAAACAAACGAGGAAGAGAGCAGTAGAACTTTCAGGTAAGTACAAAACAAATTATAAGTTGAAAAGCAGATTTTTAAACTTTTTCTAAACCATCGACTATATTTTATTCAAACTTTGGCAATTCAAGAAAACTTATGTTGACACAGTAGAATGTTAAAATGGCAAATTTAGTATACCCTTTTGTCCTATAGTAAAACGGGTATAGTAATACTTATATGTTAACTAGCTATTACCTGGCGCACGTTGCTCTGCCACTCAATTTAAGTTGATGTTACTAAAAAAAGTTAATATAAAAATTACACATGGTTTGCATGTTAATTTTAAAATGTAATAAAGAAATTTCTTAAAACGCACTTTTTGGAATTATTCTTGCAATTTTTCAACAAATTTATCAAATTTCACTTGAAACTTTTCATAATTATTAAATAATAATAAAACTAAA
This sequence comes from Dolichopus griseipennis, assembly GCA_963082915.1. Classification (NCBI taxonomy): domain Eukaryota; kingdom Metazoa; phylum Arthropoda; class Insecta; order Diptera; family Dolichopodidae; genus Dolichopus; species Dolichopus griseipennis. The sequence continues at coordinate 202,580,462 of OY720441.1, read as the reverse complement.
AATTTTAACTCAGTTAACATTATTCGCCGGAAACCCATTATCCTCAACTCTATCGTCATGTAGCACCAAATTGTCATGAAGCACCACATATAGAAAAGTTAGAGATAATCGTTCAAACTCTTTTGCAAACTGTTTTTTAAAGTTTTCGTTTCTCAATCGGTTAAAAGAGCTCGACAAAACATTTTTTTAAACATTCCCCTAATTCCAATAAGTCTTACCTACTTTCAAAAATTGTACGTAATTTACTTAGAAACAATCGTCGGGTTTTTGAACAATCGTCGGGTCGGCATGGGTCAACAAATTCCAAGTCTGTTAACAGAGTGAACTCCATTCTCAAAGAGGAACACATATACAAAATTTGAAGTCAATCGGTTAAATCAGTTCTAATTTATAGCAAAGCAACGAAAAAACCTTTAAAAAGCTGTTGGGCCAAAATGGGTTAACGGAAAACCACCAATATTTTTTTGAGGCTTCCTTTTTAACTAAAGTAGTACTTCAAAAAATGTGCTGAAACTAGCTTTTTTAAAATTTGCACGCTTCCGAGCAAAGCTGGGTAAATTTGCTGGTCTAATATATAAAGGAGAAAATTTGTTTGTTTGTTTGTTTGTTTATAAATCAACAGGTTGCGGTTCCAGAGCCGTTTTAAGCTTTTTCAATGTTTTTAATGTCGAGCCAAAACGGTTTAACCGATTGACTTGAAATTTTGCACAAATGTTCCTCTTAGCAACCGGAATTAGTTGTATAAATTTGGTTGGAAGAAATTAACCCATTGTGGCCTGTCGGGTTTCCAAAAATTTTGTGTTTCCGATTTCTGTCCAATTTTACCGGTTGATTTTGCAGTCCAAAAGAGAGGCTGCAAAATGTTTTAGTAAAGTTCGATTAACCCGTTTTCCACGACGACGCCATGAAGTTTTCTATATTTGCGTAAACGATTAAAAGAATTTTATTGAACATTTTGTATCAGCATTTTAATTATAAAAACCCACAGGGTTAATTTGTTTTTGACCTGTTTACGCGTTTTGCACAAAGATTCAATGAAATTTTCAAATTTTTGGTATTAACACAAGGTAACCTTTATTCCAAAAGCTCACTTAATTAATAAGACTAATTTTTTTGCTCACAAATAGTCTCAAATAGCGCAAAAACTAAATGAGATAATATTAATAATAATAAAAAATAAAGCTAATAAAGAATCCGAATAATAATATCTTTAAATTTAAATAACTTAACATTTTCCTTCTGTACAGTTTTTCGTAAGTCTTTGTTTTTTATCTACTTTGCAGTTGTTGTTTTTTAAGAAAAGATTTAGGCGTAAAATTACAGTTTTCTTCAAATAAAATCTTAAAATCAAAAAAATTGAATTTCATATTATATTATGGTTAAATACATAGTATTTTTTAGCAGTTTCTTAAAAAAAAGCCTACATTTTTTTGATAAAATCATATACAAACGAGGAAGAGCGTAGTAGAACTTTCTGGTAAGTACAAAACAAATTATAAGTTGAAAAGCAGATAATTATAGGTTAAATTTATCAAATTTCATTTGAAACTTTTCATAATTATTAAATTATGATAAAACTAAAAATTTTAATTCAGTTAACATTATTCGCCGGAAACCCATTATCCTCAACTCTATCGTCATGGAGCACCAAATTGTCATGAAGCACCACATATAGAAAAGTTAGAGATAATCGTTCAAAATCTTTTGCAAACTGTTTTTTAAAATTTATGTTTCGCAATCGGTTAAAAGAGCTGGACAAAACATTTTTTTGAATATTCCCCTAATTCAAATAAGTCTTACCTACTTTCAAAAATTGTACGTAAAAACCTATAAAAAGCTGTTGGGCCACAAAGGGTTAACGGTTCATAAATATTTTTTCGAGCCTATCTTTTTAACTAAAGTAGTACCTACTTCAAAAAACTGGCGGAAACTTGCTTTTTTACAATTTCCACGCTCCCGGGCAACGCCGGGTATATCTGCTAGTAATAAAAATAAAGTTAATAAAGAAGCCGAATAAAAATAACTTTAAATGTCAATAACGTAACATTTTCCTGCTCTACATTTTTTTGTAAGTCTTTGTTTTTTATCTACTTTGCAGTCGTTGTTTTTTAAAAAAAGTTTTCAGTGTAAAATTGCAGTATTCTTCAAATAAAATCTTAAATTCAAAAAAATGCAATTTCGTATATATTATGCTTAAATACATAGTACATATATGAAAACTATTGTTGCAAGGAAGGAGCCTACATTTCATAAAATCATAAACAATCTAGGAAGAGCGTAGTCGTACTTTCAGGTAAGTACAAAACAAAATATAAGTTTAAAAGCAGATTCTTAAACCTTTTCTAAACCATCGACTACATTTTATTCAAACGCTGGCAATTCAAGTAAACTACTATTTACTTAGTATAATGACATAACGGCAAATTTAGTATACCCTTTTGACCTCTCAATGGAGTTTTAATTTAAGTTGATGTTATTGAAAAAAGTTAACACAAGAATGGTGGGATAAACTTCCGGAGGGGTTGTGAGTTATCAAAATGACGTTATCACATAACGGTACTAAATATCTAAAAGTTTCCGAATATATAAGTTATTAGTGGCGATGGCGCCATATAGGAGGTGAAAACCTCATAGTTTTAAAATTTATTACTTAAATATGTATGTAAAAATATAATTAGAAAGGAGCTTAGAGTTAGCTACAAAATCAGAATTATTCGCTTTTTCCAGAATATTTAAAAACATATATATACACAAGAACCTGAATCAGGAGGGATTTTAGAGTTGAATTCTAAATCAGGATTACCGCTTTTTCCAGAATATTTATATGTGTGTTTGTATATACAATGTTAGAAGAGATTTTTAAGTTTGATTCTTAATCCGGAGATCCGCTTTTTCCGGAATATTTATAATATATGTGTATATGTATATCCAATATTAGAAGAGATTTTAGAGTTGAATTCTAAATCAGGATTGCTGCTTTTTCCAGAATATTTAAAAATATATATGAATATGTCAGATTCTGAATTAGAAAAGATTTTTGAGTTGGATTCAACTATTAGAGCTGGACTAATATATTCATTATTGATTTATTTGTTTCATTATTTTTAATTCTTTGATGCATCTTAATAACTCACATTTTATTATAAATAAATATACAAATAAACGTAATTAGGTATATATTTTAATTATATACTGAATAATGCTTACACATTTATGTGCATAATCTATATAATTATATTTTAGTAGTTTTTTTTCAGACACTACGTATTACGACATTCCGCTAAGTTTTGAATACAAGTACATGCTTTTAATCTTTAATTAAAATAATGAAATAAAAATATAATCCTTATCTGCTATCACAAATTTTAAACTAACTATAAAATCTGTAAAAAGCGGAAATCCTGATTTAGAATCCAACTCTAAAATCTCTTCTAATATTGGATATACATATACACTACACATATATTATAAATATTCTGGAAAAAGCGGTAATCTTGATTAAGAATCAAACTTAAAAATCTCTTCTAACATTGTAAATACAAACACACATATAAATATTCTGGGAAAAGCGGTAATCCTGATTAGGAATCAAACTTAAAAATCTCTTCTAACATTGTATATACAAACACACATATAAATATTCTGGAAAAAGCGGCAACGCTGATTTAGAATCCAACTCTAAAACATACACAAATATATTATAAATTTTCTGGAAAAACCGGAAATCCTGATTTAGAATCCAACTCTAAAATCTCTTCTAATTCAGATTCTTGTGTTTATATATGTTTATAAATCTTCTGTAAAAAGCGCATAATACCGATTTTGTAGCTAACTCTAACACCTATAATTATATTTTTACACACATATTTCAACAACAAAAATTTTAAACTACGGGGCTGCCACCTCCAAAATCCCTCAAAACAAATTACCAAAACCCAACTCAATATTGTATCCAAGTCTAAAATGCATTCTTACATTTTAAAATACATATTTCAACTGTAACACAAAACGAGAAAGATCATAGTTGCCCTTGTCAACTTTTAGATACTCGTGCATACCCACTATGGTGTATAAAATAAACAGTAATTTACTTCCCTTATACATTTAACTCATTACCCCATAATTTTGACGTAAAAAAAAAAAAAAAAATTAACAAAAAAAAAAAAAAATCACAAAACAAAAAACAAAATTTTCATTCATTGTTCCATAACTTTAGCTTAAAAAATAAAAAAAAAAAAAATTAACAAAAAAAAAAAAATCACAAAAAAAAAACAAAATTTTCATTCATTGTCCCATAACTTTGGCTTAAAAAAAAAAAAAAAAAAAACAAAAAAAAAAAAATTGGCCCACCCTCAAAGTCCGAAGGTCCGAGTGATGTCCAACTTTGCCAAGTAACTTGCCCTATTAATTTATCTGCCCAATTTTAATTTTAACCTTGTAGCTTCATTAGTTATTGAATCGAAAACTTTGTATGGCAGCCCCCCGAAAATGGGGCCCTAACATTTTGAAACTTCATATAAGTGCTCGATTCATTATATAACTAACCGTGTGTAATTTTCATCCGCGTAGTATAATTAGTTTTGAAGAAATTCATATTGGTGCAAAAAAGTTGTATGGCAGCCCCCCGAAAATGGGGCCTTAACATTTTGAAACTTCATATAAGTGCCGGAGTCATTATAAAACTAACCGTGTGTAATTTTCATCCCCGTAGTATAAATAGTTTTGAAGAAATTCATATTGGTGCAAAAAAGTTGTATGGCAGCTCCCCGAAGCCCTGGTCCGATTTTAACTAAAAACAATAGGGAACATAGAAATTGTCTAAAAATAACTTTATGTGAAATTCAAGACTCTAGTCCTTTTAGTTTTTGAGTTATCGTGCTGACACACGGACGGACGGACGGACGGACGGACAGACACACATAGCTAGATCGACTAATTTTTCAATTCTGAGCCGATACGTACCCTTGACACTATATCTAGCTCGTCTAGATCGATGCGTTACAAACGGAGGAGTAATTTTAATATACCCGATGTTCATATATGTATGCACGGGTATAAAGACAAAATAAATTTATGAAAAATTAAGTATGAAAATGTATTTTTTAATAAAATTGTTGTGTCATTTTTGAGTTTATGTTCTCTGGTGGGGCTATTTGTCAACAAAAACCATACTTATTATATACCGTTGGAAAGAGTGTCAAAAGACATTTCTATCAGTATCATAAAAAAAAGTACAGGGTGTTTTGGAAAGTTTCATACTTATAGTGATTTTTTTGAAAGTTCAAAATTTTTTTTTGTTTTAGTTTTCCACTTGAAATTGCAATATCTCAAAAATGGTAGCACCGATTCAGATTAAACAAGATGTTTATGAAAGACAATATCATGGCCTACAATATTGTAAGATGTTGGTTCCAGTTTATTGTCTAACAGAAAAAATATTTATATTTTAATAAAAATGCTACAAAATCTTAGGAAAATTTTGTAATGCATTTTTCGACCACTAAATGGCGCCATCGCCACGAATAACTTATATATTCGGAAACTTTGAGATATTTAGTACCGTTATGTGATGACGTCATCTTGATAGCTCACAACCCCTTTACGGAAGTTTATCCGAATGGTGTACATGTTAATTTTAAAATGTAATAAAGCTATTTTTTTAAAACGAGTTTTTTAAGGATTTTTTTATCAATTTTTCAAAAATTTATCAAATTTCAGTTGAAACTTTTCATTAATAAATAATAACAATCAAAATTCAGGGAGCACCAAATTGTCAAGAAGCAGAAGAAAAACTTACAGAAAAATTAGAGATAATCATTAAAAAAGTTTTGCAAACTGTTTTTGTTTCGCAATCGGTTAAAAGAACTCGAACAGAAAAGAACAGTTTTCTAAACATTCCCCTAATTCAAAGATGTTTTACCTATAGTATACTTTCGAAAGTTGGACATAATTTACTTACAAAATTTTTTTTTTGAATAATCGTAGGAATGATAAGAATATACATGTACGCATACAAAATTTACATTCAAGTAGGCAAACCGTTTCTGCTTACTCTAAAGCAATGAAAAAAACTGTAAAGTAATGAAAAAAACTGTAAAAATCTGCTCTGCCGCATTGGATTAACGGAACTCAACAAACCTGTTTTTGAAACTTTGACCAAACTATATTTCTCAAAATTGGACGTAATATCCACCCAAATTTTTTTTGGAAAAATTGTCGGGTGGGAAAGGTTAACAAATTCCAAGTCTGTTAAAAGAGTGAACTCCATTCTCAAAGAGGAACATATATTCAAAATTGGAAATCAATCGGTTAAACCATTTCTAATTTATAGCAAAGTAACGAAAAAACCAATAAAAAGCTGTTGGGCCGCAACTATGTTAACGGAACTCCACAAATAAAAATTGGCCGAAACTCGCTTTTTTGCAATTTGCACGCTCCCGGGAAACGCCGGGTAAATCTGCTAGTAGAAATTTATAATTTTAAATTTTTGTCTCGTGAAAGTATATTAAAATTAGTTAACAATATTAAATTGAATGTCACAAATCAATTTGGTGCACTAAAAAAGATTAAAAGATATTTTATTTACTTTTAAAAGTTTAAAGTTAAGTAAAGTGAAAACAAATAAACTAGAAATGAAAATACTACAATTAAAATTTACTATAAAAGTTTAAAATACAAAACAAGTAATTATATCCTTTAAATCTTTATTAAAGTAAATACTCTAATTTTTTTCTTTTCAGAATATAAATATATTTTGCTTTCTTTTAATGTTACATTATATTTATACACGTATGACTATATAGTCAAAGGGTATAATAATTTTGGTTGGTGTACTGCAGAGGGTTCGAGTAGCTGCCTGTATTGCAGCTTTTATTTGAGCATCCTTCTTTTATATGACCATTACACTACACCTAATAAAGCTTTATGTTTGAAATTTTGCGAAAAGTAATTAATGTTTATAAATAATATAATGTTTATATAACGGTCATACGGGTATCCCAGAGTTGACACAGTCTACTCTACCGCCGTCTTCCTCGTTTTGAATACTTTTGAAAATACAAAATTTTTTTATACCCGTATGACTGTATAGTCAAAGGGTATGATAAAATTGCCATTACGTTTCTTACGCAGAGAAGGAAGGGGGTAGATATAGACTCAAGTGTATGAATCGGATCAGAATCGAAAAATAAATCGATTTAGCTATGTATGTCTGTCCGTCCGTCTGCACGATAACTCAAAAACTAATGGAGCTAAGATGTTAAAATCTTCGCAAATTCGTTTCTTTGCAATAGCCGTCATCGCTATTTAAGTCCAGCCATTTTGGTCCATTCGCGGGTAGCTGCCATACAACTTCTTTTTTTATATGCGTATTACCCTGTACCTATTACAGTTGCGTGTCTGAAATTTTGCCAAAAGTAGTTTAGTTTTATAGCCAAAGTTCCTGCAAAATTTGGTTGGTCTACTGCAGTGGGTTCGAGTAGCTGGATCGGATCAGAATCGAAAAATAAATCGATTTAGCTTTGTTTTGTCCGTCCGTCCGTCTGCATGATAACTCAAAAACTAATGGAGCTAAGATCTTGAAATTTTCCCAAATTCGTTTTTTTGCAATAGCCGTCATCGCTATTTAAGTCCATCCATTGTGGTCCATGGGTTCGGGTAGCTGCCATACAACTTCTTTTTTTATATAAGTCTTACTCTGCATCTATTACAGTTGCGTGTCTGAAATTTTGCCAAAAGTAGTTTTGTTTTATAGCCAAATTTTCTGAAAAATTTGGTTGGTCTACTGCAGTGGGTTCGAGTAGCTGCCATACAAGTTCTTTTTTTTATATGAGCATTACTCTCCACCTAATGAAGCTGGGTCTCAGAAATTTTGCTAAAATGACTTTAGTGTAATGGCCGAAGTTTCGGCGAAATTTGCTTGGTCTACTGTAGAGGGTTCGAGTAGCTGCCATACAACTCCTTCTTTTATATGAGCATTACACTAAACCTAATGAAGCTGGGTGTCTGAAATTTTGCCAAAAATAGTTTAGTGTAATGGGCGAAGTTACAGCAAAATTTTGTTGGTTTACTGCAGAGGGTTCGAGTAGCTGCCGTACAACTCCTTCTTTTTATATGAGCATTATACTAAGCCTAATGAAGCTGGGTGTCTGAAATTTTGCCAAAAATAGTTTAGTGTAATGGTCGAAGTTACAGCAAAATTTGGTTGGTCTACTGCAGAGGGTTCGAGTGGCTGCCATACAACTCATTCTTTTATATGAGTATTCTACTACACTTAATAAAGCTGTATGTTTTAAATTTTGTCAAAAGTAATTAACCGGATGATATAATGTATATGTTACGGTCATACGGGTATCCCAGAGTTGACACAGTCTACTCTACTACACTCTTCCTCGTTTATTAATTAAACATTGACTTGCCTTTTTTTTTGATACGGTAAATATAACAAATTCTTAATAAAACAAAATTTTATTCATTAAGGTAGGATAAAGATATTGATGAAGGAACTGTAAGCGAATTATCTAGACTATCGAATAATGTATCATTACAAAATAGATATCTTGTTAATAACAACCAAGTTAATAATTAACAAATTTTAAGAAAGGCAAATGAGAATCCAGTTCAAGTTATCTTCTTTCTCTCTCTATTGAGCATCTAAAGTATATTGAAAAACTGCCTAACTTTAATGGAGATTTTAGTGGATATATTACACGAAGCCGGGTATACATAAAGAAACTTTGGGAATATCAATAGTAATAGGAACTGTAATAATCAAAATTATCAAAAAAAATAATACCAATACTAGTAACATTAGAAATACAAATAATATTCATAATATTAATAACAATAGGAATAGCCAACCAAATCATTTCCAAAGTAATCCAAGTAATATCAATAATAATTATAGCCAGTTTAATAATTATAATAACAACAAAAATAGACTCAATAACTATAACCATTATAGTAATAATATTAGTAGCTTTAGTCAAAATAGAAATCAGCACTCGTAAAATAGAAACAACTACAATAATACAAATAAAAGCAATATTTCCTGCCCAAATCAGGAACATCAAAATGAACAACACCAGAACGCATAGATATTAATATGGCTCCTCAAAATAATCAAGAAAAGGAACCACCATAAGCCATAAATTTTCACATAGTGGCCTCAACTAGCAGCTTCCCTATATATTAGTTGGCAGCAATACTTGATTGTCAAAATTTATTATAGATTATGGAACTACACATTCTATAACAAACCCAAATCCCTGTCAAACAAAATATATAGAAAATAATAATGTCATACTATAACGAGGAAGACTATAGTTTCCCTTGTGTACTTTTAAATACCCGTGCATACCCACTATGATGTATAAAATAAACCGTTATTTATTTCGCTTAAGCTATTATATATATATTACAAAAAAAAATTAAAAAAGTGAAATAGTTAAAAAACATTTAATTCATTATCCCATAATTTTAGCTCAAAAAAAAAAAAAAACGATAAAAAAAAAAAATAACCATTAACACAAAAAAAAAATTTTAATTCATTATCCCATTATTTTTGCTTAAAAAAAAAACAAAACAAAAAAAAAACCAAAAAAAAATTTGTGTAAATTCCAACCTCGTATTATAATTAGTTTTGAAGAAATTCATATTGGTGCAAAAAAGTTCTATGGCATCTCCCCGAAGCCTTTGCCCGATTTTAACCAAAAATAATAGGGAACCTAGAAATTGTCTAAAAATGACTTCAACTTTGACTGAATTTCAAAACTTTAGCTCTTTTAGTTTCTGAGTTATCGTGCTGACACACGGACGGACGGACGGACATACACATATAGCTAGATCGAATTTCTTTTCGATGCTGATCCGATACTAACCCTTGACACTATATCTAGCTCGTCTAGATCGATGTGTTACAAACGGAGGAGCAATATTAATATACCTAATGTCATGTATGTAAGCACGTTTATGAACCGTTCAACAAAAAATTCAAATAACTCAAAAAGCCGTTATTGCGTTATTCAAAAAATTCGGTAGTCCAGATACAAAAGCTTAATTTAACGTATTTCCATGAAATATCGAATGGTTAAATAGGAAACAAGATTTTAATAACCCTTAAGTCAAAAATAGATTACGATAAGTAATATTAATAATAAACTAGGAAGAGTGTAGTAGAGTAGACTATGTCAACTCTAGGATAACCGTATGACCGTAACATATACATTATATCATCCGGTTAAATACTTTTGGCAAAATTTAAAACATACAGCTTTATTAAGTGTAGTGGAATATTCATTAAAAAAAAGGAGTTGTATGGCAGCTCCTCGAACCCACTGCACTAGACCAACCAAATTTTGCAGAAACTTTGGCCATAAAATTAAGCTACTTTTGGCAAAATTTCAGACACGCAGCTGTAACAGGTACAGCGTAATACTCATAAAAAAAGGAGTTGTATGGCAGCTACCCGAACCCATGGACCAAAATGGCTGGATTTAAATAGCGATGACGTCTATTGCAAAAAAACGATTTTAAAAAAAAGTGTAGTGGAATATTCATTAAAAAAAAAGGAGTTGTATGGCAGCTCCTCGAACTCACTGCACTAGACCAACCAAATTTTGCAGAAACTTTGGCCATAAAATTAAGCTACTTTTGGCAAAATTTCAGACACGCAGCTGAAATAGGTACAGCGTAATACTCATAAAAAAAGGAGTTGTATGGCAGCTACCCGAACCCATTGACCAAATTGGCTGGATTTAAATAGCGATGACGGCTATTGCAAAAAGACGAATTTGCGAAAATTTCAAGATCCTAGCTCCTTTAGTTTTTGAGTTATCTTGCGGACGGATGGACGGAGGGACATACATAGCTAAATCGATTTATTTTTCGATTCTGATCCTATCCATACACTTGAGTCTATATCAACCCTCACCCCCCCCCCCCTCCTTCTCTACGTCATAAACGTAATGGCAAATTTATTGTACCCTTTGACTATATAGTCATACGTGTATAAAGAGTAAAGAACAGTCAGTCGGTGCAACCGACTTAGAAATACCCTACACCTATTTGGTTCAAATTTAATAACATATCCATAAGTCATTTTAACACCATAAAAGCTGTTATTAATTTGATCGTAAGCCATAAATTAACTTTATAATACTAAAAACATTTTCTAATTATACTATCTCTTAAAAAATATTACAAATTCTTACTAATTTATCTATTTGAAAATATTAAACAACAAAAAAACTTGAAATAAATGAAAATATATTTATTCCAATTCAATTACACAATGAAAAAATTCTAATTAATAAATTTTGTGATAAAAAGATAATCAAAGCATAATATATTCAATAATCCAAATTTTTCAAAATTGAAATTATTTTAAATGGTTAGTTTATATACCTAATAGAAAAGCTTATAAACACAAAATATGCAATAAATGTATTTCTAAAATACAATTACAAATTTAGACCTTTTCATATAATTCATTTAAATATAAAAATAAATTTTACATAAATGCAGCAAGTACTTTTGAACATAGCTGAACCACTACAATTAAGTCTAAATTTCGGAGACACATAGGAAATAGGAAATATATTCTTTGGCTTCGAAATTATACTCGTTCGGCCTCAAATTGATCAAAAGCTTCTAGAATCCGAATTCATTGACCAAACTCGACCAGAACCAATTCCCATGGTACTTTCATTACTAGTAACCTAGAGTTTAAATTTCATCAAAATACCGGCATTATTTTTTGAGTTATGGTGTTTTTAAGATATATGTTTGTTAGTCCTTGAACTTTTCAAGGCGTTCGCCTTCGCCTACGATTTCGCCCATATGCAATCCCCGTCATACTTTCAATACTAGTTAACTCTTGTACACAATTGGAACTTTCTATCTTAATTTTAAGTTACTAGATTTATTAATTTCGATGATAAGCTTTTACACATTGGGGGGTCTAAAATAGGTACTGAACCACCACTCCAATTTATACAAAATGAGAGGGACACCCAGGAAATAGCAAAGAACAACCATGTGCCAAATTTGAAGCTTCTACAGTTGTTTCAAGTTACTATCTTTATTAATTTCGAAAATATGCTTTAAGATCCTCGGAACTGAGGGGCTTGTCCCCAACCACTACTCCAATTGGGCTCAAATTTCAGGGAGACTAAAGAAATCGTTTATTCTATCCAACAAAGAGAAGGTCTTGTTTATTTAGTAGAGCAGAATTCCATAGATGGCACTGCCCCTCTCTGCGTGGTCATACTTGTTTTGAAAATTATAAAGTAGAGGCTAAAATTGATACCAATAACAAAAGTATCAAAGATGTAAAACCTATCAAAACTCAAGTAGTAAACTCTGAAAAATTTAACATTATCGAAGAACACCAACAGGAAAATATATTCGACCAAATAAGAACTGACCACCTGAATCACCAAGAGGTTTATGCACTATAAAAAGCCAAAAAACAATTTTCAAAGATCTTTTACCAAGAAAATTCTGATTTATCCTTTACAAATATTATGAAATTCGCAAGACAAAAAACATTCCCATTTTCGTAAGATCATACCGGTACCCACAAATTCATAAAGAAGAAGTTCAAAAGCAAATTTCAGAGATGTTAGAAAAAGGTATCATAATACACAGTAGTTCGTCTTACTCAGTCCCCGTGTGGATAGCCCCGAAGAAGAAGCATGCCAGTGGAAAAGCTAAGTAGCGACTCGTAATTGACAATCGTAAATTAAACTAGGTCACCATGACCACTTTCCACAAACGAAAATAATTCAATGTTGTAAAATTTTAGAAGACAATACAGATGAAGAGAAATTGGCCGAATCAATTGAGAAAGGGTATTTCAGAAACAACCATAGAGGAATCGTAGAAGTTTCTAAAGAAATGTAATTAAATTATTACCCCCTAAGCTCTATGACAGAATTACGCAGTTCATAAAAAACTGTGAAATCTATAATATAGAAAAATACTGCAGAAAACCCTTTAAACCAAACCACTCCTTCTTTTATATGAGTATTCCACAACACTTAATAATTTCTCCAAAGAAATTTTGCCAAAAGTAATTAACCGGATGATATAATGTATATGTTACGGTCATACGGTTATCCCAGAGTTGAAACAGTCTACTCTACTACACTCTCCCTCGCTTTATGTTAATTTCAGAAAATTGTGACTAACTTTATCTACTTAAACATTTAAATTTTTTAATTTATTGGACCAAAAGTACCTTATGCAAAACAATATTAAAAAATCATTATTATATCTTATTGTTTTATTTAAAATTCCTTAACCTACCTACAACCTAAATTAAAGAAAAATTTCTTTTTTTCGAAGGTAATCCAACCACCAATATTTTTATACTGTATGAGTGTAGGTCAAAGGGTATAATAAATTTACCATTACGTTTGTGACGCAGAAAAGGAGGGGTAGATATAGACTCAAGTGTATGGATCGAATTAGAATCGAAAAATAAATCGATTAAGTTATGTATGTCCGTCTGTCCGTTTGTCCGTCCGTCCCTCCGCTCGGTAACTCAAAAACTAAAAGAGCTATGATCTTGAAATTTTTGCAAATTCGTTTTTCGTCATCGATATTTAAATCCAGCAATTTTTATCCATGGGTTCAGGTACCTGCCATACAATTTCAATTTTTATATGAGCATTACTCTGTACCTATTTAAGCAGCGTGTCTGAAATTTTACCAAAAGTAGTTTAGTGTAATGGCCAAAGACACTGCACAATTTGGTTGCTCTAATGCAGAGGGTTCGAGTATCTGCCATACAACTTCTTATTTAATATGAGCATTCTCTCTTTAAGCAGCGTGTCTGAAATTTTGCCAAAAGTTGTTTAGTGTAATGGCCAAAGATACTGCACAATTTGGTTGCTCTAATGCAGAGGGTTCGAGTATCTGCCATACAACTTCTTATTTTATATGAGCATTCTCTATACCTATTGAAGTTGGGGTCTGAAATTTTGCCAAAAATAATTAAGTGTAATGGCTAAAGCTACTGCAAAATTTGGTTGGCTTATTGCAGAGGGTGCAAGTAGCTTCCAAACAACTCCTTCTTTTATATGAGCATTAAACTGTACCTATTAAAGCTGGGTATCTGAAATTTTTCCAAAAATAGTTTAGTGTAATGGTCAAAGACACTGCACAATTTGGTTGCTCTAATGCAGAGGGTTCGAGTAGATGCCATACAACTTCTTATTTGATATGAGCATTACTCTATACCTATTGAAGTTGGGTGCCTGAAATTTTGTCAAAAATAGTTAAGTGTAATGGCTAAAGCTACTGCAAAATTTGGTTGGTTTACTGCAGAGGGTTCGAGTACCTTCCATACAACTCCTTCTTTAATATGAGCATTACACTTAGTCTAATAAATAAGCTCATTAAAAATTAGTCTAATAAATTAAGTGAGCTTTTGGAATAAAGGTCAGTGAAATCTATTTTTAAAGAACACCAAATGTAAAGTAGATAAGAAATAAAGTCTAACGAAAACAAGTGATGGAAAAAAACAAAGGTCTATTACATACTGAGTTAAGTTTCAGCCAGTTTTTTGAAGTACTATTTTGGTTAAACAGAAAGCCTCAAAAAATATTTGTGGAGTTTCGTTAACCCATTGTGGCACAGCTTTTTATAGGATTTTTCGTTACTTTGCTATAAATAAGAATTGTTTTAACCGATTGACTTCAAATTTTGCATACTTGTTCCTCTTTGAAAAAGGAGTTTTCACTCTATTTTGACATGGAATTTGTTAACCAATGCACACCCAACGCTTGTTCAAAGAAAAATTTGTAAGTAAATTACGTTCAATTTTTTAAAGTAGGTAAAACTTATTTGAATTAGGAGCATGTTTAAAAAAATGTTTTGTCGAATTCTTTTAACAGATTACGAAACAAAAACTTTAAAAAATAGTTTGCAAAACAGTTTGAACGATTATCTCTAACTTTTCTATATGTGATCCTTCTTGTAAATTTAGTGCTCCTTGACGATAAAGTTGCGGATGGTTTCCGGCGAATAATGTTAACTTCATTAAAATTTTTATTTTTATTATTATTTAATAATTATAAAAAGTTTAAAGTGAAATTTGATAAATTTGTTGAAAAATTGCAAGAATAATTCTAAAAAAAGCGTTTTAAAAAATTTCTTTTTTACATTTTAAAATTAACATGTACATCATGTGTAGTTTCAACTTAAATTAAAACTCCATTGATTGGCGGGGCAACGTTAACATATGAGTATTATTATACCCGTTTGACTATAGGTCAAAAGGGTATACTAAATTTGCCATTATGCCATTATACTATTTCAATAGTAGTTTTCTTTAATTGCCAACGTTTGTATAAAATATAGTCGATGGTTTAGAAAAGGTTTAAAAATCTGCTTTTCAACTTATATGTTGTTTTGTACTTACCTGAAATTTCTTCTACGCTCTTCCTCGTTTTTTTATGATTTTATGAGAGAAATGTAGGCTTCTTTTTTGGAAAAACTGTGTAGTTAAGCATAATATATCGTCGCACGACGATTGGTTTGCCGTACGCGCCAAATTACCGATTTTAATCTTAGAGTTGATTTTTAAGTTTTCAAATATGAAAAATCTATTGCACTGATCAATTTTTCTGTATCATTTATAGTTTGCAAGATATTCAATGTCAATTTTGCCGTATATGCCACCTATTTAAAAAAAATTAGAATTGGTTTGCCGTACGTTTAACATATGACAAAAAATCAAGCACATACGGCAAAAGGTTCATATTAAATATACAAAAAAAAAAAATTGTGCTGGTTTGCCGTATGTATATAAATGATAAAAAAAATTTTTCACATGAGTTTATTTGTGCATCGGTATTGTTTGTAGTCATACGCCAAAATAGTATGGTATTGTTTACATACAATGCAAATTATGATTGTGGTGGTTTACTAGTTTACCGCATGAATACACAAATAAACATTAGATATAAAAAATAAAATAAAGTGTTCTTAGAAATTAGAATAAAGAAAATATTAAATTAGTTATGAATAAATTATTGAATGGTGAAGATGTCGTCGCCTATACCAGAAATGGAAGAAAATATTCTCAAGTACTTATATAAAATGATAAAATTTATAGAATTTTTATTTTAAATATATTATAATATTTTAACTATTTTAGCTTAATGGATGAAGTATTTAATGAAAAACCAAGTAATCAATCAAGGTGAGAGCAATTTAAAAAAAAAATATTATTTTGAATTTTGTTTCGTTTATTTTTATAATATTAATAAACTTGAACAATAATATTAATAAAAATAATTCTGATGTTGATTTTGGTAAAAAATAATAATTTTGGTGTTTTATGAATAATGTATTTAGCACCTATTATTTAAAAAAAAAAAATAATAATAATTTTTAGATAGTGACGACTCTTTGAGAGACCCTAATTGGAACGCAGACCTGCTTAGTATTCCTTCTGGTTATACATCAGGTATTTTAAAACATTACATATAATGTAAAATAAAAACCATCTAAATTGTTGAATTATATTTATAGAATGTAGAACACCAACTCCAAAGCAACCAAAAAAGAAAGTGGCTAATACATCATTATGGAAGAAAAATGTACGCAAAAATTTAAGAGAGCATGGAAAAGAATATATTAATATTAATAAAAAAAAATTCCAGGAAAGATCATTAAAACCACCGTGTAAAAATAACTGCTTTTTTCAATGTTCGAAGAATTTTACAGAAAGTGAGCGCAAGAGTATTCACAAATCTTTTTGGGAACTTACAGATGACCAAAAACAAACATTTTATAGTAAATTTGTCAAACAAGATAAAATTAAGCGACGTAGAGTAACAGATTCAATTAAAAAGAAAAATACATTCAATTACTTTCTACAAATTCATAACACTATTAAACAAGTTTGTAAATTTTTTTTTAAATACAATAGATGTTAATGAAAAAAGAATTTATTACTATTTTAAGAATCTGCATAACCAAACCACTGGTATACCACTCCCAAGAAGTAAAGGTAAAAATCCAAAAAAAAAATTTGTGAAGAACAATTAAATGAAGTTCGACGTCATATCGAAAGCTTCCCAGTAATGGATTCCCATTATTGTAGAAGTAATTCTAATGTTAAATATTTATCTTCTAATCTTTCCATATCTAAAATGTATCTATTATATAAAACAAAAGTGGATGTCCCAGTCAATACATTATGTTTCCGAAATATTTTTAACACGGAGTATAATATGTCCTTTTACAAACCACGTAAAGACCAATGTGACCGCTGTATAAAATTTAGAAATACAAAAAACCCAAACCTTCAAGAAACCACTGAATATTCAACTCACAAGAATGAAACAAAGGCGTTGAAAGCTGATAGAGACATAGATCGTAATAATATAGACCCAAACCATGTGATTATTTCTTTTGATCTGCAGTCAGTATTTAGTCTTCCAAAAGGATTTGCTTCTACGTTTTACTATACAAGAAAAGTCAATACATACAATTTAACTGCTTCTGCAAATTTCTATGATGGAACAAAAACTGTATATTGTGCTTTATGGGATGAAATAAGAAGTGGAAGATCAGGTAATGATCTTGCAAGTTCACTAATAGTAATTTTAAATAAGTTGTCGGAAGAAAACTCGGAGATTACAAGAATTACTTTATGGAGTGATTCTTGTATTCCACAAAATAAAAATTCTATAATGAGCACTGCTCTAAAAATTTTTATTACTAGCCATCCAAATTTAATAGAAGTATTCCAGAAATTTTCTGAACCTGGGCATTCTCGGATTCAGGAAATTGATTGCGTCCACAGCACAATAGACAGATACACAAAAAATATTGAAATTTTTAGTTTACTTTCCTTAATTAAAGCACTAAAACAAATAAAAATAAAAGAACAAAACTTAAAAATAATTCAAGTCAAACAAGACGATTTTCTACTTTATTCCATTGCTGCATCTAAATTATGTTATAAAAATGTTCCTTATGCAAAAATAAAATACCTTAAATACATTCCAAGTGAACCTTTTCATATTTATTTTAAAGAATCGGCATTATTTATTGATTTTAAAAAGATTAACATTTCAATGAAAACTTCTAGAAATCGCTTAGGAACGCCGAATAATTTGTTTTCTAGACCTTTAAATCAAATTGGTAAACAAATATTTCCAGATGAAAAAAGAAAAGATATAAAAACATTATTACTTTTTCTCGACATACCAGACCAAAATTATTATAAGACTTTGTTGAACTTAATAATATGAAATTACTTTACGACTTATTTTTTATTTAATTTAATAGCTTGACATTTTAAAGTCAAGTTATAACATTTTTAAAGTCAAGAAGACTGAATTTTAATTTTTTAAATCCAATATATAAAGAAGAAAATTTGTTTGTTTGTTTGTTTGTTTGTTTGTCCAGGTTTCACGTGAAAACCACTGGTCCGATTGACACCAAATTTTAGAGGAATAATTTTGGGAGTCCGGGGGGTGACATAGGCTATGTCGCATTTTTATAAGTCAGCAGGTTCCGGCTCCAGAGCCGTTTTAAGCTTTTTCGTTTTTTTGATGTCGAGTCGAAACGATTTGACCGATTCACTTGAAATTTTGCACGAATGTTCTTCTTATTACACGGAATTAATGGTATAAAACTGGTTGGAATAAATTAACCCCTTTCGGCCCGGCGGGCTTCCAAAAAATTTTGTGTTTCCGATTTGTGTCCAATTTTACAGGGTGGTTTTGCAGTCAAAAAGAGAGGCTGGCACAAATTTTTGTTGGGTTCGGTTAACCCGTTTGGGCACGAGGGCGCAATGAAGCTTTTTCAATGTTTTTGATGTCGAGCCGAAACAGTTTGACCGATTGACTTGAAATTTTGCACAAATGTTCCTCTTAGCAACCGCAATTAGTTGTATAAAGATGGTTCGAAAACAATAACCCATTTCGGGCCGCTGGGCTTCCAAAAAATTATTTGTTTCCGATTTGTGTCCAATTTTACAGGGTGGTTTTGCAGTCGAAAAGAAAGGCTGGCACAAATTTTTGTTGGGTTCGGTTAACCCGTTTAGGCATGAGGGCGCAAAGAAGCTTTTTCAATGTTTTTGATTTCGAGTCAAAACCGTTTGACCGATTGACTTGAAATTTTGCACAAATGTTCCTCTTAGCAACCGCAATTAGTTGTATAAATTTGGTTGGAATAATTTAACCCATTTCGACGTGGCGGGCTTCCAAAAAATTTTGTATTTCCGATTTGTGTCCAATTTTACAAGGTGGTTTCGCAGTCGACAATAGAGTCTGGCACAAATTTTTGTTGAGTTCGGTTAACCCGTTTAGGCATGAGGGCGCAAAGAAGCTTTTTCAATGTTTTTGATGTCGAGTCAAAACCGTTTGACAAATTGACTTGAAATTTTGCACAAATGTTCCTCTTAGCAACCGCAATTAGTTGTATAAATTTGGTTGGAATAATTATACCCATTTCGGCCTGGCGGACTTTAAAAATTTTGTGTTTTCGATTTGTGTCCAATTTTACAGGTTGATTTTGCAGTCTAAAGAGAGGCTGCAGAAAGTTTTAGTTAATTCGATTAACCCGTTTTCCACGACGACGCCATGAAGTTTTCTATAAATTTTATTTTCTTATACGATTAAAAGTATTTTATTGAAAATTTTGTACCAACATTTTAATTAAAACCCACATGGTTAATTTGGTTTTGACCTGTTTGTGCGTTTTGAACAAATATTCAATGAAATTTTCAGTTTTCTTCAAATGAAATCTAAAAATCAGAAAATTCAATTTCTTATATATAATGCTTAAAAACATAGTATTTTAAAACAGTTTTTTTCCAAAAAATAAGCCTACATTTCTCTCATCAAATCATAAAAAAACGAGGAAGAGCGTATTACAACTTTCAGGTGAGTACTAAACAAAATATAAGTTGAAAAGCAGATTTTTAAATCTTTTCTAAACCATCGACTATATTTTATTCAAACGTTGGCAATTCAAGATAACTACTATTGACATAGTATAATGACATAATGGCAAACTTAGTATCCCCATTGGACCAATAGTCATTTTAATTCAGTTAACATTATTCGCCGGGAACCTAACATCCTCAACTCTATCGTCAAGGAGCACCAAATTCTCAAGAAGCACCATGTATAGAAAAATTAGAGATAATCGTTCAAACTGTTTTTTAAAGTTTTTGTTTCGCAATCGGTTAAAAGAACTCGACAAAACATTTTTTTAAGCATTCCCCTAATTCAAAGAAGTTGTACCTACTTTCAGAAATTGGACGTAATTTACTTACAAATTTTTTTTTGAACAATCGTCGGGTCTACAAAAGGGTTAACAACTTCCAAGTCTGTTAGTAAATTGAACTTCATTTTCAAAGAAGAACAAATATACAAAATTTGAAGTTAATCTGTTAAATCATTTTTAATATATAGCAAAGCAACGAAAAAACCTATAAAAAGCTGTTGGGCCACGATGGGTTAACGGAACTCCACAAATATTTTTTTGTGGTTTCATTTATAAGCAAAGTAGTATTTCAAAAAATTGGCTGAAGCTTGCGTTTTTACAATTTGCAAGCTTCCGGGCAACGCCGGGTAAATCTGCTAGTGATTAATAATAAATAGTTTATTATGTTTTGTTGTTTTTATTAATTTTATTTATTCATTTGATATTATTATTGTTTTAATTTTATTACCTTAAATTATTTTATTTTAGATATTTTTATCGTTTGATAAACTTTATTTTAGTTGTTGTATTATTTTTAAGTTTTTTGTTATATTTTGTTATTTTATTTTAATTTATATTCATTTTTTTACAATAAATTTTGTTTAAAAAAAATACTTTTAATTTATTTGTTTTACATTAACTTATAAACAAAATCAATTTTTTTGCCGTATGTGCAACAGAACATAGAAAAAGAGCATAAACAGTTTTGTGTTGGTTTGCCGTATGTGAAAATTGGTCTTATATTCGTCTAATTCTTCCGAAAAATTAGGTCTACCAAGTTAAAATTAAGTCAAGGGTTTAAAAGTAGAAGGTTATATCTGTATAATATGCAAAAAATAAAAAATTCTATCGAGCCGATTTTGAGTAATATTAGCTCAAACTTCATTTGCGTTTTACTCAAAACTATAATTTTGCATTTACGGCAAACCAATCGTCGTGCGACGATATACGAAATTGAATTTTTTGATTCTTAGATTTTTTTAGAAAAAAAACTGCAATTTTATCTATTTTTAAAAAACAACAACTGCAAAGTAGATAAAAAACAAAGACTTACGAAAAAATGTAGAGAAGGGAAATGTTATGTTACTTAAATTTCAAGATATTATGGGTTAATTCATTCCATTTCATCCAAATTTACACAACTAATTCTGGTTGCTAAGAGGAACATTTGTGAAATAAAAAAGTATAAAAAAAATTCTACATACAATCAATATTACGCAGTACTTAAATATAAAAAATATAATTCATAAAAATATTCTATTAATAAAAGACAAAAAAAAACCTTCAATTCCAATGTATAATACAGTTATACACAATTATCACTCACTAGAACAGAAAATAAATAATATAAGACCGCACCAAAGACAAAAACAATTTCCTTATTAATGCCTTAGGTACTGGACTAAAATACTTAACCGATACAATGGATTACAATGACGAGATAATAGTCAAATCGAAATCAAAATCCTTAACGAAAAGAAGTATTGAACTAATAGCAGAAAGCAACAAACAAATCTTAATAAATAACGAAATTCTTAACCAAATCAAAAATATCACTAATCACATAAATTCCCAACAAAACCTCATAGCTCAATATTTAAACACCTTTAACGGAAATAACCAAAACATAATTCTACAGATAGAAAACTAAATTCAGTATGCGTAAAAAATCTACCAAAAAAAGTATCACATAGATTTGTTAAAAAACCATTTAGAACGAATAGAAGGTATAGATCTCACATGGAAACTAGAAATGGATTTAATTCCTGATTTTGAAAGTTTATCAGATATAACAAGTAAAGAAACAGTCAGTTGGTGCAACCGACTTAGAAATGCCCTACACCTATTTATTTGGTTCAAATTTAATGAGATATCCATAAGTCATTTTAAAACCATAAAAGCTGTTATTACATTGATCTTAATACATAGCTAACTAAATTAACTTTATAATGCTAAAAGCATTTTCTAATTACTTTATCTATTCAAAAATATTACAAATTCTTACTAATTGATCTATTTAAAAATATTAAAAAACAAAAAAACTTGAAATAAATTAAAAATTTTTTATTTAAATTCAATTACAAAAGTGAAAAAATTTGAATTATTAAATTTTGTGATAAAAAGCTGATCAAAGTCTAATATAATGTAATAATTCAAATTTTTCAAAATTGCAATTGAACGTCTGGGCAAACATTTGAAGATCTTAAATTTTTGTTTGCAATCGCTCCACAAACAATTGGAAGAATAGTAATAGAAACCTGTGAAGCTATTATTACTTTATTGAAGGTTAATATTAAAGTAAGTAAAACCATTATTAATTATATTTCAAAACTTTTATTCAGTGTAGTATAATATATTTATTCCACAAAGTTATGAAAAAATTCTTGAACATTTCCTGGCTGCTCTTGAGTTATTGGTTGGTGTTGAGTTATTGGTTGCCTTTGCGTTATTGGTTGCTGAGTTATAGGTTGTAGTTGAGTTATTGAGTGTTATTGAAGTGCTTGTTGGGGGATCCAAAACATTTTGTATATTTCTTACAGTGGTTTCTGTGAGCTGCTCCAACCCTGCTGGAAATAATACATCTGAAAAAATGTTTCGTGGTAAAAGTTTTTGTTTCTGTGATAATTCAGAGTATTGCGTTTCCTAAGACTTGGATAATATTACAGCTTTATCTGTATTATCCTTAAGGAGATCGCAAGCTAGTTTAAGTAAATTATCTTTTCCCTAATAATTCTTCTTTTCTTAAATCCTGATGTATTTTCTTGTAATACCTGTTGGTTTTCAGAAGGCTGAAAGTAGAATATATAAAAACAAACTTAATAATAATAATAATAATAATTATATGTTATAATTAAATATTTATAGCAATATATTTAATTGTATTTCAGTTACATCAAAATACAGAAGAATGGAAAGCAGAAGCTAATCTATTTAATGAATTATGGAATTTTCCTAACTGTCTAGGTTCTATAGATAGAAAACATATTAATATAACAAAACCTCCTGGTTCAGGATCTTACTATTTTAATTATAACAAGAATTTTTCATTTGTACTTATGGCATTAGTAAATGCCAAATATGAATTTCTGATGGTTGACGTTAGAGTTAATGGAAGGGCTTCAGATGGTGGTGTATATAAACAAAGAAATTTTATGAGAAACTTCAAAATGGAAACATTGAATATTCCAAATTATGAGCCTTTACCTAACTTTAATGTAGATATGCCATTCGTTTTTGTTTGCGACGATGCTTTTTCTTTAACAGAAAATACTATGGAACCATACAATCATAACACGTTGTTAAAAGAAGAAATGATTTTTAACTACAAGTTATCACGAGCTAGACGTGTTGAAGAAAACGCTCTTGGCATATTGGCTTCACGATTTAAAATTTTATTAAAAACTATCCATTTAGATCCCGATAAAGTTACAACAATAACATTGGCCTGCTGCCACTTACATAATTATCTTCGACAGAAGAAAGAGAATATTTAATTTGAAAATGGTTTTGACGTTGAAAATACCGATGAAGTTGAAATTATTCATGCAGATTGGCGCAGGGAAAATGTTTATCTCGATAATCTCAACCCTACCCAATCACGAAATTCTACTGCAAGTTCAAAGGACATAAGAAATCAATTTTCTCAATATTTTAATGGTGTAGGTGCAGTACCGTGGCAAAATAAACTCTATGAAAAAATTGCTAATAATAATTTTGAAATATAAATTCAATGTGTGCTAAATTAATTTAAAAGAAAATAAAGTATAAAAAACTTACCAAATTTGCATTTTCATTAACACTTTCTTCAATGCTAGATCGTCCTGGTTCACAATCTTTTTGATCTTCCAAAAATATTAGAAGATCAAAATACCAAAGTGAAGATTCAAAAATATCCACCACCAGCTTCTGATTTTTGACTTCTCTTTTTCCTTTTTAAATCTCTTCTCAAATTGAAGCGAAAAGTATTAATTTTCCTCACTACCATCTCCCGATCAGCATTTGGTTCTATTTCTTTTAATTTTTTAACCATGTTCTCATAAGCACTGGCTTTAAGAATTCGATTACTGTAATCGTCACTCTTTACTTTCCATAAACATGGCAAACTTTTATATAATTCTAAAAATTCACTGAAAAATTTTTTATTTTTTGCCGGCATTTTAGTAAGATGTTTACTTATTTAATTTTCTATTAAAACTGTGCAATTTAACCATACACGTTCACTTTTGCATTAAACGGTCGAAAAAATATTAAAAATTTTTGATTTCGTACAGTCAGCATGTACACTAACTCAATCAATACCATACACGCACATTTTACATGCGCAAACAGAATACTGTGCAGTTATGCATGAACGTGTATGGGCATAAGAGAGTTACCTGAACCACCACTCCAATTGTTCACATTAAGGGAACACGTAGGAAATAGTAAAGAACACCCATGTGCCAAATTTGAAGCTTCTACATTTATTTGAAGTTACTATCTTTATTAATTTCGAAAAAATGCTGTAAGGTCTTCGGAATTGTGTGATCCCCGCCCCACTACTCCAATTGATCTCAAAATTCCCTGATACCAAATTTGGAGCTTCTGTCTCCATTGATTTCGGAATTATGCTCGTTTGGCCTAAATTCGGTCAAAAAGGTCCAGAATCCAAACCCATAAGTTGATTTCGCCCATATGCAGCCCGTGCTGTACTTTAAATACCAGTTAACCCTTGAACACAATTGGAAAGTAATATCTTAATTTTAAGTTACTATTTTTAATAAATTCGCTTATGATCTTTTAAACCTTGGGAGGTCTAAGAGGGGTACTGAACCACCCCTCCAATTGATTCCAAATTAGGGGGACACGCAAGAAATAGTAAAGAACATCCTTGTGCCAAATTTGGAGCTTCTACATTTTTTCATGTTGCTATCTTTGTTGCTTTTAGATCTTCGGAAATGTGTGGCTGGTCCTTGACCCACTACTCCATATAGGGCCCATATTTCAAGGACACTAAGGAAATATGACGGGACATCCTGATACCAAATTTGGAGGTTCTATCTTCATTGGTTTTGAAATTATGCTCATTTGGTCTAAATTCGGTCAAAAAGTTTTAGGCTCTGAAACCATGCTCCAATCTCGAGCGTGAGCAATCCCCGCCGTAGTTCCATTACAAGTAACCTACAGCACAAATCTGATGAAGATAGCGACATTAGTTGTTGAGTTATCGTGACTTTTTATTATGTTCGTTAGCCCTTGAACCAATTAAAAGGTCCAGAATCCGAACCGATGGGCCGATTTCGCCCATTTAAAATCCCCGCCGTACTTTCAGTCCTAGTAACCTACAGTTAAAATTTCATCAAGATAGCTCCATTATTTTTTGAGGTATCGTGCCTGCGGACGGATGCACGGACGGACATGGCTATATTGACTCAGGAGGTCACGCTGATCACAAATATATATACTTTTCTATACCTAGCTCGCTTCCTTTAGGTGGTTACAAACACCATAGCAAGGTTAATATACCCCTTTACCAATTCTATAGGTGGTGGGTATAAAAATAGTTGTGGCCTTTTATCTAGACCACCTTATCATAATATTACAAAACCAGTTAATAATGAAAAACTATTTTCGAAAATCCAAATAGAACTGATTCCAAATAAAAATATGAAAGCTATACTAATTAACGAAAGTACGAGTATTGTTCTAATCTATATATATAAAAGCGAAAGTTTGTTTATATGTTTGCTTATTTGTTTGTTTATTTGTTTGTTTGTTTGTGTCTTATAGACTCCTAAACTGCTCAGCCGATTCTTATGAAAATAGGGGTTATAGGGATTTTTGGGTACGGAAGGAAATTGTGGGCGAAAAATTTTGCTCTAACGGACCGTCAAGTTTGGGCTGCGGTGCAAGTATTTAAACTTTTTCGTCCTAAAATGAAAACGGTTCGACCGATTGACTTTTAATTTTATATACGTGATAATCCTTGAGAATTGAGATGACACTAGTAACAGTTTTGGAATTTATTAACCAATGTCGACCCGACGGTTGGTCAAAAAAAATTTTGGGTCCAAATGTTGTCCGCTTTTACTAAGTACTGCTTTAGCTTAAAAGAAAGCATCAAAAAAACATTTTGTTGAGTTCCATTAACCCATTGCAGCCCAACAGCTTTTTATAGGTTTTTTCAATACTTTACTCTTAATTAGAAACGGTTTGACCAATCGACTTCAAATTTTGTATACGTGATGCTCCTTGAGAATTGAGTTGACACTATTAACGTATTTGGAATTTGTTAACCCATGCTGGCCGACGGTTAGCATATATCCCAACTGAAACTCCACTCAAATAAAGTGGTTAGGGAAATATTAATACATTAGAGTTTGTATTGTTCTGAAAAGATTATACTATTAATGAATAATGGTTTATTTAAGTCTAAGCTGCAATTTAGCTTAAGCTGTTGAGGTGGTTCATACTATAGCAAATTAGAACCATTAGTTATTACACAAAAGCACTGCATACGTGTTTTTTGTAAAGTTAATAGAAGAACATCTAGTTTTAGTTAATTTAAAAACCTCAATATGCTCCCGCTACATTATTTATATTTTTTCAAGGTACTTAAGATCTTCTTTCTAAAATCACGTTATTCAAATGCGAGAATGAACGTCGAATTTTTTTATTTTTGTTTCTATGATATTTTATAATTTTTCTTTTATTATTGTTTTTCTATGTTAGATCTTTATTTTGAACTCTTGCTTAACTCTTGTTAAATCATTATTTTTAACTCTTGCTATTTTTTTTTTTTTGTAAGGTTTTCAATTTACTTTTTTCAACATAAGTACATTATTTAAATTTTAATGAATTGATCCCTATCAATTTAATCAAGTTATTAAATTTTAATTTATTACAGAATGTTTCTACAATTTCACTGAGATTATATAATATAAAATGTAGTATTAGTAAAGTAAAAAAGTTCTAATTGTACATTTTAATCTAACTGAAATAAATAAAAAATAAATAAATAAATGTATTTCTAAAATACAATGATAAATTTAGAACTATTTATATAACTAATTTATATATAAATATACTAACTTTGGTATGGTGTTTGTAACCACCTAAAGGAAGCGAACTAGATATTGAAAAGTATATATGCTTGTGATCAGCGTGACCTCCTGAGTTGATATAGCCATGTCCGTCCGTCCCTAGACACGATAACTCAAAAACTAATGAAACTATCTTCATGAAATTTTAACTGTTGGATACTAGGACTTCAAATACGGCGGGGATTGCATACGGGCGAAATCGGCCCATGGGTTCAGATTCTGGACCTATTAATTGTTCTAAGAACCAAGGAACATATAAAAAAATAAGGATAACTCAACAACTAATGGCGCTACAATCATGAATTTTGTGATGTAGGCTACCAGTAAAGACACTATGGCGGGGACTGCGTACGAACGAGTTGGGACCATAAGTTCGGATCCTAGAAGTTTTTGATTGAATTTAGGCCAAACAAGCATAATTCCGAAACCAATGAAGATAAAACCTTCAAATTTGGTATCACCTCTTCCTATGTCCTTAGAGTCCCGGAAATTTAGGAGAAGTTGGTGTAGTGGGTCGGGGATCATCCACACAGTTCTGAAGACCTTAAATCATGTCATTGAAATTATTAAAAAAATAGCTTAAAATTAACATGGAACGTTCCAATTGTGTACAAGAGTTCACTAGTATTGAAAGAACGGCGCGGACTACAAATGTCTTTTGTTTTTAATTTATAAAGTATAATACATATGAATAGTTTTATACTTTATAAATTAAAAACAAAATATTTTTTTAATAAACGACGAAATTTTTTTTGTTTATAATTTTTATTACTTCATATTTATATTTTATTGAATTATTACCATAGGTGTAATTTGAGAGTATTGTTTTGAATAGGTTGTGTAATTTTTTTAAGATATTTGGAAAAATAATATAAAATTAATTATAATCATTTAAATTATAAATTTTGAAAATTTTAATTCCTGGTGAAAATATTTATTTAAAAAACATTAAAATAAGAACTTACTTACAATTTAAATTGCAAAAATAATTTAAAATTATAAAAAATAGAACTGTTTAATTTTTTATTTCTCAAGTGTAAAAATAAAGTTGCATTTTACAGTTTAGTATCTCATATAATCAATCATTAAATGTAAAAAAAAAACTATTGAGAGTATTATATACCTTAAATTGAGAATAGGGTTAGCACTAAAATAGTGTTTGCACTAATAATACTGTCATCAAAATAAGAAGAACAATAAATAAAAATAATAATAATAATTAAAATAAAAAATAAAATCATATAATAATTATAATTTTAATAATAATAATATTAATAATAAAGATATAATATTAATAAAATGTCGAAAAGTAATTGCAATACTTGTAGGAGTTCAATTCAATTGATGAGATTTTTGTGCGATGATTGTATATATACATAATATGAACATGATTTTAAAGGAAATTTAGGATGCGTTGAAAGACAAGAAAAATCTGAAAGAGTATAAGAGTGAATTTCAGAACACTTTGAAAGAAAGTCAAGATGAAATTTAAAATTTTTTAGAACAATCGCAAGATATTCGGAAAGACTTCGAAGTCTAAGACACGCTTTAGATAATTGTGATAAAAATATGATAGAAACCTGAAAAATAATTGATACTGCAGATGAAATTAAAAATCATAGGTCCAAAATTAATAACAGAGTTGAAAATATTGAAAAAACGTACATTGAAATGAAAATAAATAATCCAATTCATAAAAGTAGCTATGCAGATATACTAAGAAAAGATCCTTTGATTTTTGTTAAACCCAAACAAATGCAAACAGCTAACCTAACAAAAGCAGAATTGAAATGTCACATAAATCCAGTAGACTTATAAATAAATAAATTATCTGAAATAAAAGATGGGTCAATAGCAGATTTTTGCGATGATAATGAATCAGTTGTCTGTATCAAAAAAGAAATTCCAAAAAAATTATCAGAGATGTATGAAGTTATCACGTCAAAAAAGAGGAATCCAAAAATTCTTGTTAATGGTATGTCAGAACATTATGAAGGAATAGATATATTAAGTAAAATAAAAAACCAAAATATTTTTATATACGCTGATGATATTAAAATTTTAAGAGTATTTTAACAAAATACGAAAAATGTAGTACCATTGTAGAAGTTAATATTGAAACTTTTAAAAATATTATAAAATTAAAGAAATTAAAAATTGGTTGGAATATATGCAAAATTTTTTAAAGTTATGATGTACGAAGATGTCATAAATGTTTAGTATTTAATCATAAGGCAGATAAATGTACCGCAAAATTAAGCTGTTCAAGGTGTGGTGAAAATCATAAAGCTAATGAATGTAAGGCTGACAAAGTATAATGCATAAATTGCATAAGGGCAAATGAGTCATTTAATTTGAATATGAAGCTTTTGATAAGTTATGCCCTACATTTTAAAGAAAAATTAAGATGGAAAAGCGTAAAAATTTTTATATGGGATTCAGACCACAAATAGTTTTGTGAAAGTAATATTCTTAAGCATTCAAGGAATAACTGGAAACTTAGCTGCATTACAATATATGAATAGTTTTAATAGACTTGATTTTACTTAGCGAAACACATATTATAACAGATGATGTTCAAGAAAATGAGATTTCTTTAGAGGAATATAATATGTATAAGTGCAATTCAAATTCTAGGCATACGGGGGGATTTACAACATATGCAAAAAATACAAACACAAAAAAGTTTTGAATACAATAACAAATTATGGATTTTTCAAACAAAAATAAAATTATATCCAGAAATATGGGTTTTATCTGTATTGCATAAATCCCCTAATCAGTTTAGTTTTAGTGAAATCGCCGAAATTTTTGAAATGTGGGTGGAAGAGAATATTTGTATTTCGAACAAAAATGTTATTTGTGGAGATTTTAACGTAAATTGGCTTGCTTAAAATAATGATACGGCAAGTTTGAAAAGAATTATTGAATTATATAGTTTACAACAGGTTGTTACATTCCCAACCAAAAATATCGAAAAATACAGCAACACTTATTGACTATGTTTTAACAGGTATTGCAGAAAATAGTAGAATATCAATTGAAAACAGATTTGATTGCACAATTAGGGATCGTTAAGCTATTGGATTAAATATAAATTGTAACTCAAAAAACGAATTTAAACCAAGGGAAATAGATGTAATAAAAATAGATTTGAAAATATGCTAATAACAGAAAATATAAAGGATATTTGTCGAATAGGAAATGTCAACCTTTGTATAAATCTGTTTAAATTTAATATTGAAAGTTTGGTAAATAATTGTAAGAAGAAGATTAATATTAGACTTAAAGAGCAGGAATGGTACAATAATGAATTAAAAATACTCAAAAAAAATAAAATAGTAGCACATCAAAGAGCCGCATTAACTAATGGGACAAAAAAAGGACAAACTATAAAGAAAATAGAAACAAATATAACATAGAATTAAAAGAGCAAAAAATCCATTTATTGAAAATAAAATTAAAAGTTGTGAAGGAGCCAATAAAGCAATGTGGAGATCAATCGGAAAGTTCATAACAAAATCAAAAGAAAACCAAGATATTCAGAGCATTATTGTTAATAATAAGGAAATAAATAATTCAGTAAAAATTTCTAACGAATTAAATAAATTTTTTATTAATAGTGTTGATGAAATATCAAGAAGCATAAATTTTATTGAATATGAGAATATGATAGAAGAACGAGAAACACGATTTAAATTTAGAAATATAAACAGACATCAATTATTCGAAATAATTACAAATATGAATAAAAAACTGATTTTTTAGGAATAAATTCCAAACTGATATTAGATTGCTTTAATATAATTGGGGATGTTCTCTTATATTTCCTAATACATGGAAAGAAACGATTGTACGACCAATTCCAAAAGTTTGTCATCCTAAATATCCAAATGAGTTTAGACCGTTTTATATCAGTCCTTTATACGAAAAGATACTGGAAAAAGTAGTTCATTTACAGTTACAACATTATTTAAATGAAAATAATATTTTGTGTAAGCAAAGTGGATTTAGAGGAAAACATTCCTGTGAAACTGCATTGAACTTTGTTTTTTATGAATGGAAATTAGCAAAAGAAAATAATTTTTGCTGTTTTCTTAGACTTTAAAAGAGCTTTTGACACTGTAGACCGAAATATTTTATTAAAAAAATACCAAAAATATGCTATTGACGATATTGAGCACAAATGGTTTAACAGTTTTTTGGAAGCTAGAACACAAAAAACATGTGTGGATGGTAAATTTTCTAGTAGTGAATTGATTCAAAATGGCGTTCCACAATGTAGAATTTTGGGAGTAATAAGTTTTTTAATTCATATAAATTATATAAAATCATGCATCAAATTTTCTAAAATTATACGGTTTGCTGATGGTGCGCTAATATACATAGTTGGTAGGAATGTAGAAGATTGTTGCTGGTAATGAATGATAGAACGGAAAGTAATACTGATATAAGAATAGACAATAATACAATAGAAAGAATAAAGGTAGTTAAGTATTTAGGAGTGCAAATTGATCACAATTTAATGGTATATAAGCATACAGAGTACATATGCAATAAGATATCTCAGAAAGTTGGTTACTTAGGCAGAATACAGAATAAACTTACATTAAAAAGTGTAATAACAATATACAATACAATGATTCTTCCACCTTTCCATTACTGTGCGTTTTTGTTGTTCTTATGTAATGAAAATAAAAAAGAAAAATAACAAATCTTACAAAATAAAGCAATGAGAATCATATTAAAACGAGGCAGAAGAACGAACATAAGATTTATGCTGGGAGAGCTAAAATGGATGTCTGTACGCCAGAGACTTGACTACAAGACTCTGATATTCATTTTTAAAATAAAGAACAACATGCTTCCAGAACATTTAAGAAATCTTTAAAAATATGTTGGAGAATCAACAAATTATAATTTAAGATCGGCAAATTTATTTAGGCTTCCACTTTTCCGGAGAAATAACACTCAAAATAATTTGTTTCATAAAGGCTTACAATTATTCAATAATCTTCCAACTGCAGTTAGAAATTTAACTAATATAAACAGTTTTAAAAAAATTTGATCCAGTATTTGATTCATAATGAATTTTAAAAGATAGATAGATAATGTAGATAATCAAAATCCTTAAATTTTGTACTAATTTTCTGTATAATTTCATTGCTTATTTCAAAATTGTAAATTAAATTTTATATTGGAATATGATTTAAAAATAGTATACTATACTAATAAAATTAATAAAAAAAAAAAAAAAAAAATAATTGAAATAATACGTTGAAATAAAAAGTACGTTGTACTTGAAAATATTTTTTGCTTATTCTTATTTCACGTCTCACGACAATTTTTTATACAATGTTCTGCACTATGTTATAAGGGTGTTCAAAATTGAGGTAGAATTTTAAATTTAATAAAAAGACTTTTTTTTTGAAATATTAAATATATTTTTATTTTAATTTATTACAAATAGGTTCCTGTTAATAATGAAAAATTATGTCGACCAAGTGGCCCCCCTACTACTTCGGGAGGCTTCCAATCTTTTACCAAAATTCTGAATTACATTGTTCAATAAATATATTCTCAATGGTGAAATCTACTCGATAATGTTGTTTTTAAGCTCTTGAATTGTTGTGGGATTATTGCTGTACCCTTTCGATTTCACAAAACCCCAGAAAAAAAAATCCAATTTAAAAAAAAATTCTCAGCCATTTCCTCTACCAAATTTTGTTCGAAATTTCCTAATTACATCTTGAAAACTTTTACCATTTTGAAAAAATGTTGTAATAACAAAAACACGTTGTTCCTTCTTGTAACGTTCCATATTAACTAACCGGAATGTATTTAGAATATACCTAAACAAACCTCGTATAAATATTCCCGGTAAAAAAAAAATGGCGGCAAAATGATAGCTCAATTTTAAACACCCCTTATATGAAGAAAAGAGCAAATCAATAAACACCTGTGCAGTATATTAATCATTAAAACAAAATTTAACTTAAAGAATTAAAATAATAAATTTTTATATTGATTTTGAAATAATTTCGGATTTCAAAATCAATATTTTGGTAATATTAAAATATATGTTTTTATATATATCGCATCATGCATTCCAGTATATTGTAAGTGTACTTAGAAACTACATGAACTAAGGTGTATTTGAAAGGGTAGTATTATAACGTATCTCCTGTCAAAATTTCGGAGCGATCCGAAATGTCCCGCCATACATCGATTTTAGAAAAATTACTTACAATATTCATGCATTTTTTCCATTTCTTCATTCTTTTATATTGCAAGTTCACTTACAACTTACTAGAACGTTAATTTTAAATAAAGATATTGCAGCAAAAAAAATTTTTAATGAAGGTTTATCAATTGAAGTACGAGATAGTGATATTGAGAAATGTTTTATAAAAAAGAAAAAGCAAAAAGCTGTGAGTGACAACAACAACAATAATAAAATTAGCAACAAACCCGAGAGCAAACATATTCTCTGTATTTACTTTAAAGAAAGTGATACAAAACAAAAAATTCTGACAGAAAAACGGAGAGACAATAATAAATTAAATACGGAGATTTTGGGAGTCTTAAACAACAAAAAAAACAAAATATTTATAAATGGAGCTCTAACTAATTATTCTTTAAATTGAAGAAATTGTTTCTTAATTGCAGTCATTTTTGCTTCGATAATAAAATTCCAAATTTGGTGGGGTTCACAATTGATATCCTAGAATCCAAAAAAATGGAAGGGTGGGGACAGGAGGGGTATGAGCAGATCCATCATAAGTTTACTAAGCAAAAATTTGGGAACATTCCCTATTGAAGGACTACTAGGTCTTAAGAACTAAAACTTTTATGTTTTTATAAAACAGTAACTTATTCACCAGTGTATGTTTTCCCAAAATTAAACGTTAACATTTAAGCTTCAACATTATATTTCGCACTTGTTAATAGGGTAGTATTGATTTCATTATTATTCATAATTAATAAATTTATGAAGTAACTAAATTATAATATTATGATATATTTTTATAAATATTTCTATAAAAATAAGTGATAAAATTCTCAGTAAGAAATCCTATATAATTTTGGAAATGTGCTTTTTAAAAACCCTTGGTTTTTTTCATCACTTGTTTAATTTAATAATAGATTTGATCGATTTTGAAAGTAGTGTCAGTGAGTACTTACCCTCATCCTCCATAACATAATATTCGATACTAGTGACAGCAGTTTGAATAAAAAGGGGAAAAAAGAGTGAAAAACCCAAAAAATTGGCAAAAGAATAAAGTCAAAACATTCATTTCATTCTGAATTCATAATTCATTAAGTACAGAAATAATAAAAAAAAAAAAAATATATTTAAATATCACGTGTAGAAAAAAAAAAAGAAAATAAATTTCTTTTTATATTGAAATTGGATCTTTATTACTAAAATTAATTGAGGAAAAAAAGCAAAAATCAGCAATATTAACAGTTGTTCCAACAACTATGGATTGCCATAAATGCAGAGTGAAAATTCGAGGAGAAACTGGGGTAAAATGTGCTGGAGTATGTGGTAAAATTTACCACTGTCAACCTAAATGTTCTGGATTGGACCAGTCAACTCTAGGAATTTTAGACGTAAATTCACGTTTAAAATATATATGTGATGAATGTATAATGTACATACAAAATA
The DNA here is from genome assembly GCA_963082915.1 of Dolichopus griseipennis. Taxonomy (NCBI): domain Eukaryota; kingdom Metazoa; phylum Arthropoda; class Insecta; order Diptera; family Dolichopodidae; genus Dolichopus; species Dolichopus griseipennis. The sequence continues at coordinate 202,545,473 of OY720441.1, read as the reverse complement.
TTGATCTGGTATTACAAGAAATGGAAAGATCAGTGAAGAAGAACAATGATTATCTAGTGGTATACAAAGAGGAATTTGACCGGGCTATTAAAAATAATGAAAGGGAAATAATTGGATTATTAAAGGCGGTAGAGGAGAGATATATGGAACGGTTACAACATATTAAAACTGAACAAAAATATGAAATTGAAAAAATGAATAAATTAACGGAAGCATTCAAAATGGAAAGTGAAAAAATAAATAGCAGTATAAAAACATCAATACTCAAGAACGATGAACTGTGTACTGAATTGCAAACATATAGCAATAAAAATTTAAAAAATGAAAATGTAGGTCAAAATGTATCGTTTGTTGAAATATTAAAAAATGCAAGTGTCAGCAAAAAAACCGTGCCATCCATAAAAAAAGTTGTGCCTTTGATTGTGAAACCTAAGCAAAATCAAAAATGTGGATTTAAGTAAAAAAGTCGACCCAAAAAATCTTAAAATCAAAAATGTCGAAAATAGAAAAAAATGGTATGGTACTAATTGAAACCGAAACAAAAGAAGAACGTGAAAAAATAAAAAATTTGTTAGAACAAAAAATGGGAGATTATGAAATAAAAGTGCCAATTGAAACCAAACCAAGAGTTGAAATCATTCACATGGGAGTCAATTATAAAGAAGATGAATTAATAAACAAATTAAAGGCTCAGAATCCTATCTTAGAATATAGTGTGATGAAAGTGATAAAAATTTATGAGGCAAGGAAAACAAACCATACAAGGTATAATGCTATAGTAGAAATAGATAAGGACACTTTCCCAAAGATAATTGGAAATGAAAAGGTCTCAATTGGATGGGAGCGCTGCAAAGTCTTTGACGCTATACGGGTTCTACGCTGTTTCAAATGCAAAGGCTTTAACCATAAATCTGCGGATTGTAAAAATTATGAGATTTGTGTCAAATGTCATCAGAAGCATAAAAGTGCTGAATGTAAAAAGGATGACATCAATAAATGCATAAATTGTCTAAAAGTGAATGAGAAGCTAAAACTTGGTTTAAATGTTGATCATAATACCTTTAGTGTGATGTGTCAGGTATATCAAAAAAAGCTGAGTATTAAAAAACAAAAGATTGGATATTAGCAATTAAAGACTAATTTTACGGAAAACAACAACTTATCTAATCTTGATAATTTTGATATGAAAGAAAATGGGAATAAAACTAATAATAATAATAATAATAATAATAATGATAATAATAATAATAATGATATTAATAATAATAATAAAACTGATAACGATAGAATTGCTGATATTAGTACAACAGGGACGGTAATAAAAACTGTTAAAAAAATAATCAAACCAAAAGATGATTCATCAAATATTAAAACCAAAAATAATAGAAATCTTTTAAATTTTTTATCTTTCACAAAGAAAATACATAAAAATATCACTACTGCGAAAGAATCTATAGTTGATGTAGCTAATTCAAATAAAATTAAAAAAAGCGATTGCGTGGTTTCAAAAAATGAAGATAAAGAAAAGAATAAAACTTGCATTTCTCCAAGCAAACTCCAAATGCCAGATAACAAATATTCAAATTGGACTAAGGGAGAAACGCTCTGCCCAAACATTGAAAAAAATGTACAGGGAAATAGTAAAACATACATCGATCCATTGGTCCCTCCTATTGTTAGGCTAACAAGAAAAGCAATTGATACTGGTGATAATGTTTATGCAATTTCAAGACTAAGAGACCACAGAATTTATAACAATGTAAGGCTGTTTTTATCATATTTCTATGACAAGGATGATATTTGCTATGAAGGTGTCACTCAGACTAGTTTAAAAATACTAATTCATCAAGAGGGATTGCCAAATAACTACAAAGAACTTTCTCAACTTTATTTTATTTATCATGACAATACAGGAGTATCTAGAAAAGAAGCAATTCAAGACCTAGCTTATTACAGGAGGCATATTGATAATAAATACAGAGAATATTTGCAGAAAACAAGAGAAACTTGGCAAAATTATATGATTAGTAAACCTTGATGTTCAATACACTCTCAAATTTAAATATTGTGCATTTTAATGCCAGAAGTCTCAGAAAAAATATTACCGAAATAGAATCATTTATAAAAATTAAAAAATTTATTGACATAATTATGATTGGTGAAACTTGGATGTACTCTGATGAGGAGATATTTTTTAATATTCCTGGGTATACAGCTTTATTTAATTCAAATAATTTAAATAGAGGAGGCGGGGCTGCTATTTATGTCAAACAAAACATACAATATAAAATATTAGAAGTCATAGAACAGTTCAATACCATAATTATATCATTATGCGGTACTAGCCCAGTTATTAAACTTGCAGTTTGTTACAAAAGTCCTAGTGAAAATAATAATACATTTATATCACATTTAGAATCAATTTTTAATAGATATAAAAATATTGTTATGGTTGGCGATACTAACATTGATTTATTATCTGATACGGAGCTCTCTAGATCCTACAAAACAATGCTAGAATCTAATGCTGTAGATGTAAAGAACAATTTAAGAAAGGAAAATGCTACTAGAGTTACAGAAAGCACTTGTACAATTATTGATCATGTTCTATCAAATCTAAAAAATGAAAAGTATGATTTTAAAATTTCTACTGAAGATGTTGTTAACTTAGACCATAAAGCCATTCAAATAAGGATAAATAAAGTTATAAAAAAACGTGAGCCCATTTTCAATAAGGAACTAATTGTTACAGATATCAAAAAATACAAAACTCAAGTTAGCAGTCTACTTTTAACAAATAATTGTGATAGTGTAGTTAATCTCATGAAAATATTACAATTGACCAAAGAGAACTCCACTGAAAAAAAAGTAATAAGAATAAGAAAAAATAATGATTGGATGACTAAAGAAATAATGAACCTCATCCAAAAAAGAAATAAATTATTTAAAAACTTAAAGAAAAACCCTAACTCCCCAGAAATTCAAGCCAAATTTAAAAAATTGAAAAATAGTGTCACTAAGGAAATAAAGAGAGAAAAGATAATATATTTTAACAATAAAATCTACTTATCTGGGTCTGATCATAGAAAAATGTGGGAAGTGCTAAACAACTGTATGCTAAAAAGGTCGTCTAATTGCAGTAAAGTTATCAATGAAATAAATAACAATGGCATTAAAATATGTGATAATTTCGGTATTGCTAATACTTTTAACACGTATTTTAGTGAAATTGGAAACAAGTTGGCGGATAATATTATTGATGCAGAAAAATACACAGTAAAAAACACAATTACTGAACGATCTATTTTTCTAAGAAAAACAAATGAAATAGAAGTATTAAAAATCATTAAGCTGCTAAAAAATAGTTCACCAGGTGTTGATGGCATAACAGCATCAAATCTAAGGCATGTGTACCCAAGCTCGCTTACTTAATAAATTATTGTTTAACAATTGGTATTTATCCTGAATGTCTAAAATCAAGTATGGTTGTGCCAATATACAAATCAGGAGCAACCAATGATGTATCAAACTACAGGCCTATTACTTTAACAAGTTGCTTGGGAAAAATATTTGAAAAAATAATAAATAATAGAATACAGAAATATTATAATAGAAATAATAATAAATGAGGATTTGTACAAATATATTAATTGGCTTAAAGGCAACAAATTAAGTATAAATGCTGATAAAACTAAATTTATCACATATAAAATGAGGAATAAAGCTGATATAAATCTAAAAATATTAATAAACAATGTCCAAATTGAAAGAGTTGATACATATAAATACCTTGGTGTAATAATTGATGAAAAACTGAGATGGGAAAATCATATCAATAAAATAGCATCCAAAATTGTGCCAATGCTTGGTGCCATTAAAAGAAGTGGAATTAAGCTAAACAGGAAAGCTGCTAATAATATATATCATGCTCATATCATGTCACATATTAGGTATAATATATGTAACTGGTCCAGTTGCGCTACATGGCTGAAAGACAAGGTCAGTACTTTGATAAACAGAGCAATAAAAAATTTATACGAGTTTAGCTGGCTGACACCAACAGTCGAAATTTATAAAAAAACGGGATATTTGATGCTTCCGGAAATTATTATTATGGAAAAAGCCAAATTAATTTTTAAACTGGAAAAAGGAATTTACAGGAAGAATATTAATATTAAGAAAATAAATAGTGTACATAACTATAACACCAGAAGCCTGAACTATTTAAATCATACAAGATCTAGTACGGAGTTATCTCACAGCAGCGGATTATCCTCAGCTATAAGAATCTATAATAAGCTACCAAATGATCTTAAACAGACCTCTAACATCAAATTATTTGTTAAAAATCTGAAGTACCTACTAAAGCGGGATACCATATTGTTTGACAGCGCTATGCAGAATGAATAATTGAATTAACATAATAATAATTTAATTAATATTATATAACTTTAATAACTTATATATATAGTTACATCCACACCACCCTCTGCTGATAATTTTATACCTACTGTAACAAACAATATTGTACAAGAAAATGGAATTATCCTACAAGAACGGAAAATGCCATTTTCTCTAAATTAAATCGAATTTAAATTTTTCTTTTAATTTTACATTTTACGTTTTCTTTATTTTAAACTCACTTGAACCCAAGTGCTTTATTTCATAATCGACCAAACATTTTTTTCATTAAACAAATAAATATTTTTTAAATAACTAATTAGCTGTTCAAACATTTTTTTTTGTTAAAACTTTTAAAATTAAATTAATTTAAATTTATTGAGAAATTATCGAAAAACGCTGATAATGTAAAATCAGCATTTTTCTTTTCTTTTTATAACACACTTAAAGGTGAAATGTAAAATATTACGTAAAATCTAAATTGTATTACGTAGGTAACTAAAATTTTATACTAAGTTAAGTAAATTAGTTTAAGAAAATTTTCAGTTCTTTTTCTGACAACAAATAATAAAGTACTTGTTTTGAAAATTAAAGATTTTTTTTTGTTTTATTAACATTTTTCCAAATAAAAAATTTGAAAACATTAATGGCGCAGTCGGTAGGATCCCAAAAGTTAATATAAGGGATCAAGTGATAAAAAATTTTTTAAAGAAAAATAAAAATTTAATAATAAGAGAAAACTCTTAAAAAAAAAAAAAAAAACAAGTATAAAGGAAAAAAAAACTCAAAACACAAATAAAAATTTTAAATTTAAAACCTTTTGTATAATACAGTTTAAAATTATTTCCATAAATTTATTAATAAAATTACTAAAATAAATTACCGTAAATATAAAAATAAAATACTAAACTTATAACAACTACAACAAATAAAACAATCTAATATCTAAATAAATAAAATTTAAACCATAAAATAAAAATAAACCTATTTAAAAATAAAAAAGGAAAAACAAATAAATAAATTTCCTACTAATAATACTTATAATAATAAACCATTATACTGATACAAATAAAATAAACTTTTTGTGTAAATATACGTGAACATCATTCAACAAAATTAATACAACGAGATCAACAAAGAGATTGGAGCAGAGATATACAATGTCACTAACACAGGACCAAACAGCAACAAGTCAGCCATTGGTTTTGCAGATCGATCCAATTAAATACATCGAAAACCTGCCAACATTTAATGGAAATGGTGAGAATTTGAATACATTTTTAGAATTAGTTGAAAGTGTAATACCTATAATTTTAAAATATGACTCTTCAAGTCAAGTTATATTGTTAAATAGATTAAAAAGTAAATTAGTTGATAAGGCTAGGGAAATTATAGAGATTAACAATCATGTAGAAAATTGGGTTGAGATAAAAAATGTGCTTTTAAATAATTTCGGAGAAAAAAAATCTAGTCAGGAGTTATATGACAATTTACGAAACGTTAATTACTCTACAAATAGTGTAGATTTGTATAATAGTATGAAAAATTGTTTACGTAGGTTAAATAACAAAATCAAAAATGAAGTAAATTCTCCATATACCGTGCAAAATAATGCTAATACGGCTTTAAGGGTTTTTATGGATAAAATTCCAGAACCAATGCGTTCTATACTTTATAGTGGGAACCCCGATACTCTTGAAAAGGCTATGGATATTCTTTATGAAGGTGGATATGCTTATTTTAGTCCGTATAAGAATACTTTTCGAAATAACGGAAATCAAAATGCCCAAAAATTTAATATAATAATTATTTACAAAATTTTAGTAATTACCCTAGAAATAACAATTTTCAAAATAATATCACATATACTAACAAAAATCATAATAATATTAACAATAATAATAAAAATCACAGTAATAATAATGATCACAGATTTCAAAATACTTTTAATATTAATAATAGATACGATTCTAACAGTAGAAATAATACAAGTCAAAACAGAAGATCTTATCAAAATAATAATACCAATTTTGCAAATCGACAAATTCCTCAAAGTTCACAATCTAAACGTATGGACGTAGACCACACAACACAAGCCCATATGAATAACGAAACTGCAAACGAAATACAAAATTTTCAGTTGATTGCCTCGGAACCACAGAACAACGACTTCCTTATATAAAGATCCAATCCAAAGGAAGACCACTTAAGTATATTATAGACACTGGAGCGACAATGAGTGTTATCAATACAAAAATTTGTAATCCTATTTATAGTATAAAAATTAATCCAATTAGCGTAAAAACACTTACTAATACTACTATATGTAATACTAAAGTAAGAATTGATTGTTTTCTTGAATTTGGTTTTGACACTAAATTAGAATTCCTGGAATTACAATTTCATGACAAATTTGACGGTCTATTAGGTAATAATATTTTAATCCCCTTCATAACTGAAATTAATTATGAAAATCAAATAATCAAATTCAAATCAGGTAACGAAATTCCTTTTTTTTTCAATGAAAATGAAGAAAAACAATATTTTATTCCTTTTCCTCTCAAAGAACTTGAGATATTTCAAAATGAAATTTTTCTTGACCAAAATGAATTTAGAATAAACCATGTAGATGACGTGACAAAACAAGAACTTCTGAGTATAATAAAGAGGTTCGATAAAGCTTTCTATCATGAAGGTGATGATTTATCGTTCACTCACGCTATTAAACATAATATTAGAACTACTAACGAAATTCCAATTTACACAAAATTATATCGCTATCCTGAAATCCACCGCCAAGAAGTAAATTATCAAATTGAAGAAATGCTTCAACAAGGTATCATTAGAAAAAGTGATTCCCCTTATTCCGCACCTATATGGGTTGTCCCGAAAAAATTGGATGCATCACAAAAACAAAAGTGGCGCATCGTAATCGATTATCGGAAATTAAATAATATTACTGTTGACGACAAATATCCCATACCTAATATGGAAGATATTCTAGATAAATTAGGTCGGGCTATGTACTTCACTACGCTCGATCTTGCCAAAGGTTTTCATCAAATCGAAGTCGCACCAGAAGACATAAGGAAAACCGCATTCAGTACCTATAATGGACACTATGAATTTGTCAGGATGCCATTTGGTCTTAAAAATGCTCCTGCAACATTCCAACGTTTAATGAATTCGGTACTTAAAGAATACATAGGTAAATGTTGCTATGTATATCTAGATGATATAATTATCTTTAGTACAAGTAAAGAGGAACATTTTGACAACTTGAAAAAAATTTTAAATAAATTGAATAACGCTAACCTCAAAATACAATTGGATAAAAGTGAATTTATGAAGCAAGAAACTGAATTTCTTGGTCATATCATCACGACTAAAGGTATTAAACCTAATCCAAATAAAATAGAGGCCATAACGAAATTTCCAATACCTAAAACACAGAAACAAATTAAAAGTTTTTTAGGGTTAGTTGGGTATTACCGAAAAATTATTAAAGATTTCGCAAAAATTTCAAAGCCTTTAACAAATTGCTTAAAAAAAGGAAAACATATTAATATCACAAATCCTGAATATAAAGAAGCATTTGAAAAATTAAAACTTTTGATCATTACTGATCCAATATTGGTCTATCCTGATTTTTCAAAAAAATTTGTAGTTACTACAGATGCAAGTAATTTCGCGATTGGTGCTGTTCTATCGCAGAATAACCACCCAGTTTGTTACGCCTCACGTACACTCAACGAACATGAGTGTAAGTATTCCACAATCGAAAAGGAACTACTTGCGATTGTCTGGGCAACTAAATATTTTCGCCCATATATCTTTGGTCGCAAATTCACTATCAGAACAGATCATAGACCTTTACAATGGTTGCACAATTTGAAGGAACCTAATTCAAAATTGCAAAGATGGAAAATCAAACTAGAAGAATTTAATTTTGATATCGAATACCTTGCGGGAAAAGAAAACAAAATTGCTGACGCATTATCTAGAGTACAAATCAATGTTAATGAAATGGATATTGATGAAATACACTCTACAAATGCTGTTGCAAATTCTGTTGAAAATAGTATTGACAATGAAATAGATATTGATGAAATTCGTTCAACCGATGCTACTTTTCACTCAGCAAATGACCAATAAATTTCTATAAAACCCAAATTATTATAAAAAAAGGTTCTCCACAAAACTTCAAATTAATAAATATCCATAAGAGAAAACGGAAAATTTTTACACATCCTGATCCAAAAGAAGAATTCTTCTAAGAGATTTTTAAAAATCATATTCCTAATAAAGGTATAGTAGTGCTTTCCAAAATACATATTTGAAATATTTCTCGAAAAATAAGTTATTAAAATTAAATAAATGTTCACTCTTACTTGATGATATTTTATATCGTCTAGAATTACAAGAACTCATCATCGACCAACATGTGAAAACAAACCACAGAGGCATCAATGTCGTTTATCTAAATTTAAAAAACAAATATTATTTTCCTAAATTTAAAGAAGAAATTCAAAGAGTCATAAACAATTGTCACATTTGCAATTCTGCCAAATACGAACGTAATCCTCTAAAACTACCACTTAAAATTTCAGAAACTGCCAGTAAACCTTTAGAAATAGTTCACATGGACATTTGGTTCAAAAACAAAGGCAATCCATACCTTACTTTTATAGATAAATTTTCAAAACATGCGCAAGTTTATCCTATTAAGTCAAGGAACTGGTCTGACCTAAAAAATGGACTTATAAAATATCTTGCTTCTCTTGGTAAACCCAAAAGAATAGTTACAGATAGAGAAAAAGGTTTTAATAGTCTAAATTTTAAAAATTACTTGAGCAGTGAATAGGGTTACCATATTGTTTTTTGAAAAAAGAGTACATTTATGTTTTGTTTCAGAAGGGGGTCCCCTAGTTCCTAAAATGCAAAACTCATCGGAAAATGACCACTTTATTTTTGAAAACTGGAAAAAATAAATTAAAATATTTCAAACCGATAAAATATTTTCAGAACAAATTATTATATAACAAAATTAAAATATTTATTCAGTTCAAAAAAAAAATTATAATATAAAATAAATTATTATAACAAAATTAAAATATCTCTTTCAATCAATTAAAACAAACAAAACATTAAAATATAAAGTACTATAAGAAAATTAAAATATGTATACTTATTCCATTGATACATAACAAACAAAACATTTATACAGCTTTTTCAATAACCTTAAAACTACTTATTTTTTAAATATTATAATAAAATAAAATTATATTTTATGATTAATCACAATACAGGTTTGTACTTTTTGCTACTTCTCACAGCAGCTAATATATCTTTGTTGGTAAGGCAATAATCATAAAATTGATCACATGTTAAGTCTTTGTAATTAAATTAAACCATAATTAAATTTTTAACTGATTCTGGTAACAGTCTATTTCTATCGTTAGTCCATTGCGCATTCATTAGACTAAAAACTCTTTCGGCAACAGCATTATGTGCCGGTATAGCGAAAAAAAAACTACAAATTTTTAAAAATTCTGAGGATGTGCTGTCAGTTCTACATTTGAAATATTTTATCCATTTTTCATCCAATAACAAATTCGAAAATTCTGTATTATTTGCCATTTCTTTTACAAAATCTTTTAAATTAATACTTTGGTCAAATAATAAACAGTCGTCGATTTGAACGTCGTTTTCTTTCAGATACCGAACTGATTCTTCGATCATGTTCCAAGATGGTTCCACTTTTAATCTCATCCATTCAAATATTTTAAATTGCTCAAAAGGGCTCGTCCATTTAGTTAAATATGATATACCACGTTCGTAAACATTTAAAAATTCATATTTTATTGTTCTACTTCTTGCGTTTTCTTCGTTATTCCTTATTATTTCTTTAACTTTTAATGGTAAGAACTCATTTGTTTTTCTTTCAATTAATATTTTTGAAATCTCACTTAAAATTAAGCTTATTTCTAACAAAGAATTTTTGTCTCTTTCCATTGCCTCCATTCTACTATGAAAAATTAACATTAAAGAATGAGCGAACCATAAGTAGCTCTCATTCAATGAATTTTCAAAAAAGTTTTTAAGGCATAATGGAGGCTGTTCCTCTGATAGAAAAAAAGATCGTAACGCAGGAAACATTTGAAGTAGCCTGTTGATTACTGGAAATAAAGATAGCCACCTTGTCTTAGAAGGAAATAAAAGTTTTCTGTACTCAATTTCAACAAACGTACAGAATTCTTTGAGAGCTTCTGTTCGTACGGTATAAATAGAGAAAAAGTTGTAGATTTTCAAGACAATCGATTCAACATCTAAAGTTAAACCGTCGAGAGCGTGGTGTACGCAATTGTTCAATAAATGCACTGGGCATCCAATTCCAATCAGCGGTTTTTTTAAATGTTTTTCAAACCTACGGTAAACATTGTTTGAACCTCTACGATCCACTCCACCAAAATTTGTGTTACAGTTATCACCTGTAAACGCTATACATTTATTTATTAAATTTGAATTTTCCAACGTATTTATTAATAAATCGCATATCGTCTCGGACTTCTCATCAGTCACCGATTTAAAGTCCAATAAACAATGTGTTGTTCCAAACTCTTTAGAAAAATATTGAACTAAAATCGGGAACATTTTGATGGCACCGTGGTTTGATCCATCTGTACAAACTCCAACATATTTAATTGTACCTTCGCTTGCCTTTTGGAGCGCATTTTCTAATGATTTTGGTGCTAAGACCATATTAACGATAGCTTCCGTTTTTGTTCTTGCTGACGAATACTTTGTGGCTACTTCTGAGTCTGAAAATATTCGCCTATATAATTTTGTAGAACAATCACATGATTTATAACTTTGGTGATGTTTTACGGTGTGAAATGCCATCGTTGCTTCGAAAGCTAGAATTTTCATTTCTAGTTTGCAGTTTTTTTGAACAAAATAAGCATTCAAGTCTTTTGTGGTACTGGTAGATTGGATGCTTGATTTATGCTTTGTGGATTGCAAATGCTGGTCCAAATCTGCTTTCCCCTTGTTGCTAATCGAAACCGTTTTGTTGCAAGCTTCACATGTAACTTCGAAATCAATTTTAGTTCTTTTGAACATTGGATATTTTGTTTCGAGATCCTTGCTAAATTTGCATTTTCTTCTTGACATTGTGATTTTTTTTACAGAGTTAATTTGGCTAAAAATTAATCATATTTTAATTAAGTAAATTTAAATAACTCTTAATTTAAATTGTAAATTAATAATTCTTACCAAGTCCAAACAAAACAAACACGCACATCAACGCAGTTCAGCACAAATTAATTTTTATGACTTTTGACAGAACAGAATAAAATTTCTAAACAAACGTTTTATACGAAAAATCTGTCAAAGTTTTGTTACTAAAATTGTGCCGCAAACAGAATGAAAGCGGAAACAGAATGAAAATGTAATTAAAAAAAAAAGAGTACAAAAGAGGACAATTACGAAAAAGTAAAGAGTACAAAAGTGCAGACCACAAAAAGAGTACTTGTACTCTTAAAAGAGTACGAATGGTAACCCTAGCAGTGAAGGAATTGAAATCCACTTTACTACTCCAAACAATCACAATAGCAATGCGGATATAGAAAGATTCCACAATACGCTAAATGAACATCTTAGAATCTTACGAGTAGTTGAAAAAGAAGAAGGCTTACCATCTGACGAAGATCCTATTGTTAAAGTTGTTAAAATCTATAACGAAACGATCCACTCTGCAACTAACAGAAGACCAATTGATTTTGTAAACGGCACCATTTCATCCGCACAATATCCTTTTATCCAAGAAACATTATTAAAATCTAAAACTAAAAACATAAAAAAACTTAATGAAAACAGAAAAAAACAAAATGCTTCGAAATATTTAAAACTTAACCGTGTCACAAAACTTCAACCATATTACACCAAAACTGAAATTAAAAATCAAACTGAGAATCACTTTCAAATTAATAATGAAAAATTACCTAGATACATTAGCCAATTTAAGAAAAAATTCAAATATGAAAACTAAAGTCAAAATAAAAATTAACTAAGTCAATATGACACCTCATGTATTTTAAGATAAGACTTTTGTTTACTTTATCCATAATAAGTAAATAATCAGAATTACATTTTAATTTTTTTTACTAACAAATAATAATACTAACAATTGCAAATTACGAATAGCAAAATTAAATAATTTACCTTATTATTACTTTAGGAATCATTTGTGTCAGCATGTTTTTACTCTGTATTATCAACATAATTGCATGCTCTCATATTGATATTCATGAGATACAAAATGGGAATGGGTATATTCTCGTACAGGATTCTAAAATAAATATCATCTATAACTATACAAAAATAATGCATATCATTAACTTGAAGTTGTATGAAGAGACTATAAATAAAATAGCACAAAATGTAGAACAATTACAAAATAAAAACACAACTTTCACTAACCTTTTGCATGACTTGAAACATTTGCAAGATGATTTTAGTAGCATTATCCCACATCATATACAAAAAAGGGGTTTAATTAACTTCGTAGGTAACTTCGCTTTTTAACGGGCACCATGGATAATAACGACAGGGATGAAATTCAACAACATTTAAAAATTATTGAAAAAAATAATAATGCATTAATAAATAACGCGAATCAACAAGTTTCTATAAATCAAAACTTATCCGAACACATCCAAAATATAACTAACCACATTAATTCCTCTCAAAACAAAATATCAACTGAAATTAATTATTTACAAAACAATATAGAAAAAATTAACGAAGATATTAAATTACTTAGAATGTAATTAGAAATAGAAAAAAACATAAAATTATTATCAAAACAAATATCTAATATTAAGGAAATAATATTATCCAGTAAATTAGAAATTTTATCAAAAAATATTTTGACAAACGAAGAAATTGACAATTTTAATATAACTTTAGAAAAATTACCGTTTATAAAAAACAATGTTGCACTTTATGAAAACAAAATTGTATTTATTATCTCAATACCCAATTTCTATAGCGATGTATGTTATAAAACTAAAATTATAAAAATTCCAAACAAAAACAAAAACTTAGAATTAGATAATGGCATTGAAAAAATTTTTACATGTAAGCAAAAAATTTTTAAGTATTTAGAAAAAAAAGTAATATTGTTCTCAGATTTAATGCCATTTGATGATAAATGCATATCAAATTTATTAAATACAGACGAAATGATTTGTACTTACCATAAAAATGATACTAGAGACATAGAATTAATTAACAATAATGTAGTAATAACAAAAAATTTTAATGAAACATTTTATTTAATAATTGTAATTCACAAAATAAAATTAAAATTAGAGGTAATAACCTAATAAAATTCTCAAACTGTAAAATTTCTATAAATGATTTTAAAGTAGATAATACTCAATTTGAATACTATGTAAATAAAATTTTACCACATGTCGAACGTGAAATAAAGATAAAGAAAATAGTAAATGAATTTGATCTGGAAACATTGCACGCAAGCAATATAAAGAATACCAGACATATTGAAGAAATTAAACATGCTCATACGTGGAAATGGTACACCAGTATAACCGCAGATTCATTAATTTTTATAATAATAATAACACTCGTTTCAACTATAATTCGCTTGAAATTTCGAAACTCGAAGTTTGTCGTACCAAATTTAAATTTTAAACTAAACGGTATCTGCCGGGAGTCAGATTCTAATGAGGGAGGAATTACATCCACACCACCCTCTGCTGATAATTTTATACCTACTGTAACAAACAATATTGTACAAGAAAATGGAATTATCCTACAAGAACGGAAAATGCCATTTTCTCTAAATTAAATCGAATTTAAATTTTTCTTTTAATTTTACATTTTACGTTTTCTTTATTTTAAACTCACTTGAACCCAAGTGCTTTATTTCATAATCGACCAAACATTTTTTTCATTAAACAAATAAATATTTTTTAAATAACTAATTAGCTGATCAAACATTTTTTTTTGTTAAAACTTTTAAAATTAAATTAATTTAAATTTATTGAGAAATTATCGAAAAACGCTGATAATGTAAAATCAGCATTTTTCTTTTCTTTTTATAACACACTTAAAAGTGAAATGTAAAATATTACGTAAAATCTAAATTGTATTACGTAACTAAAATTTTATACTAAGTTAAGTAAATTAGTTTAAGAAAATTTTCAGTTCTTTTTCTGACAACAAATAATAAAGTACTTGTTTTGAAAATTAAAGATTTTTTTTTTGTTTTATTAACATTTTTCCAAATAAAAAATTTGAAAACATTAATATATATATATATTTATATATTGATATATATTATATACGTATACATGTATTTTTTTGCTTGTCTTTATTTAGTTTAGTTTTAGGTTAGTCTGTGTTATTTTATACCAAAATCAATCAATTGTTTTGTTTATAGCACAGTTAAAATTAAAAAAATAAAAAATAAAAAAGTATTATAATATGTTATATAAAAGTAAAACTATAAAAAAAAAGCATTTGTAATAGACAATAAGAAAGCTAAATAAAGTATATCAATTTAAAAAAAAAAAAAAAAAAAAAACAGCAAGACTACATGGATGAAGCTACATTTCAAATTATACCAGTAAAAACATTCCAGCAAAAGAAATGAAATCATGCTCCATTAAATGCCGGCAAAAATGTGTTGATAGAATCAGCGAGTTGGATAGAAAAGAAAATTTTAATAAATTTTGCATTCTAGGAAATATTATGTTACGATGGAAATATATTCTTAATCACATTCAAGAATGCGAAAAACAATTAACAAAGGCTGTTTCAGATAAAAGTCTTTGTTCTCGTACTTTTTTCCATTTTCTTACATCTTATACTAATAGTAGTAAAATAAAAGTATGTAAAACTATGTTTCTGAATATTTTGTGTATAAGTTATCAAATAATAGAAACGGCGTTTGACAAATTAAATTCTACAGATGGAAATCTTCAAGAAGACATAAAAGGAAAATATCAAAGACAAAAGGACGAGCAAGTTTTAAAACGTGATTAAAAGGTAAAAGAACATATAAGTTCTTTTGCAGCTATAGAATCTCATTATTTGAGGAGTACAACTACCAGAAGATATATCGACGGAGATTTAAATGTTACAAAAATGTATAGAATGTACCTAGAATAGCTACAACAAAGTAATAATATGAAAAAACAATCTAACCTTACGGCAGTACCTTGAAATATTCAACATTTACCCAAAAAAGATAAGTCCAATGATTGCGCTAAATACGAGGTAATGACTGATAAAGAAAAAAAAGACAATAAACATAATCACGAAATACACATTTTTTCTAAAGAAAAAGCTAGAAAACTACAAGTTGAAGATAAAATTAGATTTGAAGAAAATAAATCAATAATAACTACAGTATTTGGTTTTCAAAAAATTTAGAATGTGCAATTAGAAAATGTTTTTAATATTATAAAGTTAATTTGGTTAGCTATGCATTACAATCAAATTAATAACAGCTTTCATGGTGCTAAAATGACTTATGGATATCTCATTAAATTTGAACCAAATAGGTGTAGGGTATTTCTAAGTCGGTTGCACCGATTGACTGTTTCTTTACTTGTTTTATTTTGTTTTATGGTATTTATATAAAAATAGTTTTATCTTACTTAACTAATACACTGTTTAAAGTATTCTATACTGAGAGTATTCTATACTGAGAAAAATTAAAGCGAGAAATAAATAATTAATTTGAAAACTATTATTTTTTAAATATGTAAATAAAAAAAAACTTTATTAACTTTTAACATAAACTGAAAAACATTTCTTTTGTTCAATATTTTGTTCTTTTTAATAATATTAAAAAATTGTAACTGTACTTGAACATTATTTATCTTAATACTAGCAGATTTTCCCGGCGTTGCCCGGAAGCGTGCAAACTGTAAAAAAGCCGGTTCGGCCTAACTATTTGAGACTATTTAAGAAAAAAAATTAGTCTTATTAACTAAGTAAGCTTTTGGAATAAAGGTTGACTTGCGGCCCAACAGCTTTTTATAGGTTTTTTCGTTACTTTGCTATAAATTAAAAATGGTGTAACCGATTGACTTCAAATTTTGTATATGTGTTCCTCTTTGACAACAGAGTTCACTCTATTAACAGACTTGAAATTTGTTACCCCTTGCCACCCGACAATTTTTTCAAAAAAAATTTGGGAAGGATATTACGTTCAATTTGGCGAAATATTGCTTGCTCAAAGTTTCAAAAACTGGTTTGTTGAGTTCCGTTAACCCATTGGGGCACAACAGCTTTTTACAGATTTTTTTCATTACTTTACTCTTAAGCAGAAACGGTTTGACCACTTGAATGTAAATTTTGTAAGCGTACATGTATATACTTATAATTCCTACGATTATTCAAAAAAAAAATTTTTGTAAGTATATTACGTGCAATTTTTGAAAGTAGATTCGTTGAATTAGGGGAATGTTTAAAAAATGTTTTGTCGAGTTCTTTTAACCGATTGAGAAACAAAAACTCTAACAACCGGTTTGCAAAACAGTTTGAACAATTATCTCTAATTTTTCTATACGTGGGGCTTCTTGACAATTTGGTGCTCCTTGACGATAGAGTTGAGGATGGTAGGTTTCCGGCGAATAATGCTAACTGAATTAAAATGACTATAGGTCAAAAGGGTATACTAAATTTGCCATTATGTCATTATACTATGTCAATAGTTGTTTTCTTGAATTGCCAACGTTTGAATAAAATATAGTCGATGGTTTAGAAAAGGTTTAAAAAACTGCTTTTCAACTTATATTTTGTTTAATACTTACCTGAAAGTTGTACTACGCTCTTTCTCGTTTTTTTTAAGATTTTATGAGAAAAATGTAGGCTTCTTTTATGGAAAAACTGTTTTAAAATACTATGTACTTAAGCATAATTTATACGAAATTAAATTTTTTGATTTTTAGATTTTATTTGAAAAAAATTGCAATTTTACACTGAAATCTATTTTGAAAAAACAACAACTGCAAAGTAGATAAAAAACAAAGACTTACGAAAAAATGTGGAGAAGGAAAATGTTATGTTATTTAAATTAAAAGATATTTTTATTCGGCTTCTTTATTAGCTATATTTTTATTATTTTTATTAATATTATCTCATTTAGCTTCTAACTATTTGAGACTATTTAAGGAAAAACATTATTCTTATTAATTAAGTGAGCTTTTAGAATAAAGGTTAACTTGAGTTCATACCAAAAATTTGAAAATTTCATTGAATCTTTGTACAAAACGATCAAACAGGTCAAAACCAAATTAACCCTGTGGGTTTTAATTAAAATGCGGTTACAAAATTTTCAATAAAATTCTTTTAATCGTTTAATCAAATAAAATTTATAGCAAACTTAATGGCGTCGTCGTGGAAAACGACTAATCGAACCTAACTAAAACTGTTTGCAGCCTCTCTTTTAGACTGCAAAATCAACCTATAAAATTGGACACAAATCGGAAATACTTAATTTTTTGAAAGCCCGCCAAGCCGAAATGGGTTAATTTATTCCAACCAAATTTATACAACTAATTCCGGTTGCTAAAAGGAGAATTTGTGCAAAATTTCAAGTCAATTGCTCAAACCGTTTTGACTCAACATTAAAAACAATGAAAAAGCTTCATTGCGCCCTCTAGCCTAAACGGGTTAACCGAACTCAACAAAAATTTGTGTCAGTCTCTCTTTTCGACTGCAAAATCACCCTGTAAAATTGGACACAAATCGGAAACACAAAATTTTTTGTAAGCCCGCCAGGCCGAAATGGGTTAATTTATTCTCTCTGCAGCCGCTCTGCAGCTGCAACCTGTTGACTTATAAATATATGACATAGTCTATGTCACCTTTCGGGCTCCCAGAATTATTCCTTTAAAATTTTGTGACAATCGGACCAGTGGTTTTCACATGAATCCTGTACAAACAAACAAACAAACAAATTTTCTCCTTTATATATTAGATTATCGTATCAGCAATATCGATCTTTTCATAAAAATCGGAACAAAAGGTTCAATGGAACATATTGAGTTATCAATGCATATGTTTCTAAGTAGATATATAAAAGGAAGTCTTATATTTCGAAATTGCTTAACATTTAAAAATGTTCAAGTACGTTTTTACATTTTTATTTGATTTGTTTTAAAAATTTGAATTTAACAGTTTATTTGCATTTCATAACATTTCGTCATATTTTTTTAATTTTGTTTTACTATTTCATTTGGAGGTTCTTCTTTTTTATGTGAAAGTGAACAGTTATACATAACTTCTTTCTCCATAGATTGGAAATTCTCCTGAATTTCATTTTTCAAATGAAAAACATTAACAATTTTATTATACCCGTTATGCTATATAGTCAAAGGGTATAATAAATTTGTCATTACGTTTGTAATGCAGAGAAGGAGGGGGGGTAGATATAGACTCAAGTGTATGGATCGGATCAGAATCGAAAAATAAATCGATTTAGCTATGTATGTCCGTCCGTCCGTCTGTCCGTCCGCACGATAACTCAAAAAACTAAAGGAGCTGGAATCTTGAAGTGTTCGGAAACTCATTTTTTTTCAATAGCCGTCATCGCTATTTAAATCCAGATATTTTGATCCATGGGTTCGGGTTGCCGCCATACAACTTCTTTTTTTATATGAGCATTACTCTGTACCTATTACAGCTGCGTGTCAGAAATTTTGCCAAAAGTAGTTTAGGTTTATGGCCAAAGTTTAAGCAAAATTTGGTTGGTTTCCTGCAGTAGGTTTGTGTAGCTGCCATACAACTTCTTATTTTATATGAGCATTACTCTCCATCTAATGAAGCTGGGTGTCTGAAATTTTGCAAAAATAAGTTTAGTGTAATGGCCAAAGTTTCTGCAAAATTTGGTTGGTCTCCTGCAGTGGGTTCGTGTAGCTGCCTTACAGCTCCTTATTTTATATGAGCATTACTCTCCACCTAATGAAGCTGGGTTTCTGAAATTTTGCTAAAAACAGTTTAGTGTAATGGCCAAAGTTACAGCAAAATTTGGTTGGTCTATTGCAAAGGGTTCGAGTAGCTGCCATACAACTCCTTCTTTTGTATGAGTATTCCACTAAACTTAATAAAGCTGTATGTTTGAAATTTTGCCAAAAGTTATTAATCGGATGATATAATGTATATGTCACGGTCATACGGGTATCCCAGAGTTGACACAGTCTACTCTACTACACTCTTCCTCGTTTTTAAATATTTTTAAACCAACTGTAATCAAAATTATGTTTATTACTAGAAAAACAAAAATTGTTATATTCATACCATATGACACAATTTTATGATATTTTAATTCTTTAATCTCCTCTAAACTTTTAACATGATCTATTATTACTATATTTTCAAAAGTAAGTATTTTTTTAAAAGTAATATTTTTATTAATTTCTGGATAGTAATATTTATAATGTACCATATGTTTTTGGTTTGCAAAGGTTTCTTTATTTAATTTTATTTGACAGTTATAAAATGTTAACAGATAATTTTTATTTAATATAATTTTTCTGTCGTTAAAATTTTGTATTAAATTTTCATTTACAGCGTTTTTTATTAAAATCGATATATCATCTAATAATTGAATTTTGGTTTAATCCTTAATTTTAACTTAAAATTTTTGCTTCACTTTAAATTTTTTAATAATTCGTTTTTTACAAATGTATATGTTTGATTTTCAATAGTTACAATATTTTCGTTATTTTCATCTATTTCAAAATTACCTTTATTTGGTAGTGGTGTTACTAATTTTAAATCTGTTTTTATATAATTTTGTGGAATTTTAATTGCAAATACAATAGAATTTTCTTTATATATCATTTTAATTAATTTTAATTTATAAAAATCAATTTTATATGTTTCCATTTCTTCTGTTGTTAAGATACTAGGATGCATAATACTTTGCTTGGCTGACGCAATGCTATCCTGTATCTGATCTATTTTATTTTCTAAATATCTTTATTTTAGTAATTGATCTATAAATAAAGAATGCTGTAAGCTTTTTAAATTCATTTTTTTTACTTCATTAAAAACATCTTTAATTTTGTGTCTATCGTTATACCCGTATGACTATATAGTCAAAAGGTATAATAAATTTGCCATTACGTTTGTGACGCAGAAAAGGAGGAGAAGTAGATATAAACTCAAGTGTATGAATCGGATCAGAATCGAAAAATAAATCGGTTTAGCTATGTATGTCCGTCCGTTCGCACGATAACTCAAAAACTAAAGGAGCTAGGATCTTGAAATTTTCGCAAATTCGTTTTTTTGCAATAGCCGTCATTGCTATTTAAATCCAGCCATTTTGGTCCATGGGTTCGGGTAGCTGCCATACAACTTCTTTTTTTTTATGAGTATTACTTTGTTCCTATTACAGCTGCGTGTCTGAAATTTTGCCAGAAGGAGTTTAGTTTTATGGCCAAAATTTCTGCAAAATTTGGTTGATCTACTGCAGTGGGTTCGAGTAGCTGCCATACAACTCCTTCTTTTATATTAGCATTATAATACACCTAAGGAAGCTGGGTGTGTGAAATTTTGCTAAAAATAGTTTAGTGTAATAGCCAAAGTTACTGCAAAATTAGCTTGGTCTACTGCAAAGGGTTCGAGTAGCTGTCATACAACTCCTTCTTTTATATGAGCATTACTCTACACCTAATAAAGCTGAATGTTTGAAATTTTGCCTTTTATTTACTTTAATGATTAATTACTTTAATGTAATTAAATAAAAAAAATATTTAATCTGTTCTCAATATTCAAAAATATTTAAAAAAATTCAATAGAAAATGCTGTTGTAATTATGTATAATACGAATATTAAATTGATTATACATTTACTTAAAAGAACACAACATAAAAGAAAATAATTAATCGGATGATATAATGTATTAGTTACGGTCATACGGGTCATACGGATTAATTACTTTAATGTAATTAAATAAAAAAAATATTAAATCTGTTCTCAATATTCAAAAATATTTAAAAAAATTCAATAGAAAATGCTGTTGTAATTATGTATAATACGAATATTAAATTGATTATACATTTACTTAAAAGAACACAACATAAAAGAAAATAATTAATCGGAATTATAATGTATATGTTACGGTCATACGGGTATGCCAGAGTTGACACAGTCTACTCTACTACACTCTTCCTCATTTTCTATTAGATTTTTTAATTCATGAATTGTGTTATTGAAATTATTATTAATATTTATTTGATTATTTGAACTTAAAATTAAGTTATAGTTATTTTCTTCTACTATTTTTAAATGATGTAGGATCTCTTCCCTATCATCATTATCCATCGTACCAAAAAGACAATTTTGTGCTTTACCTACAGCATTTATTAAGCCTCGTTTTCGTCTATTAGTAATTGGTATTATGGATTTGATTTTTGCCCTAATATGTTTTATTTTTATATCTGATGAATTTAATTCGTTTAAATTATTTTCAATTTGTAAGAGTGGGTCGTTAAGTTCTCTGGGATCAATAATATGAAGTATTATTGTTGTTTCATTAGTAATTTCTACCTCCCTTATTTTAATTTGAATATAGCCTACTTCTTCGGATATTTGATTTAATTGTAGTAAACTCAGCGCCGGTTGCGAATTAGGTAAATAGCGCCTTCATTACTTAATATATAAAATATAATGAAATATAAAAAAAGTAAACTTTCAATTGCAATTGACGTTATACTATTGTCTAACTTATATGCATACTTGTAAAAAAAAAAATATTAAATCTGTTCTCAATATTCAAAAATATTTAAAAAAATTCAAGAGAAAATTCTGTTGTAATTATGTATAATACGAATATTAAATTGATTATACATTTACTTAAAAGAACACAACATAAAAGAAAATAATATAATTTAAATAATAATTCACATTTTCTTAAAGTAAAATAAATTATAAGAATAAAAACAACATTCATAGACATATCAAAAAATTAAAATATAAAAATAAATCATATTATATTCACTTTCCTTGCTTTAATTTCGGCAAACTCTTTTATCAATTTGTCGTATTTTAATCAGAAATTTCAGGTTCGATTGATATAAGAGCTAAACCAACCAATCTCTCCTGGCTCATAAGACCTCAAATAAATTTAATTTTTTTTAATTTAGAGAAGCTCCTTTCAGCATTTGCTACTGTTACTGGTAATGTAAGCAGGATCCTAATAGCTATAAATAAATTTGGAAAAATATCTTTTATGTTTTGCATGCTTAGACAATTTAAAATTTCAAGTGGAGTGAGTTTTTTGTTTATTATCACATTGATGTTTTGTATTTCTTTGCGGAGTTCTAGGGCATCAATATCGCTATCCATTTTTTTTTTTATATATTTTTACTTTATTACCTTACTCTATTTATTAGTGCCGATATCTGTTAATATAGTTTTCTATAATAAACCAGTATCCTGTTCTGTAAATTAAAATTCCTAAACTATCTCAATTCTTTTCTGCATTTCTAAAAAGAAAGAATGTTATGAACTTTTTATTGACTATTTTTTATTAAGATCTATTAAATTATGATTAAAGTCTGTATTTTTAGCACATTTTCAAAAAATTTTGAAAAAATGTGCCTATATAGTTTCACTTTGTTCGTCCGTCTGTCCGTATGTTTAAAAAAACTTTTACATCGTTTGAAATAGAGAAAAGAAATTTCAACCACGAGTAGGTATTACAAAAAATAATTTCGTAGAAGATATTTTTCCAGTAGCCCCACCCGTTACGGAGCTGCAGCCCCCAAAAGTTGGAAAAAGCCCTATATTCAAATTGTTACAACGAGAGTTTTATTAAGTGTATTTTCAATTTGAAAACAGCAAAAGATAGCTGGTTTTATAAACTTTATAAATTTTTGAAAGACCTATATTTAGGGTTGCCATACGCTATGTGTCATAGGTTTTTCTTAATTTTAAAGGATGACGAAGCTACAGCCCCCGCAATTTCCAAAAAAAGCCCTATATTTAAATTGGTATAATAAGAGTTTTGTTAGCTATATTTTCAATCTAAAAAAGGCAAAAGAGATAGGGCTTTCTTAGGCTTTCCAAAAATATATCATTAAAATGTACAGGGTTGCCATACGGTACTAAAATTTACCATTATGCAAAACTCAATTTTTGCAAAATTTTTGGCCCCAGATATCTTTTAAACGGTTTAAGCTAGGGTCTTGAAATTTTAGGAAAAGTTAAATCCTCAGAAATTAGTACTAGTCGGTTAACAACATTTTTTTGTCACGTCCCCTGTTTAGCAGCTAAGGGCTCGAAAATTGAAATTTTGCTATTTTTAAACCCCTGTAAACCTGTAAACACTTGAATACCTGGTCAAATTTTTTTTTTCGTTAATAAACAAAATTTAAAGGTCCAACATTATTCTTTAATATATGTTAAAAGATTTTCTTAAATTTAAAAGCGGTTCTTTAAATTGAAGAAAGTGTCTCTCAGTTTTAACTATTTTTGCTTAAATAGTAAAATTCTAAGTAAAATTCCAAATTTTGGTATAATTAACAATAATAATCTAATTCCTTGAACCTAGTGAGGATTAGATCCTTGAGAAATTGGGCAACCTTCCCCATAAAGGGCCTATTAGGACTTAAAAATTAAAAAATTTACTGTTTCTATAAGTAAGTGGTAACTTAGCCACCAACTTATATATTTCTTAAATTAAACGTTAATATTGAAGCTTCAACATTATATTCCGATAAAATACTCAGTATGAAACACTCTATAATTTTGAAAATGTTCTTTTTTCATCGCTTATTTTAAATTCTTATAAAACATTTTGTTTTTTAATCTGTATTATTACCTAAAATGAAGAATTTAGGAGATCTTTCAATGTTGGCTATATGAATGTTATTTAAGTTCATCTTTTTATATTTA
This sequence comes from Dolichopus griseipennis, assembly GCA_963082915.1. Classification (NCBI taxonomy): domain Eukaryota; kingdom Metazoa; phylum Arthropoda; class Insecta; order Diptera; family Dolichopodidae; genus Dolichopus; species Dolichopus griseipennis. The sequence goes on along the minus strand of OY720441.1, from coordinate 202,521,128 downwards.
GATTGCTCCTTATGTCTTACAGCTTTATAATTCTTTATAAAACCTTTTACTGTTTTTAAATTTTCTTTTATTTCTTCAAAATCCGCTGTACGATTTGGAACTTCTTTCGGGATACTTTTTATTGTTGAGTGAAACCGTTCGTTATAGTTTCTAATAGCTAATTGCATCAATATTTTAACAGACATGTTTTTATTAATGTGTTTAAGTATTCTGAATTATTCAGCTAACGAATTATGAAATCGTTCTATATCACTATTGCCAGTGTGGTTGTTAAGTTTGGTGAGGTGTAAACTTATCCCTTCTTCCCTTAAGAATTCTTTTATTTGAGTAGCTTTAAATTCGTTATTTGCTATTATTTTTTTTGGCTCACCTAATTTTGTGAAATGATCTTTTAAATTATCTATTATAGTTAATTGATTTTTATTACACAGATTTTTATTACACAAATGTTAAGCTGTTCCAAATTTTGAGAATTTATCTATAATGGTTAAGAAATTGGTTTTCATTATAGTATAGGTATCAATATGTATAATTCCATTTACATCATTTGGAGTTTCCGTGAGTTTAAATTAAGGTTTTATAGGATTTCGATCTCTTGACAAACTTCACTCTGATTTATAACTATTTGCGTCAGTTCTAATAATTTTGGATAATAAATTCTTTTTTTTATTTGGTTATAAGTCTCTTGGATTCCCGAATGAAAACTTTCTCGAACATGATAGAATTAGATTTGTTTCACCCTTTCAGTTTCCGTTTCGACTTCCTGAGCCCTATATGAACATTTTATAAATTTAATTTTATTATTACTCGATAACATTTCTCTTAATTTCTGTTGTATTATATTATATTTATTATCTGGTAATTCGGAGTATATTCCTATTTTACCTTTATGCAAAAATTTTGTAAAAGTTTCAGTTAACCTTTCAAAATCATACTCTGCTATGTAAATAATCCTTCTCCCTAAAATTATTTCCAATTCTACAATTTTATTATTTTTTAATATAATTTGGGTTTTATATTTGTTCACGATTTCCTCTTTTATAGGTTTATAGTCAAGTACAGAATGAACAGTTGCCATTGTTATATCATCTACATCATCTTCAACATTGAAAATACCAAATTCTGGTTCATTATTTTCACTTTTTGCAGGAATTTTTAAAATATTGGAATTTCTGTTATTATTCTCTCCCTCATCAGGCTTAACGTCCACGTTCTGTTCTATTCTACTTAAAAAAACAGCTACTCTATTCTCTTTACCTTTCAAATATTCTCGAATCCAATTGATACTCTCCCAATTTTAGCAACCACCTCTGGTGTCTTAGGCACATATCTTTCCCTTTGTATTTTGAGTGTAAAAATTTTATAGGCTGATGGTCAGTTAATATTTTTAATTTTTTTCCATGGAAGATATGGACCACATATTAGCCAAAAACTCTTTGTCTGTCGCTGAATAATTTTTGTCGTGGTTGTTAAGAGTTCTAGAGGCAAAGAAAACTGGATGTCTTCTTGTGAAAAAAATGCTCCTATCGCGAAATTAGAAGCATCTGTGGTAAGAGTAACAGATTTTTCGAAGTTCGGATATTTTAAAGTAGGATGGCTTATAATCAGTTTTTTCAGTTTTTCAAATGATTTAATATAATTTGGATCATTAAAATTAATTTTCATATTTTTCTTTAAATACTTTGTAATAGGTTGAGCTGCTTTATAGATTGAATTTTTAGAATTTATAGATTGATCTGTCGTAGTACGAATTTAATGTTTTATTTCTGGAGAATTTGTAAGTTTGTCTCCTTCTTTATAAAATAAACTACTACACCTTTTTGTTATTTTTTTTTTTCTTGTCGAAGTTCTTCTGAGTTTAAATGGTCTAATTTTATAAAATTTTTACTAAGATCTAATGGTTCTAAAGAATATATTTCATTTAATTGATATGGGTTATTAATAAACTTAATATTTTGATTATTTAAATTAATCAATCCTTGCTCTAAGTTTATTATTGCATCAAGACTTTTGAGTTAATCAGCTCCTATTATGATCTGGTACTTTCTATTTGGTAATATTTTTTCTTTCCATCTAAGTTTTTTTTTTTTCCTTTTTTTTTCTTTTTTTTTCCTTTTTTTTTCTCTGTTACTGCAGTTTACAACATGGCTGCACTTTTTGCTTACTAATTTTGGGTAAAAAACTTTTCTTATAACTTCCTAATTTAAGTAAGCCTTTAGTTATAAAAATTAAAAATAAAATAATTTTTCATTTTTTTTTTTTCATAATTGTAGTTTAATTAATCAAATTTAATTTCTTTTAGCTATTCTATATTATTTATTCTTGCATATAAAATTTTTAATAACACTATTAACATCAATTTGATTTAACTTAAATTAAATTTAATATAACATCACAAAAATTAACCAAGTTACACTTAAATAACACATTTAATTACTAATTATTAATTTTGTTTTTTATGTGTTTTTTTTTTCTTCTTTTTTATAATATTTTAAATAAAACTTTTAGAATTTGTTTTTTAAAAAAAATAAAAAGTTATTGACAAATCTTATAATAAATAATAAACTCAATTTACCAAACACTATAGCTATCCCTCTTACTCCTATTCAGTCAGCTATTCATCTAATTGCATGTCAAACTGTTATATATACATATATTGTTACATAATTAAAATTAATGTAAATAGATCCAATAAATATCAAATTTTAATTCTCAGCGAATATCAAACGATAAATTTAAAATAAAGTTCTTCTCAAACTTTATTCTGAGAAAAATCTAAATTTAAATTCAAAATTTTTTTTTCTTTATATACAATTTTTATTTTTTCTTCTCTTTAATTTTTTTTTTATAAAAACTATTAATAAATGTAAATTTTACAATTAAATTTTTATTTTTTTTTCTCTTTCTTTTTTCGATAATCTTAACTTTATGTACAAAGCCAAGTAAATAGGCGTTTTTTTTTTTGCTGCAGTGATTCTGCTGTCGGACACTATCTCATGCTGGAAGGTGTATATACTACAGTATGGGATAACTGGCCGTGGCTGCGTCACTGTAAGCAAACTCAACTCAATTAGATTGATAGTTTTGACTGAATCAAACAAAAAAAGAAAAAAAAAAAATTCCACTCATTATTTCGTATAGTTGTAATTCTTCTTGGAAACCAAATCTGATTTATGCTGAGTCAAACCAGCATAAATTTTGCAAACATTAGAGGGCTAGATTCCAATTATTTCGGAGTATATGTTCACCTTACGTCAAAAAATCCAGTCGTGTTAGCACTAAACGAAACTCAGGTTTTTTCAAACCAGGATGCGGTTAAGTTCAGTATTCCTGGTTACAAACTTGAAACGTTTTTTAGTCCTCATAGAGGTATTGCTCTATATATTCGTAACGATACGGCCTACCAAATTCTGGATAAATATAACATAGGCACAAATCCAGAGTTTAACTTTGTTTGGACCAAATTTATTTTTGATGGCCATTCAACGCATTTTTGTTTTTTATACAGAAGTCCAAATATTTCGAAGGAGAACACAATTGTAGAATTTGATATTTTATCGGATTCTATAATTAGTATCCTTCAGGATAATCCCGAAACTGAAATCGTTGTAGCAGGCGATTTCAATATCCACAATAAAAATTGGCTTCTATACTCTCCTCATACATCGGCAGAAGGCAAATATGTAGAACTTTTTAGCGCTCTTCACCAACTTACACAATTGGTGAAAGAACCTACTCGCATACCAGACTGTTCAAGCCATAGTGCTTATACTCTGGATCTATTTCTAATTTCTCATCCGGAAAAATACAACATTTCTGTCATTAGCCCATTAGGCAGCTCTGACCACTGCCTTATCAGTTCTCAATTTCAAATGCAAAATTTAATTAACCAAAAAGTTCCTCCCAATCATAAAATTTGGCTCCTAAATAAAGCCAACTGGGATGGTTTAAACTCCTTTTACAAAAACTTTAATTGGTCTCTTTTTTTCAACAATAGAAATGTTGATGTAGCTGCCAACGCATTAACTAGCGCTATTCTCCTTGGCATGAATCTTTTCATACCAAGTAAGATTACAAGTGCTAAACACCGTAACCAGAATTGGTTAAACAAAAAATGCAGGCAAGCTATTAAAAAAAAAAATAAAGCTTTCTTTGAGTTCAAGAGGCAACCAACCGAAAGCAACCGGCTCTCATTTACAGAAGTTAGTAAGCGATGCAAAAGAATTTTAAGGCAGCAAAAATTTAAACATGATTTTTTACTAAGGCAAAAAGTTATTCGCTTCCCAAAAGGCAGCAAAAGTTTCTGGTCATTTGCCAAATCAGTAAAAAACAACTTCACTTCTTCTACAACTCCTCCACTAATTTATAATAATGCTGTCATTGCTGACCCTGAACAAAAGGCAGATTTGCTGGCTCAAATCTTCGCAGCCAATTCAACACTGCCGGCAACAACAGCCTCTCCTCCGGTCTATGTACCAACAAATTCAAAACTTAAAAAAATTTATTTTCGCCCACGAGTTGTTGCTAAAGTTCTTAAGGGTCTGAATGTTCACAAATCTGCTGGTCCTGACGATATTCCACAAATTGTCCTCCAAAAATGCGCTAACACCCTAGCTGGTCCACTAAGCAAACTTTTTCACATATCCTTTGTTTCTGGAACTTACCCTTCTATATGGAAAGTTGCTTATGTCCAGCCAATCCCAAAAAAGGGTGCCCAGAGCAATCCTGAAAATTATAGACCAATTGCTCTAACATCAGTACTATCAAAGGTTATGGAGTTAATAATTAATTTCCATTTAAAAAGATATCTGGAGAGTAATGACCTCATAAGTGACCATCAATATGGTTTTAGGTCAAATAGATCAACAGGTGACCTGTTGACATTTTTGACTGAAAAATGGGGTCGTTGCTTGGAAAAATATGGCGAGACGAACATAATCGCTCTAGATATATCCAAAGCCTTTGATCGCGTTTGGCATGCCGCGCTACTAAAAAAGCTAGAAGCTTTTGGTCTAGGAAAAATCTTCAATTCATGGATAGAATCTTTCCTTTCACAACGTTCAATACAAGTTGTTTTGGATGGTTTTACTTCCAAAAAATTTGAAATCAATGCTGGTGTCCCTCAAGGCTCGGTCCTATCACCAACCTTATTTCTAATATTTATCAATGATCTTCTATCCATTACCTCCAATAAAATTCATAGCTTTGCTGATGACAGCACTCTTGATTGCTCTTACCTTTTTGAGAGAGCAGCTGATGCTACCTCAAGATCGGTAAACAATGAACGAACCAAAGTTTCAAGTTCCTCAAATAATGATCTCCAAATAATTCAAGATTGGGGAAGCGTGAACAGGGTAAGTTTTAATGCTTCTAAAACCCAAAGCTGTTTGTTATCAACCAAGCGAAGCGATCCCTTACTTAACATTTCTTTTGGCAATGTAGGTATTCAAAACTCCGAATCATTAAGAATTCTAGGCATGGAAATAAATGCAAAACTTTCGTGGAACGACCACATTTTTTCGGTCGCAAAAGATGCCGCAAAATGCCTGGGATTCTTAAGTAGGAGTAGGAAATACTTTACACCTCCAAATCTATTACAAATTTATAAAACCTATATTCGGCCGAGACTTGAGTATAACTCTCACATATTTGCTGAAGCTCCCAGCACCGCTCTTCAGTATCTGGATAAGATACAAAAGAGAGCTGTTCGTATTATCAATGATAATAACGTCACAAAAGACTTAACGTCTTTAAGTCACCGCCGTAATGTAGGAGCTGCTTGTCTTTTTTATAAATATCTTCTAGGCAATACTTCAAAAGAAATCAAAAACATGATGCCTAAAATCACACCCTACCGCCGTAACACACGGTTAGCAGCTCAATCACATCCATATACAGTTGAGCTTTTCAGAACAAGAACTCTGAAATTTAGGAACTCTTTTCTGAGTCGCACCTCCAAATTGTGGAACACATTACCCCCATATGTGTTTCCCAATTCGTTTAAACCGGAAAAATTCAAGAAGAATGTCAACTTATACCTCCTGGGTTGCCCTTTCAACCCCTAAAAGTCATTTATATGTATGACTAGCAGTAACTTTTCAGCCATAATACTGCGCAAGCAGCTAGGGTGCTTATCCCATTATTTTGGCTACGGGGGGAGGTTGTTTTAGTGTAGTAAAAATCTCACACTACCTGGGGGATTAGGTTACCAGGTGCCTTTTGAAGGTTTTTTCCTCCCTTAGGAAAAAAAAAAAAAAAAAAAAAAAAGTCGATCATTTTTAGAAGCTTTTATTTCATAAGGTGCTGGTGTATGAACTTCATATTTTATAGAATCTTTCCCATTTATTGTAGAGAAATGACTAGGAGAAATTTCTACTTTTTTAAAACCTAATACTCTATCAACAATTATACTGAAAGTAGATCCAATTCACTTTCTGTGTTTATCCTTAAAGCACTAATTTTTCTGTAAATTTCGGCCGGTTCTATATCCATTGATAATTGTTTCTTTTGAAAAAACACGGAGTTTATATTTAACGGTCTTTATTTGATTAACTTTTAACATAAACTAAAAAACATTTATTTTGTTGAATATTTTGTTCTTTTTAACAATATTAAAAAATTGTAACTGTACTTGAACATTTTTTATAAAGATATTATCGTATCAGCAATATCGATCTTTTCAAAAAAATATGTTTCTAAGTGGATAAATAACAAGTAAAGAAACAGTCAGTCGGTGCAACCGACTTAGAACTACCCTACACCTATTTGGTTCAAATTTAATGACATATCCATAAGTCATTTTAACGCCATAAAAGCTGTTATTAATTTGATTGTAAGACATAGCTAACCAAATTAACTTTATAATACTAAAAACATTTTCTAATTACACTATCTCTTAAAAAATATTACAAATTCTTACTAATTTATTTATTTAAAAATATTAAAAAACAAAAAAACTTGTTATAAATGAAAATATATTTATTGCAATTCAATTACAAAATGAAAAAATTCTAGTTATTAAATTTTGTGATAAAAAGCTAATCAAAGCATAATAACCCAAATTTTTCAAAATTGCAATTATTTTAAATGGCTAGTTAATATACCTAATAGAAAAGCTTATACGCAAAATATGCAATAAATGTATTTCTAAAATACAATTACAAATTTACCCTTTTCATATAATTCATTTAAATATAAAAATAAATTTTACATAAATGCAGCAAGTTCCTTTGAACATAGCTGAACCACTACAATTAAGTCTAAATTTCGGGGACATATAGGAAATAGGAAATATATTCTTTGGCTTCGAAATTATACTCGTTCGGCCTCAAATCGATCAAAAGCTTCTAGAATCCGAACTCATTGACCAAACTCGACCAGAATCAATTCCAATGGTACTTTATAGCGGCATTATTTTTTGAGTTATAGTTTGAGTTAAAATAGCGGCATTATTTTTTGAGTTATGGTGTTTTTAAGATATATGTTTGTTAGCCCTTGAACTTTTCAAGCGTTCCAGAACCCGAAATTATGGTACGATTCCGCCCATATCCAGTCCCCGTCATACTTTCAGTACTAGTTAACCCTTGTACATAATTGGATCGTTCTATCTTAATTTTAAGTTACTAGTTTTATTAATTTCGATGATAAACTTTTACACATTGGGGGGACTAAGAAAGGTACTGAACCACCACTCCAATTGATCCAAAATTAGAGGGACACGCAGGAAATAGTAAAGAACACCCATGTGCCAAATTTTAAGCTTCTACATTTGTTTCAAGTTACTATCTTTATTAATTTCGAAAATATTCTTTAACGTCCTTGGAACTGAGTGGCTGGTCCACACCCACTACTTCAAGGGATAGTAAAGAACACCCTTGTGCCAAATTTGAAGCTCCTACATTTTTTTAAGTTGTTATCTTTATTAATTTTAAACATATGCTTTAAGGTCTTCGAAAATGTATGGCTGGTCCCAGGGTATAAAAAGAAATCTTATAATTCGAAATTGCTTAACATTTAAAAATGTTCAAGTACGGTTTTACATTGTTGTTTGATTTATTTTAAAAATTTGAATTTAACAGTTTACTTACATTTGATAACATTTCGTCATTTTTTTTTCATTTTTGTTTACTATGTTATTTGGAGGTTCTTCTTTTTTATGTGAAAGTGAACAGTAATACATAACTCGCGTGTGTTTCCAGGAAGTATCTTGGGTCTAATATTATTCTCTATAGTCAATAGTATAGACTTGTTACAATTTCAACAACTATAAATAACTGTACTACTTTTATTATTACTGCAATAATAGCAGCAGAATAACATTTTAGACTACAAATAAACTACAAAAAGCAAGTGACAACTAATAACAATTATTAAAGTCCGATTATAAACACTGTGTAATGTAGGTCATTATGTGATAATAATAAACTAAAATTTAAAATATTTTATTTCACAATTCTTATTTAAAATAAAATTGTTTTTACAAAATTTGTTTTCGATATAAATTTTTTATTTTATTTGAAGAACAAAAATAATTCTTTTTCTTAGCATTTTAATGCATGGTTATATTATTACTTCTTTAAATATATTATTCGCTTTATATAATTTATTCGCTCAATGTAATAAAAAGGGATTAATATAACAAAAAAATTTTAATTTTATTGAATAACGAGGAAGAGTGTGGTAGAGTAGACTGTGTCAACTCTGGGATACCCGCATGACCGTAACATATACATTATATCATGCGGTTATTTACTTTTGGCAAAATTTAAAATATTCAGCTTTATTAGGTGTAGAGTAATGCTTATATAAAAGAAGGAGTTGTATGGCAGCTACTCGAACCCTCTGTAGTAGACCAACCTAGTTTTGCAGAAACTTTGGCCATAAAACTAAACTACTTTGGGCAAAATTTCAGACACGCAGTTGCAATAGGTACAGAGAAATACTCATATATAAAAAGAAGTTGTATGGCAGCTACCCGAACCCATGGACCAAAATGGCTGGATTTAAATAGCGATTCCGGGTTTTGCATAAAAACGAATTTGTGAAAATTTCATAATCCTCGCTCCTTTATTTTTTGAGTTATCGTGATGACGGACGGACGGACGGACAAACATCGCTAAATCGATTTATTTTTCGATTCTGATCCGATCCATACACTTGAGTCTATATCTACCCCCTCCTCCTTCTCTGCGTCACAAACGTAATGGCAAATTTATTATACCCTTTGACTATATAGTCATACGGATATAAAAATCATTTTATTAGTTAATAGTTTATAGTAGATATTTCAAATTTCATTTTTAACCTTCACTACAGGAAGTCCAACAAAATAAAAAAATATAAACAAAGTCTAAATAAAATGTAGTCTTCTTTAAAATTAATACCCAAAAATACAATAAATATCTTTCAATGTTATTAATTGCAACATGTATTATATGTGATTTAACTTTCTTTCAAAATGAGTAATATCTTATTATTACGAAACTTTTTGTAATGGCGAACAATGCTTTATGCATATTTAATGATAAAGAATGTTTTTTTGTATTAATACTTTAATCCCAAAATCATGATTCATATGGGGTGATAAATAAAAAAATAAAATTGGAATAAGGTACACTAAATTTCTTTAATATACAATAAAAAAATTAAAAGGTATTGCAACAGATAAAAGTAACTCATTATTTTTTAGCACATTTTCAAAAAATTTTGTAAAAATGTGACTATATAATTTTGTAAAAATATGCCTTCACTCGGTCCGTCCGTATGTTTACAAAAACTTTTACACTGTTTGAAATAGAGTAAAGAAATTTTAACAATGGGTAGTTTTTGCAAAAAAAATAATTTCCTAGAAGAATTTTTTTCTGTAGCCCCAAATGTTACGGGGCTACAGCCCACCGAAGTTGGAAAAACCCCATATTTAAATTGTTATAACAAGAGTTCTGTTAGATATATTTTCAATCTGAAAACGGCAAACGATAGCTGGTTTTATAAAATTTATAAATTTTTGACAGACAAATGTTTAGGGTTGCCATACGGTACTAAAATTTAACATTACACAAAACTCAATTTTTGCAAAATTTTTGGCCACACATATCTTCTGAACGGTTCAAGCTAGGATCTTTTGGGAGAAGTTAGATTCTTAAAAATTAGTTAAGTCGGTAAACAACATTTTTTTGTCAAGCCCCTGTTTAGGGGCTATAAGGGCTCGAAAATTTAAATTTTGCTATTTTTAAGCACCTGTAATTTGAATACCTGTCCAATTTTTTTTTATTAGTATACAAAATTTAAAGGTCCAACATTATATTAAAGCGGTTTCTTAAATTGAAGAAAGTGTCTCACAGTGTTACCCATTTTTGCTTAGATAGTATAATTCTAAGTTAAATTCCAAATTTTTGTGGAATTCACAATTTAATTCCTAGAACCTAAAAAAATGGAGGGGGGGGGGGGGGGGGTTAGATGAAGTTAGATCTTTGAGAAATTTGGCAACCTTTTGCATTGAAGGGCTATAACAACTTTAAGATAAAAAATTTACTGTTAGCAGTAAATTTTCTAAGAAAGCAGTAACTATTTGCAAGTAAATATTTCCAAAGTTAAACTCAGCATGTAATACAATATAATTTTGAAAATGAGCTTTTTTAAAAACCCTTGGTTTTTTTTCATCATTTTTTTTAAATAAGGTCAAAAACCATTTTAAATATAAAAATTTAAAGATTATTTTACTTTCACTATAAAGTATGTATAATAAATACCTTTTTTTTAAAAAATTGTTCATAAAAATTCAAAGTTAGATAAACATTTGAGGATAATAAGTGTAGGAGTTATTCTATAATTAAATATTAATTTTGTTAATTTGAATTATAACAGGTGAGCATTATATTTTTAATATAAAAATATAGTAAAAATACGTAATTTTTTTCGTCAACATCTTACCTCACTTTAATATAAATTTCACTATAATCTTGCTGGAAAATGTCAATACTTGTGGATCAAGTATAATCTAATATACAAAGAAGAAAATTTGTTTGTTTGTTTGTCCAGGATTCCCATGAAAACCACTCGTCCGATTGGCACAAAATTTTAAAGGAATAATTTTGAGAGCTCGGAGGTGACATAGACATATCACATTTTTATATGTCAACAAGTTGAGGCTCCAAATCCGTTTTAAGCTTTTCCTTTTTTAATGTCGAGTCCAAACGGTTTGACCGATAGACTTGAAATTTTGCACAAATGTTCCTTTTTCAACCGGAATTAGTAGTATATATTTGGTTGGAATAAATGAACACATTTCGGCCTGGCGGGCATCTAAAAAATTTTGTGTTTCCGATTTGTGACCAATTTAATTTAATTTTGTTGATTTTATTTGATCCAATTTTGTTTATTTTGCAGTCCAAACGAGAGGCTACAAAAAGTTTTAGTTAAGTTCGATTACCCCGTTTTCCACGACGACGCCATGAAGTTTTCTATAAATTTTATTTGCTTAAACGATTAAAAGAATTTTATTGAAAATTTTGTACCAGCATTTTAATTATAAAAACCCACAGGATTAATTTAGTTTTATACTGTTTTCGCGTTTTGCACAAAGATTCAATAAAATTTTCAAATTTTTGGTATTAACGCAACTTAACCTTTATTCCAAAAGCTCACTTAATTAATAAGACTAATTTTTAGTCTTTTATAATTTCCTCAAATTTAAACAACATTTTTTCGTAAGTCTTTTTTTATACTTTATATTTGTTGTTCTTTAAAAAAAGATTTCAGTGCCTAATTGCAGTTTTCCTTTTTTATGCCCGTATGACTGTAGGTCAAAGGGTATAATAAATTTGCCATTACGGTTTTGATGCAGAGAAGAAGGGAGGCGAGGGAGTAGATATAGGCTCAAGTGCATGGATCGGATCAGAATCGAAAAAAAACGAGGAAGAGTGTAGAAGAGTAGAATGTGTCAACTCTGGGATACCCGTATGACCGTAACATATACATTATATCATCCGGTTAATTACTTTTGGCAAAATTTCAAATATACCAGCTTTATTATGTGTTGTGTAATGCTCATATAAAAGAAGGAGTTGTACGGCTGCTACTCTAACCCTAGGCAGTAGACCAATCAAATTTTACAGTAGCTATGGCCATTACACTAAACTATTTGTAGCAAAATTTCAGACACCCAGCTTCATTAGGTGGAGAGTAATGCTCATATAAAATAAGAAGTTGTATGGCAGCTCCTCGAACCCACTGCAGTAGACCAACCAAATCAACCAAAGGAGAGGGGGTAGATATAGACGCAAGTGTATGGATCGGATCAGAATCGAAAAATTAATCGATTTAGCTATGTATGTCCGCCCGTCCGACCACACGATAACTCAAAAACTACAGGAGCTAGGATCTTGAACTTTTCGCAAATTTGTTTTTTTTTTGCAATAGCGGTCATCGATATGTAAATCCAGCCATTTTGGTCTATGGGCTCGGGTAGCTGTCATGCTACTTATTTTTTTATATGTGCATTACACTGTACCTATAACAGCTGCGTGTCTGAAATTTTTGCCAAAGGTAGTTTAATTTTATTGCCAAAGTTTCTGCAAAATTTGGTTGGTCTGTTGTTTTTATTATAATCAAAATACTTTAGTTTAATTATTAATGTTCATTTAATGAAAGCTTATGCACAAATTTCAAAATTTATAATTTATACATTTATACATGTCTATATTGGTTCCTTATGTATATTTCAACTACATGTCGTTTACACAAGCATCAGTCCATCAACCCGGTAAACCTTGTATAAGTGATACATTCTTATAAAGTTCATACAACAATACCCTTTTGATCTATAGTCAAACGGATATATAAATACTTATGCACGTAAGTATTGCCCCCCTGCCGCCACCCAATGAAGTTTTAATTTAGGTTGATATTGTTGAAAAAAGTTAACACTAAAATTACACTTGTTGTATATTTTTGCGATTTTTTGAGAGTTATTCTATCAATTTTTCAACAAAATTATTAAATTTCACTGAAAACTTTTCATAATTATGAAATAATAATTTGCAAAATTTTAATTCAGTTAACATTTTTCTGTTTCTGTTTCTACTTAAGTAAAGTAAAGAAAAAATCTATAAAAAGCTTTGGGGTAACGGAACTTATCAAATATTTTTTTGAGGCTTTCTTTTTAAACAAAGCAGTACTTCGAAAGATTGACCGAAAGTAGATTTTTTACAATTTACACGCTCCCGGATTAAGCGCACGGGTAAATCAGATAATTAATAATAATGATGAAAATCAAAAACAAAAAATCAAAATGAAAAAAATGAAGTAAAAAAATCTAAGAACAAAAAGCGAGTTAGAAAAATTAAAAATAAAAATAAGAAAAAAATACAAAAAGAATAGTCCAAAAAAAAAAAGTATGTACACATATATAAACAAGTGAGTAAAAAAGCGCATTTGCAAAGTTATATACGGTTTCTTACTGAGTATTTTATCATTTATTTTTATAAAAATACTATCTAATACCCGATGCGCGTTGCTGCTCCTCTCAATGGAGGTTTAATTTAAGTTGATTTTACTGCAAATAGTTAACATGAAAATTACACATGGTGTAAATGTTTTTTTAAAATGTATTAAAGCAATTATTTTTAAAAGATTTTGCTAGGATTATTCTATTAATTTTTTAAAGTTACTGTAATTAAAGAAGTTCTAAGTACTTCCCAAAATTGGACGTAATTTACTTCCAAAAATTTTTTTTGACCAAACGAAGGACTGACATGTGTTACCAAACACCAAGCCTGTTAACAGACTCAACTCCTTTATCAAGGTGCTTCGCGCATACAAAATTTGCAGTAATCCTGTCAAACCCTTTCGAATTTAGAGTAAAGTAATGAAAAAATCTAAAAAAAGACGCTGTGTCGCAATAGGTTAATGGAACTCAACAAAAATTTTTTTGATGTTTTCTTTTTAGCCAAAGCAGTATTTCGTAAAATCGGACATAATTTGGACCCAAAATTTTTTTGACCAACCGTCGGACCGACATGGGTTAACAAGTTCCAAGACTGTTAATAGTGTCAAATCATTTCTCAAGGAGCATCACGTATACAAAATTTTAAGTCAATTGGTCAAACCCTTTCGAATTTAGAGTAAAGTAATGAAAAAATCTAAAAAAAGACGCTGTGTCGCAATAGGTTAATGGAACTCAACAAAATTTTTTTTGATGTTTTCTTTTTAGCCAAAGCAGTATTTCGTAAAATCGGACATAATTTGGACCCAAAATTTTTTTTGACCAACCGTCGGACCGACATGGGTTAACAAATTCAGAAACTGTTATTAGTGTCACCTCATTTCTCAAGGAGCATCACGTATACAAAATTTTAAGTCAATTGGTCAAAACGTTTCTATTTTAGAGTAAAATTCTTCAGTACCCAAAAACTCCTATATACAAATTTTCATAAGAATCAGCTGAGCAGTTTAGGAGTCTATAAGACACAAATAAACAAACATACAAATAAACTTTCGCTTTTTTATATAAAGATATATAAAAATAAATGATAATATGATTATCTTCTACGGTGTGGCTTAATCGTACTTTAGTTTCAGCTCCTCAAGTTGAGAGATTACGCTTACTTGAAAGAAAGATAATTCGTCTTGCTGGAGGCTTCCGTAGACAGCGTTGGTCTTACTTATATCTTAATAATAGTCTACTATATGAACAATCTGGAATCAATAGAATCAATAGATTCTTAACTAAAATTAATTTTAAATTTTTCATTTGTTTTAATCATGAAAATCGTTTTATTCGTGGCTTGATCAAACCTTTTTCTGAAAACATTAAATATTTTTCGCTATCATTTATTTTTCACTTGTCTAATAATAATTCACTGTTTTCTGATGGTGAACTTTTGTTAAACAACCATTGTAGTCACAATCCTGACTTGCTGGTTTACAACACTAACCAGTGATCATTAGTATGTAAGTTAGTTTTAGTTTTGTTTTTTTTTTTTTTCTATTTCATTACATGTTTTTTATTATTTTTTTCATTAATTTTATTACTAATATTGTTGATAATTGTTTGTAATTTACCCTTTTTTTAATTCTGATTTGTTGCAAGCTTGCTTTAGGGTATAACATGATTTTTGATTTAGTGTTAAGTTTTTGTTCTGCTTATTTGTTAAGTTAAAAAAGAACTATAATTTAAAAAAAAAAAAATTAATTTATTCATTATATGACTATAATTATAAAAATCTAACCCAAATGCAATCAAGAAAACCTGTTAATAAGTGCGAAATATAATGTTGGAGCTTCAATGTTAACGTTTAATTTTGGAAAAACTTACACTGGTTAATAAGTTACTTTTTTATAAAAACATAAAAGTTTTAGTTTTTAAGATCTAGTAGCCCTTCAATGGGGAATGTTCCCAAATTTTTGCTTAGCAAACTTATGATAGAACTAACCACCCCCCTCCCGTCCTCACCCTTCTATTTTTATCGGTTCTAGGAAATCAATTGTGAACTCCACCAAAATTTAAAATTTTATTATCTAAGCAAAAATGGTTTAAACTTAGAGACAATTTGTTCAAATTAAAGAGACCCTTTTAAATTTAAGAAAAACCTTTAACGTATGTTGAAATATAATGCTGCAGCTGTAAATTTTGTATATTTCTAAAAAAAATTTTAACGCGTATTCACGTTACAAGGGTTTAAAAATAGCAAAATTTCAATTTTCGAGCCCTTATAGCTCTCAAACAAGGGGCGTGACAAAAAAATTTTGTTAACCAACTCCTGTTAATTTTGTAGGACCTAATTTCTCCCAAAATTTTTAAACCCTAGATTAAAGTGTTTAGAAAATATGTGTGGTCAAAATTTCGCAAAAATTCAGTTTTGCATAATTGTAAATTTTAGTACCGTATGGCAACCCTAAACATTTGCCTTTTAAAAATTTATAAAGTTTATAAAACCAGTTATCTTTTGCCGTATTCTGATTGAAAATTCACTTAACAGAACTCTCTTTTTATCAATTTAAAAATAGGGTTTTTTTTCAAATTTACGGGGCTTTCGCTCCGTAACGGGTGGGGCTACAGAAAAAAATTCTTCTACGAAATTATTGTTT
Organism: Dolichopus griseipennis; assembly: GCA_963082915.1. Taxonomy (NCBI): domain Eukaryota; kingdom Metazoa; phylum Arthropoda; class Insecta; order Diptera; family Dolichopodidae; genus Dolichopus; species Dolichopus griseipennis. The sequence goes on along the minus strand of OY720441.1, from coordinate 202,505,042 downwards.
TTGTAATATCTACCCGTAGTTAAAATTTCTTTACTCTATTTCAAACGGTGTAAAAGGTTTTGTTAACATACGGACGGACGGACAAAGTGAAAATATACGCACATTTTTACAAAATTTTTTGGAAAATGTGCTAAAAAAACGACAAAACCGAAAATATTAATAATGAGATTCAAAACAAAAAACTGTATGTTAAATAATTTTGTTTGTATTTTCTAGTTAATTCCTTCTGTGCATCTGGAAGACTGATGCATAATTTGAAACCAATATGTAATGATGTTGCTGAACCATATTTTGTGGTTCTTATTGAGTTCATATTAATGTTATTTTTCTATCTCATATTTAATGGATGTTGATATCTTCGTTTCGTTAGAATTGTATTGGGTGTATATTTGATTTTTCTATATTATGGATATAAAGGATTAAATTTAGTTTAATTACATCTTCGATTTTAAATATTTTATTATTTATGAATGACAAACACTGAGTTAAATTTCTGAAAACATTGGGTCGAAAATACAATGTATTTTGTTTACAATTCCGATTGCGTCAATATGAAATATCAAAAAATTAAATTTTTTCTACAGAAACAATCTTTTAAAAGTATAAATTAATATTTACTTACTTTTCTTCCATCGTTTCTTTTTAAATTACGAAATTCACCACCACAAAAATAAAATTCAACTGACTAAAATTCAAAAAAAAACTTCAAAATTCAAATAACTTTTAATTTTTTTATTTTGTTATCAAAAAACTTTTCGATATTCAATTTAACAACACGTAAAAATGGGTCGTGAATACAATGTAAAATGAATTTACGATAATAAGACAATTTAAAATTTTTGAAGTTTACATTAACGATCGTGTAACATTGTATTCAAGACGTCGCAAATACTTTTACGATGTCAGGATTTATGTAAGTCAATTCGTCTTTTTAGTATATTGAGACTTTAATTTATTTTGTTTTTTTTATGATTTCTACTGCGTCATATAATAAACAGATATCATCAGCAAATAAAAAAATCTTACCATTAGTCGCTAGTTTTTAGCACATTTTCAAAAAATTTTGTAAAAATGTGCCTATATAATTTCACTCTGTCCGTTCGTCCGTTCGTCCGTCTGTCCGTCTGCCCGCCTGTCAGTCTGTCCGTATTTTTAAACTTTTACATTGTTTGAAATAGAGAAAAGAAATTTTAACAAAGGTATTGCAAAAAAAATAATTTCATAGAAGAACTTTTTTTTTAGGAGTTATTAGAACTCGAAAATAGAAATTTTGCTATTTTTAAACACCTTTAGCTTGAATGCCTGTTCAAATGTTTTTTTAGTGATATACAAAATTGAAAGCTCTTTAATTCAACATGTGTCAAAGGTTCTTCTTAATCTTGAAGGGTGACGAAGCACAGCCCCCGAAATATTTAAATTAGTATAACAAGAGTATTTTCAATCTAAAAACGGTAAGGGCTCAAAAATTGAAATTTTGCTATTTTTAAACACGTGTAATTTGAATACCTGTTAAAAATTTTTTTTACAAATCCACAAAATATGAAGCTTCAGCATTATATTTCAATATATTTTAAAGTCTTTTTTAAATTTCAAAGGATTTAATTAAATTGAAGAAATTGTCTCTTAGTGTTAACTATTTTTGCTTAGATAATAAAATTCTAGGTAAAACTCCAAATTTTGGTGGAGCTCACAACTGATTTCCTAGAACCTAAAAAAATGGAAAGGTGGGGTCAAGAGGGGGTGGGCAGATCCATTATAAGTTTACTAAGCAAACATTTGGGAACCTTCCCCATTGAAGAGCTACCAGGTCTTCAAAATTAAAACTTTTATGTTTTTATAAAACAGTAACTTATTCAGTTGTGTATGTTTTTCCAAAATTAAACGTTAACATTAAAGCTCCAACATTATATTTCACATTGTTAACAGGTTTTTTTTTTTTTGTATTTTATTTTACAGATCAAGCAAGTTCGTTACAAAAGAAGTTAGTTAAAATTATTGCTTATATTAAAATTATACAATTCAAATACTTAAGTTAAGCAAAATGACAAAAACTACATTCTTATACAAAAAAACAAAAAAAAAAAAATGAAAAGTTATTTGATGTACTAACATGTACATCATACATGTATTTATTAATTTTATTAATTTTTTTTTTTTTTTGTAGCATTTCAAAGTAATTTGATATTTTACTGTTATTGTTATGACGAAGTATTTAAAAAAAATTTACAAAATGCACAAAATTAAAAACAAAGAAAGTAAAAACATAAAATGCTGATTTGCAACAATTTTTAATTTGCGTGTTGTGTGTTGTGACATGATGTCAAGAGTTGTCTTCGTGAAGATAAAGACGGCAAGTTTAATATTATTAGTCTTGAATTGTAGTTAGGAAGATTAAAAAAATTGGAAGGATTGTATACACTTCTTAATGCGAATAAGAGAAATTGCTTTTGAACTGGTTCAATTCTATTGGAGTGAAACTGAAACGTTGGATTCCAAATTATGCTACTATATTCTAAAATAGATCGAACAAGGGAACAATAAAGGGATTTTGACACGGCTAAATCATTTAATTCTTTAGTTTTCTTCTTAACGAAACCTAACATTTTATTAGCCTTTGAGACTAATTGGTCATAGTGAAAATTATAATTAAGTTTATTATCGAGAACAATTCCTAAATCAGTAATGTTAGTAACCCTTTCAAGTATAAGATTATCTATTTTATAGTCATATACTAAAGAAGAACGTTTTCGAGTAGAACTGATAACCTTGCATTTTTTGTTTGTTGAGCTCCAATTTATTAAATGTACACCAAGTTTGTAAATTTGATTGAAGTATAACTGCATCAGAGTTATCTTTTACAACTTTATATATTTTTAAGTCGTCAGCAAAAATAATATGTTTTGTCTCGCCTAATAATCCCGAAAGATCAGAAATAAAAACGTTGAAAATAAGTGGCCCCAAATGACTTGCTTGTTGTACACCAGAAGTGACTTTAATCGATTTGGATAAGACACCTTGAAATTTATCGTTTTGAGTTCATTCTGATAAATAAGAGTTATTCCAAGAAAGAAATGAACCCGTAATGCCAAAAGTTGATAGCTTATTTAACAAAATAAAATGATCTACACGATCGAAAGCTTTACTAAAATCTATTTAAATTGCATCAACTTGTCCTTTCTCCATATGGTTCAGTATTTCGGAAGTATACACCGTAAGGTTAGTTGTGATAGAACGACCCTTTCTGCAGCCATGCTGCTGTTCATTAAGTTTAACATTAATGATGGGAGTAACTCCGTCAACGACAATTTTTTCAAATAATTTGGGAATAGTCCATAAGATGGCTATACCCCGATACTTCTCAATTGAAGCTCTATCGCCTTTTTTGAAAATGAGAGTCAAATATGAGATTTCCCCGTTTGTGGAAAAATGCCATGTGAAAACGACTTGTTGAATTGAGTGAAGCGGGATAATAAGATTTTGACCGTAGTTGTGTAAAACGATTGGGGGGATAAGATCAGGACCAGCACCCTTTTTATATACAGACTAAAAATTGCTTTAAGAATATCATTATGTGAAAGATGTAAGTTTGAGATTAGAAAATTTGACCTGGTAGATAAAGAGTTAGCGAAAGATGCCATTGGGCCCTTAGGACGATAAACTTTCTTAAAATTATCTGAAAAGAAGTTACAAATTTCTTTAGGACAGGAAGAAAGCATATTATAGTTAGACATCGTTGAGTTTGGATACCCAAATAACTTACGCTTTGTGTTAACGAAGTCGAAAATTTTTTTGGGTTCAACAATTAATTAGCTTGTTGCCAATGTCAGCAACATATTGGCTTTATGTTTGAATTCAATGTCAAGTTCCTTATTTTCTTGAGTGCATTGGGATTATATTCAATGTATTGATTTCACTATTAGTCATTATTAATAAATTTATGAAATAACTAAATTATAGTATTATCATTAATTTTTATATACGTATATTAAAAATAAATGATGAAGTACTCAGTAAGAAACCCTATATAATTCGTGATTTTTTCTACATCCATATTGCTTTTTGGACATAGGAACACGTTTTTCTAAATATTTTACAACTTGTTATTAAATTCATTGATTGAATAAGTTATTAAATTCATTGATTGATTGGCAACCATAATCACAATACACTTAGCAGAGCGAACTATTATTTATTATTGTTTTGTACAAATAACCAAAGTAATAAAGGGCTGTATAATTTTTTAAAAGCATATGATGAACTTCTGGTTTTAAACAGATTAAGAATCTACGTACGTTTAAAAGCCGGATTAAGAAATTTGTATTAGAAAGCAAAAAAAAAAAAAAAATTTCAGAGATAAATATAAATGGAAGGTGGAAGGAATATCATCTGTTATATTAGTTGTTGTATTATATTTAAACTTTAGTCATATGTGGATTAAATTTTAATTTATAGTTTTAGTTTATTTAAAAAAAAGAAAAGTAAAAAGTAAAACCTTTTCATATACATATAATATAGATAATAGGTATTATAACTTCTTTTTTATATGTTTAATATTATTTTTAAATGAACTCTATTATTTTTAATGAATACTATTTTTTAGTGAACTTTATCAGACCAGGTGTCTCAATGAACGAGCAAATAAACAAATTTGTGTTAATAAATATTTTATATCAAATAATAATAATTGTAAAAATATATATAAAAATATTTAATAATTATAAAATACGATAATACTAAAAAAAAGTGAGAGCTATTAATTTCGAAGGTAAGCTTTTAAGTGTTGGGCAGTCTTAGGAGGTACCTGAACCACCAATACAATTAACCCTTTATTTCGGGTACATATAGTGTTAACCTTAGTTCAATTAACAATTGTAGATATAAGATAATACAAACAATTTTTTGATTTACTTTCAAATAATTTTATTTTATTGGTTTTAAGTTCTAACTTTAATTTTATTAGTTTTGATATACAATTTGTTCAAAATATAAATTTGTGTTAATTCAATTACATCTCATTCTTAAGACGTCCAAAAGCAGAAGAAAGATCAAACCGATAAAAAATGTGTTGTCCTCAAAAACCTACGTTCTGACATGTTACATATACTTGCAACATACCACAAACATCAAAACAATAATATGACGTCTTGCTGAATAACAATTAAAGAGAGTTAATTGAAATACATGCATACATGTATTAAATAGTGAGCGATACAATTATATAATGTAAATCATTGGGATAATTACAGTAAAAAATAAACAAATTTATTTTAATGTAAGAGAAAACAAAATGTGATTTATTAAATGCAATACAGTGAGCGCAATTAATATGCGTAAAAAAAATTAATGATATATTTTTTCAAAAATGTAAATATTCAGAAAGAAAGATTGATTCAATTTCTTTCAAAACATATAAAAAGAAACAAATTTAAATTATTGTAATTAATTCCGAACATTCTGGCCCGTGCTGGAACATCCAGGTAATTTAACTAGTTTGACAATTGGACGAACAAATTTTCCATGTTGGGTTTTAACTGTCACGACTCTGGTGAGACCATCCCTCCCAGCATGTTGTTTAATTACTCTACCTAGTAACCATTTGGATGGAGGCATATTCATGTCCTTTAATACGACAACATCATTTTCTTTCATTGCCGGCTGCACACTATGCCATTTCGGTCGTTGCTGGAGGGTTGTGAGTTGATTGCCAGGTTTTTCAAAAACCTCTAAGAAGGTTTTGCAGCAATTGCAAATTTGATAAGCGTGATGGTGGCTCATTACTAAGATCAATGTCAGGTATAGTTGAATACGAGTGTCCAGTTAGTAAATGAAATGGTGTTAAGGCTTCGTTTTCTGGAAGACTGCAAAGTGGTCTTGAATTCAAAACAGCTTAGATTTGTGTTAATATTGTGTTAAGCTCTTCAAATGTTAGGATATGATTGCCGATTACTCTTTTCAGGTGAGTTTTTACTGATTTAAAACCAGCTTCCCACAGTCCACCAAAATGGGGAGCAGCTGGAGGGTTAAATGTCCAAATAATATTGTCTTCTGCCAGGAAACGTTGAATGGTTGTATTGAATTCTTTTGATAGTATGAGTTTTCGTATTTCATCAAGCATTCGTTCACCACCTTTAAAGTTGGTGCCATTGTCTGAATAAAGATGTGAACATTTGCCTCTTCTGGCTATAAAGTGTCGTAAAGCAGCAATGAATGCTTCAGTGGTTAAGTCACTCACTAGTTCAATATGAATAGCCTTACTGGTGAAGCATACGAAGAGTGCAATGTAAGCCTTGACATATGTAGGACGCCGACCTCTTGCTAGACGTCGAGTGATTGGACCAGCATAATCACACCCTACATGAGTGAACGGTCTTGAAAATGTTACTCTATGAATAGGCAAATTGCTCATGAGTTGATTAGTGGTTGCCTGTTTTTGCCTAAAACAGGGTATGCAAACATGGATACTGCTTTTAATCATGTTTCGACAACCGAGAATCCAGTACTCTTGAGGAAGTAATGACATTAATGCGTTCATTCCTAAATGTAAGTATTTGACATGGTAGTGCTTGATGATGAGATGACATACTGGATGATTTCTTGGCAACAGTATCGGATGCTTCGCTTTGTATGGTAAGTCGGACATCTGTAGTACCTGAAGTATGCCTTGTTGATCAAGGAATGGTGATAGTTTGATAATTTTGCTTGAGGCAGGTAGTTGATGGTTCTTTTTTTAGAATGTCTGTGTCTAGTTGCTGGACATATTTTGCACAAATCCATTGAGCTTTTAGCAGTTCTTCAGACGACAGCGTCAGACGACCAGTCAAATTTTTATGACGTTTACCTTGAATGATATTAAGTAAATTAATACAAAATCTATTGCAAAATGCTACCGTTCTAAAGAGTTTAGTCCAGGTTGAGAACCTTCTACTTAGATCATATAAAATGGTGTTATCCATTTCCGCTGTCAAAACTTGAGTGAATGATTTTCTTTCTTCAAGCGTAGATGGTATTTATTTATTTATTAGTTTAACTCAAACCAACTTGGACCATAAAACCAGAGTGAGTGGTTGATAATTTTTGATGGTAATGTTCCCCTTGATGCAATATCAGCTCGGCTGTCCTTGGAAGTCACATGTTGCCAAAATGTCCTAGGTGCAAATTCCAAAATTTTAGATGTTCTATTTGCAACAAAACAACCCCATCGTCTGACACTGATGATAACCAATGAAGCACAATTTCTGAGTCAGTGTACATGAATACTGTTGGAGAAATTAACGCGAAGGCATCAACGATATTTTTCATTAGATGGCTGAGTAACAGAGCTTCACAAAGTTCCAAGCGACGTAGAGATATTTGTTTTAATGGGGCTACCTTGCTTTTCGATGCAATTAAATGTGTTATGTATAAATTGTCTGATTGCCTCCCTCTAGCATAAACTACAGCAGCAAAGGCCTTTTCCGATGCATCTGCAAATCCATGAAGTTCAAAGTCATTGGCAGAGCTATGCAACCACCGTGAAACCCGAACTTGAGAAAGAGAGGGTAATTCATTTTTAATTGTTGTCCAATGCTGTGTTTGAAATAAAATCTTGATAGTAACGGTAATCGGTGTTAGAAAACCTAACGGATCAAAAATACGAGCTGCTTCTGATAAAAAACTTCGTTTTGTAGCTGGTATTTCCTTTGGAAGTGTAATTTTGAAGGAAAATTCATCCGCGAATGGATATCATACCATTTCCAGAGTTTTGATACATTGTGTTTCATCGTCAAAATCGACTGCTGAGAGTTCGCATTCATGTTCTGGACATGTTTGTAATAATGGCCAACGGTTGCTGCTCCATTTTCGTAACTTAAATCCAGCACCTTCTAACATTGCATTCAATGCTAACTTTAAGGATAATAACTCATGCAGTTAGTGCGCCAGTTATGACGTCATCAACGTAACAATCGTTTAGCAGAATTTTTGACACTACCGGAAATTGATTTACTGAATCTAAAGCTAGTTGCTTCAATGTGCGAATTGCCAGAAATGGTGCTGACGACGTTCCGTATGCAACGGTTAATAGCCGGTAATGCTACACTGAGTTTGTTGAAGATTTACGTCATAAAATACGATGATAATCAGTGTGATTCGGTGATACTCGAATTTGGCGGTGCATTTTTTCAATGTCCGCAGTGAAAACATAACGATGGCGCCTAAATCGTAAACAAACAGTAAATAGCTCTTTCTGAATCGGAGGTCCAGTCAAAAGTGCATCATTCAATGAGTACCCGGATGTTGATTTGGCGGACCCATCGAATACCACACGTAACTTAGTGGTAGTCCTCTCCGGTTTGAATACTGCGTGATGTGGCAGGTAATAGGAACTGTGATTTTGCATTTCAGTTTCTGGAATCCTTTCCATGTGCCCTAACTGTATATATTCTTCCATGAATTTTCGGTAGCTTGTTAATAAGTCCGGATTTTAAGTGAATCTTCTTTCCATTGAACGTAAACGATTAAACGCTGAATGATATGTCTCACCTAATGGAATTGAAGGCATTTTAAATGGAAGACTAACGACATATCGTCCATTGTGATCACGGTATGTGTTCTTAATATAATTATCCTCAGCGTGTGCTTCTTCGTCAGTTAGAATTGGCGTTGTGTGAATTGAGTCAAGTTCCCAGAATTTTTTTAAAGTTTGATCGACATCGAAGTTCGCATGTAAGGATGATACTGTACAAAAAAATGTCGTTATGGGGTGATGTTCAGGTAATTTATATGCAATTACCCAACCAAAAATTGTCAATTGTGTTGTCAAGGGTGTGGTTGTGATCTCAAAGCGTCCTTCTTCAAAAATGTTGAATACTAGGTGTCATATAGGTGTCACTGGATTTGGAAATTCATAGTTTGGTAAGGTTGATGTTATGCGTTGCAATATAAAGGTGTCTACACTAATGGATTTTGAGTTGATTTTAGAATTAAGTTTGATGTGGAGCACCCCTTTGCTGGTACCACCTGCAATAGCGGATAATCCAATTATAGGAATTTTAGCATGACTACGAGGTAAGTTTAATTTGTTAACAAGTGATTCGGAAATTAACGAAGTTTGGGAACCTGTATCAAGTAGAATTCTGCAATCTTGATGAATTCCCAGGTAATCACTTACTGTACCAATTGCCGTGGGAAGAACCGCTAATGTTCTTGTTTGACTTGCTTGGGGTTTTGATGATGACTCAAACACAATATTATGACTGACTGGAGAAGAATGCTGGTTATTAGCGAAGTGGGCTGCGGTTGAAGATGAAGACGACATTTTTTTTGCTTGTGGATGTTGTGAATTATTTTGAACAGGTGGATGAACGAGAGAATGGTGTTTAGGTGAGCACTGCTGGCAAGTATGTTTAGATTTGCATGTTGATGAATGATGCCCTGTACGTAGACAATTGAAGCATAAATTTTTTTCGTTGACGAATTTTCGACGTGAACTAACATCTAATGAGTGAAAATGTGGACAATGAAACAAGTAATGAGTAGAGTTACATTTTGGACATTGAATCGTCGGTGACGTATTTTTTAGTATGTGATTACATCTAATTGGTTTTATAGAACCTGCGTTATGACTCTTTGCAGAGCCTTGACTGTCTTCAAGTGCTTGACAACGCCTCTCGAAAAATTCAAGTAATTGATCGAATGTTGGAAAGTCATTTTCTCAGCCCAATCTTGTTGAGTGACGGGGTATAGCTCATGCAAAAGTAGGTGATTTAACAAAGGATCTCGGCCCTCTTCACAGTTGCCTAATGCTTTGAGTCCTCTGATTACTTCATCTGCTCCATCCACTATGCGTCTTAGGTTGATAGCGTTTACATTAGAGATGGATGGTAGGGCTAGGAATGTTTTTATAAATACTTTAGTGATTTGGCCTCTTTTGTTGTATCGTTTATCCAAACGATCCCAGGCTTGTGTGTAATTCTCCTCAGATATGGGAATGTGTCGTAAAAGTGCAGCTGCATCATCTTTCAAGCAACCTTTCAAATAGTGAAATTTTTGAGTGTTTGTCAAGTTTTTCTGTTTGTGAATTGTTGATGTGAATAAGTCTCTAAATGACACCCATTCAGCGTAATTTCCGGAAAATATTGGAATATTGATTTTGGGCAATCTCGTTTCACTCAGAAAATCTTGTTTTCCTGAACACAAGTACTTGAAAGCCTTTCCAGGAAACTAGCTTGCTGATCTGCCAACCGGTCAACAGCTTCTTGTTGATCATGAGAAGAGATGTGGCGATCCTCAACTGCTTTGAGAAGTTTTCCCTTGATGGAAAAATATTTTGTTTCGAAAGATTCATATTCTTCTTCAGCATCAGTATAATCTGGTTCACCTGAAAATTGACAAATCTGATCTTGGACAGACATAAAACCGTCCCAGCACTCTGCGGCCTTGTCCAGGCGAATTTGTATAGCTTGCAGGGTTGTAGTTGCATTGATGCTGTCGCAGAAGTTCGATAAACGGGTAAGTGTACCCTTAAAATGACCACGTTGGCTCTTAAGAATTGAATATTCCATTTGGAATTACAAAAATGTGCTAATGCTTATTTAGGCTAAATGTAAGATGATTAAATGAATAAATAAGTAGCAAACGATGTAGATATTTGCTAAAATTCTTTTGTTAAATATGTTTTATAATTATTAATGAATGATAAAAAATAAAAATAAAATTAAACCAAATATATTTTTTTTGTTGTTTTTTTTGCTTTCTTTTAGTTAACAATGAGTTCAAAACAATGTTCAAATTTATTTTGTAATTTAAAGTTCAATATCTTTATTAACAAATAAATTTTATAGTTCAATACCAAATCTTTGTATATACACATGAAATTGTAGTAGATAATGATATGGGATATAATTTAATTTTAAACTAAAAGTGTTCAAATATTTAATTTTAAAATCTTGTTAAATTGTTGTAAAATTATGTTTCAATACTTTAATTTATTTATACCTGTTAAGACAACTGTTTAAATGAATCACTTATATCTATGTATTATTGTAATTCTCTTGAATTATTTATTGGGTTACTATTTTTTTGTCATTTTAATTTTTTTTTTTTTTTTTTCAATTATTATTTTGCACGAATAAAAAAAATTTAATTAACATAAATGTAAATTAACGGATTAACATAACAGTTCAAAATATGAGGTGTCGACTGTACTTATGGTACGATATCATTTATTTTTTACTTAGTGTGACATGTGATTCATGCCGTTATACCAATTATAAATTATGATGTAATATTTTAATTTTTTTGTAATTTCATTAAATAATAATTTTTTAAAATTTGTAATTTTATTACCATATATATAATATATCCATAGGTATCCATAAGTTAAAATTTGTAATTTTATTGCCATATATATCCATAGGTATCCATAGGTATCCATAGGTTAAAATTTGTAATTTTATTACCATATATATTCATCGGTATCCCTAGATCCGGCTCGAAAGACCATAAAATTGTTAACCTTAGTTCAATTAACAATTGTAGATATTAGATAATACAAACAATTTTTTGATTTACTTTCAAATAATTTTATTTTATTGGTTTTAAGTTCTAACTTTAATTTTATTAGTTTTGATATACAATTTGTTCAAAATATAAATTTGTGTTAATTCAATTACATCTCATTCTTAAGACGTCCAAAAGCAGAAGAAAGATCAAACCGATAAAAAAATGTGATGTACTCAAAAAAGTACGTTCTGACATGTTACATATACTTGCAACATACAACAAATATCAAAACAATAATATGACGTCTTGCTCAATAACAATTAATGAGATGTAATTGAAATACATGCATACATGTGAATTAAATAGTGAGCGATACAATTATATAATGTAAATCATTAAGATAATTACAATAAAAAATAAACAAATTTATTTTAATGTAAGAGAAAACAAAATGTGATTTATCAAATGCAATACAGTGAGCGCAATTAATATGCGTACAAAAAATTAATGATATATTTTTTCAAAAATGTAAATATTCAGAAAGAAAGATTGATTCAACTTCTTTCAAAACATATAAAAAGAAACAAATTTAAATTATTGTAATTAATTCCGAACATATAGGAAAGAGCAGCGTTATACCAAATTTAAAGCTTCTATAATTATTTCAATTTACTATTTTTATTAATTTCGAAGTTATGCTTGAAGATCTACAGAGTAGTAGGCATGGTACATGGACCACTACTCCAGTGGTTCTAAATCTTAAGAACACCCAGAAAATAAGAAGGAATACCAGTGCCTAAATTTTAAGGTCCTATCTTCGTTGGTTTCGAATTTATGCCGGTCTGGCCTCGATTCGATCAAAAGTTTATAGAATCGGAACGCAATATCCAATCTCGACCGAAAGAAATCTCCGCATTACTTTCATTACTAATAATCTAGAGTTTAAATTTCTTAAAAATAGCGTCATTAGTTTTTGAGTTATCTTATTTTTTGGATATATGCTCGTTAGCTCTTGAACCAGTCAATAGTAAATTTCATCAAGATAGCGTCATTAGTTGGTGAATTACGTGATGTAGGATATTTGTTCGTTATCCGTTAGACCTATCAAAAGTCTCAGATTCTTACCCATGGGCTGATCTTGGCCATATGCAATCCCACCTTAATTTCATTACTAGTAACCTGCTGTTAAAATTTCATCAAGAAAGCTCCATTAGTTTTTGAATTATCGTGCCCACGGACGGACGGACATGACTATACCGACTCAGGAGGGTACGCTGTTAACAAATATATATACTTTTCCATATCTAGCTCGTTCCTTTAGGTGGTTACATACACCATTCCAAAGTTAGTATACCCTTTATTTCATAAGTGTAGGGTATAAAAAATTAAAAGCTCTATACAACTTTTATTTCATTTTAGTAATTGGAAAAAACTAAATCATGTTAAAAATTTCATGTAAAAATAAAAGCAATTTAAAAATTTCATAATGTTATTTTCTTTATCCAAAGTTAACTTACTTGTACACGAGACTCTGTTAACCCAATACGCATAGCTATTTCTTCCCTCATAAATATATCAGGATAGTGAGTTTTTGAAAAACACCTTTCCAATTCATTTAATTGTGCTGGTGTAAATCTTGTGCGATGTCTTTTTTGTTTACAAGATTTGTCAGAATTCTGAAAAAAATTATTTCAGTTTAATAGTTTTCTTAAAGTGCTTAAAGTATTTATAACTAACTTGTTGATCCAGTTGCATAGAATTAGCAATACAAAGTGTTCCTGTCATGGATATTTTGACACCTGTAAATTTGTATATAAATGTAAATATACAATTTTTTTTACTACCTCACAAATCTGGCAATCAATTTCAGAAGTTCCTAAATAATAATATAAATAAATTTATATAATTAAAATAATACATTGATATTTAGTGATTACAAATATTTGCAATAATTAATTCTGTAATGGAATTTCAATGTTAAAATATTTAACTTATTAATAGCAAAAATTTTCAAAATGGCGTATTTGAATTCAATGAATCCTATCACAGAATTGACGGAAAGATATATATTAAAAGGCAGAAATACCTTACAACAAATCATTATACCCTTGAGCTTTTTGTAAACATGCGGACAGACGGAAGGACGAACAAAGTCAAAATTAAAAAAAACCTTTGACACATGTTGAAATTTTCGTTTTGGAACTTTCAAATTTATATATAAATAAAAAAAAATTTTGTCAGGTATTCAAGTTATGGGTGTTTAAAAGCAAAATTTATAGCAAAATTTCAATTTTTGGACCTCGTACAGCTCCTAAAAAAGGGGCGTGACAAAAAAATTCTTAACCGACTCTTGCTTATTTATGAGGATCTAACTTCTCCCAAAATTTCAAGTTTCTAGATTAAGCCGTTCAGGGCCCAAAAATTTTGCAAAACTTAGTTTTAGATAACGGTAACAATTGGCTGTCAAAAGTTTGTTAAGCTTATAAAAACAGCTGTCTTTTACCGTTTTCAGGTTGAAAATATACCTAATAGAACTCTTGTTACAACTATTTAAATTTAGGGATTTTTCCGACTTTGATGGGCTGAAGCTCCGTAACGGGCGAGGTTACAGAAAAAAGTTTTAACATTAAATTATTTTTATTGCAATAAATTATTCAGTGAAACTATATAAGCATATTTTTACAAAAATTTTTGAAAATGTGCTAAAAAAGGCATCCAGATTTGTGAAAAATCAATTGAAACAAAAGTTTAAGATAAAGTGGAAAGTTCTATATTAATTTGTTACAAGCTTGTTTTTTTTTGCCCCAAAAAATTATCGATTATCAATTAAGAATTTTTCTGGTATTTATCAGATAACGATTAGGTAAATCAAATTCTATTTGAAATTTGTTAAGAAAGAAGTAATCAAAAGGAAGCGTGAAAAATCTTCAAGCATTCTCATATAAATTTTATGTGTAAGTTGAAGAGATAGTTCATCAAGTATGTCGCACTTTTTTTCTTAATACAGTCTACGTATCAAAAATTAGAGTTTACTATTTCATTGATAAAGCTTCTGGAGTACCACTTCATAAAGCGGTAAGTAAATAAAACGGATAACCCTTCTAGAAAAGATAATTGAAATTCGAGAACATATTTCCAGCTTCCCGGTGTTTGACTCTCATTATTGTCGATCAAACACTAAGGTGAAATATCAAGAGCATGGTGTGAATGTCTGAGTGAATCCATTAAAATTAATATATTTTTTTTTTTTTTGCCGCCACCTCTACGTGCTAACTGTTCACTGTGATAGGCTAAACAGCCTGACTATATATGTGCATGCCGGAACAGGGGAGATATATTCATATATTAGAACTGATCAAATGAATTCCACATACAATTTAAACATGAGATAGTACCTACGCCTTATAACATGTAGAAATGTCTTAGATTTTCAATAAAAAGTAAAATGTGATATATAAAAAATCACGATAACTCAACAATTAATGACGCTATCTTCATCAAATTTGTGCTGTAGGTTACTAGTAATGAAACTACTTCGGAGATTGCGTAAGGTCGGGATTGGACCATGGGTTCGGCACCTAGAACTTTTTGATCGAATTTAGGCCAAACGAGCATAATTCCGAAACCAATGAAGATAGAACCTCCAAATTTGGTATCAAGGTGTCCCTTCCCATTTCCTAAGTGTCTTGGAAATTTGAGCCCCATTGGAGTAGTGGGTCGGGGACCAGCCACATATTTCCGAAGACCTTAACGCATATCTATAAAATTAATAAAGATAGCAACTTGTAAAAATGTAGAAGCTTCCAATATGCCACAAGGTTGTTCTTTACTATCTCTTGCGTGTTCCCCTAATTTGGGATCAATTGGAGTGGTGGTTCAGTACCCCTCTCAGACCTCCCAAGTTTTAAAAGCTTATAACCGAAATTACTAAAACTAGTTACTTAAAATTAAGATAGACCGTTCAAATTGTGTACAAGGGTTAACTAGTACTATAAGTACAGCGCGGACTGTATAAGGGCGAAATCAGCCCAAGGGTTCGGATTCTGGACCTTTTAATCGGTGTCAGGGCTAACGAACATATATAAAAAATCACGATAACTCAACAACTAATGAGGCTATCTTCATGAAATTTGTGCTGTAGGTTATTGGTAATGAAACTACGGCGGCGATTACGTATGGTGAGGATAGGACAATGGGTTCGGAACTTAGAACTTTTTGATCGAATTTAGGCCAAACTAGCATAATTCTGAAACCAATGAAGATAGATTCTCCAAATTTGGTATCAGGGTGTCCATTCCTATTTCCTAAGTGTCTTGGAAATTTGGGCCCCATTGGAGTGGTTGGTCGTGGACCAGCCACTCAGTTGCGAGGGTTAACTAGTATTAAAAGTATGACGGGACTGCATATGGGCGAAATCGTACCATGGCTTCAGGATCTGGAACCCTTGTAAAGTTCAAGGACTAACAAACATATATCTTAAAAACACCATAACTCAAAAAATAATGCCGGTATTTTGATGAAATTTAAACTCTAGCTTACTAGTAATGAAAGTACCATGGGAATTGGTTGTGGTCGAGTTTTATTTCGAAGCCAAAGAATATATTTCCTATGTCCTATGTGTCTCCGAAATCTAAACTTAATTGTAGTGGTTCAGCTATGTTCAAAGGTACTTATTGCCTGTATGTAAAATTTATTTTTATATTTAAAGAAATTATACGAAAAGTTCAAAATTTGTAATTGCATTTTAGAAGTACATTTATTGCTTATTTTGTGTTTATAAACTTTTCTATTAGGTATATAAACTAACCATTTAAAATAATTGCAATTTTTCAAAATTTGGATTATTAAATATATTATACTTTGATTACCTTTTTATCACAAAATTTAATAATTAGAATTTTTTCGTTTTGTAATTGAATTGGAATAAATATATTTTCATTTATTTCAAGTTTGTTTGTTTTTTAATATTTTTAAATAGATAAATTAGTAAGAATTTGTAATATTTTTTAATAGATAGTGTAATTAGAAAATGGTTTAGTATTATAAAGATAATTTGGTTAGCTATGTCTTACGATCAAATTAATAGCAGCTTTTATAGTGTTAAAATGACTTTTGGATATTCCAAAAAAAAAAAAATTTGATAAGTGCGTGTTGTTAAAAATTTAAAAAACCCCAAAAGAGAAGAAGTATTAAAATATGGGTCCCATAAAAAAGAAAAAAAGCTTGGTCAAAGTTGACATAGATGTTGATCGTAACAACAAAAAAAAAAACGTTACGAACTCCGAAAAACAGATTCAATCAAATGACAACTTTAATTAGAAGCAACACAATTTCGCCTTCAAAAATTGAAGATATAAAGCATCTATATGATAGATATTACCTTTTCAGAAATATGAGGCTATTTGCCGAAATAAATTCCATTAAAAAACTATAACTGATAATAATAATACAATATTATAAAATTTTATATACTGAATTTTTTATGTTAAAGAAGAAAATGATATCAGCATATCGAAATATTTAACTTTTTATTATTACATTTACCGATTTTGCTAAAACGATAAAAGTTAAGAATTTTGTAAATTAGAATATATTTGGTTATATTTTATAAATCAATATGACTGTAACCAATCAATCTGTCAAAGTCTCAGAAAAAGGTTTGTTGAGTTCCGTTGACCTGTTGCGGCACATCAGCTTTTTACAAATTTTTTCGTTACTTTACTCTTAAGTGGAAACGGTTTGACCAATTGACTTTAAATTTTCTAAGCGTACATAATTGGTCAAAAAACAAAAATTTGTGAGTTAATAACGTCCAATTTTTGAAAGTAGGTAAAACTTCTTTGAATTCGGGGAATGTTTAAGAAAATGTTTTGTCGAGTTCTTTCAACCGATTTCGAAACAAAAACTTTAAAAAAAAGTTTGCAAAAGCGTTTTTTTTTTTTACACGTCAAACTGTCGGAAAACACATTCCTTTATACATAGCTAACAAATAGATATGTAGGCTTGGCTATGGGGCTAAGCATTTAGAAGAAAAATAGGATAGAAGAGGAGAGTTGGGTGGTCGGTTAGAAACGAACTTATTTAGGTTCTTTTTAAAACGTTGCAAATTGTATTAAGGTCTATTTATATCA
The DNA here is from genome assembly GCA_963082915.1 of Dolichopus griseipennis. Lineage (NCBI taxonomy): Eukaryota > Metazoa > Arthropoda > Insecta > Diptera > Dolichopodidae > Dolichopus > Dolichopus griseipennis. Next base: position 202,487,430 of record OY720441.1, on the reverse strand, counting down.
GAGGAGAACAAACTGGATTGATGCATGTTAAAAATTCTAGCAGTTCTCACAAAAAAATGAGTTTCCATAACCAGTTTTGAACCACCTAGGAATTTCCGCTGTGTAGAAGTGAGTACTAAAGGCCCCCCTGGTGTTGCGTTGAAATTGTTTAGAGGCACTATTGATTTTAATTCAATAGAGCTAGTGAGAATACCTATAAGATATCTATAAAAGAAAGTTAAAGCTCCAATATTACGAGTTCTAAGAGGAGTGAAAGTAACCTGGGTGGAAGGGTCGCCGATTAGGCGCAAGGCGTGATTTTGGATTTTGTCCAGGTAACTTAGTGAAGTTTGGAGCGCCAGCCCAAATGAGAGAGTTATGCCTATCTTAGGTCGTATGTAGGCTTTACATATATTGGACAGGTATCTGAGAGAAAAATATGCTTAAGAGCGAGACAGAAAACCCAAACATTTGGCAGCGTTATTAGTTACATTACAAATATGTTCTTTCCATAACATTTTTTGGTTAAGCTGCATACCTAGGATTGCTGTTTGATTTCTCCCTGGAATCTCAGAATAGGGGTTATTTGATCTCTTTTGCAAGAGATGCGACAATTTTCAGTATTGGAAGTGTTAAACTCAACTCTGTTAGCTTTACCAAAATCAGATATTTATGCTAGGTCATGACTAACTGAACTAGCCATCAGATTTTCCTTTAAATTGATTGCGGCGGAAGTGGCATTTGATTTTTTTAAACAGTCGTAGGATGCCACCGGAGTACTGTCGTCGGCGAAAGTGTGGATTGTATTGAGGGAAGAGAGCAAATCATTGATAATAATCAAAAAATTAGTGGGTTATAAGGCGGAGCCTTGTGAAACACCAGCATTTATTCCATAAGTGTCGAACATATGACTGTCGACAAGATCACGAATACGATGATTCCAAAGGAAATCCTCAATCCATGTACAAAAGAGGCTACCCAAACCGATTCCCTGACATTTACTCAAAAGACCACTATGCCATACTCGATCACAACCTCATATTCACCAGATCAGTGAATGCTGGTGTTAAGCTTCTCGCAAAGGAAAGTTAAAAGATCGCCTGTCGACTGTTGGATTCTAAAACTATATAGTTTAAAAAACTCGATCTATTCAGATATCTCTAAAGTCTTTTGGATTTCTATTATTAAAAGATCGCAGTGATGGCAATTGGTTGATAGTTTGAACGATTATCTCTAATTTTTCAATACATGATGCTTCTTGATAATTTGGTGCTTCTGGACGAAAGAGTTTAGGATGGTGAGTTTCCGGCGATTTATGTTAAGTGAATATAAATTTTTATTTTAATTATTATTTAACAATTATGAAAAGTTTCAAGTCAACTTTGATAAATTTGTTAAAAAATTGCTAGAATCATCGTTTAAAAAAAAATTGCGTTATTAAATTTCAAAATTTACATGTACACCATTTGAAATTGCTCTGTTAAATTTTTTTTGCCAACTTGAATTGCTAACGTTTGAATAAAATATAGTCGATGGTTTAGAAAAGGTTTGAAAATCTGCTTTTCAACTTATATTTTGTTTTGTACTTATTTGAAGGTTCTACTACGCTCTTCTTCGTTTTTAGCACATTTTCAAAAAAATTTTTATCGTGTCGCTCTGTCCGTCCATCTATCCGTCTGTTCGTCTGTCTGTCCGTCTGTTCGTCTGTCCGTCTGTTCGTCTGTTCGTCTGTCCATATGCTTATAAAATTTAGAAATAGCAAGACTTCTGTTTAGCGTATTTTCAATCTGAAAACCGCAGAAAATAGTTGGTTTTACAGAATTTATAAATTTTTATAATGTAAATGTTAAGGGTTGCCATACGGTACTAAAAACTACTATTATGTAAAACTCAATTTTTGCAGCATTTTTGACCACACATATCTTCTAAACGGTTCAATCTAGGGTCTTAAGGAGAAGTTAGACCTTCAAAAATTAGTGGGGGTTGGTTAACAAAATTTTTTTATCACTTCCCCTATTTAGAAGCTATAAGAGCTCGAAAATTAAAACTTTGCTAGTTCTAAACACCTGTAACTTGAATACTTATTCAAATTTTTTTTTAGAAATATTTAAAATTTGAAGCTCCATCATTATATTTCAACATACATTAAAGGTTTTTCTAAAATTTGAAAAAATTTCTTTAAATTGAAGAAATTGTCTTTTAGTTTTAACCAGTTTTGCTTAGAAAATAAGATTCTAGGTAAAACTCCAAATTTGGGTGCAGTTCACAATTGATTTCCTAGAACTTAAAAAACTGTAAACGGGAGGGGCGTGGGCAGATCCATCATAAGCTTGCTAAACGAAAGTTGGGGAACCTTTCCCATTGAAAGGCTACTAGATCATCAAAATTAAAACTTTTGTTTTTAGAAAACAAGAACATATACAGCAGTGTATGTTTGTCCAAAATTAAAAGTTAACATTGAAGCTCCAACATTATCTTTCGCACTTGTTAACAGGTTTTCTTGAGTGCATAGGGATTATATTCTAAGTATTAATTTCACTATTAGTCATAATTGATAAATTGATGAAATAACTAAATTATAATGTTATCAATTATTATAACCTACACCTATAGAATAGTTAAAAGGGTATATTAACTTTGGTATGGTGTTTGTAAGCACCTAAAGGAAGCGAGCTAGATATGGAAAAGTATATATATTTGTGATCAGCGTGACCTCCTGAGTCGATATAGCCATGTCCGCCCGTCCGTCCGTAGGCACGATAACTCAAAAAATTATGGAGCTATATTGATGAAATTTTCACTGTAGGTTACTAGGACTGAAAGTACGGCGGGGATTGCAAAAGGGCGAAATCTGCACATGGGTTCGAATTCTGGACCTTTTAATCAGTCCAAGGGCTAACGAACAATCAACAAATAATAACGCTATCTTCATCAAATTTATGCTGAAGGTTAAAAATAATGAAACTACGGCGGGGATTGCGTACGTTCAAGATTGGCCCATGGGTTCGGAACCTAAAACTTTTTGATTGAATGTAGGCCAAACGAGCATAACTCCGAAACCAATGAAGCTAGAACCCCAAAATTTTGTTTCAGGGTGTCTATTCCTATTTTCTTAGTGTTCTTGAAATTTGGGCCCCATTGGAGTAGTGGGTCGGGGAACAGCCATACATTTCCGAAGACCTTAACGCATATCTTTAAAATTAATAAAGATAGAGAATTGAAAAAATGTAGATATTTCAAATTAGGCACATGGGTGTTCTTTACTATTTCTTGGGTGTCCTTCTAATTTGGGATCAATTGGAGTGCTGGTTCAGTACCTCTCTAAGACCTTCTAAGTTTTAAAAGTTTATAAACAAAATTACTAAAAATAGTAGCTAACTTAAAAATAATATAGAACGTTCCAATTGTTTACAAGGGTTAACTAGTATTGAAAGTATGACGGGGACTGCATATGGGCATTTAATTTTGATGAAATTTAAACTATAGGTTACTAGTAATGAAAGTACCATGGGAATTGGTTCTGGTCGAGTTCGGACAATGAGTTTAAATGAACAAAAAGAGTAAAATTTGCTAATTTACTCAAATAACAAAAAGTTTTTTTTCTTTGTTTACATTCTCTTGTTTGTTTACAAAATTCAAATGTCATGTATCCATAAAAATATGTAATAGTATGCAAAAAATTTTTGTGTAGAATACACTTTTTTTTTGTATGTAGTAGCAACTTTATAGGAAAAAGACCTAAGAGAACATCTTTTTGACATGGATTATGGCGCTCTCTCAATACTTGGCTAAGGAATATGGATGGTTCTCCCAGTAATTTATCGTTTTTTCTTTGTCGCACAAATAGTATTTTTGTATCTTCTGCCTATGCTCTAACTTTTGCCCAGGAAATTGCCGTAATGAAAATTAGCCTTAAACGATTAAATTCCTTTTTATACCCTACACCTATAGAATAGGTAAAGGGGTATATTAACTTTGGTATGGTGTTTGTAACCACCTAAAGGAAGCGAGCTAGATATGGAAAAGTATATATATTTGTGATCAGCGTGACCGCCTTAGTCGATATAGCCATGTCCGTCCGTCCGTCCGTCCGTAGGCACGATAACTCAAAAAATAAAGGAGCTATCTTGATGAAATTTTAACTGTAGGTTACTAGGACTGAAAGTACGGCGGGGATTGCATATGGGCGAAACCGGCCCATGGGTTCGGATTCTGGACCTTTTAATCGGTTTCAGGGCTAACGAACAAATATAAAAAATCACGATAACTCAACAACTAATGACGCTATCTTCATCAAATTTGTGCTGTAGGTTACTAGTAATGAAACTACTTCGGGAATTGCGTAAGGTCGGGATTGGACCATGGGTTCGGAACCTAGATTTTTTTGATCGAATTTAGGCCAAACGAGCATAATTCCGAAACCAATGAAGATAGAACCTCCAAATTTAGTATCAGGGTGTCCCTTCCTATTTCCTAAGTGTCTTGTGAATTTGGGTCCCATTGGAGTAGTGGGTCGGGGACCAGCCACACATTTCCGAAGACCTTAAAGCATATCTTTAAAATTAATAAAGATAACAACTTGAAAAAATGTAGAAGCTTCCAATTTGCCACAAGGGTGTTCTTTACTATCTCTTGCGTGTTCCCCTAATTTGGGATCAATTGGAGTGGTGGTTCTGTACCCCTCTCAGACCTCCCAAGTTTTAAAGGCTTATAATCGAAATTACTAAAAATAGTTACTTAAAATTAGGATAGACCGTTCAAATTGTGTACAAGGATTAACTAGTACTATAAGTACAGCGCGGACTATATAAGGGCGAAATCAGCCCAACGGTTCGGATTCCGGACCTTTTAATCGATGTCAGGGCTAAGGAACATATATAAAAAATCACGATAACTCAACAACTAATGAGGCGAAATTTGTGCTGTAGGTTATTGGCAGCGAAATTACGGCGGTGATTACGTACGGTGAGGATTGGACAATGGGTTCGGAACTTAGAACTTTTTGATCGAATTTAGGCCAAACGAGCATAATTCCGAAACCAATGAAGATAGAACCTCCAAATTTGGTATCAGGGTGTCCCTTCCTATTTCGTAAGTGTCTTTGAAATTTGGGCCCCATTGGAGTAGTGGATCGGGGACCAGCCACTCAGTTCTTAGGCCCTTAAAGCATATTTTCGAAATTAATAAAGATAGTAACTTGAAACAAATGAAGAAGCTTCCAATTTGCCACAAGGGTGTTCTTTACTATTTCTTGCGTGCCCCCCTAATTTGGGATCAATTGGAGTGGTGGTTCAGAACCTCTCTTAGACCCCCAATGTGTAAAAGCTTATCATCGAAATTAATAAAACTAGTAACTTCAAATTAAGTTAGAGCGTTCCAATTGTGTACAAGGGTTAACTAGTATTGAAAGTATGACGGGACTGCATATGGGCGAAATCGTACCATAATTTCGGGTCCTGGAACCCTTGAAAAGTTCAAGGACTAACAAACATATATCTTACAAACACCATAACTCAAAAAATAATGCCGGTATTTTGATGAAATTTAACAGTAGGTTACTAGTAATGAAAGTACCATGGGAATTGGTTGTGGTCGAGTTTAATTTCGAAGCCAAAGAATATATTTCCTATGTCCTATGTGTCTCCGAAATCTAGACTTAATTGTAGTGGTTCAGCTATGTTCAAAGGTACTTGCTGCATTTATGTAAAATTTATTTTTATATTTAAATGAAATATATGAAAAGGTGTAAATTTTTAATTGTATTTTAGAAATACATTTATTGCATATTTTGCGTTTATAAGCTTTTCTATTAGGTATATAAACTAACCATTTAAAATAATTGCAATTTTTAAAAATTTGGATTATTAAATATATTATGCTTTGATTATCTTTTTATCACAAAATTTAATAATTAGAATTTTTTCATTTTAAAATTGAATTGGAATAAATATATTTTCATTTATTTCAAGTTTGTTTGTTTTTTAATATTTTTAAATAGATAAATTAGTAAGAATTTGTAGTATTTTTTAATAGATAGGGTAATTAGAAAATGTTTTTAGTATTATACAGTTAATTTGGTTAGCTATGTCTTACGATCAAATTAATAACAGCTTCTATGGTGTTAAAATGATTTATGGATATGTCCTTAAATTTGAACCAAATAGGTGTAGGGTATTTTTAAGTCGACTGACTGTTTCTTTACTTGTTTTCAATTTTTATTATATCATATATTTTATTGAATTATTACCAAAGGTGATATATTATTACGATGTACAATACTTAAGCTATATAGTACTTGCTGCATTTATGTAAAATTTAATTTTATATTTAAATGAATTAGATGAAAAGTTCTAAATTTGTAATTGTATTTTAGAAATAGATTTATTGCATATTTTGCGTTTATAAGCTGTTCTAATAGGTACATAAACATACAATTTAAAATAATTGCAATAATTACAGATGGTAATTTTTTTTTAAAACGCTTTTTATAGAATTATTATTGCAATCTTTTAACAAATTTATGAAATTTCACTTGAAACTTTTCATAATTATTAAATAATAATAAAAAAAAATTTTAATTCAGTTAACATTATTCGCTGGAAACCCACCATCCTCAACTCTATCGCCAAGGAGCACCAATTTGTCAAGAAGCACCACGTGCAGAAAAATTAGAGATAATCGTTCAAACTGTTTTGCAAAAGTTTTTGTTTCCCAATCGATTAAAAGAACTCGACTCGACTCGAAAAATTTTTTTAGACATTCCCCTAATTCAAAGAAGTTTTACCTACTTTCAAAAATTGGACGTAATTTACTTACAAATTTTTTTTTTTGTACAATCGTCGGATCAGTATGGGTTACCAAATTCCAAGTCTGTTAATAGAATGAACTCTATTTTGAAAGAGGAACACATATACAAAATTTGAAGTCAATCGGTTAAACCATTTCTAATTTATTGCAAATTAACGAAAAAACCTGTAAAAACTGTTGTGCTACAATGGGTTAACGGAACTCTACAAAAATTTTTTTGAGGCTTTCTTTTTAACCAAAGTAGTGTCTAACTTAAAATTAAGATAGAACGTTCCAATTGTGTACAAGGGTTAACTAGTATTAAAAGTAAGACGGAGAATGCATATGGGCGAAATCGTACCATGCATTCGGGTTCTGGAACCTTTGAAAAGTTGAAGGGCTAAGAAACATATTAGTCAAAAACACCATAACTCATAAACTAATGACGTTTTTTTGAAGAAACTAGTAAAAAAGTAACGTGGGAATTGGTCGAATTCGGACAATGAGGCGAATTAAGACAATGAGTTCGGATTCTATATGCTTTTAATCGAAATCAAACCACTCCCATTATTCCTAAGAACTTTAAGAATATATTCGAAATTAAAAAAAAATAGTAACTTGAAATAATTATAGAAGCTTTAAATTTGGTATAACTGTGGTTTTTCCTATTTCCTTTGTGTACCCGAAATTTTCTTTTTAACCAAAGCAGTACTTCAAAAAATTGGCCGAAACTTGCTTTTTTACAATTTGCACTTTTCCGGACAACGCCGGGTAAATCTGCTAGTATATTATGCTTTGATTAGGCTTTTATCACAAAATTTAATAATTAAAATTTGTTCACTTTTGTAATTGAATTGGAATAAATATATTTTCATTTATTTCAAGTTTTTTTGATTTTAAATATTTTTTATTAATATTAAATTAGAATTTGTAATATTTTTGCATAGATAAAGTAATTACAAAAGTTTTTAGAATTATAAAGTTAATTAGGTTAGCTATGTCTTACGAACAAACTAATAACAGTTTTTATGGTTTTAAAATTACTTATGGATATCTCATTAAATTTGAACCAAATAGGTGTAGGGCATTTCTGCTGGCAGTTTCTTTACTTGTTTTTATATATGTATCTTTTTTTTGGCGGGTGTTCTATGGAGTGTCTCATTTGGGTAGTTCTATATGATCAATGGGCGTAGTATGCGATTATAGCTGACGGGGATCCTGGTACGTTGGCCAGCCTCTGCTACACCAAGTCAAATCTCACCTTCACGTTGAACCCCGCTGTTACGTCAAGCAATCCTATCTTAAGATCTGGTACCCAACTCAGGTGGAGTAAGTAGGATGGACAAACCAACGAGATTTTGGCGGGTCGAGTTTTATGTATTCAAAACATAGGCTTGATTTAGGAGCGACTGCACCATCTCTCTTAAAAGAAGCGGCTCGCGATATAAAAGTGTCTGAGATGTGTCTGTTCATCCAAAAGGCAAGTGTGCCTACAGACATGAGCTTATGGGGTGATGAACTATATCTCATAAAACACTAACTGTATAAAATATGCAAACATGAACAAAAATGCGAATGGATATTTTTCCCCAAAGGGTAATCATAGTAATGTGGTGAATCCTCCTCTGACTTCTCCAGTCAACGTAAACTGCACATCGGATTTGGAGGTACAGATAAATTCACGTTTAAATACAAACAAGATAAGAGAATCGAACACAAATTCAATAAACCGATCACGTGAAATAGTGAAAACTTTTGGACGTTATTAGAAGAAGCGGACGCTAATCGGAGCATGGAGCGTGATAACACTATATGGTGTTGGGCTATACGAGCAAGCCGAGCGTGAAATGTTACGATTGAATATTAACATACTTGGCGTCAGTGAAACTAAATGGAGAGGTTGTGGTGAAATTATTTCAGACAGTAATTCAACTCACATGCTGCACTTGGGAGATGATGAAGCAGAAACAGGAATAAGGCGTGGTGGAGTAGAAATTATTATTTCTTTGCGACGTTCGAAATAAGAGGAGCGGTGACGTTGGAAGCGATGCCCATTTAGTTGTTGCGCGAACGCAGTTAAGAACAGTAGCTGTCCAAAGACGAAATCAAGTACTTGTCCAAAGAGCACTTTTCGATATTGAAGCGTTAAATAATCCCGCAACATGTGGAAATTTTGTACAAAAATTCCGAGAAAGGGCATCAACATTGAATGAAGCAAATGAACGTCAGGACGGGACAGTTTCTTTAGATGAAAAGTGGGATAAAGTAAAACAATCATTTATAGAACCTGGAATAGAAACAACACCTTGATTATCACAGCTAAAAGCCCCATGGATCTCACGAATTTTGTGGGACAACATGGCCAGGCGTAAAGAGCTGAAAAACAAAATAAACTCTGAATAGGATTCGCGGCTATTAGGTGAGCTTCGCAGCGAGTATAACAGAGCGCATAAAATTGCGCAGAGAAGTGTAAGACGAGAAAGAAGGAAACAAATAGAAAACCTTGCTACGGAGGCAGAGATAGCAGCAAGAAAGGGTGATGGCAAAGCCTTATATAAGATTACAAAAATTTTTTCAGGTCATTCAACAAAGCAGCAAAATATTATCTTGGACGAACATGGAAGGCTTCTGGTGTCGATGAATGATCAATTATGGAGGTGGAAAGACTACTTTGCGGTTTGCTAAATGAACATTTTATACAGCAACCTGCATCAAAAATCTCTAAAGAACCTGAGTTGCGTCGATCACACAGGGGTATTAGTACAGCACCACCCACGAAACCTGAAATCGAAAATGCCATTTCTTGAAGGATAGCAAAGCTTCAAGAACTGACCGAATACCCGCCGAACTTCTAAAAGAAGACATCCCCGCAACGGTATGTATAGGTGGCTAACAGGCTATATGGGAAGAATATGGGAAGTACCCGAGTGAGTGGAAAGAAGGAGTTATTGTTAAGTTACTGGCGTGATATTACGCTGTTATCTGTCTTCTGGAAAATAATGGCAAATATTATACTCGAAAGGATCAAAAGCAGGATTGAAAAATAGACATTAAAATAAGACAGTAAGCTAGCTTTCGCAGTGGTCACTCTTGTGTTGACCATATCAACACGCTACGAATAGAACTCGAGAAATCAACAGAGTTCGGGTCGCCGCTACATCTCATGTTTGTAGACTTCGAGAAAGCTTTTGATCGTGTAAACCGCGAGGATATATGGAGAGCTGTTAGTAAGTGGGGTATGCCGGAGAAAATTATTACCATTATTAAGGAATCCTGCGAAAATGCGTGCTGTCGAATCTTACACAATGGACAGTTGATTGATTGATTTGGGGTGCAGTAGGGTGTAAGGCAAGGCTGCATATTGCCGCCTATATTATTTTTGGATATTTTGGACGAAATCTTAACCACAACCGTAGGCGTAGTTGAGAGGTATGGCATTCAGTGACGACTAAGAAAAAATTTAAGCCACTTAGATTATGCTGATTATGTAGTTTTCATGGCACACGCAAGAAGTGGTCTGAACGGAAATGTGCCAAAATTTGAATAAATCTGGCAAACAAGCTGGTCTAAAAATAAATGCAGCTAAGACCAAAAGCATGCGTACAGAGCACTAAACACATCAGCAAATTCTACTAGCAGAAAGCCAAATTGAAGAAGTAGAGCAGTTGAATTATTTAGGAAGCTTGGTGACATCAAATGGGGAACAGAAGTTGATGTTGACAGCAGAATAAATAAAGCTAGAGCTGCTTTTGGAACACTATCAAAATTATGGCAGTCAAATAATATAGTCCTGCGTACAAAGTTAAAAATATTTGAAACAAACATCAAATCACTACTTCTATACGGCTGTGAAACATGGAAGGTAACCGCCAATATCCCCAAAAAGTTGCAGACGTATATAAATCGTTGTCTACGCCGCATATTAAGAGTTCGTTGGCCGCAAATCATTAAAAACCCACTCCTGTGGCAAAAAACGAACCAAAAGATGATTGAAGTCGAGATCCGAGAGAGAAAATGGCGGCTTATCTTACATACCTTGAGGAAGCCAAAAGAAAACATTGCAAAGCTAAAAGGAATTGCTAAGAATCGTGAAAAGTGGAGAGGATTTGTTGACGCCCTAGGCCTCACCAGGGGTTCTAGGATCCAGTAAGTAAGTATATATATTTTTATAAAAATAAATGATAATGTTAAAATACTTAGTAAGAAACCCTATATAATTTTGAAAATGTGCTTTTCAAAAACCCTTAGTTTTTTTCATCACTTGTTTTATAAGTGAAATGTGGGATTCGTTTTCGGAAAATGTTTTAAAATACTATGTTTTTAAGCATAATATATAAGATCAATCTGTAAAATTGAACACATATCGGAAACAAAAAAATTTTGGAAGCCCGCCGGGCCCAAATGGTTTAATATATTCCAACCAACTTTATACAACTAATTCTGGTAGATAAAGGGCACATTTGTACAAAATTTCAAGTCAATCGGTTAAATTGTTTCGGATCGACATCTAAAATATTGAAAAAGCTTCATTGCGCCCTCGTTCCTAAACGGGTTAACCGAACTCAACAAAAATTTGTGTCAGCATTTCTTTTCAACTGCAAGACGACCATACAAAAATCGATACCAATCGGAAACAAAATATTTTTTGGAAGCCCGAGTAAAGAGACAGTCAGTCGATGCAACCGACTTAGAAATACCCTACACATATTTGGTTCAAATTTATTGGGAAGTCCATGGGGCATTTTAAAACCATTAAAGCTTTTATTAATTTAATCGTAAGACAATGCTAACCAAATGATTCTTGAATAATTAAGAACCGTTGATTAGTTATTTCAATTTAAAATAATTTTTAAATTTATTCTCTTAATTTACTTATTTTTTAATGTTATATATAATTCAATTTTTAATATTTTAATTCTTTTAAGTTGAGATTCTGAAATTCTAAGAATTCTGGTTATGATAAGGAGTTTTGATCACTTTTGTTATAAATAAGTATTGCAATCATAATGATGCTGTTTTCTGTGTCACCAATTTTTTTAAACTCAAAGTTATTCGAAAGAAATATTAATTCCTGATAATATTTTATATTTATAGTTTATATAATTTGATAGTTTTTAATATAAATTAAAACCATGAATGATGAATTTAAATTCTTAGTATATGCACCTATTAGCTTAGAAAATGCAAAATATGTTTTTCTAAAATACAATGACAAATTTAGAAGTTTTCATATAATTTATTTAAATATAAAACCACTATACAATTCATACAAAAAATTACGGACACAAAACAAATAAGATACGCGTTTGACCTAAATTCGATCAAAAAGAAAGCTCTAGGATCCAAACTCATGGTCTGACATCGACCGTACACTATTCCACAGTTGTTTTATTATATACTAGCTAATACCCGGTGCGCGTTGCTGCGTCTCTCAAGGTTTAATTGAAGTTGATAATATTATAACTATACAATTCATCCAAAAATTTACGGACACAAAACAAATAAGATACGCGTTTGACCTAAATTCGATCAAAGAGAAAGCTATAGGATCCGAACCCATGGTCTGATATCGACCATACGCTATTCCACAGTTGTTTTATTATATACTAGCTAATACCCGGTGCGCGTTGCTGCGTCTCTCAAGGTTTAATTGAAGTTGATGTTACTGCAAAAAGTTAACACAAAAATTACACACGTTTTACACATGTAAATTTTAAAATGTATGAAAGCAATCTTTTTAAAACGATTTTTCTAAATTGTACTACTACTGTAAATACTTTCCAAAATTTGACGAAATTTACTTCCAAAAAAATTTTTTTGACCAATCGTAGGACCGACTGTTAACAGACTCAACTCCATTTTCAAGTTGTTCCACACATATAAAATTGAGATCAACCGGTCAAATCGTTTCTAATTTATAGTTAAGTAACGCAAAAAAATCTATTAAAAGCCACTGTGCCCCATTGGGTTAACGGAACTACACTTTCTCTTTGGGCAAATCAGTATTGCGCAAAATTGAACGTAATTTGCTTCCAAATCTTTTTTTTTGTCTATCGTCGGGCCGGCATGGGTTAACCAATTGCAAGTCTGTTAAAAGAGTTAATTTCATTTTCAAAAAAGAACACATATACAAAATTTGAAGAAAATCGGTTAAACCGTTTTTAATTTAGAGTAAAGTAACCAAAAACTTTATAAAAAGCTGTTGGGTCGCAATAGGTTAATGCAACTCAACAAAATTTTTTTGAGGCTTTCTTTTTAGCCAAAGCAGTACTTCGCAAATTTTGACGAATATTGCGTAAGGCCGAGATTGAACTATGGCTTCGGAACTTAAAACTTATTGATCAAATTTAGGTCAAACGAGCATAATTCCGTAACCAATGAAGATAGAACATCCAAATTTGGTATCAGGATGTCCCTTCCGATTTCCTTAGTGTCCTTGAAATTTGGGCTCCATTGGAGTAGTGGGTCGAGGACCAGCCAAACATTTCTGAAGACCTTCCTTAAAGCATATCTTTAAAATTAATAAAGATAGCAACATGAAAAAATGTAGAATCTTCAAATTTGGCACAAGGGTGCTCTTTACTATTTCTTGTCTGTCCCCCTTATTTGGGATCTATTGGAGTAGTGGTTCAGTATTCCTCTTAGAACTCCCAAGGCTTAAAACCTTATAATCGAAATTCATGAACATCCATTTTCTAGTTACTGAATATTAAATTTAACAGTGCTTCACAACTGTGATTCTCTCTTAAACCCGATTGATATTCATAGATTAGATTATATTTTTTTAAATGTTCCTCAAATTGACTGTTCACAATTTTTTCAATAATTTTTGATTCCAGCATAATGGTGTTTATCGGCCGGAACTCCTCACATTTGTTTGTACCCTTTACCTTTTCAACAGGAATTACAATCGTTTCTTTCCAATTTTCAGGGAAACATCCACTTTCTAATGATGCATTTATGATTGTTAGAAGGTTCATGCCAATTAGATCAAATGAATCAATGTTTATTTGTGCATTAACAAAATAGTGATCCTTTTTTTTATTTAAAGAGTTTAACGTATTTTTTAATTTAATCAATTCTATGCTTCTAAATTTAAAAACATGTTCACATTCTTCAATGGAGAGCTGGGTAATTCCGTACATCTAACTTATATCAAATATTTCTAAAAAAGTATTATTATATGGAAGGTGCAATCCTTTTTATTTGAAAGCCTATTTAATAAACTACAATAAAATTGTAGTTTTAAGGTTTTAAATATTAAGGAAAAAGTGATAATTAATGTTTTCCGAAATCCTTCACTGTACGCAGTTACCCGAAAGGTGGAGATAATACCGTACAATCAGAGGGGTAATTCCGTGCAAGTAGGGTAATTCCGTACACTATACCAAAATTAAGAAAATATGACTTGAAATTATTAAAAATTAATTTATTTTTTTAAACATAATAAAAATTATCAACACTTCATTGAAAATTAGGAACTTCAAATTATAAAAATTATGAACAAAATAATAAATTATAACAAAATAACAAAATAAAAATAATATTTTTATATAAAAATGAATAAATATATTAAAATAAAGAAGAAGACGTCTCTTCTGGGTAAACATGGAACTTTAAGATCACATAGCAAAATTAATCCGGCAACTGTAAACCAGTATAATGGTATGTGAAATATAAATAGGTTACCTAAAATAAAATATTTAGTTTTATTTTAAGCTTACAGATATAGTTTTTACCTAGCAACAAAAAAAGCATTCCAAGTTATCGTCGTCATTGCGGCAAGTAGTATGTAAGCAAATACTACATTGTGGACATCGATATTTCAATTCAGACTTCTTAATGAAATGGCCACAAATTAGACAAATATCAGTGTTGTCTGCCATTTCCTCTAATAAACTTTCACCGTCCTCATCGTCACAAATATTGGAGATATTGTAGTGTATCTACATTCAATTCCATAATACACTGCAATAAGTTGTATTCCGTGATACACCGCAAATAATTGTTTAAGCATTATTGTGACAATTCTTATAATTAAAATAATTATATGCTAGAAATTAAAGGATCATATTGCATTCTATATTTTTGTTTTTCTTTCTGTTTTCATTTCGTTCGTAATATGAATATACCATATGTTACTAATAATAATTATAAGCAATGCATTACATTGTGTGTGGTATATTCTTAGTGTTAATGAACGGAGTGTACAGAATACCTAGTGACCCACTTAAAGAGGTTCTTGGAATGCACTATGTGAATTATTATTTGTAGCATACCAATATATAAATAAATTTGGGTTAAAGTAACTAGAACCAAATTTTTAATGTAAGAACTAATTTTTATAATATTAATTGTATTAGTAAAAATTAGTAATCTTTATTGTAATTAATTTATATGTATTTGTAATTAAAAAAAAAGTATAAATAGCAAATGTTTTTGGTAAAATAAAATTAATGTTATTCTTGGCTTTGCCAACAGAAGAAATAATTGTTTTATTATTTTTGCACTGGATAGCGGCGCAGCACGCCTAAATGCTTGAAAAATTGCATTGGATAATGCACTAAAAATTATCCAAATCAATTACGGAACTATACTGTGTCATAGGCCAACCTCTGATAGATTCACACAGTACCGTATTGATTTATCATCTTTTATAATAGCCACCCAACATTACATGGCGACCCTGCCACACTGTCACCAGGAATAGACAGTGTCGTGGGCCAGAATCCAGAATCCATAATATACATTACATAATATATATTAATTAAAAAATCTTTAATATTTTTATCATAACTGCAAGTTTAATGTAAAAAAATAATATTTTTATTGTCAAATTATTAAATATTTAACACAAATATATATCTTACTTAAACAATTTGTATCAACCACTCCAAGCGTTATGATAAAATAAACATTTAATTAAACTAATCAATTAATTATATGTGTGTATAATGCATATTTTAATTTTTTAAAATGACAAAGAAAATAAAATACCCTCCTGCAAATGATCATTATATATACATTTATAAAAAAAAAAAAAAAAAAAATTTTTTATATTATAACAAAACAATTTACAATTTAAAAATTATAAATATATACTAAAATTTATTAACTACAAAAAGGATTAATTACTATAAAAACCTATTAATATGAAAACTAAATATATTACTTTAAAAGGTATAAATATATTATAAAGAAATAAAAAAGCAAAAAATATATAAAATTTATATTTAAAATAAAATAAAAATCTATTATAAATATATTTGTAAAAGTAAAGTTATTATATATTATATAAATCAAATAAAAAAAAAAATACTTTCGACTAACTAACTTAATAACATCAATTAAAATGCAAAATATATATATATAAAATATTTTAAAGTATAATTTTTATATAAAGAAAACCGACTACAAATTTAAAATATTTTAAAATTACCAGAATCCGTATTTTAACAGTTTTTAGATTTAAGATTGATAAAATAAATTCAAATATAAATTTTTTGATTAATATAAAAACATATAACAATATTTAACGTATTCATATATTTTCTAAACATTTTGTTATATTATATATATTTGAGATATTATATTATATCAAATAGAATATTTAAAACATTTAATAAAATCAAGAAAATTAATAATATTAATTTATAAAATAAAACAGACAGAACAACAACAATTTTAATAATAACAACTACAATAGGAATAACAATTTTAGAAATAATAATAGGAACAACAATTCTGACAGGAATAATTATAAGAACAATAATTTTAATAGGAATAACAATAATAACAATAATTCCAACAGGAACAATAATAATAACTCTAGGAGAATAAATATAATAAATAACCAAAAAGAGGACCAAAACCATTTTTTAGGTATAGAAGGACCGACAGTTTAATAGAAAATTCAACTGATCGGATATCCTCTCCATTAAAGATATATAATTTTAATCATGATTTGACAAACTTTATAATTTTAAGATATAATAATAAAGATTTAAAATTTTTGATAGACACAGGTGCTGAC
Source organism: Dolichopus griseipennis (assembly GCA_963082915.1). Classification (NCBI taxonomy): domain Eukaryota; kingdom Metazoa; phylum Arthropoda; class Insecta; order Diptera; family Dolichopodidae; genus Dolichopus; species Dolichopus griseipennis. The sequence goes on along the minus strand of OY720441.1, from coordinate 202,470,632 downwards.
ATATCAATTTTTAAAGAAAATTGTCAGTCGAATAATAGCTCATACGAAATTAACGAAAGAGCAAAATGTAAATTAACAGGTATAACGAGTGAAGAAGTTTGCTCACTCGGTACAATAAATATAAAACTAGATATTTCAAATAAATTCATATATAATACTTTTCATCTTGTAGATGAAAATTTTCCAGTATCTACTGACGGTATAATTGGTAGAGACTTCTTAATAAAGTACATGTGCAAAATAGACTATGAAACGTATACTTTAACATTAGATATAAATGAAGAAGAAATAACCATTCCAATTAGAACTAGACCTTTGAACATAAAACATATTACAATTCCCGCTAGAAGTGAAATCATACATCGAATAAAAATTAATATTAAAGAAGATAGTATAGTCTTAAATAAAGAAATAAAAGATGGTGTATTTATAGCTAATACGATCATACCATGTAAAGGGATTAGTCACATAAAAATTTTGAACACCAATAACCATGAAGTAAAAGTACTTGATTCTGAAATTAAAATCCAATCTAATTCTTTAAAACAATTTGGCATTTTAGTCAATACAAAAACAATAACAAACGATAAAAAACGATTAGAAGAAATCTTAAAACTAATAAATATTGAAACAAATGATGTTCATGCAAAGGATACTTTGTTAAAAATATTTGAAAAATATCATAATATTTTCCATTTAGATAATGAACCATTATCTACAAATAATTTTTATACTCAAAATTTAAATACCGTAGACAACAATCCGGTATATATAAAGAATTACAGATTACCTCAATCACAACAAGAGGAAATCAAGAAACAAGTTCAAAAATTATTAGATGATGGCTTAATAGAACCATCTATAAGCCCTTACAACTCACCATTATTACTAGTACCTAAAAAAAGTACTAATGATGAAAAGAAATAGCGTTTAGTAGTTGATTTTCGTAAACTAAACGATAAAATAGTAAATGACAAATTTCCTTTAACGCGTTTGGAAGACGTTCTAGACAAATTAGGAAGAGCCAAATACTTTTCAACTTTAGACATGACTAGTTCTTTTCATCAAATTAAACTAAATAAGGACTCTAGACCACTAACCGCATTTTCGACCCAAGATGGTCATTTTCAATTCAAAAGGTTATCTTTTGGTCTAAAAATTTCATCAAACAGTTTTCAAAGAATGCTGACTATAGCATTAACCGGTTTAAATTCAAATGCTTTTCTTTATGTCGATGACATAATTGTTTTTGGTTGTAGTATAAAAAATCATAATGAAAATTTAATAAAAACTTTTGAAAGATTAAATAAATACAACCTAAAACTAAACCCAAATAAATGTTGTTTTTTAAAACCCGAAGTTGTGTACTTGGGAAATTTGATAACAAGCGAAGGTATAAAAACCGATCCCGCAAAACATAAAGCAATAAAAGAATACCCGGTACCCAAAAATGCTGACGAAGTTAGACGATTTGTAGCTTTCTGTAATTATTAGAGAAGATTTATTGCAAATTTTGCAGAAACAGCTAAATGTCCAAATTCGTTATTAAAGAAAAATCAACCATTTATATGGTCAAATGAATGTGAAAATGCATTCATAACTTTAAAAAATAAATTAATGAGTCCACCTATTTTACAATATCCTAATTTTGATAAAACTTTTGTACTTACAACTGATGCTTCAGATTTTGCACTAGGCGCAGTTCTTTCGCAAGGAGAAATAGGAAATGACTTACCTATCTCTTATGCAAGTAAATCTTTAAATAAACATGAAATCAACAAACCAATTATAGAAAAAGAGCTATTAGCGATTCATTGGGGAATACATTTTTTTAGACCTTACCTTTACGGTAGAAAATTTATTGTGGTCACAGATCACAGACCTTTAGTTTCGCTCTTTTCACACAAAAATCCATCTTCAAAATTAACAAGAATAAGACTAGATTTATCTGATTATGATTTCGAAATAATTTACAAGCAGGGAACAATAAATACTAACGCTGATGCGTTGTCTAGAATAAAAATTGACTCGGACATACTTAAGAGTATGATTCCGAAATATAATGATGAATCCGTGAAAAAGATGTTAGTGATGACTAGGGGGATGTCTGCTATAAAAAATAGAGGCATTGATAATAATAAAAATGATAAAAATAAAAGGGATGACAGTTTTCAACCGAAGCCTGCGCAACTTCATATCTGCGACTGTACGTCCATATCTGACGTCAAAAATTTAATAAAATTAAAATTTATAGTTGATTCAAATTGTAAGGTACCTAAAATAAATAAAATTAAAAATTAAGTATTAGTAAGATGTAGTGATAATCATGCGAAATCCGTTTCGACAGTTGAAAAGCTATTATCTGAAATATACAAATTAAAAATAAGCAAGCTTGCATTAAGTAATACTGATGATATATTCTAGTATATTCCGAAAATTAAAACAAAGATATATTTGGAAAAACATGTCTAAAATGGTAAAAAAGTACATTTCTAATTGCAAACTATGTGCTTATAATAAACAAGTACGAAACGTAAAAGAAAAAATGGTGATAACTGATACTCCAACAACAAGTTTTGAAATAGTATCGTATCTATAGTCGGACCGTTAAGAATGTCTAATAATTTTAGATATATATTAACAATACAATGTGACTTGACAAAATATGTAGTAGCTTATCCAATGGAAACAAAAGAAGCCGTTACAGTAGCTAAAACACTGGTAGAACAATTCATTCTTAAATATGGATGTTTCAAAATATTAAAATCAGATAGAGGTACTGAATTCAACAATGAATTAATGGACAATATCTGTAAAAGTTTTAATATTGAACAAAAATTTTCAACTCCATATCACCACCAAACTTTAGGTTCAATTGAACGGAACCATAGAGTTTTAAATGAATTTCTACTTGCATTTTCAAATGACAATGACTGGGACAAATGGATACTTTACTACACTTTTGCATACAATACGACACCACATATAGACACAATTTACACACCATACGAATTAGTATTGGATTCTCTGAGGAGGATGATGTAAAAATTTTTCGTTTGCAAACTTTATCTTTGACTTGATTTTTATTGGTTTTTAATTTCTTTTGCTTATTCACTTTCAGTTCTTTTGTTTGGTTTTGAATGCTTTTTATTTTTTGCTTATTCGACTTCAATTCTTTTTGAGCAATTTTATTTTCAAATTCTGCTTTTACCGGAGTAGATGATAAAATTTTTGAATGTTGTTTAGCCCGGCATTTTCTTTTTGCTTTATCAGCATTTTTTTTTTGTGGTATAAGTGTTAATTTACTAAAAGGTATTTCAAAAGAAGTTGGTGTTGGAGATGCAGGTAATTCCGAGGTACTTGCAGGTTGTATCAATAAAGATAATTCGGAGTTACATGGTTCTGCTGTGCTAATTACGTCTTCAGCAAAACAATAATTTGAGAATATGTCTGGGTTAATTGGTACAATACCCGTAGCTTCAAATCCTTTGATTGCTTTATCAACAGTAGCTACTTTATAATACGCTCGTGCAAAAAGTTGATTAATGTGGTAAAACGTGATTTTTTCAAAAGCATTAGCTTTCATAAATAAATCACATTCAATCTTATATGCTGCTTTTAGTGATCCAAAAAAAGAAACATCTAATGGTTGGGTAGGATGGGAAGTATGCGGCGGTAGTGATAGCATTTTTGCGACATAGCTAAACCATTTTTGCGACATAGCTCATATATTTCCAAAGAAATATGACTGCAATGGTTATCTAAAATAAGAAGCACGGGGTCTTCGGTAGATGCTCTAGAATGTTTAATAAAATGTTGCAACCATTCGAAAAAAAGTTGTTCGTTCATCCAGCCAGATTTTGAACATTGATAAATAGAACCACTAGGGCCATCTTTCGTTAATGCTGCCGCCATATGAATTCTCGGATAAATAAACATTGGCGGAATATATTGTCCAGTAGCGCTGAAACAACAACAAATTGTAATATTTTTACCGCGTTCACCACTAGTAGCACCTCCAACTTGCTTTTGACCTTTCTGCGCAAGAATCTTTCCTGGTTTGTGCACGGTTGTTATACCAGTCTCATCTACATTAAATATTCTATGCGGTGCAAAGTTGTATTTTTCTATAAGGCTAAGCATATTATCAAAAAATATTTTCAACTCATTTTTGCTGAAAGCTGAAATGCGGTTCAAGCTAGTTGGTTCAGGCCAGCGTATACTTATTTCAGGATTTCGTTTCATGAATGCATAGAACCAATCTTTGCCTGCTTCTTTTTTATCTTTATTAAAATTATGATTTATGTTGTCCAATTCTGCATATTAAAAAACCATCTGTTTTAAATTTTTTGGTGTTAACCCATAAAACATATTTGCCAACTTCAAAATTTGTTTTTTTATTTCGGTTTCTTGTTCTGCAGTAAATACTGTTTTTCTACCAAGCCGGGGTTTATATTCACTGCCTTGTCGTTTGACATTATCATACAGGGACATGACTGATACGCCATATAATGCAGCTGTTGACCGAACTTTAGCTCCTTCTTGAACAAACTTTACAGCCTCCTGCATTTTACGTGGGGACCAGGATAATTTCTTTTTTCTAATAGCTGTATTAGTCGACATCTAAATGTAGGTAGGTAAATAAATAAAAATTTTCTATAGACAAAAAAATCTTAAAAATTCTTAACGGCTATTACCGTACATTTTCGGATAATACCGTACTCTATGTACTTACCACTTAATTTACCACTGAAATTTTTTATAAAAAAAAGGGTACAAAAATAAAATATAATAAAATATCCTATCACCACAAAACAAAACGATCTACTAATTCAAAACTATTTTGACACATGATATAGACAAATAAATGGTGCGTTCAACACGTTGAAACATGAATATTGACATTTATTCTTGGTAAAACTTGCTGTACGGAATTACACGCCGTACGGTATTACCCTCCTCTCCCTCCTCTCTATATTTTCATATTCTTTATAAGGTATTTTCATGTTAATTTCTTCAATACTTTCTATAAAATAGTTGTTGAATTTATTTGCCATAATAAGTTTATTATTTACTTTTTCATTTTCAAAAATAACTTCCTTAATCTCCTTAAATTTCTCGTTTAACATATGCATCTTTATGTTTCGCCACTTTGTTTTCTGGTCATGCGAATTATTTACTTTATTTTTAATAAAGGTGTTCTTGCAAATGTTAATTTTTTTTTAAAATATATATGACATGGGCGAAATCGTACCATGGTTTCGGGTTCTGGAACCTTTGAAAAGTTCAAGGGGTATCGAACATATATCTTAAAAGCAGTATAACTCAAAAAATAATGCCGCTATTTTGATGAAATTTAAACTCTAGGTTACTAGTAATGAAGGTACCATGGGAATTGGTTCTGGTCGAGTTCGGATAGTGAGTTCGGATTTTAGAAGCTTTTGATCGATCTGAGGTCAAACGAGTATAATATCGAAGCCAAAGAATATATTTCCTATTTGCTATGTGTCCCCGAAATTTAGACTTAATTGTAGTGGTGGTTCAGGTGGTTCCTAAGAAATCCCAAAATTAAAAGCTTAACTTCGAAATTCATGAATATAGAAACTTTAAATTTGATACACGAAGATTCTTTCTTATTTCCGTTTTTATTTAACTCTTTTATATTTTTAAAAGGCTAAGAATCCTATGTGTCGCCGAAATCAGGTGGTTCCTATGAAATCCCAAAATTAAAAAGATTATCTTCGAAATTAATTAAGATAGAAACTTTAAATTTGATTCACAAGGGTTCTTTCCTATTTCCGTTTTTATTTAACACTTTTATATTTTTAAAAGGCTAAGAATTTTACGATAAAACATATTCTGTATAATATTTTATAAATTAAAAACAAAATATTTTTTTAATAAACGATTGAATTCCTTTTTTGAATTTTTTATTATATCATATAGTTTATTGAATTATTACCATAGGTGATATATAATTAAGACATTGTGTACAATACTTAAGCTATATTCAAAGGTACTTGCTGCATGTGTGTAAAATTTATTGTTTGAATTATATGAAAAGTTCCAAATTTGTAATTATATTTTAGAAATACATTTATTGCATACTTTGCGTTTATAAGCTTTTCTAATAGGTACATGAACTAGCAATTTGAAATAATTGCAATTTTGAAAAATATTAATTATTAAGTATATTATACTTTGATTAGCCTTTTATCACAAAATTTAATAATTAAAATTTTCACTTTTGTAATTGAATTGAAATAAATATATTTTCATTTTATTCAAGTTTTTTTGTTTTTTAATATTTTTAAATAGATAAATTCGTAAGAATTTGTAATATTTTTGAATAGATAGAGTAATTAGAAACAGTTTTTAGTAGTATAAAGTTAATTTGGTTAGCTATGTCTTACGATCAAACTAATAACAGCTTTTATGGTTTTAAAATGACTTATGGAATTCCCATTACGGTTGCACCGACTGGCTGTTTCTTTACTTGTTTATAAATTATAATAGGTTAAATTGTATTGAATTTTAAATATGTTTATAAAGGTTATGATAGTGATGTGGTATGGTAGAAGCACCAGACTCTTTCCACAAAATAATCTATAAATAGTGTTTAGTGGGTTTTATAAAAATAAACCTGCTCGAAAAAGTAGTTAAACATGTCTTCTGTCAAATAGTACAATGAAATATCAATATTTCTTATCAATAATATTTAAAATGAGGAAGAGTTTAGTAGAGTAGACTGTGTCAACTCTGGGATAACCGTATGACCCATAAAAACTTAAAACTTTGTTCACTTCCTATGAAAGGTAACTTTTGTTTGTATGTAAAATTTATTTTTATATTTGATTAAATTATGTAAAAAGTTTTAAATTTCTCATAATACTTTTAGTAATGTAGAAAATAACAAGTGATGAAAAAAAACAAGGTTTTTTAAAAAAACTCATTTTCAAAATTATATAGTGTTTCACATTTTTTCGGAATGTAATACCGGAGCTTCAATGTTAACATTTAATTTAGAAAATATGTATGTATGATGACTAAGTTACTGCTTACTTATAAAAGCAGTAAATTTTTAATTTTAGGTCTTAGTAGGCCTTCAATGGGGAAGGTTGCCAAATTTCTCAAAGATTAAACACCACTTTCCCTCCCCTCCCTTTTTAAGTTTTAGGAATTAAATTGTGAAAAAAAATTTGGAATTTTACTTTGAATTTTACTGTCTAAGCTAAAATGGTTAAAACTGGAAGACACATTCTTCAATTTAAAGAACCGCTTTTAAATTTAAGAAAAACTTTTGACATATTATGTTAAAATATAATGTTGTACATTTTTTATATCAAAAAAAAAAAAAAACTTCGATAGGTATTCAAGTTACAGGTGTTTAAAAATAACAAAATTTCAGCTTTCGAGCCCTTATAGCTCCTAAATCTGGTGCGTGATAAAAAAAATTGTTAACCGACTCCTTTTAATTTCTAAGGACTTAACGTCTCCCAAAATTTCAAGTCTCCAGCCACATATCTTCAAAACGGTTCAATTGAAGATATGTGGGGCCAAAAATTTTGCAAAAATTTAGTTTTGCATAATGGTAAATTTTAGTACGGTATGCACTTGTCTTTTAAAAATTTATAAAGTTTATAAAACCAGATGTCTTTTATTGTTCCCAGATTGAAAATATACTTAACGGAACTGTTGTTATAAAAATTTAAATATATGGTTTTTCCTACTTTATTTTCACTATTTCAAACAATGTAAAAGTTTTTGTAAACATACGGACGGATGGACAGAGTGAAACAATTTAAGCACATTTTTACAAAATCTTTTGAAAATGTTCTAAAAATTTATGGTAGATTTTAGGAACTTATTACTGTTTTAATATGAAAGAAAATTGCAGGTAAAAGAACATAACTGAGATTGATAATTACAAGATTTAGACAAAAATTTTATATAAAATTCAAATTTCACAAAACTAAGCTTATTTTAATAATTCATTCAATTCTACAAAAAAAAAAATTTCAAAATTTCAAATATATTATTTCATTCCTAAAATTTAAAATTTACCTATATGTATAAATATTAAAAATTTAAAAATGAAATTTACAGTTTAAAATTAAGAATTTAAATAATTAAAGTACATATTATATATTAATTTAAATATTTAATTATTTAAAATTCATTATTAATTATATATTTTATCAAAATGTTTTTGAAGACTCCAATATTGTCAACATAGAATTTAGAAGTGAATTTAATATTGGAAAGCCTTTATGGAACAAATTATTTTGCGTATTGTTTCTTCTAAAAAATGGAAGTCTAAATGATCGAAGACTGTAATTTGTTGTTGCAGCCATATAATTAAGTAATCTGGACAAATAATTTGGTAGCTTATTATTTTTGATCTAACATATGAAAATAAGTCAGTTAAAGTTTAATCTTTGCCTAACCGACATTCATTTCAATTTGCCGAGCATTAAGTTTGGTTTGATCTTCTTGAACATTCCAAATTAACTCTCATTGCATTGGTTTGATCTTTTTTTGTTTCACTGTATAAAAGTAATACCCAAGCACAATAGTCAAAATGAGGCAAGATTGTTGAATTGATGGTAGATTTTAGGAATTAATTACTGGTGATAACTGTTGAATTTGATTAAAGTTCTTATTCTACCTAACCAATCTTCTTTGCGGTTTTATTGCTAATATAATCAGCATGGTTATCTAAATTTAATTTATCATCTAACATAACACCCAAATATTTGATGACTTTTACAATTTAAATGTTTATCTATATATATATTAGCTAAATTAATCGATCGATTATGTATTACCATACATTTTGTTTATTTAAAAATTTAGGTTAAGCTTGTTCATCTCAAGCCTTATAAATAAATTAGACAAGTCTTTTTTCCTTTTGTTACAACAATCTTCTATATTTCTAGCCGTTATATATAATAAAGCATCATTCGCAAATAAAGATAATTTACAAAATTTAGTACTTGATTTTATATCATTTATATACAATAAAAAATTTAGAACTCCTACGTTTGTTCCCTGCGGTACTCCCATATTTATCAATTCACTTGATAAATATTTCTTATCAACACACAATTGTTGAATTGTGGATTCAAAAAAAGTTTTAAACCATTGCAATTCCAAGCCATGTATACCATATTTTCAAAATTTTTTAACATTATATCTCTGTGAACGGTTTCAAATGCTATTTTTAGATCTAAGAAAACTGCAACAAGAACAAGATTATGTTTTTTTTGCCAGTTTCCAGTCATAAAGTACAAAATTAAATGCCGTCTCACTGGAGTGTTTAACTCTAAACCCACTTTGTTCATCAATATCTTTTCATAAATCAGTGACATGTTAATTGGTCTACATTCATTTAATACTTTGTTTCGCAGTTTTAGGAATTGGAGTTACAACAGTTTTCTTGCACGTTTAGGGGAAAACTTCTTTCTTTATTGAAATGTTGATAATATGTAACAAAATAATCAATAACTATATTTCAATTCATTTCCATCAAATCTTTTTTTTTTAATTTAATCATTTCTCATCTATTCTATTTTGATTTTTAATTTTTATAATTGAGTGACTATAATTTCCAAAATACTCTCATTAAAAAAATTATAAAACTTATTGGCTATATTTAAGGCTCCATGAATTTCTATATTATTAATAACTAAATGGTCAAATGACTTGTTTTTGTTAGATTTTGTAATATGATTTTTTATTACTCTCCATATTGCCGTATTATTACCTTCCCAACTATTCTCAACATATTGACTAAGTGTATGGATCGGATCAGAATTCGTCTGCACGATAACTCAAAAGCTAAGGCAGCTAGGATCTTAAAATTTTTGCAAATTCGGTTTTTTGCAATAGCCGACATCGCTATTTAAATCCAGCCATTTTGGCCCATGGGTTCGGGTAGCTGCCACAAAACTTCTTTTTTTATATGAGTATTACCCAGCTGGGTGGCACATTACCCAGTATTACCCAGCTGGGTGGCACAGTGGTTAAGTGCCGACCTTTCATGCAGAAAGGCCCGGGTTCGAATTCTAGTGAAAGTGAAAAAACTTTTCTGGTTTTCGACTCGACTCAGTTACCATTCGCCATTGGGTTGAAATTAATGGCATAATCAATAATTAATAATTATAAATCTTTAATAAAAAATACTTTAATATAAAAATATAAACAAATGCAAAATATAAACAAATAATTTAATTAAATAATATAACTCGCAGATATAGAATACCATATAAGTAAAATATAAAATATTACAATATAAACAAAAAATAGAATTGTAAATATTGAAAATCTAAGACGTTTCTACATGTTATAAGGCCTAGTACTATCTCATGTTTAAATTGTATGTGGAATTCAATAAGACCAATTCTAATAACACGAATATAATATGACCCCCTGTTCCAACATGTACCTATGGTATAGACAGGCTAATTAGCCTAACAGTTGAACAGTTAGCGCTTAAAAAAAAAAAAAAAAAAAAAAAAAAAAAACCCTGTACCTATTACAGCTACGTGTCTAAAATTTTGGCAAAAGTAGTTTAGTTTTATGGCCAAAGTTTCTGCAAAATTTGGTTGGTATACTGGAGTGAGTTCGAGTAGCTTCTTATTTTATATGAGCATTCCTCTATACCTATTAAAGCTGGTTTACAGAAATTTTGCCAAAAATAGCTTAGTGTCATGGCCAAAGTTACTGCAAAATTTGGTTGGTCTACTGCAAAGGGTTCGAGTAGCTGCCATACAACTTCTTATTTTATATGAGCATTACACTATACCTAATAAAGCTGGTATGGATGAAATTTTGCCAAAAGTAATTAATGTTTATAATAATAATGATATAATGTTTATATAACGGTCATACGGGTATCCCAGAGTTGACACAGTCTACTCTACTACACTCTTTTTTAAATAAACTTTTAATTTTATCAATAGTTAATTGAAATAAATTTGCATTAAGATTAAAATCTTCTATCTGATATAGGTTGAGAAAATTTTCAGATCTTAAATACTCTTCTAACCTCTCTTTGTTTCTTTTAACGAAGCTTATTTCCTTTGATTTAAAGTTATTACATTTTTTGCTTTTTATGATTAAACTTATTGCTTGATGGTCTGAAGTAGTACAATCAAATCTATTCTCAACTACTATACCATTTGTTTCACATGGTCCAGTTAAAGCATAATCAATCAATGTTGTTGAATTTTATGTTTTTCTTGTTTGAAAATTTACAACTTGCTATAGGCTATAAGTCCCAATTATTCTTTTTAACACTCCAATTTATACGTTATCATTTAACAAGTTGACACTGAAACCACCACATATAATATTTTTGTTTGTTAAAACAATGTTTAATCATATAACCAAGCTTCAAAACTTTAACTAATTCATTTAGACTAAACTTAGTGGGAGATTTATATAATATTGAAAGAACCAAAGAAGCATGGTAAATTACTTTTAGTTGTAAAATCCATAGTTTTTTGTTATATTTATAAGATATTTAATATATAACTTTTGTTGAATTTTTAGCACATTTTCAAAAAATTTTGTAAAAATGTGCCTATATAGTTTCACTCTGTCGGACCGTCCGTCTGTCTGTCTGTCCGTATGTTTACAAAAACTTTTACATCGTTTGAAATAGAAAAAAGAAATTTTAACCATGAGTAGGTATTAGAAAAAAAATAATTTCGTAGAAGAATTTTTTTCTGTAGCCCCACCCGTTACGGAGCTGCAGCCCCCCAAATTTGGGAAAAGCCCTATATTCAAATTGTTATACCAAGAATTCTATTAAGTGTATTTTCAATCTGAAAACGGCAGACGATAGCTGGCTTTATAAATTTTTAAAAGACAAATGTTTAGGGTTGCCATACGGTACCAAAATTTACCATTATGCAAAACTCAATTTTTGCAAAATTTTTGGCTAGACATATCTTCTAAACGGGCCAAGCTAGGGTCTTGAAATTTTGGGAGTAGTTAGATGCTCAGAAATAAGTAGAAGTCAGTTAACAAATTTTTTTGTCACGTCCCCTGTTTTGCAGCTATAAGGGCCCGAAAATTGAAATTTTGCTATTTTTAAACACCTGTAACTTGAATACCTGTTCAAATTTTTTTTTTGTGATTTACAAAATTTAAAGCTCTTTAATTATATTTCAACATGTGGCAAAGGTTTTTCTTAATTTGACGAAAGTGACGAAGCTACAGCCCCCGCAAGTTCCAAAAAAGCTCTACATTTAAATTGGTATAATAAGAGTTCTGTTAGCTATAATTTCAATCTAAAAAAGGCAAAAGAGAGCTGCTTTCTTAGGCTTTACAAAAACACATCACTAAAATGTACAGGGTTGCCATACGGTACTAAAATTTACCATTATGCAAAACTCAATTTTTGCAAAATTTTTGGCTAGACATATCTCCTAAACGGGCCAAGGTAGAGTTTTGATATTTTGGGAGAAGTTAGATCTTCAAAAAAAATTAAGTGGAAGTCAGTTAACGAAGTCGGAAGTCGGTTTTTTGTCACGTCCCCTGTTTAGCAGCTATAAGGGCTGGAAAATTGAAATTTTGCTATTTTTAAAACCCTATGACTTGAATACCTGTTAAAATTTTTTTTTGTTAATACCCAAAATTTGAAGGTACAAAATTATACTTTAACATAACAACTTTAACAACAGTTCTTTAAATTGAAGAAAGTGTCTCTCAGTTTTAACCATTTTTGCTTAAATAGTAAAATTCTAAGTAAAATTCCAAATTTTGGTATATTTCACAATTTAACTCCTTGAACCTAAAAAAGGTGGGGGAAAGGGAGTAGGAAGGATTAGATCCTTGAGAAATTGGGCAACCTTCCACATAGAGGGACTATTAGGATTTAAAAATTAAAAAAACTTAGTATATTTTTCTTAAATTAAACGTTAACATTGAAGCTTCAACACTATATTTCAATAAAATACTCAGTATGAAACACTATATTATTTTGAAAATGTGCTTTTTTAAAAACCCTTGGTTTTTTGCACCACTTGTTTACATATATTATAACTCCGCAGGTGTGATTTGCATGCGAATTACTTATTTCGCTAATGATATTTCAGTTTCATTTATTTCATCCGTTAAATTCACTAATAATGACTAAGTCAAACTTTTTTAAATTATTTATATTCTCCAGAGCTGCAAAATTTCCAGTCACACCTTGAGTATTTTAATATAGAGCTGTTTCAGCACTTTTTAAGCCATGGCTTTTATAAGAACATTTTTTTTGGTCTTGGACAAAATTGGAATGGACAAAATTTGTCTAACACCGAATGATTTACATCTAATTCTAATTTTAATAATTTTTTGCTCTAATACAGTTTACACACTGAACTTTTTGTGCTGTGCATTCTTTCGCAATATGATTTTCATTACACTTTAAGAAAGTTATTTCTTTTGATTTACATTGGTCAACTTATCTCCTCCTTAGCCTAGGTGGTTAGAGCAATTTAATCTTACAATTTAATCACTGTGACAGTCTCGGGATTGATAGCTGGTGGGGGATACCTTATCCAATAAATTACTATAATATAATTATAATAAATATAATATATAATAAATTATATCTTAATATCAAATACCTAAAAATATAACAACAATTAATTAAAAACAAATAATATAAAGAAATATACCTATAATCGTGTTTCTTGCTACAATCTATAATCTAGTAACTAATACTAAATAATAACGAGGAAGAGTGTAGTAGAATAGAATGTGTCAACTCTGGGATATCCGTATGACCGTAATATAAACATTATATCACCCGGTTAATTACTTTTGGCAAAATTTTAAACATACAGCTTTAATAGGTGTAGTGTAATGCTCATATAAAAGAAGGAGTTGTATGGCATCTACTTGAACCCTCTGCAGTAGACCAACCAAATTTTGCAGTAACTTTGGGTATTACACTAAACTATTTTTGGAAAAATTTCAGACCCCCAGTTTCATTAGGTGTAGAGTAATGCTCATATAAAAAAAGAAGTTGTATGGCAGCTACCCAAACCGTGGACCAAAATGGCTGGATTTAAATAGCGATGACAACTATTGCATAAAAACGAAATTGTGAAAATTTCAGAATCCTAGCTTCTTTAATTTTTGAGTTATCGTGATTACGGATGAACGAACGGACGGACGGACATACATTGCTAAATCAATTTATATTTCGATTCTGATCCGATCGTGATTACGGACGAACGAACGGACGGACGGACATACATTGCTAAATCGATTTATATTTCGATTCTGATCCGATCACACTTGAGTCTATATGTACCCCCCTTATTTCTCTTCGTCACATACGTAATGGCAAATTTAGTATACTTTTTTGACTAATAGTGATACTGGTATAATAAATAACCTATATAAATATATACATGTGCATCTGTCTAATAGATGGAGACGACATATGCGACAGGTACGATCGATGTAATTAGACAAGTGATGAAAACAACCAAGGGTTTTCAAAAAGCGTATTTTAAAAATTATATCGGGTTTCTCCCTGAGCATTTTATCATTATAATTTATTTTTATAAAAATATATATAAAAACAAGTAAAGAAACAGTCAGTCGGTGCAACCGACTTAGAAATATCCTGCACCTATTTGGTTCAAATTTAATGAGATATCCGTAAGTCATTTACTAAAAGCATTTTATAATTACTTTATCTATTCAAAAATATTACAAATTCTTACTAATTTATCTATTTAAAATCATTTCAAATCAAAAAAACTTGAAATAAATGAAAATATATTTATTTCTAATCAATTACAAAAGTGGAAAAATTTGAATTATTAAATTTTGTGATAAAAGGCTAATCAAAGTATAATATATTTAATAATTCAAATTTTTCAAAATTGCAATTATTTTAAATGGTTAGTTATGTATCTATTAGAAAAACTTATAAACGCAAAATATGCAATTAATGTATTTCTAAAATATAATTACAAATTTAGAACTTTTCATATAATTCATTTAAATATAAAAATAAATTTTACATAAATGCAGCAAAAACCTTTGAATATAGCTTAAGTACACAGGGTCTTAACTTTATATTACCTATGGTAATAATTCATATAAATTAAATATATGATATAAAAAAAATTAAAAAAAGGGAATTTAATCGTTTATTAAAAAAATATTTTGTTTATAATATATTATACAAAATATGTTTTATGGTAAAATTCTTAGCCTTTAAAAATATAAAAGTATTAAATAAAAATGGAAATAGGAAAGAACCTTCGTGTATCAAATTTAAAATTTTCTATCTTCATGAATTTCGAAGATAATCTTTTTAGTTTTGGGATTTCATAGGAGCCACCTGAACTTCAACTACAATTAAGTCTAAATTTCGGGGACAAATAGGAAATAGGAAACATATTCTTTGGCTTTGTAATTATGCTCGTTTGGCCTCAGATCGATCAAAAGCTACTAGAATCCGAACTCATTGTTCGAACTCGACCAGAACCAATTCCCATGGTACTTTCATTACTAGTAACCTAGAGTTTAAATTTCATCAAAATATCGGTATTATGTTTTGAGTTATGCTGTTTTTAAGATATATGTTTGTTAGCCCTTGAACTTTTTAAAGGTTGCGGAACCCAAAACCATAAATTCGATCAAAAAGTTTTAGGTTCCGAACCCAAGGTCCAATCTCGACCGTACGCAATCGTATCCGTAGTTTCATTACTAGTAACTTTCAGCACAAATTTGATGAAGATAGCGTTATTAGTTGTTGATTGTTCATTAGCACTTGGACCGATTAAAAGGTTCAGAATCCGAATCCATGGGCAGATTTCGCCCTTTTGCAATCCCGCCCGTACTTTCAGTCCTAGTAACCTACAGTTAAAATTAATCAAGATAGCTCCATTTTTTTTGAGTCGATATTGAGATATATAGACTCAGGAGGTCACGCTGATCACAAATATATATACCTTTCCATATCTAACTTGCTTCCTTTAGGTGGTTAGAAACACTATACCAAAGGTAATATACCCCTTTAACTATTCTATAGGTGTAGGGTATAATAAATGATAACATTATAATTTAGTTATTTCATCAATTTATAAATTATGACTTAATTAGTGAAATCAATACGTAGAATAAAATTCCAATGCGCTCAAGAAAACCTATTAGAAAGTGCGAAATATAATGTTGGAACTTCAATGTTAACGTTTAATTTTGGAAAAACATACACTGCTGAATACGTTACTGTTTTATAAAAGCATAAACGTTTGAATTTTGAAGACCTAGTAGCCCTTCAATGGGAAGGTACCCAAGTTTTTGATTAGCAAACTTATGATGGATCTGCTTATACCCCTCCTGACCCACTCTTCCATTTTTTTTGTTATAGGAAAGTAATTGTGGACTATACCAAAATTTAGAATTTTATCTAGAATTTTATTATCTAAGCAAAAATGGTTAAAACTAAGAGACAATTTCTTCAATTGCAAGAACCCCTTTAAGATTTAATAAAAACCTTTAACATATTTTGAAACATAATGCTGCAGCTTTAAATTTTGTATATTAAATAAAAATATATAAAATTTCAATTTTCGAGCCCTAATAGCTCCTAAATAGGGCCTTGACGATCTAACTTTTGCAAAATTTCAAGACCCTAGCTCGAACCGTTTAGAAGATATAAGAGGTCAAAAATTTTGCAAAAATTTAGTTTAGCAGAATGGTAAATTTTAGTACCGTACATTTATAAAATTTAGTACCTATACATTTTAGCGGTGTATATTTGTCAAGCCTATAAAAGCAGCTCTCTTCTACCTTGTTTGGATTGAACATAAGCCTAGCAGAACTCTTGTTATATCATTTTAAATATAGGCCATATTTAGAAATTGCGGGGGCTATAGCTTCGTCAATCTTCAAAATTAAGAAAAAGCTTTGACACATGTTGAAATATAACTATAGAGGTTTGAATTTTGTGTATCACTAAAAAAAAAATTTGAACAGGTTGCAGATGCTCAAGTTGCAGATGTTTAAAAATAGAAAAATTTCAATTTTTGAGCCCTAATAGCTCCTAAATAGGGGCCTTGACAAAAAAAATTTTCTTTGAAACATTTAAAAAGTTTATATAACCAGCTCGTTTTCCGTTTTTATATTGAAAATGTACTTAACAGAACACTTGTTATAACAATTTAAATATAGGACTTTTTCCAACACTGTGGACTATAGCTCCGTATCGGGTGGGGCTACAGACAAAAGTTCTCCTATGAAATAATTTTTTTTTGCAATATCTACCCATATTTAAAATTTCTTCTTTCTATTTTTAAAAGTGTAAAAGTTTTTGTAAACATACTGACAGACGGACAGACATACAGACGGACGGACGGAGTGAAACTATATAAGCAGATTTTTACAAAATCTTTTGAAAATGTGTTAAAAAACTGCAATTTTACACTGAAACCTTTTTTTGAAAAACAACAACTGCAAAGTAGATAAAAAACATAAAGACTTCCGTAAAAATATAGAGAAGGAAAATATTATGTTATTTAAATTTAAGGATATTATTATTCGGATTCTTTATTGGCTTTATTTTTATTATTATTATTAATATTATCTCATTTAGCTTTTGCACTATTTGAGACTATTTAAGGACAGCAAAACAATTAGTCTTATTAATTAAGTGAGTTTTTGGAATAAAGATTAACTTGCATGAATACCAAAAATTTGAAAATTTCATTGAATCTTTGCTCAAAACGTGTTAACAGGTCCAAACCAAATTAACCCTGTGGGTTTTTATAATTAAAATGCTGGTACAAAATTTTCAATAAAATTCATTTAATCGTTTAAGCAAATAAAATTTATAGAAAACTTTATGGCGTCATCGTGGAAAACGGGTTAATCGAACTTTACTAAAACTTTTTGCAGCCTCTCTTTTGCACTGCAAAATCAACCTGTAAAATTGGACACAAATCGGAAACACAAAATTTTTTGGAAGCCCGCCAGGCCGAAATGGGACATTAAAAACATTGAAAAAGATTCATTGCATCCTCGTGCCCAAATGGGTTAACAGAGCTCAACAAAAATTTGTGTCAACCTCTCTTTTCGACTACAAAATCAACCTGTAAAATTGGACACAAATCGGTAACACAGTATTTTTGGAAGCCCGCCAGGCCGAAATGGGTTAATTTATTCCAAACAAATTTATACAATTTTGCGAAATATTGCTTGATCAAAGTTTCAAAAACAGGTTTGTTGAGTTTCGTTAACCCATTGCGGTACAGCAGCTTTTTACAGATTTTTTTAGTACTTTACTCTTAAACAGAAACGGTTTGACCATTTGAATGTAAATTTTGTATGCGGACATGTATATTTATTTATTTATTTATTTATTTATTATCTCAAAAGAGTTTATGAAAGCTCATACAGAGTCTGTAAAAATGTTTTATCTTATATATATACATAAAAAAAAGTTTAAAAAAAATGATGTAATTATGAGTTAAGAGTTACAGTGCAAAAAAAATTAAACTATGAAAAAAATAAAATATATGTGTAAAGAGAAAAAAGCGTTTAATCTATATATACAAAAGCGAAAGTTTGTTTGTTTGTTTGTATGTAGCGAATAGACTCCTAAACTGCCCAGCCGATTTTCATGAAAATTTGTATATAGAGGTTTTTGGGTACGGAAAGAAATCGTGGCCCAAAAAGTTTCTTCTAAAGAACCGCCAAGTTGGGGTTGTGGTGCAAGTATTTAAACTTCTTTGTTCTAAAATGAAAACGGTTCGACCGATTGACTTCAAATTTTGTATACGTGATGCTCTTTGAAAATTAAGTTGACACTATTAACAGTTTTGGAATTTGTTAACCCATGTCGGGCCGACGGGTGGTCAAAATAATTTTGGAAGTTAATATTGTCAAAATTTGCGAAGCACTGCTTTGGCTAAAAATAAAGCCTCAAAAAAATTTTGTTGAGTTCCATTAACCCATTGCGGCCCAACAGCTTTTTATAGGTTTTTTCCATACTTTACTCTAAATTCGAAACGGTTTGACCAATTGACTTCAAATTTTGTAAACGTGCTCACCTGTGAGAATTGAGTTGACACTATTAACAGATTTGGAATTTGTTAACCCATGTCGGGCCGAAGGTTGGTCAAAATAATTTTGGAAGCTAATATTGTCAAAATTTTCGAAGCACTGCTTTGGCTAAAAATAAAGCCACAAAAAAAATTTAGTTGAGTTCCATTAACCCATTGCAGCCCAACAGCTTTTTATAAATGTTTTGGTTACTTTACTCTAAACTAGAAACGGTTTAACCGATTTTCTTCAAATTTTGAATATGTGTTCCGTTTTGAAAATGAAATTAACTCTTTTAACAGAATTGCAATTGGGTAACCCATGCCGGCCCGACGATTGATAAAAAAAAGATTTGGAAGCAAATTACGTCCAAATTGGCGCAATACTGCTTTGCCCAAAGAGAAAGTGTAGTTCGGTTAACCCATTGGGGCACAGTGGCTTTTTATAGATTTTTGCGTTACTTAACTCTAAATTAGAAACTATTTGACCGGTTGAACTCAAATTTTATATGTGTGAAGCAACTTGAAAATGGAGTTGAGTCTGTTAACAGTCGGTCCTACGATTGGTCAAAAAAAATGTGTTTGGAAGTAAATTACATCAAATTTTGGAAAAAAGTTTGTATTGCTTTGAATTACAGAAAGTTTCAAAAATTACTAGAATAAATCTAGAAAAAACGTTATAAAATCGTTTAAAGTTTTTGGCGTAACATCAACTTCAATTAAACCTCCATTGAGAGGCGCAGCAACTCGCACCGAGTTTTAGCTAGTTATATTATAAAATATAAAATAAGAGAAAATTACCCAAAATACAATAACAAAAAATATAAAAAACAAGTAAAGAAACAATCAGTCGGTGCAACCGACTTAGAAATACCCTACACCTATTTGGTTCAAATTTAAGGACATATCCATAAGTCATTTTAACACCATAAAAGCTGTTATTAATTTGATCGTAAGACATAGCTAACCAAATTAACTTTATAATACTAAAAACATTTTCAAATTACACTTTGTATCAAAAAATATTAAAAAATCTTACTAATTTATCTATTTAAAAATATTAAAAAACAAACAAACTTGAAATAAATGAAAATATATTTATTCCAATTCAATTACAAAATGAAAAAATTCTAATAATTAAATTTTGTGATAAAAAGATAATCAAAGCATAATATATTTAATAATCCAAATTTTTAAAAATTGCAATTATTTTAAATGGTTAGTTTATATACCTAATAGAAAAGCTTATAAACGCAAAATATGCAATAAATGTACTTCTAAAATACAATTACAAATTTTGAACTTTTCATATAATTCATTTAAATATTCAAATAAATTTTACATAAATGCAGCAATTACCTTTGAACATAGCTGAACCACTACAATTTAGTCTAGATTTCGGTGACACATAGGACATAGGAAATATATTCTTTGGCTTCGAAATTAAACTCGACCACAACCAATTCCCATGGTACTTTCATTACTAGTAACCTAGAGTTTAAATTTTATCAAAATACCGGCATTATTTTTTGAGTTATGGTGTTTTTAAGATATATGTTTTTTAGTCCTTGAACCCGAAACCATGGTACGATTTCGCCCATATGCAGTCCCGTCATACTTTCAATACTAGTTAACCCTTGTATACAATTGGAACGTTCTATCTTAATTTTAAGTTACTAGTTTTATTAATTTCGATTATAAGCTTTTACACATTTGGGGGTCTAAGAGAGTTCCTGAACCACCACTCCAAATGATCCCAAATTAGGGGGGCACGGAAGAAAGAGTAAAGAACACCCTGGGCCAAATTTGAAGCTTCTACATTTGTTTCAAGTTACTATTTTTATTAATTTCGAAAATATGCTTTAAGGTCCTCGGAACTGAGTGGCTGGTCCCCGACCCACTACCCCAATGGGGCCCAAATTTCAGAGACACTTACGCAATAAGAAGGGACACCCTGATACCAAATTTGGAGGTTATATCTTCATTGGTTTCGGAATTACGCTAGTTTGGCCTAAATTAGATCAAAAAGTTTTCAGTTCCAAACCCATTGTCCAATCCTCACCGTACGTAATCACCGCCGTAGTTTCATTACCAAAAACCTACAGCACAAATTTCATGAAGATAGACTCATTAGTTGTTGAGTTATCGTGATTTTTAATATATGTTCGTTATCCCTGACACCGACTAAAAGGTCCAGAATCCGAACCCATGGGCTGATTTCGCCCTTATACAGCCCGCGCTTTACTTATAGTACTAGTTAACCCTTGTACACAATTTGAACTTTCTATCTTAATCTTAAGAACCTATTTTTAGTATTTTCGATTATAAGCTTTTAAAATTTGGGAGGTCTGAGAGGGGTACTGAACCACCTCTCCAATTGATCCCAAATTAAGGGAACACGCAAGAGATAGTAAAGAACACCCTTGTGGCAAATTGGAAGCTTCTACATTTTTTCAAGTTGCTATCTTTATTAATTTTAAAGATATGCTTTAAGGTCTTCGGAAATGTGTGGCTGGTCCCCGACCCACTACTCCAATGGGGCCCAAATTCCCAAGACACTTAGGAAATAGGAAGGGACACCCTGATACCAAATTTGGAGGTTCCATCTTCATTGGTTTCGGAATTATGCTCGTTTGGCCTAAATTCGATCAAAAAGTTCTAGGTTCCGAACCCATGGTCCAATCCCGACCTTACGCAATCCCCGAAGTAGTTTCGTTACTAGTAACCTACACCACAAATTTGATGAAGATAGCGTCATTAGTTGTTGAGTTATCGTGATTTTTTTTATATGTTCGTTAGCCCTTCGATCGATTAAAAGGTCCAAAATCTGAACCCATGGGCCGATTTCGCCCATATGCAATCCCCGCCGTACTTTCAGTCCTAGTAACCTACAGTTAAAATTTCATCAAGATAGCTCCATTATTTTTTGAGTTATCGTGCCTACGGACGGACGGACGGACGGACATGGCTATATCGACTAAGGCGGTCACGCTGATCACAAATATATATACTTTTCCATATCTAGCTCGCTTCCTTTAGGTGGTTACAAACACCATACCAAAGTTAATATACCCCTTTACCTATTCTATAGGTGTAGGGTATAAAAAAAATATGAACTTTAAAATTAATTTAATATAAATTAATAGAGAAGAAATTAACCTTATGCTTTAGTTATACTTTTTTTATATACGAGTTTAAGAATTTAGATTTTAATTTCTGTTTTAATGAACCACTAGGCAAGCTTTTGAAACTGATTGGCAACTGATTGTATTGCGTTATAGCAGTATTATAAACAGCATCAAGTGCACTCAAGCTTCTCAAGAGGTATATGTTCTTAGATGGTTGGCAGTTCTTGTATTGTAATGATGTACACCAGAATTTGCAACTAGTTCAACATTGCTTTTTATTTCATTGTTTTGAATCTTATGAATGTGTATAGTTTGTACCATTGTTTTATAGTCTGCAATTTTTAGTATTTGGAATTTATTATGTATTAAGTTTGTTGATGTTCTCTCATTCATACTGTATAAATTTCCAATAGCTTTGTTTTGTAATTTTTGAAGAGTATTTAGATTATTGTTATATGTATTACCCCAAATCCCTATACCATAACTAATTTTACTATGTAGTAGGCTGTAGTAAATGGAGCGCTTGAGGCTATCACATAACAAGAAAATAATAGTGGGCCCAAGGAACTACCTTGAATCACACCACAGTCTATGTTGGTGATATTGCTAACAATGCCATCACATTCTGAATATTGTTTTCGATTAGCAAAATAGTTTTAGAACTACATATAATCCTTTCCTTTTACAGCAAATTCAAAAAATTTCCTTAATAATATTTCCTATCAATAGAATCCAACGCCTTTTTAAGATCAAAGAAAACTACACACACTTTCCTTCCTTCACTTATCTGTTTTGAAGTAAGCAGATGAGGTCGAAAACGGCAGCATTGGTGTTTGATTTCTTTGTAAAGCCATACTGCATACGACTAATTAATTTATTATTTTGTAGGTATTTCGACAACTGATAGTGTACACAGGTTTCTATTAGTTTGCTTAGCACAGAGCTTATAGATATTGGCCTGAAGTTGTTAACATCTTCTTTGCTTCCTGCATTTTTATATATCGGAATTTCTTTGTTAATTTTTAGACATTCAGGCATAGTACCATTCTCCAGTGACAAATTTTTAAGGGATGTAATGGGTTTTATTAGATCATCCTTTAGTAGCTTTATTATATTATTACAAATTTTATCTGCACCCGAACTATTTGTACTCTTTAAATTATTTATAAGTTTTTGTGTTACACATTCAGTTATACGCTTAAATTTAAAACATTTGTCTGTTCTACTTTTGCCGAGATATATACCATTAAAATTTTTGGCCATTCCTTGCCAATGTTACAGTAATAATCATTAAAATGTTGATTCTATCTAATTTTATATTATTTGTCATATCTGAGGTCGAAGATACTTTAAAAAAAATCATTGCTTTTATTATATGAGTTTCCATCAGTGATAATATTTTTTATTACATTCCAGGTTTTTTTGCTGTTATTTGTACTATCATCAAATTGTTTTGAATCACATTCATGTTTTTTTCTTCTTTTTATATTTGTGAACTTGTTTAGGCAGTATTTGTATTTCTCTTTTGCGAAAGAATTATTGTAGTCCTGAGTGTACTTTTTGTGCCAAAAATTTTTTATTTTAATAATTTTTATACAATCAGAGTCTATCCAGGGCTTACTGAATTTATTATTTATTTTCTTTTTTTTAAGTGCGTGGATATGGCAATACCTTTTGTTATGTTGTTTAGTATGTTTTGACACAGCATAACTGCATCACTATTTTTGTCGATAATACAGTTTTTAATATATTGTTGAAGTTTTTTTTTATTTAACAAGCTTACTGTATATACTTATCATTCTTCGATTATTCAAAAAAAAAATTTTTGTAAGTAAATTACGTTCAATTTTTGAAAGTTGGTAAAACTTCTTTGAATTAGGGGAATGTTTAAAAAAATGTTTTGTCGAATTCTTTTAACCAATTGCGAAACAAAAACTTTAAAAAACAGTTTTAACGATTATCTCTAATATTTCTATATGTTTTTCTTCTGCTTCTTGACAATTTGGTGATCCTTGAATTTTTAGCACATTTTCAAAAAATTTTGTAAAAATGTGCCTATATAGTTTCACTCTGTCCGTCCGTCTATCTGTCTGTCTGTCCGTCTGTCCGTCTGTCCGTCCGTATGTTTACAAAAAGTTTTACATCGTTTGAAATATAGAAAAGACATTTTAACCACGAGTAGTTATTACAAAAAAAATAATTTCGTAGAAGAATTTTTTTCTGTAGCCCCACCTGTTAGGGAGCTGCAGCCCCCCAAAGTTAGGAAAATCCCTATATTCAAATTGTTATAACAAGAGTTCTATTAAGTGTTTCAATCTGAAAACGGCAAAAGATAGCTGGTTTTATAAACTTTATAAATTTTTAAAAGACAAATGTTTAGGGTTGCCATACGGTACTAAAATTTACCATTATGCTAAACTCAATTTTTGCAAAATATTTGGCCACACATATCTTCTAAACGGTTCAAGCTAAGGTCTGGAAATTTTGGGAGTAGTTAGATCCTCTGAAATAAGTAGAAGTCGGTTAACAAATTTTTTTTGTCACGTCCCCTGTTTTGCAGCTATAAGGGCTCGAAAATTGAAATTTAGCTATTTTTAAACACCTGTAACTTGAATACCTGTCCAAATTTTTTTTTAGTAATATACAAAATTCAAAGCACTATAATTATATTTCAACACGTGTCAAAGGTTTTTCTTAATTTTGAAGAGTGACGAAGCTACAGCCCCTGAAAATTCCGAAAAAGCCCTATATTTGAATTGATATAACAAGATTTCTGATAGGTTTATTTTCAATGTGCTTTTTTAAAAACCCTTGGTTTTTTTTCATCACTTGTTATTGTTATTATTTAATAATTATAAAAAATTTTAAGTGAATTTGATAAATTTGTAGAAAAATAACTAGAATAATCCACAAAAAAACTCGTTTTAAAAAAATTGCTTTTATTTATTACTAGCTAATACCCGGTGCGCGTTGCTGCGCCTCTCAATGGAGGTTTAATTGAATTTGATGTTGCTGCAAAAAGTTAACACAAAACTTACACATGTGTGAAAGCAATCTTTTTAAAACGATTTTTCTAGGATTATTCTAGTAATTTTTGAAACTTTCTGTAATTCAAAGCAGTACGAACTACTTTCCAAATTTTGACGTAATTTACTTCCAAAAAAATTTTTTGAAAAATCGCAGGACCGACTGTTAACAGACTCAACTCCATTTTCAAGTTGCTTCACACATATAAAATTTGAAGTAAACCGGTCAAATCGTTTCTAATTTAGAGTTAAGTAACGCAAAAATCTATTAAAAGCCACTGAGCCCCACTGGGTTAACGGAACTACACTTTCTCTTTGGGCAAAGCAGTATTGCGCAAAATTGGACGTAATTTGCTTCCAAATCACCCAACAAAATTTTTTGAGGCTTTCTTTTTAGCCAAAGCAGTACTTCGCAAATTTTGACAATATTAGCTTCCAAAATTATTTTGACCGACATGGGTTAACAAATTTCAAATCTGTTAATAGTGTCAACTCAATTCTCACAGGGGAGCACGTATATAAAATTTAAAGAAAATCGGTCAAACCGTTTTTAATTTAGAGTTAAGTATTGAAAAAACCTATAAAAGGCTGTTGGCCCCAATGGGTTAATGCAAGTCAATAAAATTTTTTTGTGGGTTTTCTTTTTAGCCAAAGCTGAATTTTATAAAATCGGACAAAATTCGGACCCAAAATTTTTTTGACACCCCGTCGGCCCAACATGGGTTAATAAATTCCAAAACTGTTAATAGTGTCAACTCAATTCTCAAGGAGCTTCACGTATACAAAATTTGAAGTCAATTGGTCAAACTGTTTCGAATTTAGAGTAAAGTATTGAAAAAACCTATAAAAAGCTTTTGGGCCGCAATTAGTTAATGGAACTCAACAAAATTTTTTTTGGGGATTTCTTTAAAGCTAAAGCAGAATTTCGTAAAATCGGACAAAATTTGGACCCAAAATTTTTTTTGACCACCCGTCGGCCCGACATGGGTTAACAAATTCCAAAACTATTAATAGTGTCAACTCAATTCTCAAGGAGAATCACGTATACAAAATTTGAAGTCAATTGGTCAAACCGTTTCGTATTTATAGTAAAATATTGAAAAAAACCTATAATAAGCTGTTGGGCCGCAATGGGTTAACAAAATGGAACTCAACAAAATTTTTTTCGGGGCTTTTTTTTAAGCCAAAGCAGAATTTCGTAAAATCGGACAAAATTTGGACCCAAAATTTTTTTTGACCACCCGTCGGCCCGACATGGGTTAACAAATTCCAAAACTGTTAATAGTGTCTACTCAATTCTCAAAGAGCATCACGTATACAAAATTTGAAGACAATCGGTCAAACCGTTTTCATTTTAGAACAAAGAAGTTTAAATACTTGCACCACAGCCCCAACTTGTCGGTCCGTTAGAGCAAAATTTTTGGGCCACGATTTCTTTCCGTACCAAAAACCCCTATTTACAAATTTTCATGAAAATCGGCTGGGCAGTTTAGGAGTCTATTCGCTACATACAAACAAACAAACAAACAAACATATAAACAAACAAACATTCCCTTTTATACAGGGTGGTCCCGACTCGATGGTCTTCCTTCAAATGAGTGATCGGGCATATCGAGCAGAACAAAAAATTGTATGGGAGGGGGGGGGGTCTATGTTTATTAGTTTAGAAGTTATGGGGCCTT
Organism: Dolichopus griseipennis; assembly: GCA_963082915.1. Classification (NCBI taxonomy): domain Eukaryota; kingdom Metazoa; phylum Arthropoda; class Insecta; order Diptera; family Dolichopodidae; genus Dolichopus; species Dolichopus griseipennis. Next base: position 202,443,732 of record OY720441.1, on the reverse strand, counting down.
AACTGTTTTTCGACCATAATTTAGTTTTATTTCGATAAAATTGGAACCAAATAAGATAAAACAAAAATAAGTATAGCATTTAAATGCTTATTAATGCAGATTTCTTAAGTAATTTCAAACATTACTCTAAAGTTTCTCCGTCTGAGGTTATAAGGGCTTAAAGTCCAATATTTTTAACAAAATATCAATTAAATCCCTTTTATCAAGAAAATAACGGTATTAACATAACAGTTTTTTTACTTCAGAATATTACCCTTCTCTTTCCCTGCATTTTGAGTATACTAGCACTTTTATAGCTCAAAAACTTTGAAAGTTATAAAGTAAAAACTTTTTTGTGATACCTGAAATTTAACTAAATTTGAATTTTTTTAATGCTATACTTAATTTAAATGCTATACTTATTTTTGTTTTATCTTATTTGGTTCCAATTTTACCGAAATAAAACTAAATTATGGTCGAAAAACAGTTACGGCCCCATAACTTCTAAACTAATGAAAATAGACCCCCCCCCTTCCCATACAATTTTTTGTTCTGCTCGATATGCCCGATCACCCATTTGAAGGAAGACCATCGAGTCGGGAACACCCTGTATATAGATAATTAATTTTATATTATCTGTCATATCTGAGGTCGAAGATACTTTAAAAAAAATCATTGCTTTTATTATATGAGTTTCCATCAGTGATAATATTTTTTATTACATTCCAGGTTTTTTTGCTGTTATTTGTACTATCATCAAATTGTTTTGAATCACATTCATGTTTTTTTCTTCTTTTTATATTTGTGAACTTGTTTAGGCAGTATTTGTATTTCTCTTTTGCGAAAGAATTATTGTAGTCCTGAGTGTACTTTTTGTGCCAATAATTTTTTATACAATCAGAGTCTATCCAGGGCTTACTGAATTTATTATTTATTTTCTTTTTTTTAAGTGCGTGGATATGGCAATACCTTTTGTTATGTTGTTTAGTATGTTTTGACACAGCATAACTGCATCACTATTTTTGTCGGTAATACAGTTTTTAATATATTGTTGCTCATATAAAATAAGAAGTTATATGGCAGCTACTGGAACTCACTCCAGCAGACAAACCAAATTTTGTTGAAACTTTGGCCATAAAACTAAACTACTTTTGCCAAAATTTCAGACACGCAGCTGTAATAGGTACAGAGAAATGCTCATATAAAAAAAGAGTTTGTATGGCAGCTACCCGAACCCATGAACCAATATGGCTGGGTTTAAATAGCGATGACGGCTATTGCGAAAAAACGAATTTGCGAAGATTTTAAGATCCTAGCTCCTTTAGTTTTTGAGTTATCGTGGGGAAGGACGGACGGACGGACATGCATAGCTAAATCGATTTTTTCCCCTCCTTCTCTGCGTCACAAACGTAATGCCAAATTTATTATGCCCTTTGACCTAGAGTCATACTAGAGACCTAGAGGATATTTATATCAATTTAATAAATTTTACACACAAATTTAACAAATCAATATAAACTTAAATTTTTAATATAGAATATGCAAATCTATGCTAAAATTTAAAATCATATTGTTTAACATCGACAACCCTTGCGTCCATTAAACTTATTTTAATAGGTACAAAAACAAATATATATCTGTGGTCACAAGCATTAACAGCCAAAGTCTATTTTCTTACATTTTGTACAGATCAATTTTAAAATTAAAATTGTTCCCTGAAATCAGGTAATTGAGATAGAGACATGCTTCTTTGACGAAATTGCAATTATTTGACAGCGCTTTAAATTGTGTTTTTTTTAAATTATTAATAACTAATTTAATTAACAGTAATAATTAAAAAAAAAGAGACTATGGATCTTAATCCTTTTGCACAATTTTAAAATTTAGAGATCAAAGTCTAGTTTGGCTGTTTTACCTTTTTTATAATTTTAGTTTAAAAATTCCTAACTGACGTTTGGCTGTTATTCCAATTATAACAATTTGCTAATAAGACTCCAATTTCGAGTTTGGTTGTTATTCCAAATGAAATAAATTATGATTTGAAAAATAATTTCCTGACTTTGGCTTGTTTTCTTGTAAAATTGTCTAAGTCTTAGAAGAAAATTAATTTTAGTAAGCAAATTTTATTAAAACGAAGAAAAGTGTAGTAGAGTAGACTATCTAGTAGAGTATCTTTTTATCACAAAATTTAATAATTCAAATCTTTTCAGTTTGTACTTGAATTGGAATAAATATATTTTCATTATTTCAAGTTTTTTTGTTTTTTAATATTTTTAAATAGATAAATTAGTAAGAATTTGTAATATTTTTAAAGAGATAATGTAATTAGAAAATGTTTTTAGTATTATAAAGTTAATTTATGGCTTACGATCAAATTAATAACAGCTTTTATGGTGTTAAAATGACTTATGGATATGTTATTAAATTTGAACCAAATAGGTGTAGGGTATTTCTAAGTCGGTTGCACCGACTAACTGTTTCTTTACTTGTTTTTCTTTTCATTTTGTTTGTTGTCAATCGATGTATGTACAATTGTTTATATGTCCTTATCAAGTTGGACGATTTCATTTTAAAAAATTTTATTTAATTTTTTTATTGTTGTTTTTTTTTTGTATGTTAATCGATTTATGTAAGTTATGTGTGTATTTTGTATAAACGTATTTCTTTATACAATTTGAACGATTTCTTTTTTTTAGAATACAGAGAACCTTTGAAAATAAATAATAATTATTCAAGTACTAAAAGCTATTCTAACAAAAATGTAAGAAATTTGAATGTACTTTTTGAAAATTTTTAAACTGTCTAGTCAGATTGTTTTTGCAGGCATTATTTGAAATTTTAGAGGAGTGCAGAATTTTTATACCCGTATGACTATAAAGTCAAAGGGTATAATAAATTTGCCATTAATTTAGAGACGCAGAGGGGGGTAGATATCGACTCAAGTGTATGGATCGGATCGGTTACAAAAAATAAATCGATTTAGCTATGTATGTCCGTCCACCCGTCCGTCTGTCCGCACGATAACTCAAAAACTAAAGGAGCTAGGATCTTGAAAACTTCGCAAATACGTTTTTTTTGCAATAGCCGTCGTCGCTATTTAAACCCAGCCATTTTGGTCCATCGGTTCGGGTAGCCGCCATACAACTTCTTTTTTTATATTAGTATTACTCAGTACCTATTACAGCTACTTGTCTGAAATTTTGCCAAAAGTAGTTTAGGTTTATAACCAAAGTTTCTGCAAAATTTGGTTGGTCTAATGCAGTGGGTTCGAGTAGCTGCCATACAACTTCTTATTTTATATGAATATTACTCTATACCTATTGAAGCTGGGTGAACGAAGCTGGGTGTCGGAAATTTGACCAAAAATAGTTCAGTGTAATGGCCAAAGCTACAGCAAAATTTGGTTGCTCTGCTTCAGAGGGTTCGAGTAGATGCCATACAACTGCTTCTTTTATTACACTACACCTAATGAAACTGGGTGTCTGAAATTTTGCCAAAAATAGTTTAGTGTAATGGCCAAAGTTACTGCAAAATTTTGTTGGTCTACTGTAAAGGGTTCGAGTAGTTGTCGTACAACTCCTTCTTTTATATGAGTATTACTCTACACCTAATAAAGCTGAATATTTGAAATTTTGCCAAAAGTAATTAACCGAATGATATAATGTATATGTTACGGTCATACGGGTATCCCAGATTTGACACAGTCTACTCTACCACCCTCTTCCTCGTTTTTTAAAAAACTATTCGACAGTAGTTCTTAAAAGGTAAGCTTTCTTTAAGAAACAAAATTTAATTTAAAAAAAAACATTAACTTTAAAAATCAAAATAAAAAGTTTGGCGTGTTGAAGCCAAACAATTTTTAAAAATGAATTTTAAAAGTGTTAGTAAATGGTCCAAAGATGAAAAAAATGTAGCAATAAGTATTCATTTTAATTCACCAAAAGGGTTATAAATTTTTGAGAAATGGAGTTAAGCTTAATTTGCCCCATTTTAGTTCCCTTAATAGATGGATCCCCATCAAACATTTAATTATAGGTCTTTACGACAAAAATATAAATGAGTTAGATGAGATATTCTCAGAAAAATGTTTAATTAAAAGGTTGGCTGTATTGGTATTCGATGAAACCACCATTAGAAGACTATACTATAATAGTGCACTGGATGAAATTGGTGGTTTTTCTGATTATGGTTCCGGCAGAACAAAAGACAAAGAAAAATAGATACATACATATGTTTATTTTATGTGTATTTACATACTTCAAGGGTTTTTATCACGAATGGAATATGAATTTTGAAAGCTTATTTATATACTTTTCCATTATTTAATTCTAAATTAAATAATAAAATAAAAAAACAAATTTCAATAAGATAAACAAAAATTTTTAATTATATTTTTTTAGTAGTTAAAAACCTAAAAATTATAAAAAAATTTTACATACATATTTTAAACTAACGAAAATTTAAAATACATAGGTACATTAGAAGGCAATTTATGGAATTATTATACCCGTATGACTATATAGTCAAAGGGTATAATAAATTTGCCGTTACATTTGTGGCGAGAAGGGGTAGATATAGACTCAAGTGTATGGATCGGATCAGAATCGAAAAATAAATCGATTTAGCTATGTATGTCCGTCCACCCGTCCGTCCGTCCGCACGATAACTCAAAAACTAAAGGACCTAGGGTCTTGAAATTTTCCCAAATTCATTTTTTTGGAATAGCCGTCATTGCTATTTAAATCAAGCCATTTTGGACCATTAGTTCGGGTAGCTGCCATACAACTCCTTTTTTTATATGATATTACTCTGTACGTATTACAGCTGCGTGTCTGAAATTTTTCCAAAAGTAGTACAGTTTTATGGCCAAAGTTTCTGCAAAGTTTGGTTGGTCTAGGGCAGTGGGTTCGAGGAGCTGCCATACAACTTCGTATTTTATATAAGCATTACTCTCCACTTAATAAAGCTGGGTATCTGAAATTTTGCTAAAAATACTTTAGTGTAATGGTCAAAGTTTCTGCAAAATTTGGTTGGTCTACTGTAGAGGGTTCGAGTAGCTGCCATACAACTTCTTCTTTTATATGAGCATTACACCACACCTAATAAAGCTGGGTGTCTGAAATTTTGCCAAAATTAGTTTAGTGTGATGGCCAAAGTTACAGTAAAATTTGGTTAGTCTACTGCAGAGGGTTCGAGTAGCTACCATACAACTACTTCTTTTATATGAGTATTCCACTAAACTTAATAAAGCTGAATGTTTTTAATTTTGCCAAAAGTAATTAACCGGATGATATAATGTATATGTTACGGTCATACGGATATCCCAGAGTTGACACAGTCTACTCTAATACACTCTTCCTCGTTTTCTAAAGATTTGAAATATTTGGAATAATGCAAGTAGAAAAATATAAGGCATACAACTTCTTTTTTTATATGAGTATTACTCAGTACCTATTGCAGCTACTTGTCTGAAATTTTGCCAAAAGTAGTTTAGGTTTATAACCAAAGTTTCTGCAAAATTTGGTTGGTCTACTGCAGTGGGTTCGAGTAGCTGCCATATAACTTCTTATTTTATATGAATATTACTCTATACCTATTGAAGCTGGGTGAACGAAGCTGGGTGTCGGAAATTTGACCAAAAATAGTCCAGTGTAATGGCCAAAGCTACAGCAAAATTTGGTTGCTCTGCTGCCGAGGGTTCGAGTAGATGCCATACAACTGCTTCTTTTATTACACTACACCTAATGAAACTGGGTGTCTGAAATTTTGCCAAAAATAGTTTAGTGTAATGGCCAAAGTTACTGCAAAATTTTGTTGGTCTACTGCAAAGGGTTCGAGTAGTTGTCGTACAACTCCTTCTTTTATATAAGTATTACTCTACACCTAATAAAGCTGAATATTTGAAATTTTGCCAAAAGTAATTAACCGAATGATATAATGTATATGTTACGGTCATACGGGTATCCCAGATTTGACACAGTCTACTCTACCACCCTCTTCCTCGTTTTTTAAAAAACTATTCGACAGTAGTTCTTAAAAGGTAAGCTTTCTTTAAGAAACAAAATTTAATTTAAGTAAGCTTTCTTTAAGAAACAAAATTTAATTTAAAAAAAAATCATTAACTTTAAAAATCAAAATAAAAAGTTAAGGCAAAAATTAAAAAAAGAAAAACAGGATTTATCTTTATGTAGCATTATTAATAGGCAGATTCACTTGCGTGTTGAAGCCAAACAATTTTTAAAAATGAATTTTAAAAGTGTTAGTAAATGGTCCAAAGATGAAAAAAATGTAGCAATAAGTATTCATTTTAATTCACCAAAAGGGTTATAAATTTTTGAGAAATGGAGTAAAGCTTAATTTGCCCCATCTTAGTTCCCTTAATAGATGGATCCCCATCAAACATTTAAATATAGGTCTTTACGACAAAAATATAAATGAGTTAGATGAGATATTCTCAGAAAAATGTTTAATTGAAAGGTTGGCTGTATTGGTATTCGATGAAAACACCATTAGAAGACTATACTATAATAGTGCACTGGATGAAATTGGTGATTTTTCTGATTATGGTTCCGGCAGAACAAAAGACAAAGCAAGATAGATACATACATATGTTTATTTTATATGTGTATTTACATATTTAAAGGGTTTTTATGCCGAATGGAATATGAATTTTGAAAGCTTATTTATATATTTTTCCATTATTTAATTCTAAATTAAATAATAAAATAAAAAAACAAATTTTCAATAAGATAAACAAAAATTTTTAATTATATTTTTTTAGTAGTTAAAAATCTAAAAATTATAAAAAAATTTTATATACATATTTTAAACTAAGAAAAATATAAGGCATACAACTTCTTTTTTTATATGAGTATTACTCAGTACCTATTACAGCTGCGTGTCTGAAATTTTTCCAAAAGTAGAACAGTTTTATGGCCAAAGTTTCTGCAAAGTTTGGTTGGTCTAGGGCAGTGGGTTCGAGGAGCTGCCATACAACTTCTTATTTTATATAAGCATTACTCTCCACTTAATAAAGCTGGGTATCTGAAATTTTGCTAAAAATAGTTTAGTGTAATGGTCAAAGTTTCTGCACAATTTGGTTGGTCTACTGTAGAGGGTTCGAGTAGCTGCCATACAACTTCTTCTTTTATATGAGCATTACACCACACCTAATTAAGCTGGGTGTCTGAAATTTTGCCAAAATTAGTTTAGTGTGATGGCCAAAGTTACAGTAAAATTTGGTTGGTCTACTGCAGAGTGTTCGAGTAGCTACCATACAACTACTTCTTTTATATGAGTATTCCACTAAACTTAATAAAGCTGAATGTTTTTAATTTTGCCAAAAGTAATTAACCGGATGATATAATGTATATGTTACGGTCATACGGATATCCCAGAGTTGACACAGTCTACTCTACTACACTCTTCTAAAGATTTAAAATATTTGGAATAATGCAAGTAGAAAAATATAAGGCAGGAAAAAAGAAACAAACAAATAAAAAAACTAAAAATTAAAATAAAAATAAACTAAAATACGATAAAGTTGATTTCACGAAATAAAAAAACTGCCTAACTCTTTTGTTCTACGTGAATACTCTATGTATATAGTTACTTTATGCTAGAAGAATGCAAAATAATTTTATTTTAATTATATGTATGATGTACCTACAAAACTACGGCATGTTTTCATTTTTATACCCTACACCTATAGAATAGGTAAAGGGGTATATTAACTTTGGTATGGTGTTTGTAACCACCTAAAGGAAGCGAGCTAGATATGGAAAAGTATATATATTTGTGATCAGCGTGACCTCCTGAGTCGATATAGCCATGTCCGTCCGTCCGTCCGTAGGTACGATAACTCGAAAGTACGGCGGGGATTGCATATGGGCGAAATATGCCCATGGGTTCGGATTCTGGACCTTTTAATCGATGGAAGGGCTAACGAACATATATAAAAAATCACGATAACTCAACAACTAATGACGCTGTTTTCATGAAATTTGTGCTGTAGGTTATTGGTAATGAAACTACGGCGGCGATTGCGTACGGTGAGGATTGGACAATGGGTTCGGAGCTTAGAACTTTTTGATCGAATTTAGGCCAAACTAGCATAATTCCGAATCCAATGAAGATAGAACCTCCAAATTTGGTATCAGGTTGTCGCTTTCGATTTCCTTAATCTCCTTGAAATTTGAGCCCAATTGGAGTAGTGGGTGGGCACCAGCCACTCAGTTCCGAGGACCTTAAAGTATATTTTCGAAATTAATAAAGATAGTAACTTGAAACAAATGTAGAAGCTTCAAATTTGGCACATGGGTGTTCTTTACTATTTCCTGTGTGGCCCTCTAATTTTGGATCAATTGGAGTGGTGGTTCAGTACCTCTCTTAGACCCCCAATGTGTAAAAGCTTATCATCGAAATTAATAAAACTAGTAACTTAAAATTAAGATAGTACGTTCCAATTGTTTACAAGGGTTAACTAGTATTGAAAGTATGACGGGGACTGCATGTGGGCGAAATCGTTCCATGGTTTCGGGTTCTGGAACCCTTGAAAATTTCAAGAGCTAACAAACATATATCTTAAAAACACCATAACTCCAAAAATAATGCCGCTATTTTGATGAAATTGAAACTCTAGGTTACTCTAGGTTAGAATTAATTTTAGTGGGTCAGCTATGTTAAAAGGTACTTGCTGCATTTATATAAAATTTATTATTATATTTAAATGAATTATATGAAAAGGTCTTAATTTGTAATTGTATTTTAGAAATACTTTTATTGCATATTTTGAGTTTAAAGGCTATTATTAGGTATATAAACTAACCATTTAAAATAATTGCAATTTTGAAAAATTTGGATTATTAAATATATTATGCTTTGATTATCTTTTTATCACAAAATTTAATAATTAGAATTTTTTCATTTTGCAGTTGAATTGGAATAAATATATTTTCATTTATTTCAAGTTTTTTTGTTTTTTAATATTTTTAAATAGATAAATTAGTAAGAATTTATAATATTTTTAAAGAGATAGTGTAATTAGAAAATGTTTTTAGTATTATAAAGTTAATTTATGTCTTACGATCAAATTAATAACAGCTTTTATGGTGTTAAAATGACTTATGGATATGTTATTAAATTTGAACCAAATAGGTGTACGGTATTTCTAAGTCGGTTGCACCAACTGATTGTTTCTTTACTTGTTTTACTATCCTGATGATAAAATAAAAATAATAAACAATAGTTGTTTGTCAATTTGATATAAATTTAAAAAATTAATTTACCACGCCACCTTGTGCCGTTATAATGACTTTTTGATATAAATTTAAAAAAATTGTACGCATTCACATTGACCTTTTTAGCACATTTTCAAAAAATTATGTAAAAATGTGCCTATAAAATTTCACTCTGTCCGTCCGTCCGTCTGTCCATATGTTTACAAAACCTTTTACACCGTTTGAAAAAAAGTAAAGAAATTTTAACCACGGGTAGATATTACAAAAAAAATAATTTCGTAGTAGAATTTTTTTCTATAGCCCCACCCGTTACGGAGTTAAAGCCCCCAAAATGTTTTGCAAAGTTGCAAAAAGCTCTATTTTTAAATTGTTATAACAAGAGTTCTGTTAAGTGCATTTTCAATCAGAAAACCGCAAAAGTTAGTTGGTTTTATAAACTTAATAAATTTTTAAAAGGCAAATGTTTAGGGTTGCCATACGGTACCAAAATTTACAATTATGCAAAACTTAATTTTTGCAAAATTTTTGGCCACACATATCTTCTAAACCGTTTAATCTAGGGTCTTGAAATTTTGGGAGAAGTTAGGTCCCATGAAATTAGTGGGAGTTGATTAACAAAATTTTTATTTCACGCCCCCTGTTTGAGAGCTATAAAGGCTCGAAAATTTAAATTTTGCTTTTTTCAAACCCTTGTAACTTGAATACCTGTTCAAATTTTTTTTTTAGTAATATACAAAATTGAAAGGTCTTTAATTATATTTCAACACATGTCAAAGGTTTTTCTTAATTTTGAAGGATGCCGATGTTACAGCCCCCGAAAATTTCAAAAAAGCCCTATATTCAAATGAGTATAACAAGAGTTCTGTTAAATGTATTTTCAATCTAAAAACGGTATAAGAGAGCTGCTTTTATAGTCTTCACATAATATAAAGCTTGAATGTATAGGGTTGCCAAACGGTAAAAAAATTTATCATTTAGCTAAACTCAATTTTTGCAAGATTTTAGACCCCTCATATCTTCTAAACGGTTCAAGCAAGGGTCTTGAGAGAAGTTAGGTCCTCCGAAATTAGTAGGAGTCAGCTAACAACTTATTTATTACGTCCCCTGTTTAGGAGCTATAAAGGCTCGAAAATAGAAATTTTTCAACATATAGTTTTTCTTAAACTTAAAAGGGGTTCTTTAAATTGAAGAAATTGTCTCTAAGTTTTTACCATTTTTGCCTAGATAATAAAATTTCTAATTTTGGTTAAGATCACAATTGATTTCCTAGAACTGGTCAGGACGGGGGTGTGCAGTTGCATAAATTTGGGTACCTTCCCCATTGAAGGGCTACTAGGTCTTAAAAACTTAAACTTTTATGTTTTTATAAAACAGTAACTTATTAACCAGTGTAAGTTTTTCCAAAATTAAACGTTTACATTGAAGCTCCAACACGATATTTCGCACTTATTAACAGGTTTTCTTGAGTGCATTTGGGTTATATTGTAAGTATTTACCTTATAGTCATATAATAATTAAATTAATGAAAAAACAAAATTATAATATTATCATTTATTTTTATATATATTTTTATAAAAATAAATGATAAAATACTCAGTAAGAAACCGTATATAATTTTGTAAATGTGTTTTTTAAAAACCCTTGGTTTTTTTACTCACTTGTTTAACTTTATTAATAATTAATAAACAAACCGAATAAAAATTCAAATTTATGAACGTTTTAAATTTTTTCATTTTATTGGTCGGAAAATAAAACTAATTTATTAATTATGATCTTTGTCTTTGGAGACAACTCGTCTTCAGGCAAGCAGTTTGAAGTAACCTATGTTCAAAACTTTTGAAGTTAATGTGAATGCGTAAAACTATTTTTTTAAATTTATATTAAATGATGCTGGGACAAATTTAACAATAATTCTTCTATATCTTATTATTTTTATTGACAACGAGGAACAGTGTAGTAGAGTAGACTGTGTCAACTCTGGAATACCCGTATGACCGTAACATATACATTATATCATCCGGTTAATTAGTTTTGGCAAAATTTCAAACATACAGCTTTATTAGGTGTAGTAATGTTCATATAAAAGAAGGAGTTGTATGGCAGCTACTCGAACTCTCTGCAGTAGACCAACCAAATTTTGCAGTAACTTTGGCCATTACACTAAACTACTTTTAGCAAAATTTCAGACACCCAGCTTCATTAGGTGGAGAGTAATGCTCATATAAAATAAGAAATTGTATGGCAGCTACTCGAACCCACTCCACTAGACCAACCAAATTTTGCAGAAACTTTGGCCATAAAACTAAACTACTGTTTGGTCATAAAACTAAACTACTGTTTCTGCAAAATTTGGTTGGTCTACTGTAGAGGCTTCGACTAGCTGTCATACAACTTCTTTTTTTATATGAGAATTCCACTACACTTAATAAAGCTGTATGTTTGAAATTTTGCCAAAAATAATAAACCTGATGATATAATGTATATGTTACGGTCATACGGGTATCTCAGAGTTGACTACACTACACTCTACTACACTCTTCCTCGCGTTCCACTCTTCCTTAAATGCTGTTAAATTTTAAATTTGACATTATTGTTTTATTTACAATAATAGTATATACAAATATACATAATATTTTTATACCCGTATAACTATATAGCCAAAGGGTATAATAAATTTTCCATTACGTTTGTGACGCCCCCCTAGATATAGATTCAAGTGTATGGATCGGATCAGAATCGAAAAGTAAATCGATTTAGCTATGTATGTCCTTCCGTCCGCACTATAACTCAAAAACTACAGGAGCTAGGATTTTGAAATTTTCGCGTTTAAATCCAGCCATTTTGGTCCATGGGTTCGGGTAGCTGCCATACAACTTTTTTTTTAATATGAGTATTACTCTGTACCTATAACAGCTTCGTGTGTGAAATTTTGCCAAAAGTAGTTTAGTTTTATGGCCAAAGTTTCTGCAAAATTTGTTTGGTCTACTGCAGAGGGTTCGAGTAGCTGCCATACAACTCGTTCTTTTATATGAGCATTTCACTACACCCAATTAATCTGGGTGTCTTAAAAACTTACAATTAACTTAGGTCTTAAAAACTTAAACTTTTATGTTTTTATAAAACAGTAACTTATTAACCAGTGTAAGTTTTTCCAAAATTAAACGTTTACATTGAAGCTCCAACACGATATTTCGCACTTATTAACAGGTTTTCTTGAGTGCATTTGGGTTATATTGTAAGTATTTACCTTATAGTCATATAATAATTAAATTAATGAAAAAACAAAATTATAATATTATCATTTATTTTTATATATATTTTTATAAAAATAAATGATAAAATACTCAGTAAGAAACCGTATATAATTTTGTAAATGTGTTTTTTAAAAACCCTTGGTTTTTTTACTCACTTGTTTAACTTTATTAATAATTAATAAACAAACCGAATAAAAATTCAAATTTATGAACGTTTTAAATTTTTTCATTTTATTGGTCGGAAAATAAAACTAATTTATTAATTATGATCTTTGTCTTTGGAGACAACTCGTCTTCAGGCAAGCAGTTTGAAGTAACCTATGTTCAAAACTTTTGAAGTTAATGTGAATGCGTAAAACTATTTTTTTAAATTTATATCAAATGATGCTGGGACAAATTTAACAATAATTCTTCTATATCTTATTATTTTTATTGACAACGAGGAACAGTGTAGTAGAGTAGACTGTGTCAACTCTGGAATACCCGTATGACCGTAACATATACATTATATCATCCGGTTAATTAGTTTTGGCAAAATTTCAAACATACAGCTTTATTAGGTGTAGTAATGTTCATATAAAAGAAGGAGTTGTATGGCAGCTACTCGAACTCTCTGCAGTAGACCAACCAAATTTTGCAGTAACTTTGGCCATTACACTAAACTACTTTTAGCAAAATTTCAGACACCCAGCTTCATTAGGTGGAGAGTAATGCTCATATAAAATAAGAAATTGTAAGGCAGCTACTCGAACCCACTCCACTAGACCAACCAAATTTTGCAGAAACTTTGGCCATAAAACTAAACTACTGTTTGGCCATAAAACTAAACTACTGTTTCTGCAAAATTTGGTTGGTCTACTGTAGAGGCTTCGACTAGCTGTCATACAACTTCTTTTTTTATATGAGAATTCCACTACACTTAATAAAGCTGTATGTTTGAAATTTTGCCAAAAATAATAAACCTGATGATATAATGTATATGTTACGGTCATACGGGTATCTCAGAGTTGACTACACTACACTCTACTACACTCTTCCTCGCGTTCCACTCTTCCTTAAATGCTGTTAAATTTTAAATTTGACATTATTGTTTTATTTACAATAATAGTATATACAAATATACATAATATTTTTATACCCGTATAACTATATAGCCAAAGGGTATAATAAATTTTCCATTACGTTTGTGACGCCCCCCTAGATATAGATTCAAGTGTATGGATCGGATCAGAATCGAAAAGTAAATCGATTTAGCTATGTATGTCCTTCCGTCCGCACTATAACTCAAAAACTACAGGAGCTAGGATTTTGAAATTTTCGCGTTTAAATCCAGCCATTTTGGTCCATGGGTTCGGGTAGCTGCCATACAACTTTTTTTTTAATATGAGTATTACTCTGTACCTATAACAGCTTCGTGTGTGAAATTTTGCCAAAAGTAGTTTAGTTTTATGGCCAAAGTTTCTGCAAAATTTGTTTGGTCTACTGCAGAGGGTTCGAGTAGCTGCCATACAACTCGTTCTTTTATATGAGCATTTCACTACACCCAATTAATCTGGGTGTCTGAATTTTTGCCAAAACTAGCTTAGTGTAATGGCCAATATTACTGCAAAATTGGTTTACTGCAAAGGTTTCGAGTAGCTGCCGTACAACGCCTTCTTTTATATAAGCATTATTCTACACCTAATAAAGCTGAATGTTTGAAATTTTGCCAAAAGTAATTAACCGGATGATATAATGTATATGTTACTGTCATACGGGTATCCCAGAGTTGACACAGTCCACTCTAACACACTCTTCCTCGTTTTAACTAATTCTAAAATTGTTTTTGCTCTTTAAAATCAACCAAACTTGAGGTAAACATTTTTTATGGAGACAAAATATTTGGAATAACAACCAAATTGTATTTAAATACTGTTTTTTTCTAAATTAAATTTGAAATAACGACCAAAGTAAAGCTTAGCACCAAAATTAGTTTATATAATGTGCACGATACTTAAGCTATATTCAAAAGTACTTTATGTTAAATTAATTTTTATATTTAAATGAATTATATAAAAAGTTATAAATTTTGCAAATATTGCATATTTTGCGTTATAACTTTTCTAGTATTTTTTTGATCTTAAGAAAGCTTTTGATTCTGTGGACCGACGAATACTCTTAAAAATTCTTTTTGAATGTGGAGTAATAGGTATAGAGTTCAACTGGTTTGAAATTTATTTTGATAACAGAAAACAGTACACGGAATCAGATCAAATCAAAAGTGATATATTTAATGTGGAATATGGTGTAATACAAGGGAGTTCTTTAGGACCTGCACTCTTCTCTTGTTATGTAAGTACTTTCTTTGACTTAAAATTATATGGCCAAATATACATTTATGCTGACGACATTGTGCTAGTGTATACTGAAAATACCTACAATGATTTAGAAAGCAAGATAAACAAGGACATGGAAACTATTGTACAAAAAATTAACATTCTCAAACTTACCGTGAGCACGAGAAAAACGAAATAAATGTTACTTAAATCTGAAGGAAATAATAATTTAGTAAAATATGCTAGTACAGTTCTGGAAATAGTGCATGATGAAGACCTTACTTGACATTCTCAAACAACCAAAGTCATCAGTAAACTGAGAAAAACGGCTGATATCCTCAAAAAAATCAACAAACGCATTCCAAATAAAGCAAAAATGCACGTGTATTACAGTATTTTTCATAGTGTCCTGTCATATGCAATCGGAATATGGGGCAACACGTTTGAGAAAAATTTAGAAACAATACAAAAAATACAAAACAAGGCCATCAAGAATCTTTTTTGTTTATATCATAGAACTTCAACTAATCACATCCACAAGGAGTACAAAATATTAAAAATTAAGGATCTTATAATTATGAATTAATCCATCAATATCCATAAAATTATTAGTAAAACGAGGGAGGAGTAGTAGAGTAGACTGTGTCAACTCTGGGATACCCGTATGACCGTAACATATACATTATATCATCCGGTTAATTACTTTTGGCAAATTTTAAACATACAGCTTTATTAAGTGTGGGGGAAAATTCATATAAAAGAAGGAGTTGTATGACAGCTACTCGAATCCTCTGCAGTTGACCAACCAAATTTTGCTGTAACTCTGGCCATTGCACTAAACTATTTTTAGCAAAATTTCAGACACCCAGGTTCCTTAGATGTAGTATAATGCTCATATAAAAGAAGGAGTTGTATGACAGCTACTCGAACCCTCTACAGTAGACCATCCAAATTTTGCAAAAGCTGCCACAAAACTTCTTTTTTTATATGAGTATTACTCTGTACCTATTACAGCTGCGTGTCTGAAATTTTACCAAAAGTGGTTTAGTTTTATGGCCAAAGCTTCTGCAAAATTTGGTTGGTCTACTGCAGTGGGTTCGAGTAGTTGTCATACAACTTCTTATTTTATATGAGCATTACTCTCCACCTACGTAGCTAAATCGATTTTTTTTTGCGAATCTGATCCGATGCATTTACTTGAATATGTATCTCCCCCCATCTTCTCTGCGTTGCAAACGTAATGGAAATTTTTTTATACCCTTTGACCTTTAGTCATACGGGTATAAAGAATTTTACATACATACACCAAGAACCTTTGAACAAAACTTAAGTATCGTACACCATTTCATAATTATATACCTCTCTTACTCATCTATAAATATATAGATGAGTAAGAGAGAGAGCGTCGGCGGGTTGACACGTGTGTAAATGCGCTGATTTTGTTAATTAATTTTAAAAAGTTTTAATAAAAGTTATTACATAAAAATATAAAAAATTAAATTATAATATATAAATCTTTATAATTTTAATATTTGATTATATATAAATTGTGAGTTTGTTTTAAAACAAATGTTTTAAAATGCCAAATACTGAAGTGTGCAATAAATGTAAAATTGCCATTAGAGGAGAGACTGAAAGAAAGTGCGCGGGAGTATGTGGAAAAATATTTCACTCTGCGATTAAATGTAGTGGTTTGGATCAGAGTGTTAGTAATCTGGTTGACACTAATAAGTGTATGCTAAAATTTATGTGTGATGATTGTATTACATACATACAAGATGTTGATATGGTACTAAAAGAAGTGCAAGATAGTGTAATTAAAAACAATATGGTATTAAAAGACATGCAAGAAAATGTAAATAAAAACAATGTTCAATTAGAAGAATACAAAAATGACTTTCAAGCATGTTTAAAAAAAAGTGAAAATGAAATAAAAAACTTATTAGAAGCAATTGAAAATAGATATATTGAAAGATTAAAAGATATGAAAATTACCGAAAAAGTATGTGAAAATAGTATATCAGAAATAAAAAATACTTGCAGTGTTGAAATGAAAAAAATAACAAATGTAGTTGAAAATTTTAAAGAGATTAATAAATCAAAATTAATCTCTGAAGTCTCCTACGCAGACAAATTAAAATTAGCAATTATAGTTAAACCAAAAAATAATGTGCAAGAAAGTAAAAGAACTAGAACTGATTTAAAAAAAAACATTGATGTGTGTAATTTGCCAGTAAAAATAAACAATATGCGTGAGAGAGATAACGGTACAGTGTCTATTACTTGCTCAAATAATGAATCAGTAAAAACAATTGAGAGTGAGATAAAAACAAAAATGGGTAGCAATTATGATGTATTAGTACCTAAAGTACATGATCCAAAAATATTAATAAGTGGGATGGATGAAAAATATAGTGATGAGAAAATTATTAGTGCAATAAAAAATCAAAATAATATAGTTTGCAAAAAAATTAGGTGTTTAAAAATTTATAGTTCGTATAATAATAAGGAGTTATATAATGCTATAATTGAAGTTGATGCAGAATCTTTTAAAAAAATAATGGAATTAAAAAAAATTAGATTAGGTTGGAATATTTGTCCTGTTTATGAAAAAATTAGTGTGTTAAGGTGTTATAAATGCTTAGGCTTTAATCATACAGCTGATAAATGTAAAAACGAAAAAAGCCTTTGTCATAGATGTGGTGAGGAAGGCCATAAAAAAAATGACTGCACAAAAGATGAAAGTGAAATACATTGTGTAAACTGTGTAAAGATAAAACAAAAATTAAACCTACAAGAAGCTGAGTGCAATACATTGCATTTACCATTAAGCCACAAATGCAATGTATTTCAAAGAAAACTTAAGCAAGAAGAAAACAGAATTAATTATTAGCAATTAAATGAAATACAGTGCATATATCTTAATATTCAAGGCTTAATCAATAATTTTAATGAACTTGAAATAATTATAACAAATAGTAATATAGATTTTGTATGTTTAAGTGAAACTCATTTAATAAGCTGTAATGAAGATTCTTTAATTCAAATTGAAGGATATACTTTGTTTCGAGTGGATAGCAATTCAAAACACACTGGTGGAGTTGCATTTTATATTAGAAATTATTGGAATGTTGATATAATTGGGCGGGTTGCGTTAGAGTATGAATTATGGATATTAGGTTTAAGAGTATCATATAGTGATAAAATATTTTATCTTACTGGTCTTTATAGATCGCCTTCAAGACATCTACATATGGAGTCAAATTTTTTTATTTATTTTAATAATATAATTGAAGATCTATGTGAAAAAGACAATGTAATAATAATGGGAGACTTTAATATTAATTGGTTAAGTAGTAATAATTGTAGTAATAAGATGATTGAAATAATAAATGATAATGCGTATAAACAAATAGTGACTGATTATACAAGAATTACTAATGAGTCTAAAACTTTAATTGATTGGATAATTACGAATACATATAACAATATTGAAACTAAAGTTAATAATCAGTATAAAATATCTGATCATGAAACTCTAGATGTTCGAATAAAAATTAATAAAAATCTAAAAGTTATTAATAAAAAAATAAAAATAATGAAATACAATAAAGAAAGGTTTATAAATAAAGTTGTTCGTAATGACATTTGTACAACATACTATATAGATTGTAATGCAAAAGCAAATAAATTTAGTAACAGTTTACACAATATTATTAATGAATTTGTATATGAAATAAATATAAATGGAACTGAAAATAAATGGTACAATAGTGACTTAAATAGATTAAAAATGCAAAAAATAAATATGTATGAAAAAGCCAAGTACACAAATGATGTTAATGATTGGAATAATTATAAAAGTGTTAGAAACTAATATAAAAATCAAATAAGCTATGCAAAAAATCAATATGTTATAAATAACATTGAAAGTGCTGTAGATCAAAAAGGCATGTGGAAAAAGATTAAAAAATATATATTAAAAAAACAATATAATGAAATAAATGAAGTGATATTTGATAATGTTTTAATAGACGATCCTTATAAAATAGCTAATAAACTTAACGAATATTTTGTTAATAGTATTAATGAAATAAATAATAGTATAAATACGAGAACTTTTATAGATACAATACCAAACAATAACAATAGGTTTAATTTTAAAAAAATTTCAAAAAATGAACTTAAAAAATTAATTATGAATATGAAAAATAAAAAAGATAATTTTTTGATAAGTCCTCAAATGATTGTTGACATTTTTGAATTAGTTGGAGAAAATTTATTATCAATAATAAACAGCTCATTAGAAATGGGAATATTTCCTGATAATTGGAAAGAAACTATAGTTGTACCCATTGAAAAAATAAGTGGAACAAAAAAAGCTAATGAGTTTAGACCGGTAAACACATTATCGATTGAATCAAAAATTATGGAAGCAGTAGTGAATGAACAGTTGGTGAGTTATTTTGAAAGTAATAATTTAATCTCTGAATACCAATCAGGGTTTCGAAAAAACCATAGTTGCGAGTCACTTATAAATTTAGTAACTACTAACTGGAAAATAGCAACTCATGAAAAAAAGGTAATAGTTGCTGTTTTTCTTGATTTGAGAAGGGCATTTGAAACAATTAGTAGGAATATTTTACTCTCCAAACTTCAGCGTTATGGTGTAAGGGGTAATGAATTAAAATGGTTTTCATCATATCTTACAAACAGATATCAAAGGACTAAAGTTAATAGGGTAGTCTCTGAATCAATAAATGTAACACTGGGTGTACCACAAGGCTCGGTGCTGGGCGTTTTACTTTTATTAATATATATTAACGACATGGAAATGTGGGTAACTTTATGTAAGCTTCTTCTTTTCGCTGATGATGCATTATTATATGTGGTTGGAAGTTCGGTGGAAGAATGCATAGAAAGTATAAATTTTGATTTAAATAAACTAAATGATTGGTTTGATATGAATAAGTTAAAACTAAATGTAGAAAAAACTAAATGTATGTTTATTAACTGTGAAACAAATGATAATGTTAAAATTGGTAATCAAATAGTAGAGAAAATACATGAAATTAAATATTTAGGCATAATTATAGATAGGAAATTAGAATTTAAACAACATATAAACTATATTTGTAAAAAGCTAGCTAAAAAAATCTATTTTTTATCGCAAATTCGAAATCAATTAAAGTTTCAAATTGCAATTCATATTTATAATACCATAATTAAACCTCATTTTGAGTATTGCTCAACAGTAATATTTATGTCAAAAAATGCAGATAAAGATAGGTTACAGAAATTACAAAATAAAGCTATGAGAATAATACTTAAAGTAAATAGATACACATCAATTAATTACATGTTGAGAACTTTAAAATGGTTAAGTGTTAAACAAAGAATTATATTGAATGTATTAGTAATAGTATATAAAATGAAAAATAATTCATATCCAAATTATTTATGTAGTAGATTAACATATTGTAATGATATTCATAATTATAATTTAAGAAATGCACAAAATTTTAGATTAGAATTTTTTAGGGATGAAAGAACTAAGAATTCATTAATGTATAATGGGCTAAAAATGTTTAATGAATTGCCAATCGAAATTAAAAATATAAACAATATTAATAGATTTAAAAAAAAGGTTACAGAATATGTAAAAATTAATTTTTAATTAGATGTAAATAACTAACTATATATATAAATTTTAAGAAACTGAATTATATTATGTAAATGGAATATTAACCAAATAAATGAAATGAAATGAAATGAAAATACCACCTATGGTAATAATTGAGTAAAATATATGATATAATATAAATTAATCGTTAATTAAAAAAAATTTTTGTTTTTAATTTATTAAATAAAATATATAATATGTTTTAATGTTAAAATTCTTAGCCTTTTGAAAATATAAAAGTTTTAAATAAGAACAGAAATAGGAAAGAACCCTCGTGTATCAAATTTAAAGCTTCTTTCTTCATAAATTTCGAAGATAAGGTATTAAATTTTGTTATTTCTCGGGAGGAACCTGAACCACCTCTACAATTAAGAGAGTAAAATTTCGGGTACACAAAGGAAATAGGAAAAACCACTGTTATACCAAATTTAAAGCTTCTATAATTATTTCAAGTTACTATTTTTTTTTAATTTCGAATATATTCTTAAAGTTCTTAGGAAAAAGAAGACTCATTTACCTTCTGTTTTTGGTGAATACATCTCATGGAGCTCACTCATGTATGAACAACTTCATTCCAAGCAAGATGATTTCACTGATTGCATTTGCAGCAAAGTTAACATTCTAAATAATAAAGAATGTAACTTAAAATTAAAATAGAACTTCTAATTGTTCACAAGAGTTAACTAGTATTGAAACAACGGCTGGGATACATTAAGCATGATGCATTCATTAAAAAATTAAGATAGAACACTCCAATTGTGTACAAGGGTAAATAATATTGAAAGTATGACGGGGACAGCATAAGGGTGAAATCGAATTATGGTTTCGGGTTCTGGAACCTTTGAAAGTTCAAGGGCTAATGAACATACATCTAAAAAACATCATAACTGAAAACTAATGATGCTATTTTGATGAAATTTAAACTCAAGGTTACAAGTTATGAAAGTACCGCGGGGATAGGTTTTGGTCGAGATCGGACAATGAGTTCGAATTCAAAGAGCTTTTGATCGAATTGTTGCCAAAAGAGTATAATTTCGAAACCAAATAAGATAGAACCTTAAATTTTGGGGCACAGGTGTTTCTCTTATTTGCTTTCAGTCGGTAAAATTTTGGACGAATTGCAATAGTGGTTTGTATACCACCTCCTACTCTCAAGACGGTAAAGCATATATTCGAAGTTAATAAAGATAGTGACTCGAAATAAATAAAGAAGCTTTAAATTTTGATATAACGGAGTTTTTCCTATTTCCTTTGTGTCGCCGAAGTTTTGACTTAATAGTAGTGGTGGTTCAGGTGCCTCCTAAAAAATCCCAAAATTAAAAAGCTTCGAAATTCATGAAATTCATTTGCGCTATTATTAAACACATCTATATTTTTAAAATGCTAAAAATGCTAAATTTTACCATAAAACATAATTATGTATTATATTTTATAAATTAAGAACAAAATCATTTTTAATAAACGATTTAATTTCTTTTTTTTAATTTTTATTATATCATATATTTTATTGAATTTTAACATAGGTAATATATAATTAAGACATTGTGTACGATACTTAAGTTGTGTTCAAAGGTACTTGCTGCATGTATGTACAATTTATTTTTATATTTAAATGAATTATATGAAAAGTTCCAAATTTATCATTGTATTTTAGAGATACATTTATTGAATATTTTGCATTTATAGGCTTTTCTAATGGGTACATAAACTAACAATTTATATTTAACATTTATTTCCAGTTTTTTTGTTTTTTAATATTTTTAAATAGTAAGAATTTTTCCTTAAAGCCTCTATTTTGAACATTCAATGTTTTTCTTCGATTAATCACTTATTCACTTCCTAAAGGAATCTCATGCCAAAATATCCACCCTGTAAAATAAAAGTAGAAACATTGTCGCCAAAACAACTTCTTAAGTTATTTGCATATATATATTGTTTTTGTAAGCCAGCCCAACCTCTTTCTCTGTAGATGATATTTAAAGAACAAATGATTGAAGATTTAATTAGAAAATATAATGAATGTGAAGCAATTGATATAGTATTGGCTGAATTTCAAACAATTTTTTCTGTTAATTCTGGAGTACTTTCTTCTAAAATAAATTTAGGAGATGAATCTATAAATGAACGAAATATTTATTATCTACAAGAAGAGATTCTGTTAATATAATTTTTTTCTTAGAAGCTACAGAGGATATGGGGGAACATATGTTTTAAAACTTACGAATTACTAAAATTGTCCTTGCCGCTGCGTGAACGGGAATTGCAGCGTTACTGTTAGTCGAGGGAAAACTGTAAAAGTTTCTTCTGTAAAAGCGAGTTCACAAAAAGCTAATGTACTTTGTCAAGTAAATCTTATTTTAATTGATAAGGCTTCAATAATTCCTGCTTTAGCAATTAATTGTATCGATTTTTTGTTGAAAGATATAACTCAATGTAATGAGCACAATGGTGGAAAAGTAATTGTGTTTGGTAGTGATTCCCGACAAACCCTTCCAGTTGTTTTCCATAGAGGAAGATTTAGAATAGTTGAAGCATATATACAATATAATGTAATCTGGCCTAAAGTAACTTTAATTCATTTGAAAAAGAATATGAGATCAAATCTAAATGAGATAAACTTTTCAAAACGGCTTTTGCTTCAATTAATTTAATAGGAATCTCATTATTACATAATTCCTAAACACCAAATAAATTTATTCGTACAGGTTCAATAATAAATTATGTTTTTGGGGAAATAATTGATGATTTTCAGAATATTGCTTCAAAAGTTATTAAACTAATTTTTACTATTATTTTAAAGTATTATTTCTTAAGTTATTAAGGTATTATTGCTTAAAATTAAAAAAAGGGTCTGTTCTCATTCTGATTAGGAATATGAATATAAGTTTTGATTTAGTAAATGGAACTCGATTAATTGTTAGGGATATGTTAGAAAACTTTTTAAAATTAGAAATTTTCAAAGGAAATTCCCTTGGTAAAGTAGCTTTTGTTGCTCGAATAGAGTACTGACGTAAATATGCCTTCACTTTAAAAAGAAACCAGTTTCCTATTAGATTAGCTTTTGTGATGACAATATATAAAGCACAAGGACAAACTTTTGACAAAATTGGGATTTATTTACCTCAATCTGTATTCACCCATGGACAACTATACGTAGCATTTAGTAGAACCAAATCTGCAAATGATGTGAGAGTTCAAATTGACCAAACCTATTAACAGGGTCAGTTTGAACAGCATGTGGGATATTATACAAAAAATATAATTTGTCGCAAAGTTTTATGTTAATGGTTTCTTACATTTTAAAGGAAAAAGTAATTAAGGAAGAATTACACAGTTGAATTACACAGTGATTACGTGTACAGGCCAATCTAGTTATATTATAAAATAGTGCTCAATAAACAGCTGATAATAATTGGACTTTCTATTATTTTTATTACAAAATATGCTATACTCGTCTGAAAATGGTTCATCTTATGTAAAAAATGCACTTACCTGCAAAAAATAGTATTCATATTAACTTGATAAGTTATACAATATTGTTAAAACCATTTTAAAGTTTAATTGAATAATTTAATTTTAGTCATTGGCATTAAATAACATTATATTACATATAAAATTTCCAAATTAAAACAAAAACAAAAAAAAAAAAATTAATTATTATTAATTATTATTAAATATTATAATTAAATTTCTAGGATTATTGTAGTAATCTTTTACACTATCTGTAATTCAAAGAAGTACTACTTATTTTCAAAATTGGACGTAAGTTTGCACAAAGCAGAACTGCGCAAAATTGGATGTAATTTGCTTCTAAAAATGTTTTTGGACAATCGTCGGACCGGCATGACGGAACACGTATACAAAAACGGAACACGTATACAAAATTTTAAGGAAATCGGTTTCTTATTTAGAGTAAAATAACGCAAAAACCTATAAAAAGCTGTTGGGCCGCAATCGGTTAACGGAGCTGAAAAAATTTTTGTAAGGCTTCCTTTTTAGGCAAAGTAGTATTTCGTAAAATTGGACAATATATGCTTCCAAAATTTTTTTCTTACCAACCGTCGTTTATTTACTAAAACTGCTAATAGTGTCAACTCAATTTTCAAGAATCATCCCGTATACAAAATTTGAAGTCAATTGTCACCGTCTTCATTTTAGAACAAAAAAGTTTAAATACTTGCATCACAGCCTTAACTTGGCGGTCCGTTAGAGCAAAATTTTTAGACCACTATTTCTTTCCGTACCCAAGAACCCCAATAAATAAAATTTGATGAGAATCCGCTGGGCAGTTTAGGAGTCTATTCGATATATACAAACAAACAAACAAACTTTCGCTTCTATATCGTCCCTCCCAATGACAACTATTACAACTCAGTTTTAGTTGTTTTGCGGAAAAAGCATTTGAAAATTTTGCAGTTTTGAAAATTGTGTAACTTTTGATTTAGTAGGTATATTTTTAACGGATAAAGACCAAATTAAATTTTTTTTAAATTATAATAAGTTCTGATTAAAAAACTATTTAATTTTATTGAACTTTCACCAATATTTGACTTGTAATATAAAAATAAATTGGCTAATATTGATATAACTTAAGTTAAAATAATTATAGTAAAAAATAATCACTTGATGAAATTAACCATTTAGAGTTGTAAAATGTATGTATACAATATAGAAAAACTTTTTTTTTCTTCATTTCGATTTGTAATATTTGTCATTGGAAAATAAAAATAATTTGATAGTCCAAATAGTTTTAGCTTTTTTATTGATAACAATTCTTTGTAATAGGTAACCAATCAAGTCAATTTGTAAATTTTCTAGGTAAAATGAAAAAATAACAGTTAGACTGTAACTTAAGTTGTTTTGTTTTAAGAAAAAAATATGTTTTTGTCGAAATAGGATAAGATCAATAGTAATTTTTTTTAAATGAAAAACAAAAGATTGTTAGTTATGCTATCTTTATTAGTATACTTTTTTCCACTTCAATTTATTTCTTCTTAAGATAAAATTAAAAATTTAATACACAAAATTTGTATAAATATTTACAGAAATCGAAAATAAATAGCAAAAATAAATTCATTTATTCAAAAAGGTAAAAATTAAAGATAAAAAACAAAAATAAATTCATTAATTCAGAAAAATTATTTAAAATATTTGTTGCTTATTCATCTTCATCGGTGGAAGCATTAATAGAAATTGAGGGAACTGATGTTAAATTCAAATAAAATTCTTGGTAAATTTGTGGTATTAAATTTTTTTCACATAAAGTCCTTAAATCTTTTAATTTTTGCTCTGATATTGGTAGTTGTGAGTTGTAAAGCTGCTCAGGTTCTATTTCTAACATTTTGTTTAATGGAGCTTTTCTTTTTCCTTTTTTCTGGAGCATATTAATAATTTTAAAATTGTTGTCGAGTTCGTAACTGTAATGCAAATTTTCAGGACACGCTTTCAAAATTTTTAATGATCTTATACGATTATAAAATACTTTTTCTCGGTCGCAATTTAACTCCCAAGAAAAAAGTAGCATATTTTTCTTAAAATTTTAAAAATCTTTTTGTTTCATTTCAATTACATTGTAAGGATTTCCGATCCTTTTCGCACAATGTATGAGTGAATACCACTGATTCGGGATATATATTTTCTTTTTTTTTCTAGCCCTTTCAATTACTGAATGATCTGAATCACCCTCATTTTGGGTATGTCCCTTCTCTAAATAAATATGATTTATATTAACTTGAAATTTTTTTGCCAGTTGCGCATAGCAGGCGAACACTATACGATTCTTATTTTGGCTCGGGCAGTTGCCGCTATAAAAGAAAATTTCATCTACTTTGTCCATATCTCTTGAGGATAGAAAATGACTTATACAACTTGCAACTTCGTTTGCCCCTTTTTTGGCGATGTTTTCGTGCCAAACATAGCAAAATGCATCTTTATTTGCCAAATCGTGCATTGTGAAATTATAGGCCAAATATTGTCTATAATAGTAAAATGCACTACTTTCAAGACCACAAGGCGTGCAAAGCTGCTTTTGGAAATCATAAACGATTGCCAATATCTTTCCGTTACTTTCCTTTGCAGCTATTTTTCCTTCATATTTTAATTCTCTGGCTTTATCTTTCCTCTCCAGATGTTTTTGATGTTCGAGCAGTTCTATTCCGGTTGGACATTCTGAGTTTTGAAATGCAGTGCACACATCGCATTGATCTTTTTTCGGAATGTGAAAAGAAATATTAAAATCATTATTAAATACATCTCTGTACTGGCGTTCCGTTACTCCAATTTTTATTTGCTCCGCATTGAGTTTTTCCTTAAATAATAAATACAATTTCTTATGTTCAATTCTTCTGAAATATATTTTCTTGTAGATTTTTCTCGGCAGTAATGAGAGTCGATTAATGGAATTGAATTGATGTGCTTTCGAATCAATTCCTTTTTTTGCTCAGATAAGTGGTTTAAAGGCCTAATGTGGCGTCCTCTTTTATCGGGGGATAAAACACCAACTCCGGAATTCAACTTATTTTGTGCTGTTTGAATTACTTGCTTGTTTATGTCTAATGTGTTAATAAACATTTCAGGACAAACTCGGATGTCTACTACATTTTCCTCATTTCTAACAGAAAAATAATATTCGCGATGACAATTCCTTTGATATTTTGCATTAATTTTTTGTGTTTTTTTATCGAGAGTTTTTGTGTTATTTAAAATAAATTGCCTTTGTCTGGTCTTGTCTCCCAAATTCCAATATCTTTTAAATATTTCTTCACGCTGAATAGCTGAAAATTTTTCAAAGCATCGTAGACGACATTTTACGGAACAAGGTTTTTTGACCGATTTTGAATTTTCACTACTTCCGTTTCTCTTTTTGCATTCTTTTCCGGTATTCAACTTAATTTTCTCTTTGGTCCTTTTCCATTGGGAAGGAAACGATTTTCTTTTTTTACCTACATTCTTTTTGAAAGACGACTCTCTCACTTTTTTCAAAACAGGTGTATGCGGACTAAAGTAAGGAGCATTGATTATTCTGACTTCGGAGATTGCAGACAATTGAGAGCATTCGACAATACTGATTTCATCACTACAATATACTTCTACTGAAGATACTGATTTCTGATCACCATAATTCCTTTTTGGTCTTTTAGCTAAACGTTCAGAGCTTGAAGTGGAGTAGTCATCATCCTCTAATTCGTACTCGCTACCGCTATTTTGAAAGGGTTCAGAACCTATTACATTAAATATTATTAGTATTCGCAATAATAAAATTTTAATGAAAAACTTTACTAGTATTAGATAATTCATTATTTATTTCTTCAGAATGAACCAACTCAGTATGGTGTACTATTGATCTTGAAACCGGGCTGGCACGTAATCGAGTGATCTTAAAATCTTAAATCTTAAAATCTAAAAATTTGAAAATAAATAAATACAACACATTTTAAATTAGTAAAATACCATGAGTTATGATTTCTGCTAGATTTTGATTAGAAGAAGTAGATGTCTTCTGTATCTATTCATTAGCTTTAAAAAAAATATTTTTTTTTTATATTTTGTAGTAACAATTTTATATTTAAATGTAAGAAGTAGGTATATGATTTCAGAAACTTCTTGTCAGTTAAATTGTAAACATATTATAAAAACTTAAATTCTATTATTATTCTAGATAATCCATTTTAATGTATTATACGTTATTTAATATTTTATTCAAATTTATTAAAATATTTACCTTTTTTCTTCAAAGCTAAATTAACCATCAACTTAGCCCTATTCATCTTGCACATTTAATTTTTAATAAGAGATCATATTTAATATAATAAAAACATAACAAATAATTATAACGGAATTATACGCCAGCTGAAAAACATTTTAAATACGATCAAAGTGACATATTCAGCAATAATCATAAAACCATTTTGCTGACAAATATTACAAAAGATTTTAGCGGAATTTATGACATTTCTTAGAACACGACAAATAATAACAAAATGAGTTGTACGAGAATATTTTTTAAAATATTCCGATGACAAGTATTACAAGTCTTGTTGTATGATAATAAGAACACAAATATGACAGTTCAAAAAAATAGAACAGAAGTTGGTAATATTTATAATTACAGTTAAAATTTTTTAAAATATTTACTATTTGACTTGAGATGTTTTCTTCTTAAGTGGTTTTGTGGATATATACGACTACTCTACATTGTGTTTTTTTTAATTGGAAAGCTTAGTAAAACTTAGTTGAAATAAATTTTTAAAACTTTATAAAGTATATTTGTAGATAGGCAAAGTACGTTCTTAAACGCGTTGAACAGATATTGAAATCAACAGGCACAAGCTACGCTTCCAAAAACGAACATCGAGGTATTTCACGGAGATTGAAATGGCTTTTAAGGATTTATTTTTATCGTGTATCTGAGACAAGAACAGATTTGACTGACTCTGTAAAACTTAAATTTTTAAAGGGTAATCTAAAGGCTGAAGCTTCAAAATTAATAAATCATTTGTATATATCAAATGTAAATTATAATCAGGCCTTGGAAAAATTGGTCAACAGATACGATAGAAAGAGAGATATTGTATCTGCATTTATAGAAGAGTTTATTAACCAATCTAATTCTTCAAATAGTGTACCGTCACTTAGAAGCATTGCTGATATTTCGGATCAATTTGTACGAGGAATCGATGTTCTAGGCTAAGGAGCAACTGATAGGAATCTTTGGCTTATTTACATAATTTTGAATAAGTTAGACAATGATACAAAAAGGGCTTGGGCAGGAGAAACTACAGATGAAGCTTTTCCCTCATTTTACAAATTTATTACATTTTTAAACAACCCTGGATGTGATGCCCTGGAAACAGTGAAACCAATTAAAAGGAGGATTAATCAAAATAGTCAATCAATTCGCAATTAGCACTTACAAACTATAACTTGTTCAAAATGCTTAGATGATCATCAGTTGTATAAATGTCGAAAATATAAAGAAATTAATACCATGGACAGGCGTAAGTTTATAAAAAAAAGAGTCTCTTTGCTTCAACTGCCTTAGCACAGGACAAAATTCGCATCATACAACACTACATATTACAGATTATCAATCACAAACAGATTTTATACACTTTTATAAATTTATAAATACAAAAAAATGGCAAACAGTACAAGAAAAATAAACAATAGCTTAAAAATAAATAAGAAATATTTAACATTTTGAAAATAATAGATATGGAAAAGTATATATATTTGTGATCAGCTTGACCTCCTGAGTTGATGTAACCATGTCCGCCGGTCCGTAAGCATGATAACTCAAAAAATAATGGAGATAGTAACTTAAAATAAATATAGAACCTTTAAATTTGGTATAACGGATTATTTTCCTATTTCCTTTGAGTCCCCGAAATTTAAACTTAATTATATTGGTGCTTCAGGTGCCTTCTAAGAAATTCCATGGGTCAAAAGAATCTTCAAGTTTGATACACTATTTCCTATTTATTTCCTATTAATTTATTAAATAAGAACATTTAACACTTTTATATTTTTAAACGGTTAAGAATTTTACTATAAAACATAATATTATGTATTCTAATATATAAAAAGAAAATTTGTTTGTTTGTTTGCTTGTCCAGGATTCATGTGAAAACCACTGGTCCTATTGTCACAAAATTCTAGAGGAATGATTCTGAGAGTCTAGGGGTGACATAGACTAAGTATGTTATATTTATACCCTAAACCTATAGAATAGGTAAAAGGGTATATTAACTTTGGTAGATATGGAAACCTAAAGGAAGCGAGCTAGATATGGAAAAGAATATATATTTGTGATCAGCGTGACCTCCTGAGTCGATATAGCCATGTCCGTCCGTCCGTCCGTCCGTCCGTAGGCACGATAACTCAAAAAATAATGGAGCTATCTTGATGAAATTTTAACTGTAGGTTACTAGGACTGAAAGTACGGCGGGGATTGCATATAGTCGAAAACGGCAAATGGGTTCGGATTCTGGACCTTTTAATCGATCGAAGGGCTAACGAACATATATAAAAAATCACGATAACTCAACAACTAATGACGCTATTTTCATCAAATTTGTGCTGTAGGTTACTAGTAATGAAACTACTTTAAGGATTGTGTAATTTCGGGATTGGACTATGGGTTCGGAA
The DNA here is from genome assembly GCA_963082915.1 of Dolichopus griseipennis. NCBI lineage: Eukaryota > Metazoa > Arthropoda > Insecta > Diptera > Dolichopodidae > Dolichopus > Dolichopus griseipennis. Next base: position 202,413,116 of record OY720441.1, on the reverse strand, counting down.
CCTAGAACTTTTCGATCGACTTTAGGCCAAACGAGCATAATTCCGAAACCAACGAAGATATAACCCCCAAATTTAGTATCAGGTTGTCCCTTCCTATTTCCTTAGTGTGTTTGATATTTAGGACCCATTGGAGTAGTGGGTCAGGGACAAGTCACTCAGTTCCAAGCATATTTTCGAAATTAGAGCATATTTTCGAAATTAATAAAGATAGCAACTTGAAACAAATGTAGAAGCTTCATATTTGGCACATGGGTGTTCTTTACTATTTCCTGCGGGTGTTCTTTACTATTGGGTGTTCTGTAATTGGGTGTTCTTTACTATTTTCCCTCTAATTTTGGATCAATTGCAGTACCTCTCTTAGACCCCCCAATGTGTAAAAGCTTATCATCGAATTAATAAAGCTAGTAAGTAACTTAAAATTAAGATGGAACGTTCCAATTGTGTACAAGGGTTAACTAGTATTGAAAGTATGACGGGACTGCATATGGGCGAAATCGTACCATGGTTTGGGGTTCTGGAACCCTTTAAAAGTTCAAGGGCTAACAAACAAATATCTTAAAAACACCATAATGCCGCTATTTTGATGAAATTTCAACTCTAGGTTACTAGTAATGAAAGTACCATGGGAATTGGTTCTGGTTGAGTTTGGTCAATAAGTTCGTATTCTAGAAGCTTTTGATCGATTTGAGGCCGAACGAGTATAATTTCAAAGCCAAAGAATATATTTCCTATTTCCTATGTGTCCCCGAAATTTAGACTTAATTGTAGTGGTTCAGTATGTTCAAAGGTACTTGCTGCATTTATGTAAAATTAATTTTTATATTTAAATGAATTATATGAAAAGATCTAAATTTGTAATTATATTTTAGAAATACATTTATTGCATATTTTGCGTTTATAAGCTTTTCTATTAGCTATATAAACTAATTATTAAAAACTAAAAATTTGGATTATTAAATATATTATGCTTTGATTACCTTTTTATCACAAAATTTAATAATTGGAATTTTTTCATTTTGTAATTGAATTGAAATAAATATATTTTCATTTATTTCAAGTTTTTTTGTTTTTTAATATTTTTAAATAGATAAATTAGGAAGAATTTGTAATGTTTTTTAATAGATAGTGTAATTAGAAAATGTTTTTAGTATTATAAAGTTAATTTGTTTAGCTATGTCTTACGATCAAATTAATAACACCTTTTATGGTGTTAAAATGACTTATTGATATGTCATTAAATTTGAACTAAATAGGTGTAGGGTATTTCTAAGTCGGTTGCACCTACTGACTGTTTCTCTACTTGTTTTATAAATCAACAGGTTCCGGCTCCAGAGCCGTTTTAAGCTTTTTCGTTTTTTAATGTCGAGTCAAAACGGTTTGACCGATTGACTTGCTTAATGAGATAATATTAATAATAATAAAAATAAAAATAAAGCTAATAAAGAATCAGAATAATAATATCCTTACATTTAAATAACATAACATTTTCCTTTTCTACATTTTTTCGTAAGTCTATGTTTTTTATCTACTTTGCAGTTGTTGTTCTTTAAAAATAGATTTCAGTGTAAAATTGCAGTTTTTTTTCTAATAACATTTAAAAATCAAGAAATTAAATTTCGTATATATTGTGCTTAAATACATAATATTTTAAAACATTTTTTTCCAAAAAAGAAGCATACCCATAAAATCTTAAAAAAACGAGGAAGAGCATAGTAGAACTTTCAGGTAAGCAGGACCGGCGCTAAACTTTTAGGCATCCTGTGCATTTTTGAAATTTAGCGCCGCTATAAACCCGTTTCCACATCACTTGTAGTATAAATTATATAATACTTATCGCACAAGTATAAAGTATATCATAATGGATTGCCTATTTAACTTATAATGCTTTGGATAACTGTATTAACATATTTAAGTACATTGACCGTCTGACCGCTTTGAGAAATATGAATCCAAAAAATGCGATAATAATTATGATATGCTTTAATACCAATACCAATTTATAATAATTATCGATAAGGAATGCAAACGATATTAATTACCAAATTTATATGAATATACTGATATTGCACAATTTAACAATAAGAATAACAAAATGTTAATTAGTATTAGTAGCGTTAGTATTAAGTTTATAAATAGCCAAATTAAGTTTAATAAAGTAGAGTTCTAAGTTGCAAACTAAACATGAAGGTGTTTTATTTTTTCGTATTGATTATATACGAACGTATTTATTATATGGCAACCGTGACAGTCTATTCGTTCGTGGTGCGTGGTTTCAAATCGCTTTCGGTGGTAACTCTAGTTCCGAGTGATTAAAAAAAAAAATATACATAAAAAAAATATTAAAAAAAATTTTTAAATCAAATAAAAAGACTAAATAAACTATATAAATAAACTACATATAAGTGTTTAAAAACTATAAGTGACTAAGTGTAAATTAAAATTATTTAAAAAAAATATATATAATAAAAAAAAAAACACAAAATTTCTTTAAAATTAAAATTATGTATAGTGGTTTAAAATATGTATAATTAAAAATTAAAACTAAAAAAAAAATTAAAATTAAGCTAAATAAAAGAAATTACTTTTTAATTGTAATTAATAACCTAAGTAACAGTAAGTTAATAAATAAAAATGACAAAATCAAAAATAATACAATACTATAAGAAACTCCCAGTCATCACAGGTGAAGGATTTTTTAAGTTAGCTGAGGAATTCGTATTATTGTCAAATAAAGAAGGATATATGTTAAAAGTTACATTTAATAAAAATAAAATTTTGACAATAAAAAATTAATATAAAACTAAAAATAAAACTTAATAAATAATAAAAACTTAAAATACTTAAAAATAAACTAAATGTGTGTTAAAACAAATAGAAACTAATTATGCTAGAATTGAAAAAAACACCGTTATAGTAGAAACACTTCACGAGAATCACGAGGACATCAAAGTACTAATCCTGATAATCGCAGTAATTAAAATATTAGAAATCATCATGGTTAATATACAACAGAATAAGAAAGAATATAAAACGCAAATATCAGACACGAGCACCACAAATTGAATGAAAACAAAAAAAAAGATAAGTGAAAATATTATTTATTATATAATGTAACATATTTATTATTATAAATTATAAATTTCTTTTTATATTTTTTTAAATGTAAAACAAAATGTTTTGATATAAACTTAAAGATAGACAATAAAAATATAGGTTAAGCACTAAAAATACTAATTGTTATAATTAATTAAACATTTACTAAAATTATAAATTTCTTTTTCTTTTGTGTTTTCTTTAATTGAATATTAAAAATAGGATATATATAAAATTTTGAAAATATGTTCATTTTTATTTTAAAAGAAAAAAAAAAATTTTTTTTTACTAAATGCACATCATTAAAATTAAAATTAAAATTGCAATCATTTATTAAATTAATTATAAATATTTAATTATAAAATAATATACAAATAGTATATTGACAAATTATAAATTTTTTATTACTATGAACAAATTAAAATACTTATAAATTAAAAGAAAATTTTTTTTATGGTTTAAAAGGAACTCAAATTTTTTTTTATGAGCATTTGACTATCTAAAAATATCCTTGTCCCACTCTCTATCAAAATCTATGTGCAAAGAACTTATAAGAGCTAAGAAGGACTTTTTGAAGGCCACACAGACAATACTAAAACAGCACAAAGAACCCACTAATCTAATATATAAAGAAGAAAATTTGTTTGTTTATTTGTTTGTTTGTTTGTTTGTTTGTTTGTTTGTCCAGGATTCACGTGAAAACCACTGGTCCGATTGACACCAAATTTTAGAGGAATAATTTTGGGAGCCCGGGGGGTGACATAGGCTATGTCGCATTTTTATAAGTCAGCAGGTTGCGGCTCCAGAGCCGTTTTAAGTTTTTTCGTTTTTTTGATGTCGAGCTGAAACGGTTTGACCGATTCACTTGAAATTTTGCACGAATGTTCTTCTTATTAAACGGAATTAATGGTATAAAGTTGGTTGAAATAAATTAACCCCTTTCGGCCCGGCGGGCTTCCAAAAAATTTTGTGTTTACGATTTGTGTCCAATTTTACAGGGTGGTTTTGCAGTCAAAAAGAGAGGCTGGCACAAATTTTTGTTGGGTTCGGTTAACCCGTTTGGGCACGAGGGCGCAATGAAGCTTTTTCAATGTTTTTGATGTCGAGCCGAAACAGTTTGACCGATTGACTTGAAATTTTGCACAAATCTTCCTCTTAGCAAACGGAATTAGTTGTATAAAGATGGTTCGAAAATATTAACCCATTTCGGCCCGGCTGGCTTCCAAAAAATTATTTGTTTCCGATTTGTGTCCAATTTTACAGGGTGGTTTTGCAGTCGAAAAGAAAGGCTGGCACAAATTTTTGTTGGGTTCGGTTAACCCGTTTGGGCACGAGGGCGCAATGAAGCTTTTTCAATGTTTTTGATGTCGAGCCGAAACAGTTTGACCGATTGACTTGAAATTTTGCACAAATCTTCCTCTTAGCAAACGGAATTAGTTTTATACAGTTGCTTGGAATATATTAACCCATTTCGGCCTGGCGGCCTTTCAATATTTTTTTTGGCCGTTTGGGCAAGAGAGCGCAATGAAGCTTTTTCAATGTTTTTGTTGTTGAGCTTAAACGAACACTTTTTTCAGCTAATCTTGAACACATTTTTCAGCTAATCTTTATTAGCAAAGCTCACAGGGTTAATTTGATTTTTATCATTTAACCCCTTTTGTCACAAGGGTTCATTAAATTTGATCTCCTTAAAGAGTTCAATCTTTAATATAAATTTGTTCTTCTGTTGAAAAGGTTTAATCAATATGTTAAAAAAAAAACAATTGTTCGACTAATACAGTTTAAAGTTAACGCAAACATTGCATTATTTCACAAGCTCACCAAAAAACATGATTGCGCTCTATTAACCCGTTTGGACCTAATGTATTTTTTTTAAGTTTTTGTTGGCCTGCCTAACGGTCGAAAACAATATTTTTAAAACTTTTAACTCATATCTATTTGTAATTTTCTAAAAGGTTTTGAATGCAAATTTCTAATCTAATATATAAAAAAGAAAATTTGTTTGTTTATTTGTTTGTTTGTGTGTTTGTTTGTTTGTTTGTCCAGGATTCACGTGAAAACCACTGGTCCGATTAACACCAAATTTTAGAGGAATAATTTTGGGAGTCCGGGGGTGACATAGGCTATGTCGCATTTTTATAAGTCAGCAGGTTGCGGCTCCAGAGCCGTTTTAAGCTTTTTCGTTTTTTAGATGTCGAGTCGAAATGGTTTGACCGATTCACTTGAAATTTTGCACGAATGTTCTTCTTATTATACGGAATTAATGGTATAAAACTGGTTGGAATAAATTAACCCCTTTCGGCCCGGCGGGCTTCCAAAAAATTTTCTGTTTCCGATTTGTGTCCAATTTTACAGGGTAGTTTTGCAGTCAAAAAGAGAGGCTGGCACAAATTTTTGTTGGGTTCGGTTAACCCGTTTGGGCACGAGGGCGCAGTGAAGCTTTTTCAATGTTTTTGATGTCGAGCCGAAACAGTTTGACCGATTGACTTGAAATTTTGCACGAATGTTCCTTTTAGCAACCGCAATTAGTTGCATAAATTTGGTTGGAATAATTTAACCCATTTCGGCCTGGCGGGCTACAAAAAAATTTTGTGTTTCCGATTTGTGTCCAATTTTACAAGGTGGTTTCGCAGTCGAAAATAAAGTCTGGGACAAATTTTTGTTGAGTTCGGTTAACCCGTTTGGGCACGAGAGTGCAAAGAAGCTTTTTCAATGTTTTTGATGTCGAGTCAAAACTGTTTGACCGATTGACTTGAAATTTGGCACAAATGTTCCTCTTAGCAACCGCATTTAGTTGTATAAATTTGGTTGGAATAAATTAACCCATTTCGGCCTGGCGGACTTTCAAAAAATTTTGTGTTTTCGATTTGTGTCCAATTTTACAGGTTGATTTTGTAGTCTAAAAGAGAGGCTGCAAAAAGGTTTAGTTAAGTTCGATTAACCCATTTTCCACGACGACGCTATGAAGTTTTCTATATATTTTATTTTCTTATACGATTCAAAGTATTTTATTGAAAATTTTGTACCAGCATTTTAATTAAAACCCACAGGGTTAATTTGGTTTTGACCTGTTTGTGCGTTTTGAACAAAGATTCAATGAAATTTTCAGTTTTCTTCAAATGAAATCTAAAAATCAAAAAATTCAATTTGTTATATATAATGCTTATACATAGTACATAGTATTTTAAAACAGTTTTTCCAAAAAATAAGCCTACATTTCTCTCATAAAATCATAAAAAAACGAGGAAGAGCGTATTACAACTTTCAGGACTAAACAAAATATAAGTTGAAAAGCGAATTTTTAAACCTTTTCTAAACCATCGACTATATTTTATTCAAGCGTTGGCAATTCAAGAAAATCCCCTTTTGATCTATAGTCATTTTAATTCAGTTAACATTGTTCGCCGGAAACCTACCATCCTCAACTCTATCGTCAATGAGCACCAAATTGTCAAGAAGCAGCATGTATAGAAAAATTAGAGATAATCGTTCAAATTGTTTTGCAAACTGTTTTTTAAAGTTTTTGTTTCGCAATCGATTAAAAGAACTCGACAAACCTTTTTTTTAAGTATTCCCCTAATTCAAAGAAGTTGTACCTACTTTCAAAAATTGGACGTAATTTAGTTACAATTTTTTTTTTGAACAATCGTCGGCAGGGGTTAACAACTTTAAAGTCTGTTAGTAAATTGAACTTCATTTTCAAAGAAGAACACATATACGAAATTTGAAGTTAATCTGTTAAATCATTTCTAATATATAGCAAAGCAACGAAAAAACCTATAAAAAGCTGTTGGGCCACGATGGGTTAACGGAACTCCACAAATATTTTTTTGTGGCATTTATAGGCAAAGTAGTATCTCAAATAAGTGGCTGAAACTTGCTTTTTTACCATTTTCAAGCTTCCGGGCAACGCCGGGTAAATCTGCTAGTACTAAATAAAAACAAAATCAGAATCACGAAAAGTTACAATAATTTAATCAAAACATTACAAATAGTGTGGATTAAAACTGACAACAAAAGAAACCTAATAGAACATTTTCATTTCGCAAGAGATAGACTAAGAAGGGTGTACAAAATATTGAATTTTGAATACACAATACCAAATAATGTATTCATTTAGTGAAGTTAGGAAAATCTGACACTGATACCAATACTGATTCTGACAGTGTGAAGTCAACAAAAGAAACAATGGCTCTCTCATCAGTTGAGTTTCTAAAACTAGCGTCGTGCACCATAAGCAAAAATTATAATGGTGACCCGCTTAGTTTGCAATCATTTATAGATTCCGTAAAATTGACAGAAGAATTAGCAACAACAACACCTTTGAAAGTACTTTTAAATTCTATTATATTGTCAAAATTAGAAGGCAAAGCTCGAGAATTAATTACTGACGAAGAAAACTCAGAAAAAATAATAGAAACTTTGAAATTAAAAATTAAAATAGATAATTCAAAAATCGTAGAGGGTAGGATGCAAGCTTTAAAAGCCGATAGAGTTGCAATACAAGATTTTGCAAAACAGGTTGAAGATTTAGCTGAAATGTTTAGAAGATCTTTAGTAATGGAATGGATTAGTAACACTAAGGCAGTTGAATTATCAGTTGAAAAAACAGTTGATATGTGTAGAGCATCAGCAAGGTCTGATTTAGTAAAAGCAGTATTAGCATCTTCAAAATTTGAAGATCCTAAAGAAGTAGTTGTTAAATTTATTGTAAAAACTAATGCGGAAAATAAAGAAAAACTGGTCTTATCATTTAATTCAAGACCGTCAAACCGTAATTTTAGGAATAAAAATTTTAATAATAATTTTAATAATTGACCTAATAATAATTATAACAATTTTAATAAAAATAAATATAGAAATAACAATAACGTTAATAAAAATAGAAATAACAATTTTCGTAATAATAGATTTAATAACAATTATAATAATAACCAACAAAATAGAAATTATAACAATAGAAGCAATAATAGAAATTATGGTAATGTTAGGTATTCGGAAAACATTACAGCCCCTCAATGGCATGAGCAGAGGGGGCAGAAATACAAGAATTAGAAGCGTAGATGACTCAATTAAAAATATCTATACGTTGAAACTTAATTTTTCAGACTACATTTCAATATTCACTAAATTAAATAAAGCAAAACTAAATTTTCTAATAGATACTCAGGCAGACATTTCTTTAATAAAAATCTCATCTATTAACAACAATTTTAATCTAAATAAAAAGAATACAATAAAAATGAAAGGAATAACTCATTCATATATCAAATTTCTGGGTACTGTATATACAAAAGTTTATGTACAAAATTTCGAACTATCGTGCGAACTACACGTTGTACCAGACAATTTCGATATACCAGCAGATGGAATACTCGGTTAAGACTTTATAAAATTTTATAAATGCAATATTGACTATGAAAATATGTCAGTGTCAATAAAAACAAACTGTAATATATTACAAATTCCAATTTTGAGCGGCCCTAATACACAAACAATAGTATTACCAGCACGTTCAGAAGTTTTAAGAAAATTCCATTTACCTTCAGAGGAAGAATGTCTAATTTTGGATCAGGAAATTTCAGAAGGAGTATTCATACCTAGAACAATAGTGGCCTCTAAAACCTCTTTTGTTCGAGTTATGAATACAAATTCAGAAAATAAAATAATATCATCTGATACCAAATTAAAAACTTTACCGTTGTCTGATTTTGAAATAATAAATTCAAAACAAAATTTCAATAAAAATAATATGAGAATAAAAAATTAAATGACATAATTGCAAAAAATTCAAATAAAGTATACTTACCCAAATTGCTTAAGCTATGTGATGAATATTCCAATATTTTTAAATTAGAAACAGACCCTATGTCTGTTAACAATTTTTACAAACAAAAATTAAGGATTATGGATGATAATCCAGTACACATTAAAAACTACAGGCAAGCTTATACGCAAACGGAAGAAATAAATAAACAAGTTAATAAGTTACTCAAAAATAAATTGATTGAACCTAGTCAATCTAACTATAACAGCCCCATTATATTAGTACCGAAAAAAGGGAATCAAAATAAATGTGAGAATGTATATTGACTATAGGATGGTTAATAAAAAACTAATAGCCGATAAATTTCCTTTACTAAGAATAGAAGATATTCTTGATAATTTAGGTGGAACTAAATTTTTCTCAGTATTGGGTCTATACTCTGGTTTTCATTAAGTACCACTAGATGAACAATCTAGAAACATAACTTCTTTCAGCACACAATCTGGTAGCTCTAGATGGAAAGTTCTTCCATTCGGACTTAACGTCTCACCGAATTCATTTTCAAGAATGATGTCACTTGCTTTCGCAGGTGCAACACCCTTACAATGTTTTCTTTATATGGATGATATAATAGTAACAGGATGTTCAGAAAATCATCACTTAAAGAATTTGAAATCTGTTTTCGGAATATGTCAACAATATAATTTAAAATTAAATCCGGAAAAGTGTAAATTTTTCAAATTAGAAGTTACATATTTAGGTCATAAATGTACGGATCAAGGTATATATCCAGATGACTCTAAATATGACGTAATAACCAAATATCCAACACCTAAAGATAAAGACGAAACTAGACGTTTCGTAGCTTTCGCAAATTATTACCGGAAATTTATTCCAAATTTCGCTGGCATAGCAAAACCACTAAATGCTATAACTAGAAAAAAAGCAACCTTCATTTGGAATGTAGATTGTCAAAAGGCTTTTCAAAAATTAAAAAATTCATTATTAAAACCACCTATTTTACATTACCCAGATTTTTCAAAAGAATTTACTTTAGTAGTAGATGCATCAAAAGATGCGGTAGGAGCTGCGTTAATTCAAAACTATAATGGTACGGATTTACCAATTTTATTCGCCTCAAGATCTTTTACAAAAGGTGAAGCAAATAAGTCCACAATTGAAAAAGAGTTAGCAGCATTCCATTTTGCAATTACACATTATAGACCATATATTTACGGTACGCATTTCACAGTAAAAAGTGATCATAAACCATCAACTTATCTGTTTTCATTAAAAAATCCATCAAAATTAACACGTATGAGATTAGACCTAGAAGAATATAACTTTACAGTAGAGTATATCAAAGGAAAACTAAATGTAGTAGCTGACGCGTTATCACGCATAAATATAAAAGATTTACGATTTACCCATGAAAATAATGAAATTGCCCAAATAATGAAAGTCAAACAAGATCGTCCAACAATAATAATAAGAATAGTAATGAAAATAAAAATGATAATAACTATATTAAAGATAGAATACAATCTTCTAAGGAAGACTGTAATAAAAATAGAGATATTAAAATATATGAAGCACTCAAAAATTGGAAAATTCCAAAAATAAAATTAATGAAATATAAAAAGGAAATCCTAGGTAAAATATTTAAAAAACGAAAATGCGCAATTAGTTTTGATATGAGTAAATTTATAGTTAAAAAGAAAATAACATTAGAGTATACTAGCAGATTTACCCGGCGTTGCCCGGAAGCTTGAAAATGGTAAAAAAGCAAGTTTCAGCCACTTATTTGAGATACTACTTTGCCTATAAATGCCACAAAAAAATATTTGTGGAGTTCCGTTAACCCATCGTGGCCCAACAGCTTTTTATAGGTTTTTTCGTTGCTTTGCTATATATTAGAAATGATTTAACAGATTAACTTCAAATTTCGTATATGTGTTCTTCTTTGAAAATGAAGTTCAATTTACTAACAGACTTTAATGTTGTTAACCCCTGCCGACGATTGTTCAAAAAAAAAATTGTAACTAAATTACGTCCAATTTTTGAAAGTAGGTACAACTTCTTTGAATTAGGGGAATACTTAAAAAAAAGGTTTGTCGAGTTCTTTTAATCGATTGCGAAACAAAAACTTTAAAAAACAGTTTGCAAAACAATTTGAACGATTATCTCTAATTTTTCTATACATGCTGCTTCTTGACAATTTGGTGCTCCTTGACGATAGAGTTGAGGATGGTAGGTTTCCGGTGAACAATGTTAACTGAATTAAAATGACTATAGATCAAAAGGGGATTTTCTTGAATTGCCAACGCTTGAATAAAATATAGTCGATGGTTTAGAAAAGGTTTAAAAATTCGCTTTTCAACTTATATTTTGTTTAGTCCTGAAAGTTGTAATACGCTCTTCCTCGTTTTTTTATGATTTTATGAGAGAAATGTAGGCTTATTTTTTGGAAAAACTGTTTTAAAATACTATGTACTATGTATAAGCATTATATATAACAAATTGAATTTTTTGATTTTTAGATTTCATTTGAAGAAAACTGAAAATTTCATTGAATCTTTGTTCAAAACGCACAAACAGGTCAAAACCAAATTAACCCTGTGGGTTTTAATTAAAATGCTGGTACAAAATTTTCAATAAAATACTTTGAATCGTATAAGAAAATAAAATATATAGAAAACTTCATAGCGTCGTCGTGGAAAATGGGTTAATCGAACTTAACTAAACCTTTTTGCAGCCTCTCTTTTAGACTACAAAATCAACCTGTAAAATTGGACACAAATCGAAAACACAAAATTTTTTGAAAGTCCGCCAGGCCGAAATGGGTTAATTTATTCCAACCAAATTTATACAACTAAATGCGGTTGCTAAGAGGAACATTTGTGCCAAATTTCAAGTCAATCGGTCAAACAGTTTTGACTCGACATCAAAAACATTGAAAAAGCTTCTTTGCACTCTCGTGCCCAAACGGGTTAACCGAACTCAACAAAAATTTGTCCCAGACTTTATTTTCGACTGCGAAACCACCTTGTAAAATTGGACACAAATCGGAAACACAAAATTTTTTTGAAGCCCGCCAGGCCGAAATGGGTTAAATTATTCCAACCAAATTTATGCAACTAATTGCGGTTGCTAAGAGGAACATTCGTGCGAAATTTCAAGTCAATCGGTCAAACTGTTTCGGCTCGACATCAAAAACATTGAAAAAGCTTCACTGCGCCCTCGTGCCCAAACGGGTTAACCGAACCCAACAAAAATTTGTGCCAGCCTCTCTTTTTGACTGCAAAACTACCCTGTAAAATTGGACACAAATCGGAAACAGAAAATTTTTTGGAAGCCCGCCGGGCCGAAAGGGGTTAATTTATTCCAACCAGTTTTATACCATTAATTCCGTATAATAAGAAGAACATTCGTGCAAAATTTCAAGTGAATCGGTCAAACCATTTCGACTCGACATCTAAAAAAAGAAAAAGCTTAAAACGGCTCTGGAGCCGCAACCTGCTGACTTATAAAAATGCGACATAGCCTATGTCACCCCCGGACTCCCAAAATTATTCCTCTAAAATTTGGTGTTAATCGGACCAGTGGTTTTCACGTGAATCCTGGACAAACAAACAAACAAACAAACAAACACACAAACAAACAAATAAACAAACAAATTTTCTTTTTTATATATTAGATTAGAAATTTGCATTCAAAACCTTTTAGAAAATTACAAATAGACATGAGTTAAAAGTTTTAAAAATATTGTTTTCGACCGTTAAGCAGGCCAACAAAAACTTAAAAAAAATACATTAGGTCCAAACGGGTTAATAGAGCGCAATCATGTTTTTTGGTGAGCTTGTGAAATAATGCAATGTTTGCGTTAACTTTAAACTGTGTTAGTCGAACAATTGTTTTTTTTTTAACATATTGATTAAACCTTTTCAACAGAAGAACAAATTTATATTAAAGATTGAACTCTTTAAGGAGATCAAATTTAATGAACCCTTGTGACAAAAGGGGTTAAATGATAAAAATCAAATTAACCCTGTGAGCTTTGCTAATAAAGATTAGCTGAAAAATGTGTTCAAGATTAGCTGAAAAAAGTGTTCGTTTAAGCTCAACAACAAAAACATTGAAAAAGCTTCATTGCGCTCTCTTGCCCAAACGGCCAAAAAAAATATTGAAAGGCCGCCAGGCCGAAATGGGTTAATATATTCCAAGCAACTGTATAAAACTAATTCCGTTTGCTAAGAGGAAGATTTGTGCAAAATTTCAAGTCAATCGGTCAAACTGTTTCGGCTCGACATCAAAAACATTGAAAAAGCTTCATTGCGCCCTCGTGCCCAAACGGGTTAACCGAACCCAACAAAAATTTGTGCCAGCCTTTCTTTTCGACTGCAAAACCACCCTGTAAAATTGGACACAAATCGGAAACAAATAATTTTTTGGAAGCCAGCCGGGCCGAAATGGGTTAATATTTTCGAACCATCTTTATACAACTAATTCCGTTTGCTAAGAGGAAGATTTGTGCAAAATTTCAAGTCAATCGGTCAAACTGTTTCGGCTCGACATCAAAAACATTGAAAAAGCTTCATTGCGCCCTCGTGCCCAAACGGGTTAACCGAACCCAACAAAAATTTGTGCCAGCCTCTCTTTTTGACTGCAAAACCACCCTGTAAAATTGGACACAAATCGGAAACACAAAATTTTTTGGAAGCCCGCCGGGCCGAAAGGGGTTAATTTATTTCAACCAACTTTATACCATTAATTCCGTTTAATAAGAAGAACATTCGTGCAAAATTTCAAGTGAATCGGTCAAACCGTTTCAGCTCGACATCAAAAAAACGAAAAAGCTTAAAACGGCTCTGGAGCCGCAACCTGCTGACTTATAAAAATGCGACATAGCCTATGTCACCCCCCGGGCTCCCAAAATTATTCCTCTAAAATTTGGTGTCAATCGGACCAGTGGTTTTCACGTGAATCCTGGACAAACAAACAAACAAACAAACAAACAAACAAATAAACAAACAAATTTTCTTCTTTATATATTAGATTTTTCCGCGGACTAGAAGAAAAAACTAATAATTTAAATATAAACGAACTAGAAATAGATAATAATGATATCATATTTACTCAGTATACCATAAAGGAATTTAAAGAAATAGGTAATAGAGTGTTAAACAAATTAAAAATCGCGATAATAAATACACCGAACAGTTATAAAGACATTAGATAAAAACGAAATATTAAATCGATATCATAATGACCCTATATTTGGAGGACACGTTGGACAGAAAAGACTATATGCCAAGCTAAGAACAAAATATTATTGGAAAAATATGGCAAAAGACATAGCAAAATTTATACGAAATTGTAGAAAATGTCAATTAAACAAGACAAAAATGAAACATAAAGAACCATTACAATTAACAGGGACCCCACAAAAATCGTTTGACGTAGTAGTAATTGATACAATTGGCCCGTTACCAAGGACTATAAATAACAATCAATATGCGGTAACAATTATTTGTGACTTGACTAAATTTTTAATAACAGTACCAATTCCCAACAAAGAGGCTAAAACAGTTGCAAAAGCCATAGTTGAGAACTGTGTTTTGATATTCGGACCTATGAAAAATATTTTAACAGATAGAGGAACCGAATATAAAAATCAAATAATGAGAGAAGTTCTTTCGTTGTTAAATATTATTGTTCTACAGCTTACCACCATGAAACTTTAGGAACTATAGAAAGAAATCACAGAGTTCTTAATGAATACTTACGTTCATATATAAACGAAAATAAAGACAATTGGGACAGTTACTTACCATACTTTACTTATTGTCATAATTCAACACCAAATGTGAGCTTTCAAGAAAAATTTGCTCCATTTGAATTGGTTTTTGGTAAAACACCATTAATACCAGAATTTATTTAACAGCAAAATTGAACCAATTTACAACTTTGACAATTACAGTAAGGAACTTAAATACAACTTACAAGTCATGACCAAAAACGCACAATACTTACTACAAAAAGCTAAATTAAACAACAAAAGACTATATAACCAAAATGTGAAAGGGTATGATTTTAAAGTAAATGACGAAGTTTTACTAAGAAAGGAAAATGCTCATAAATTGGAAGCCTTATATAAGGGCCCATATGTAATAAAAAGTATAGAAGGTTCTAATATAAAAATTATAAATTCAAATAATAGAGAAGAAATTATACATAAAAATAGATTAGTAAAATATAAACATTAATCTCTATAATAAAACCATATTAAGTTAACTTACTATATACTCGATATCCTAGTATAAGATTAATAACTAAAAGTATTTTTAATTTTGTTTTAACATAAGATAATTTAACTGACCTAGGTTAATAAACTTAAATGAGTTGGTCAGCTCAGCAAAATAATAAAAATAAGTTAATAAGATTCAATTAGAATAAAAATTTTTTTTAACGTTGAGTTATATGAAATTTTTTTTTACATAATATAAAAGCAGTATTAACAATGTTTACAGTATATGCATATATAATATAATTTTTTTTTGGTACCCTCAAAGTAATAAAGTTTAATATTTCAAAAACAAAAACAGTTGAATAAAAAGAAAAGCGAAAAAAAAAAACCACACATACAAAACAAAATAAAATTATTGTGATAACTAATTTTTTTTTTCTCGCTTTCCTTTTTCTTTCGGAGGGCGATGTAGTATAAATTATTTATTTATTTATTTATTTATTAGTTTAACTCAAACTTTACAAAAATTTTAACAATTAGTATTATACAACATATAAAAAAAAATAGCTTATGAATTAAGTTACAATTTCATATTTCTTAAATTAAAATTTAAGAGAACAATAAAAACAACTAAATATATATAAAAAAAAAGAATTTCTATTTATACAATTTAAGTTTTTGTGTTTGTTTTGAAAGTGTGAAATCGATGTTGTTCTTGTGTTTATTACCCATTATCAACATCCTATGAATTGGTTAATAATTGCCATAATTTGTTCTATGAAAACTCAACGTAAATAAATTAGTATTACGTAATAGACATCTGCACAATTGTATTCAAAAGCGCTTTCAAATCATTCTATAATAAGTAAAACTTTTCATATTCGGTTTTGAAAGCTTTCAAACCAAATGCATTCATTACAAATGATTATAGAATAGAGTAAATGAAATACAAAATTATTGTAGAATAGAATGAATATGTATTTGATTTATTATGTGTACCCGAAAATAGAATATTTATACTATTTGTATTTATATACCGAGTACACCAAATATAATAAAAATATTTATAGTATTTGTTTTAATATACCGTACACCAAATATAATAAAAAAAAATTTATTATGTACTACGTATAACCAGTATGTATTATATCGATGAGTAATATGTAGCTTTGTTTGTTTTATCACTGCTTTGTTTGTTTTTTTATCTTCTTTTTGTTTTCTTTTTTTCTTTTTCTTTGTCATTATATTTAGAGTACTCGGTATACTTGGTATATTTTAAAATGTTTTGAAGTACATATTCAAATTTGATTTTCAAAACATTAAAGTATTTGTTAAAAAAAAGCTTTTCAATATTTGTATTTGAAATACAACGAATAGAATAAATATAGTTAAGTTGTAGTTTGAATATACACCATATTTAAATCGTTTTGAACGAATGGATAGAATTAGAATACAGTATTTAAATACATTTGCTAATTTTTATAAAGGAATATATTTGTGCAGATCTCTATTACGTAAACGATTATTTGAATTAATTTTAATGTTATTAAGGATTTGAGGAGAAGAAATATTACCTTTTATAACTTCAGTAATAAAAATAACATCAGCAACTTCTCGTCTTAATTTTAAAGTTTTCAAGTGAATTAAATTCAATCTATTTTCATAAGGAGGTAGGATCAGCGGGTTTGACCATTTAAAATTTCTCAAAGTAAATCTTAAAAAATTTCTTTGCACCGCCTCTATCCTATTAATATGTACCTCGTAAAATGGTGACCAAACTTGGCTAGCATATTCTAAATTAGGTCTAACAAGACAAGAATATAAAGATTTAAGAACATAAGGATCATTAAATTCTTTAGACCAACGTTTTATAAAACCAAGCATAGAATTAGCTTTATTTATAATATAGCAGAAATGAAGTTTAAAGTTAAGCTTATCATCGAAGTAAACGCCTAGGTCTTTAATAGAATTCGTTTTAGGAATACTAATTCCGTTCAAGCAGTAATTAAAACAAATCGGATTAAGACGACGTGTGAAACACATAAGTGCACATTTATTTACATTTAGAAGAAGATTATTATTTTTACACCAAATAAAAAAATTATCTAAATCATTTTGTAAGAGTAAAGCATCATTTAGTGACTCAATTTTCTTAAAAATTTTCATGTCATCCGCATATATTTGAAGCTCACTATTAACAATAACTGAAGAAACATCATTTACCGAGATTATAAAAAAAAGAGGACCTAAGTGACTGCCTTGTGGAACTCCGGAATTGGCGTTAAAAGGTTTAGAAGTAATGTTTCTAAAAAAAACACTGTAGGTCCTATCAGATAAATATGAGTCAACCCATTTCACAAAAATATCTGGGAAACTAAGTTTTCTCAGCTTTATCAGTATTAAAGAATGTGGTAAAACATCAAATGCTTTACTATAATCTGTAAAGATAACATCTGTTTGAAAACCTTCTTCCATATTTTTTGTAAAAGTTGAAACTGACTCAACAAGATTAGTAACTGTTGATTTTTTATCCATATATCCATGTTGATTATGAACTAAAAAAGATTTACAGTGACTATGAATAGAATCATACATTATTAATTCGAAAAGTTTTGGAAGTGAAGAAAGTTTCGCAATTGGTCGATAATTAATAATTTAATTTTTGGCATTTTTCTTATGAATAGGTCTAACATATGAGTGTTTCCAGATAGACGGGAAAACTCCTGAATTTAAAGAAGAGTTAAATAGTATTGAAAGGGGAATAGCTAAAGCACTTGAGCACTTTTTGAGTATAACTTCCGGAATACCATCAGGTCCAGGAAGAGTATTATTCCCAAGTTTATCTAAATACATTTTAATTACACCTTCATTAATATTTATATTAGACCAAGTAGTTTTCGGAAAAGTATCCAAATGAGAGAAATCATTATAATTTGGTGTAAAAATAGAATTACTATAAGAAGAACAAAAATATTCACGAAAGAAATTAGATATTATTTTAGAATCATTACTTGAAACACCATTATACTTCATATGGGAGGGAAACTCGTCACTTTTCCTCTTGCAATTAACAAATTTCCAGAAGCATTTTGGATTTGATATTAATTTTGAAGATGTACTAGAAATAAAATCATTATAAAGTAATTCAGACAATAATTTAAATTCATCAAAAAGAATTTTAAATCTATTATAGTCATGCGAATTCTTCGATTTAAGATAACAACGCCAAGCTTTATTCTTTTTATTTCTGAGTTTTCTCAAATCCGAATTGAACCATGGCGGACTTAATAAAGGGTTTCGGTTCTTAGATTTTGGTACAAATTGCCGAAAGCCTTCAAAAATAACTTCATAAAACCTTTTTGTCATTATATTAACATCTGTATTATTAAATACAGAATAAAAATCAAAGGAACTAATGAATTCATTTAAAGCAGCAAAATTAGCTTTGTTAAAATTAAAACTACAAGAATTAGAATAATCAGAATTTATTGGTGAATTAACACAAAGAGTAAAACTTAATGGTGGATGAAACTTATCAATACCTATTAAAGGGAAGGTATTTTCGCAGAAAATTAAATTGTTCCATTCAGAAGTAAACACTAAATCAAGTTGTTTACCCTGAAAGTTACAAATTTCTGAGACTTGTTGCAAATAATTAGTATTTAATTTATCAATAAATACATATTCACATTCGGTCCTAATATGTTTCGGAATCATAAAATGTTCCTCGTCATGCTTTACCCATTTAAGATTGGGTAGATTAAAATCACCACATAAAATCAAATCATCTTTAGGGCTAAAGTCATTGCAAATAAAATCTATCGTTTTACCTACAGAAGTATAAATATCAGAATCAGACGAAGGAGGAATATAGCAGTTAACAAGGTATAAATTTTTAGAAGGAAGTTCAATTTTCACAATAATAACTTCAAGGTCTTCTAATCCAGGGACATTGACTTGATTTGCATTAAAGTTATTTTTTACCGCAATTAAAACTCCACCCCCTTTAGGAATTACACCATTTGGGTAATCGGATGGATCAGAATATCTATCCTTCCTAAAAACTGTATAAGAGTTATCAAAAAGTTCTAAGTCCAATATGGTTGGATTTAACCACGTTTCAGTTAATGCAAATACGTCAAAATTTAAAATAGATGAATTTAGAAAAACATCCCTAGTCTTTGTTCTCAAGCCTCTAACATTTTGATAATAAAAAGACATATTATCTTTATTTAAGTTACGGTTCATAGATACCTTGAGAAGATTATTTCGAGGCACTGGGGAGAAAAAACTTATTGTAACTTTCACGAGCTGAGTTTAAATGTTTATAATAATTACTCTCACAGTGACTTCGATAAGATTTAAGATCTTCTTTTACATCTTTTTCCGAAACATCTATAGAATTGTGAAATTTAATATATAACTTATATAGGTCTTCATATTTAGTTGGGAGTCCTTCATTATTAATTAAAACTTTAAGGTTAGTACGAGTTTTACCTTCTAGGACACGATTATACGAATCATTGTGAAGGTAAGCTAAAAATAACCTAACGTTATTATAAACTCGTTCCTCCCTAAATCTTGAAAGAGCATACGCGCCCTCTCCGAGTAGTGATTCATGAGTCATTCTAGTAATGGGTGGCATAAGAGGTTTAACAAACGACTTTTTTATTGTACCATCATTTACAGTATTAGAATGACTTTTTTCAAGTACATCTGTAGGTGAAACCGAATTAATGGCTACATTTGCATAGCTGGTAATATTATTACCATTGTCAATTTTACTATTGTGGATACCACCATGTACAAAATTAGAGTACTTATTTTTATTTTTATCAATAGAAGAAGTTGAATAAGTTATTGAAGTTAAAGAACTATTATTATTCGAAGTCGAATAAGTTAAAGTATTTAAAGAGCTAGTATTATTATTACTATTGTCTGTATTGCTATTATCAGTACTTATAATACTATTATCATTATTTATACTAATAGTATCAACACTATCATTAACAACATTATTAATATTATTGTTAATCGGTAACATTAAATTAGTACTAAAAAATGTGGATTTGTTGAAAGAAGGTAGTAAACGGTGTTTTTCATAGTGTGGTGAGGTGCGGAAAGTAAAATTGTTATCAGATAGAATAGAAGTATTCAAATTAGTGTTGTTTTGTTGTGAAGTTGTAAATAATTCTGTATGAGTGTTTGTTTCATTGTGGCTATTAAAACTAACCTGTTTCTTATTAGGACTAATTTTAGTATTTCTATTTTTATTTAATTTATTATTTCTATTTACTATTTGATTTTTATTTTTATTTTGGTTTGTTATTACATTTTTAGAATTTAAATTTTTGTTTTTATTTTTTTCATTTTTTTTATTTTTATTTTTTGGATTTGAATTACTTTGTTCTACTTGTTTATTTTTACTTACAATTTTCTTTCTTGAATCCTTAAAATCCGTCACTATCGTACCTGGTTTCCATGCCTTAGATTTTTTGATAGCCTTCACCGTTGATGATGGAACGCTGATTTTATACGTAAAATATTTCGGCTGAAATTTTAACCCTCGTGGAGTAATTGATTTACAGCAAATATCTTCACAATTGAATGTTTTCTTTATAAAATCAACCAAACGCTGTTCTGTAGTATTAGTGCTCAAATTTGAAATTCTCAAATTAAAATTCGGCTGAAGAACTACATCTGGTGCTTGATCATTTTTTTCAACGATGGGTATTAACGATGGAACCATAATGGGGTCTGATATCTGAGTATTGTTTTTTGCAAGTGTTTCATCTAAGCAGTCAGCTATCCTTAATTCTTCCAATAAAGATACACTATTAGCCGGTTCAGGAACCACAGTTTGATTGTCAGTTCTAAAGTTGTCCTGAATTATTTCAAGTTTAGTTTTCACTAAATCTAAATCGGCTAAGACGACATCCCTAAAACTCATTGATATATCATGAACTGCAATACTTTGTTTTAGAGATGAGTACTGCTCATTCAAACTATCTACCAAATTCTTAAACTCTTCTTGTTTGAAATTTTTTTGTGCAGATAGCGGCTCAACAATACCCTTAAGTGATAATATTTCACTTTTTAACTCCATTAATTGTACGTTTATATATTTTTTTATATCACCGGGGAAAATGCTAAAATTATTGTTTAATGACTCAAAATTTTTTTCCATTTCCTGGAAATTAGCAGCATTGTTCTTAATAACGGTAGTTAGTTTTGCTACCGTTCCTTGATGATCATTTTTAATTTCGTTGATTACATCAAAGATTTTACTATAAAATTGTTGAAAACTGTTATTTTGTATCAAACAATTCTCGCAAACAAAATATTTAGCAAGAAATGTGCTATACCAATTTCTGGGTGCATTTATACATGTGCCATGAAATTTTAAATGACAAGCACCTTTACAGGTAACAGTTTCAGTTTTTGCGTCATTGATTAAACAAATTTTAGCATTGCATTTGAATTCCATGTTTTGGTTTATTGTATATTGTTTTTTTTATTGAATTTTGAAAAATTAATTGGGGCAGGTCAATAAATTTATTATCAGCAGATTTTGTTAAATTTTTTTTCTTTGTAAATATTATAAAGTCTTAAGTATGAGAAATTGTGAAATTTATTATTATTTTTTTTTTTTTTTAAATTAAAACAAATTAAAAAATTGCAACCGTTAACAAAAATTGAAAATTAATATAAAATAAAATATTTTTGTTGTTAAAACTTTTTTAACTAAGTAAAATAAAACACGTTATTGAACTTTGAAGACTGAATGAAGACTGAATTATATAATACTTATCGCACAAGTATAAAGTATATCATAATGGATTGCCTATTTAACTTATAATGCTTTGGATAACTGTATTAACATATTTAAATACATTGACCGTCTGACCGCTTTGAGAAATATGAATCCAAAGAATGCGATAATAATTATGATATGCTTTAATACCAATACCAATTTATAATAATTATCGATAAGGAATGCAAACGATATTAATTACCAAATTTATATGAATATACTGATATTGCACAATTTAATAATAAGAATAACAAAATGTTAATTAGTATTAGTAGCGTTAGTTTTAAGTTTATAAATAGCCAAATTAAGTTTAATAAAGTAGAGTTCTAAGTTGCAAACTAAACATGAAGGTGTTTTATTTTTTCGTATTGATTATATACGTATTTATTATACACTCGTGAGGTAGGATTTCGAAGCATTTTTTTATTGAGGTGTCCTACGTAGGTATAATCCTCGTTTCCGCCTTTGAATATTTTTAAACTCATAAAATTGAAAATTAAAAAATTTAACCGACTCAGAAAAAAATAATATTCAAAGAATTAACGAAATAAAAAAATATTAACAAAAATTAAAAATTTCATAGAAAAAAATACAAAACAAAAATGTTTACATTCATTTTATTAAATTTTAACAAAAATAGTAAAGCAAAAACAAAAAAGTTCAACTTGAATTTTAAGTAATGATTATGTATAAAGTTATTACAACTAAAAAAGTACATAGTACTCAGTAAATAAAATAGAAAAATTAATCAAAATGCACATTTATATTTTGATAATTTTTACATTTATTTAATTTATTTAAATAAAGCCACCTTTCTTATATTTTAGCCAAATCGTCTATTGAATCACTGAAATCTAAGTCTTCTAAAAAATCTTTTTCTATCGAAGTAGTCGCTAAACCTACCCACCTTTCTTGAGACATGCTACTTCGCAAATAATTATACCCGTATGACTTTTGATATAGTCAAAGGTAATAATAAATTTGCCATTACGTTTGTGACGCAGAGAAGGATATAGACTTAAGTGTATGGATCGGATCACAATCGAAAAATAAATCGATTTAGCTATGTATGTCTGTCCGTCCGCATGCACGATAACTCAAAAACTAAAGGAGCTAGGATCTTCGGAAATTCATTTTTTTGCAATAGCCGTCATCGCTATTTAAATCCAGCCATTTTGGTCCATGGGTTCGGGTAGCTGCAATACAACTTTTTTTTTTATATGAGTATTTCTCTGTACCTATTACAGCTGCGTGTCGTAAATTTTGTCAAAATTAGTTTAGTTTTATGGCCAAAGTTTTTGCAAAATTTGGTTGGTCTCCTGCAGTGGTTTCGTTTAGCTGCCATACAACTTCATATTTTATATGAGCATTACTTTCCACCTAATGAAGCTGAGTGTCTGAAATTTTGCTAAAAATAGTTTAGTGTAAAGGCCAAAGTTACAGCAAAATTTGGTTGGTCTACAGCAGAGGGTTCGAGTAGCTGCCATACAACTCCTTCTTTTATATGAGTATTCCACTACACTTAATAAAGCTGTATGTTTGAAATTTTGCCACAAGTAGTTAACCGAATGATATAATGTATATGTTACGGTCATAAGGGTATCCCAGAGACACAGTCTACTCTACTACACTCTTCCTCGTTTTTTATTATTTTTAATTTAGGAATATATCTATATGAGTTAATTGTATAGGTTTGTATAGGTATTTTTATAAAATTATTTAACATATGGAAAAAAAATATTAAGATTAAGCATTTTCCACCCCAAAAATTTTGGCGTCCTGTGAAATTGCACCATTTGCACAATATGGAAATGCCAGCGGTAAGTACAAAACACAATATAAGTTGAAAAGCAGATTTTGCAACCTTTTCTAAACCATTGACTATATTTTATTGAAACGTTGGCAGTTCAAGTAAACTACTATTGACATAGTATAATGGCATAATGGCAAATTTAGTATACCACTTTTGACCTATAGTCAAATGCGTATAATAATACTTATATGTAAACCAGCTATTACCCGGTGCACGTTGCTCCGCCTCTCTCAATGGAGTTGTTATTTAAGTTGATGTTATTGAAAAAAAGTTAACACAAAAATTTCACATTGTTTACATAATTTTAAAATGTAATAAAACAATTTTTTTAAGATTATTCTAACAAATTTTCAACAAATTTATCAAATTTCACTTGAAACTTTTCATAATTATTAAATGATAATAAAAAAAATTTCAATTCAGTTAACATTATTCGTTATTGTTAATATTATTATTGTTATATTAAATAATGATTTAATTTATAATACAAACGACCTATAGTAATTTTCATTCAGTTAATATTATTCGCCGGAAACCCACCATCCTCAACTCTATTGCCAAGGAGCACCAAATTGTCAGAATCACCAAGTATAGAAAAATTGGAGACAAACGATAAAAAAGTTTTGGAAGCTGTTTTTTAAAGTTGTTGTTTCGCAATCGGTTAAAAAAACTCGAAAACACATTTTTTTAAACATTCCCCTAATTCAAAGAAGTTTTACCTATTTTCAAAAATTGGATGTAATTTATTTACAAAATTTTTTTTTTTGAATAATCGTAGGATGATAAGCATATAAATGTACGCATACAAAATTTAAAGTCAATTGGTCAAACCGTTTCTGCTCAAGAGTAAAGTAACGAAAAAGTCTGTGAAAAGCTAATGTGCCGCAATAGGTTAACGGAACTCAACAAAAATATTTTTGAGACTTTGACCAAGCAATATTTCGCAAAATTTGACGTAATATTCTTCCTAAATTTTATTTTTGACAATTGTCGAGCGGCAAGGGTTAACAAATTCCAAGTCTGTTAATAGAGTGAACTCCATTCTCAAAGAGGAACACATAAACAAAATTTGAATTCAATTTATAGCAAAGTAACGAAAAAACCTATAAAAAGCTGTTGGGCCGCAATTGGTTAAAGGAACTCCACAAATATTTTTAGAGGCTTTCTTTTTAACCAAAGCAGTATTTCTAAAAAACTTGATTTTTTACAATTTGCACGCTCTCCTACTACGCCGGGTAAATCTGCTAGTCTAATATATAAAGAAGAAAATTGGTTTATTTGTTTGTTTATCCAGGATTCACGTGAAAACCACTGACCAGATTTTCACGATTGAGGTATAATTCTGAGAGCCCAGGGGAGACAGGTTCTGCCTCCAGAGCCGTTTTAAGCTTTTTCGTTTTTGATGTTGAGTCAAAACGGTTTGACTGATTGACTTGAAATTTTGCACGAATGTTCGTCTTAGCAACCGGAATTAGTTGTATAAATTTGGTTGGAATAAATTAATCCATTTCGGCGTGGCGGGCTTCCAAAAATTTTTGTGTTTCCGATTTGTGTCCAATTTTACAGGGTGGTTTTGCAGTCGAAATGAGAGGCTGACTAAAATTTTTGTGTAGTAAGGTTAACCTGTTAAGGCACGGAGACGCAATTAACCTCTTTTAACATTTTATTTGTCGAGCC
Organism: Dolichopus griseipennis; assembly: GCA_963082915.1. Taxonomy (NCBI): domain Eukaryota; kingdom Metazoa; phylum Arthropoda; class Insecta; order Diptera; family Dolichopodidae; genus Dolichopus; species Dolichopus griseipennis. The sequence goes on along the minus strand of OY720441.1, from coordinate 202,387,705 downwards.
GAAACGGTTTAACCTTTTAACTTGAAATTTTGCATATATGTTCCTCTTAGCTAACGGAATTAGTTGTATAAAATTGGTTGGAATATATTAACCCATTTCGGCCCGGCGGGCTTCCAAAAAATTTTACAGGTTGATTTTGCAGTCCAAAAGAGAGGCTGCAAAATAATTTTGTTAAGTTCGATTAACCCATTTTCCACGGCGACGCCATGAAGTTTTCTATAAATTCGATTTGCTTGAACGATTAAATTAATTTTATTGAAAATTTTGGTACAACCATTTTAATCATAAAAGCCCACCGAGTTGATTTGGTTTTGACGTGTTTACGCGTTTTGCACGATTCAATAAAATATCAAATTTTTGGTATTAACGCAAGTTAACTTTATTCCAAAAGCTCACTTAATTAATAAGACTAATTTATTTGCTCTCCTCAAATAGTGAATAAGCTAAAAATTAATAATAATAATAAAAATAAACCTAATAAAGAATCCGAATGATAATATCCTTAAATTTAAATAAATAACATTTTCCTTCTCTATATTTTTTCGTAATTCTTTGTTTTTTATCTACTTTGCAGTTGTTGTTCTTTAAAAACATATTTCAGTGTAATGTCATATATGACATCGGGTATATTAAAATTGCTGCTCGGTTCGTAACGCATCAATCTAGACGAGCTTGATATAGTGTTAAGGTTACGTATCGGACCAGCAACAAAAAGTAAATCGATCTGGCTATGTGTGTCTGTCCGTCCGTGTGTCAGCACGATAATCCAAAAACCAAAAGGGCTCGAGTTTTTAAATTCCCACAAAATCATTTTTAGAAAATTTCTAGTTTCCTTATTGTTTTCGGTTAAAATCGGACCACGGCTTCGGAGAGATGCCACACAACTTCTTTGCACCAAAATGAATTTCTTCAAAACTAATTATATTTCGAGGTTGAAAATTACACACGGTTAGTTATATAATCGAGCACTTATATGAAGTTTCAAAATGTTACGGCATTATTTTCGGGGGGCTGCCATACAACTTCTTTGCACCAATACGAGTATAAAAGTTATTTATTTATTTATTTATTATTATTTCTCTCCAAATGAGCTTTTAGCTGGTACAGAGTTTATAATTAATCTTGAATTAATGTATAAAGGGTTCATAATGTATGTACATATGTGCGTTGATGCGAATAATATTAGTAATTGTTATGTTAAAACATTAAAAAATATTATAACGCAAAATAAAGAAGTGCTTTGTGTGGATTTTAAGTCGTATGATACAAAGGAAGAATTATGAAGGCAAAATCATCAAATTTAGAAAAACTTAACGCATCTACTTTTGGTTAAAAAAAAAGTAGCATCTACATAAACGAAGCACTTACAAATTATACCAAAGCTTTATATATGGAAGCAAAAAATATAAAAAAGCAAAACAATTTTATGTATTTATGGTATCAAAATTGCAAAATATTTCTTAGAAAGTGGAGGGTGATAAGGCCGTTGTTATAAGTTCATTCGAAGATTTATCAAAAATTAATTCTTGATTAATTAAACTTATAAATTTTATATTTTATATTTAAAATGATACTTGATATTTCTAACTTCGATTACGAACTTCTTAACAATGATCTTACATTACCTATTATTGATAATGTTGCAAATTTTAATAGTAATTGTTTTAATAATTTTGTTATAGTCCATCAAAACATTAAACATCTTATTTCTGAACTTGAAAGTTTTAAATCACTACCAGATTTTTTATTTGTCTCGGAAATATGAATATATGATTATGAAATTTCGGATTTTCACATTCCAAGGTAGGACTTTTATGCATGTACAAATGGTAATTATGTTTCTGGTAGTGTTGGTTGTTTTGTAAAAAATGTTTATGAGTGTGTAGTTGTTAATTATAATCTTAAGAGTGCTGATAGATAATATCGTGCACAGTCAATGATGTTAACTTCACCTCCTTATGTATATATAGGTTTCATAATCACCATTTTTTGTATTCCTTAATGAATTCTCCAATTTGTTACATAATGAAAATGCAAAAAATCTTTTCGTGGTAGGAGACATAAATCTAGATATATTAAAGGTAAATGATGATGTAACAAATCTTTTAACATTGCTGGCAACCTACGGGCTAACTTCCATAATAAACGAAACAACTCGTCCATCTTCGGGTAAATGCATTGACCATTTTTATGTTCCATCATCTAGACTCGAATTAATTCAAAAAATTAATTTAGATCTGAATGTCACTGATCACTGTATGATAGGGTTAATTACGAAAAAATTGAGTGAAGTCAAACAAAATAAAAACAGTAATGTCAAACAACTAAAGAAAATATATTATGCAAAATTGAATTTAAGTGTACAGTATGAGTTCTGGGAAGAAGTTCTGGTAGAAAATTATATTTCCAAAGTTTATACCATCTTTAGTAAAATCTTGCAGGCACATATCTGTAGATGTAGTACAACTCTTACTTTACGCAGCAAATATTTTATTTATTTATTTATTTAACCAAAACAAGGTTTTTACAAACAAAAAAAAAAGAAAATATCTTATACTATTATTCATAATTTAAAATTTTCAACAGAATTTACAAAAAAAAAAAAAAGTGTAAGAACAATTAACAAAAATTAGAATATTTAGGTCAAATTACAATAAAAAGTTTTTTTTTTTTTTTTTACTGTACAAAATATTAAAAATTTAAACAAAAAACAAAAAATGCTTACCGAACAAAAACAAAAAAGCAAAAGCACTGTATGAACGTAATTACTTATGATATAATATCATATAATATGTTAATATGTACTTGAACTTGAAATTATTATTAAGTTTACAAAATAGGTTCATTTAAAAATTTTTGCTTAAGTTTATATTTAAAAGTGTTTTTAGATATATCTGTTGAGAAAAGATTACTATGTTTATTAAATGTAGTGCAACATCTGTTTATAGGTTCATTATTTGCGTATTGAGTTCTGTGAGTATTTTCAATCAAAAATTTAGTGTTTCTTGTTTGTCTAACTTCGTTATTTATTCTGACTTTATACGTTAGAAACTGAATATCAATATTTTTATTTAAGATGTCGAAAGTGAAGCAGGATGAAAGAATTTCCCTGCGTGATGCAAGACTTAACATTTTCAAGGTATTTAGTCTTGTAATGTAGCTTGGAAGAGTGGAGTACTCTGAAGGGTCATATTGGTTTCTTAGAGCAAATAAAAGAAACTGTTTTTGAACAGATTCAATTCTTTTAGAGTGTGTTTGAAATGCCGGATCCCAAACAATGTGACCATATTCTAAAGTAGATCGAACCAAAGAACAATAAAGTGCTTTTGTTACTGCTACGTCATTAAACTCTTTGGCCCTTCTTTTAATGAAACCTAACATTTTATTTGCCTTTGCAATCATGTGTTCGTAATGAAGATTAAAATTTAATTTATCATCCAAAAGAATCCCAAGATCGGTCATGCTATTCACCCTTTCGAGAGCTAAATTGTCTATTGAATAATTGAAAAGTATTGTATTTCTTTTACGTGTAAAGCTTATGACCTTGCATTTCTTAATATTTAGTTCTAATCTATTGGATATGCACCATTCATGTAAAGAATGCATGTTTTCTTGAAGTAATTGAACATCAGAGTTATTCTTAATAACATGAAAAATTTTAAGATCGTCAGCAAATGCAATATGAGATACACCTAATAATTTTTCAGAAAGATTTGAAATAAATACATTGAATAGAAGTGGACCTAAATGGCTACCTTGAGGCACACCAGAAGTAACATAAATTGGGTTTGACAAATGGCCTTGGAATTTTATGTTCTGAGTTCTTCCAGTAAGATAAGAGCCAAGCCATGCCAAGAAAGAACCAGATATGCCCAAAGTTTCAAGTTTCTTCAGCAAAATATTATGATCAACACGATCGAAAGCTTTGCTAAAGTCCGTATAAATTGCGTCAACTTGGTAACCCTTCTCCATTTCATTTAAGATTTCAGAAGTGTAAACTACAAGATTTGTAGTAGTAGAGCGACCTTTTCTGAAACCATGCTGTTGTTCATTTAGTTTCATATTAATAATAGGTGTGATTTTGCCCACCACAATTTTCTCAAACAATTTTGGGATAGTCGAAAGGATGGCTATTCCTCGATAGTTTTCAACAGAAGCTTTGTCTCCTTTTTTATGAATAGGGGTCAAAAAAGATGATTTCCAAGCAGATGGGAAGATGCCTGACGAAAGTGATATATTAAATATAATGTGAAGTGGATATGTCAAATAACTAATGCAATTGTATAAAAAAGAAGGAGTAATTAAATCCGGGCCCACACCTTTTTTAAGATCGAGGTTATTAATTGCTTCATAAATTTCATTTTCCGAAATATACAAATCTTTTATAATTGAATTAGTATTACTGACCGAGTTTGAAATTGGGATATTGTTGGATACGTCAAGCGGACGAAAAACTTTTTGAAAGCAATCTGCGAAGAAATTACAGATTACATTAGGATTTGAAGAGAAAACATTGTCTTTAGACATAGAGTTTGGATACCCACAAGTCTTTCGTTTTGTATTGACAAAGTCAAAAAATTTTTTTGGATCCGTAATTAATTTACTACCGATCTCGGATACATAATTGTCATATGCCAAATTTGATTTGTTTTTAAATTCTAAAGCGAGATCCTTATACATATTTAATAAATTAGTATCAGGCTCCTTTGTAAATTTAATTTTTTTATAAAGTTTGTTGCGCTGATTGCGCAAAGTCCTAAGTTCTCGGTTAAGCCACGGTTCTGTGGTCTTATCCTTTTTACGTATTTTAGGTACGTAGGAGTTGACTATATGAAATAATTTCATATAGAAAATAGATACTGTTGAGTCAATGTTCTGTTGTCTTAACAGTTCGTCCCAATTAACAACCGATAAAGCATTATTAATGCTTTGATAATCGGCATTAAGAAAATCAAATACAATATTATTATTGTAAGATTTAGCAAAAAGTGGCGTGATGGAAGAAAATTCAAAGATGACTGCGTTATGATGAAGTGAGTTGGAGAATAAATTAGCTGTATCATCAGCGAGTTTAACTTCCACTTTATCATATGCATTAGAAAATGCAAGATCTAACCACTTATTATTTTTGTTAGGAAATCTGATAATTTGCTGTAAGTCGTTACCATAAAACTCACTGATAATATCAAAATCAGTTTCGTCATTAAAATTAATTGGTAGTAGCAAGTTATCAGAATCGTCTACTATAAACGATAGTGAAGGACGATTGAAATCCCCAAATATGAATATTGAATCATCCTCATTCAATTTTGATATAATATCATGATATATATCAAAGAAATCAGAATATGAGGAATTGTCAGTATTGGGCGGAAAGTAAACGATTCCAAGGTATAAAAAATTTTTACCTAAGTTCACTTTTATAAATTTATGATCAAATAAAATAGATGTCCTAGTATTCAATGGAGTACTAGACAACTCGTTATTAACTGCAAGAAGAACACCGCCTCCACGGGAACAGTTTGTAGAATTGTAATCCCTGTCTTTTCTGTAAATTGACCAATTACTGTCCAGTATTTCTTGATTTTTGAAGGAATCATTTAGCCAGAATCATTTAAGAGGTTAAAACCGTGGATTAATAATAAGTTAATAAATGAAATAAATTAAAAAAATAAGTTAGGTAAAAAATGCAGTAGGTCACCACGTAGTCATAATCTTAGGAAAAAATATAAAAAAATTAGGAAAAATTTTAAAACGAAAATTAACTTACAGAGGAATAATTTTTATAAGAATGAATTTGCAAAAAATCTAGGTAATCTTAAAGGTGAGTGGCAGGTGATTAACAATATTTTAAGTAAACCAAAAAATTAAAGTAATACTATTTTAGTGGAAAAATATGATTATGTGTATAAGGATGAACTAGAAGTTGCTAATTTATTTAATTATTATTTTATTGATGTTATTGTAAACTTGATTTCTCAAGCCAACTCTTACAGTTGCAATTGTATTTCTAATTCTCTGGAACACTATAGAAGTAATACTAGCTTTGGTTTTGAACCAATTTCTTCTTTCGAAATAGTTAAAGCAATAAAAACACTAAAAAATTCGTATTCCTGTGGGTATGATGGTCTGTCTAATATTGTCTTAAAAAACATACATTCAATGATCTGTGATATTCCAGCGCATATTTTTAACAGGAGCATTCTTTCAGGAGTGTGTCCTGATGCTCTTAAGTGTGCAATCGTAATTCCTTTATTTAAAAAAGGGGCTTGCAAGAATCTGAATAATTACAGACCAATTTCACTTATCCCTTCAATAGCCAAAGTTTTTGAGAAAATTGCAAAAACCAGAATGTTAGCTTTTCTGAATAATACAAAGTTTAGTCCGGCTCAATTTGGATTTAGAAATGGCATTTCCACAGAAGATGCGTTATTAAAATTTTGTTCAAAAGTGTATGAAAATCTGGATATAGGTAAATATACTGCTGGCCTTTTCGTAGATATTACAAAAGCCGTTGACACGGTCAATCATAAACTTTAGCTAAAAAAAATTGAAAATGCTGGTTTCAAGGGCTTTATGCTGGATTGGTTTGCCAGTTATTTGAAGTCACGATGCCAAAGAGTGAAAATTGGAAGTAAACTGTCGGATACAAAGTACATAAAAAATGGAGTACCGCAGGGTGCTGTATTGGGGCCAATTCTTTTTTTATTATACATTAATTCTATATTTGATTTAGAATTTAAATGTACGGCAATTGCTTTTGCGGACGATCTTGGTTGTGTGTATGGATCAGACAGTTTTCTTAATTTGGTTTGTGATATTAACCATGATTTAAGTATACTACGAAATTGGTTTGCATATCATATGTTTTTCAATCTTCTACCTAAAAAACCTTTTTTAGGGCAAGTTAAATATCACTTCTCTGAATGTGAAAGGCATAAATTAAATTTTAATTATTGTACATGTAGCAGTTCTGCTAGTTCGTTAAATAGTAACATTTTTTGTAGTATTAATTGTTTTGACTTAGAAATTGTGGAACAGTTTAAATATTTAGGTGTTACTATTGACAATAAAATGAGTTTGGCTCCCCATACAGAATTGCTTAAAAGTTTTTTTCGTTCCACCCTATGGAGTTTTTTCCGTTTGCAGGAATTATATTTTACAGAAGTTTTAATGACTTTCTATCGTGGCTTATTCCAATCCAAATTGCAATATGGTATTACGTGCTGGGGAGGAGCTCATTGGTACAAGATACAACCAATATTTATTTTACAGAAGAATGTGATAAGAAAAGTATGTAAAAAACCGCGTTTGCCTCATAGTTTTCATCTTTTCAAAGAGACAAAATTTTGCCCGTTCGTCATTTGTAAACTTTACAAAGTGTTAAAAATGTTCTTTATCAGATCTGGATAGGTATTTAAATAATAGATTTTCAAGTATTTATCGCTTGCATACTAATAATTGTACATAAGAAAATGTCGATTTTTTAGCGAGTTTATTAAAGCATTGAAATATTAGTTATTTGATTTTAATTTTGATTAGGTTGAAGATTTGCTTGATGTAATGTTTTGTAAGCTTTAATTTAGCAAATAAGCTTTTTATTTTATTTTATTTTTTTACCTTGTTATATTTTGTTTTTCTTTTCTTTCTTTTGATACTTAATAATTTTATACTATCTTAATTGGTACACCACACCACTTTTCAGGAATTTTGTGCAAATTAAATAATTATAACATGGCATTTAAAACTATTTAATGTAAAATACAAAAGGTCATTAATCATTTATTTTTTTTTTATTCTTAATTAGTTTGGAATCTATTTAAGTACTTTTTTGTTTTTTGAAATTTCTTTTAATTAATATTGCATTTACTACATTATATTGCAATGTGTATTATTGAATTATTGATATAACTATATATGTTATATAATTTGTTATTAGGTTATAAGAAAGAAAAGAGAAGTATAAAGAATAAATGAATGAATAAATGAATAAAAAAAAAAAAAAAAAAAAGAAAAAAACCTACATTTCTCTCATAAAATCTTAAAACCAACGAGGAAGAGTATAGTACAACTTTCTGGTAAGTACTAAAGAAAATATAAGTTGAAAAGCAGATTTTAAAACCTTTTCCTAACTTTCTGTAGTGTATTGTATTTAGAGAAACACACTATCTCGATTGTAATTCAAGACTGACTTTATTTTATCTAACTTAAATATAATTATGCACAAATTAAATATAATGTGTATATAGATATAATGTGTTAATGTACATGATCAATTAATAATTATACAAATAATAACAAATATTATGATGTAAACATGTTAGTAATATGAATATTGAAATATGAAAGTATTATTATACGGAGAGACTATGTTACGATTTTACAGTAAGTGATAATCCACATGTAGTACAGTGAAGTTATGATAATTGGAACATACAGGGCAGTCGTGATAAATGGAACGCCCTACACCTTCGAATATGTTTTATTCAAACGTTGGCAATTCAAAAAAACTACTATTGACATAGTATAATGACATAATGGCAAATTTAGTATACCCTTTCGACCTATAGTCATTTTAATTCAGTTAACATTATTCGCCGGAAACCTACCATCCTCAACTCTGTCATCAAGGAGCACCAAATTGCCAAGAAGCACCATGTATAGAAAATTATTGACAATCGTTCAAACTGTTTTGCAAAATGTTTTTTAAAGTTTTTATTTCGCAATCGGTTAAAAGCACTCGACAAAACTTTTTCTAAGCAATTCCCTAATTCAAAGAAGTTGTACCTACTTTCAAAAATTGGGCTTAATTTACTTACAAATTTTTTTTTGAACAATCGTCCGGTCGGCAGGGGTTAACAATTTCCAAACCTGTTAGTAAAGTGAACTTTATTTTCAAAGAGGAACACATATACAAAATTTTAAGTTAATCGGTTAAATCATTTCTAATATAAAGCAAAGCAACGAAAAAACCTATAAAAAGCTGTAGGGCTACAATGGGTTAACGGAACTCCACAATTACTTTTTTTGTGGCTTCATTTATAAGCAAAATAGTATTTCAAAATGGCTGAAACTTGCTTTTTTACAATTTGCAAGCTTCCGGTCAACGCCGGGTAAATCTGCTAGTATAAAAAAAAAGGATAACTCAACAACTAATGGCGTTACAATCATGGATTTTGTGATGTGCGTTAATAGTAATGAAACTATGGCGGGGACTGCGTACGAACTAGTTCGGACCATGGGTTAGGATCCTAGAAGTTTTGGAGCGGATCTAGGTCAAATAAGAATAATTACGAAACTGAAGATAGAAGGTAGAAACTTCAAATTTGTGTATTAGTGTGCCTCTTCCTTTGTCCTTAGAGTCCTGGAAACTTAGGACCAAATTAAGTAGTGGGTCTGAAGACCTTAAAGCATATCATTGAAATTAATAAAAAAAAAGTAGCTTAAAATTAAGATAGAACATTCCAGTTGTGTACAAGGTTTCACTACTATTGAAAGAACGGCGCGGACTGCATATAGGCGAAATCTCACCATGGGTTCGGATCCTGGAACATTTTCATCGAATTTGGGCCAAACGAGCATGATTCCGAATTCAAAGAAGTTAGAATCTCTAAATTCGGAATCAGGATGTCCGTTTCCCCTTAGTGTTTTCGAATATTAAAACAAATATAAATAGAGTCGAGGTCTATCCACATAGTTTCGAAGACCTATAAGCATATTTTCGAAAATAATAGAGAAAGCAACTTTAAAAAATGTAGAAGCTCAAATTTGGCACAAGACTGTTCTTTTCTATTTCCTACGTGTTTCCTTAATGTATGATCAATTGAAGTGGGGTTTCAGGTATCTCTCTTAGACTTCTAAAGGTTGAAAGGCTTATCATCGAAATTAATAAAAATAGTAGCTTAAAATGTTCCAATTGTGTACAAGCGTTAACTAGTATTGAAAGTATGACTGGTACTGCATAAATCGTACCATGGTTTCGGGTTCTGGAACCTTTGAAAAGTTCAAAAGCTAACAAACATATGTCTTAAAAACACCATAACTCAGAAACTAATTACGCTATTTTGATGAAATTTATATTCTAGGTTGCTAGTAATGAAAATTCCATGGAATTGGTTCTTATAGGGTTCGTATTCTAGAAGCTTTTGATCGCATTGAAGTCAAACTAGTATAATTTCGAAACCAAAGAAGATAGAACATTAAATTTGGGGCACAGGTGTTCATTTTGGATGAATTGTAATAGCGGTTTGCGTACCTCCCCCACTACTCCCAAGATCTTAAAGCATAATATATTCGAAATTAATAAAGGTAAAAAAATCAAATTTGAAACACTATTTCTTACTTCTGTTCTTATTTAACACTTTTATATTTTTAAAAGAACCAAATAGAATGAGGGGGTGGTAAGGGGGGTAGTTATAGACTCAAGTGTATGAATCGGATCAGAATCGAAAAGTAAATCAATTTAGCTATCTATGTTAATCCTTCCGTGCGTCCGTCCGTAATCACGATAACTCAAAAACTAAAACTTAAAAAAACTTAAAAGCTAATGAAAGCGTTAATGGTTTTAACTAACATTAAAAATCATGAAATTATATAAACTTTTATATTTATATTATTACAAATTAATATTTCTTTCGAATAACTTTGAGTTTAATTATATAAAACATTAATAAATAAGTAAATTAAGAGAATAAATTTCAAAATTATTAAAATTGAAATAATTAACCAAGGGTACTAAATCATTCAACAGTAAATGCACTACAGCTAAAAATCCTGAAAAGAAGTAATTGTGTGTAACATTTTATTGAATTGGATAAAAGTTCTAAATATGTAATTTTGTAACTTATCTCAACTTTATGTGTTGTTTAATATTTTTAAATAGCTAAATTAGTAAGAATTGCTAATATTTTTGAATTGATAAAATAATTAGAAAATGTTTTTAATAAAGTACTTGTAAATTTGGTTAGCTATGTCTTACGATTAAACTTATAAAAGCTTCGACTGACTCTTTCTTTACTTTTTTCTTATTTTTAAGATTTTTTTCTTTTATTTGGTGTCGTAATCTTGAATTATTCTACATGTACTATCACTATGTATAGTGAAAAATGGTTTACAAATTAAATTGGTATAAATTGAGAGAATAAAAATAAAAAAAAACGAGGAAGATTATAGTTGCCCTTGTCAACTTTTTTCGTTCAAGTGATGTTCAACTTTGCCAAGTAACTTGCCACTCTACCTGCCCAATTTTAATTTTAACCTCGTAGCTTCATTAGATTCATAGTTATTGAATTGAAAACTTCGTATGGCAGCCTGCCCGAAATTGGGGCCGTAACATTTTGAAACTCCATATAAGTGCTCGATTCATTATATAACTAACCGTGTGTAATTTTCATCCTCGTAGTATAATTAGTTTTGAAGAAATTCATATTGGTGCAAAGAAGTAGTATGGCAGCCCCCCGATAATGGGGCCGTAACATTTTGAAACTTCATATAAGTGCTTGCTTCATTATAAAACTAACCGTGTGTAATTTTTATCTTCCTGGTATAATTACGTTTGAAGAAATTCGTGTTGGTTTAAATAATTTTTATGGTAGCTCCCACAAGCTTTCATCGGGTTTTAACCAAAATGAATAGGGAACCTCAAAAATGTCCAAAAAATGTTTTGGGTGAATTTCTCTAATTTTTTAATTCTGTCTCTTTTAATTAATTTTTAATTCACGAATATATTAAACCTAAGCAAAATAAGCGTCATATAGTCAAATTGATATAATGATCATCATGAAAGATAATAGTCATCATATTCATAATGATTATATCTCTCAATATGAATATACAAATCAAGCAAAATATTACACATATGCATACATATTATATGAATACATACAAAATATTTATGAAGCCATTTACTTAAAAAAATCTTTGTTTTCTTTTTTGCTTATCTTAAATTTTTTAACTACGCAACATTTGAATCATATGAAATCGTAACTAAAAAAATTTGTTATCTACAAAAAAAAAAACAAAAAAATAAATTCATATAAATTCATGTTAATACAAGATGTACAGCATAATTTCAAATTTTTATATGAAAATATTGGAGTTAAAAAAGTTAGTTGCTCGTTTAGTTTTTGAGTTATCGTGCTGACACACAGACGAACGGACGGACGGACAGACACACATAGCTAGATCGAATTATTTTTCGATTCAGAGCCGATACGTACCCTTGACACTATATCTAGCTCGTCTAGATCGATGCGTTACAAACGGAGGAGCAATTTTAATATACCCGATGTCATATATGTATGCAAGGGTATAACAATATCACAAAAAAAAGTATAATATCGAAAAAACAAAACAAATAAAAATTTACAATTATATATGGTAGCAGATGTTTTGAATTTAATATGTGGACAAATAAAAATTTTTGGATTCTTTTTTAAATTTTTTGCTTAGATTTTTAAAATTGCTTGGTAGACTGTTGTACGATTTTGTAGCTGTATTTATGATTAATTTGATTTAATTTTTTTGGAGATCAGCAGTGCAGCGCATATTGGACGAGTTTCTGGTGTAATATTCGTGAATTGGATTGTTTTTTCTATTGCGGTATTTGTTTTAATTGAGGTTGTGTTGATATTTTGTAAGTGTTTAGTTTGTATTAAATTTTTGTACTCAACTATTTGTAATATTTTTGGTTCTTTATGTATATCTATTGTAGGTGTTGTATTGTGCAAAACGAAAAGATTTTTCAGAGCTTTATTTTGTCTTATTTGGAGTGCGTTCAAGTTTTTAGCGTATGTGTTTCCCCAAAGTCCGATACCGCAGGTCATTGTACTATGTAAGAGACTATAGAATGTTGAAATTTTAATATCTTGCGGAAGTGTTTTTCCTATCTTTTTGAATAACCCAGCTATCTTTCTTGTTTTTTTGTTAAATAGTTTACATGTGTACTCCATGTAATTACGTCGTCAATTATTAGACCAAGATATTTATTATTTTGTACTTTTTCAATTTTTGTTTTATTGTAGCATAAGTTTAGTTCAGCAATATTTTTTTACTTGAACAACATATATTTTGTTTTAGTGACGTTAATGGTTAACTTATGTCGACATGTCCACCGATGAATTTTTTGCATATCTTGATTATTTTTTTGTTCTAGTTCTTCGGTGCTATTTTCATCCTATGCGATTGCAATATGATCTGCATAGAGGAATTCTTTACCATTGATTTAATTTTTTCAGAAGCTTGACATATAGCAGGAAAAGAGACTAGGTTCTAGTGAACTTCCTTGAGTTACGCCATATTCAATATTTTTATTTTGGCTCTTGAGCCCGTTGCTGTCGACATATTGTACCCTGACTTGGAAATAGCTTTCAAACTAAACACACACACGATCACACACACACAAAATATTACACACGGTTAGTTATATAATGAATCGAGCACTTATATTAAGTGGCTAAATGTTACGGCTCCATTTTCGGGAGTACTAAAGAGATACAAAGTTTTCAATTCAATAACTGTGAGTCTAATGAAGCAAGGAGGATAACATTTAAACTGGGCGGGTAAAGTAATAGGGCAAGTTGCTTGGCAAAGTTCACTCGAGCCAACTTTTAGGATGGGCCAATTTTTTTTTTTAAATACGGATATAAAAACTTGGGAAAGATATTACGTCCAATTTTGCGAAATATTGCTTGGTTAAAGTTCACAAACAGGTTTGTTGAGTTCCGCTAACCCGTTGTGGCACGGCGGCTTTTACAGATTTTTTCATTAATTTACTCTTAAGCAGAAACGGTTTGACCACTGTAATGTAAACTTTGTATGCGTACATGTATTTACTTATCATTCCTACGATTATTAAAAAAAAAAAAATTTGTAAGTAAATTACGTCCAATTTTTTAAAGTAGGTAAAACTTCTTTAAATTAGGGGAATGTTTAAAAGAATGTGTTGTCGAGTTCTTTTAACCGATTGAGAAACAAAAACTATAAAAAACAGTTTGCAAAACAGTTTAAACCATTATCTCTAATTTTTCTCGACAACATACATACGTTTTTCTTCTGCTTCTTGAATTTTTATTGTTATTATTTAATAATTATGAAAAGTTTCAAGTGAAATTTGATAAATTGCTGCGATAATCGGAGTATTGTTTCTCTTCCAGTTTCTATAAATGATTATTTTACTTTATACCACTTTTCATCTATAGAAACTGCCTCGTCCTCTCGTTCATTTGCTTCATTCAATGTTGATGCCCTTTTTCAGAATTTTTGTACAAAATTTACACGTGTTGCGGGATTTTTTAACGCTTCAGCATCGAAGAGTGCTCTTCTGACAGGCACTTGATTTCGTCTTTGGACAGCTGCTGTTCTTAACTGCATTATCGCAACAACTAAATGGTGATTGCTTCCAACGTCACCGCTCCTCTTATTTCGAACGTCGCAAAGAGATTTCCTCCACTTCTTCTGGACAATGAAATGGTCTATTTGGTTTTCAGTTTGACCATTTGGGGAAACTCATGTTACCTTATGACACGACTTATGTGGAAACAATGTACCGCTAATAGCCGGCGGGAATTGCAAAAATCCACGAGCCTTTCGCCATTGTCGTTTCTTACCCCAATGCCATGCCGTCCCATGACTCGTTCTAAACCAGAGTTTTCCATTCCGACTTTCGAGTTTAGATCACCCAATATAATCTTTATGTCGGCTCTGGGAGGGTTATTATATGTTGTCCCAAGTAGAGTGTAAAAATTCTGCTTTTCTTCATCTTCTGCTTCTTCGGTAGGAGCGTAACATTCTATTATGGTTATCTTTCGGACTCTGGATTTGAATCTAGCAGTCATCTAGGATTAATAATTGACAAAAAATTAAAATGGGGTGACCATGTCCAGCATATTATGAAAAAAATTTCACCTATGCTCTTTTTACTACGTAGATTGCGAAAATATATTTCTATAGATGCATTATGTACAATATATTCGTCGTATATAATGTCATATATGGTGTATCTCAATCCGATATGGAGTAGTGCTAGTTAACAAACTTTGAGCCAGCGCAGTATATTACACAAGAAATGTATCAAAATTATTAACTTCTATCCTCTAAAGTATCTAACAAATTTATTATACTCAGATAAATATATAAGCTTTGAAAATATTTGTAAACGTGAGTTGTATCTAACAGCATACAAAATTATAAATAATAAAATCAAGCACAATTTCATTTTAAACAGAATGATAGATATACATACGCACAATACACGAAATAGGTCGAACTTAATACCTAATAATATAAGTTTGTAATATAAGGTAAAACTAAATAATTTATATTGAACACCAAATGTGTAAACAGAGGAAAATTATTGCAGTAAAAAATAAAAGAGAAAATAAAAATAAAAAAGAAAATGTTATAACTATATAATTATATAGGAATTGAAATTTGTATTTAAATATCTTTTTTACATATTATAATATTATTAATATTCTAATATTTTTTTTTTTTATTCTAAAATTTTCTGTTTAAAAAAAAAAAAAAAAACTTATAACACTAAGTTAAATTAAAATTTTTTTTTTTTTATATTCCATTATTTAAAAGTTATCAGATCAAGACAGCTTAGGCTAAGATCAATTAAAAATATTTAGTTTTAAGTCTATTAATTTTTTTTTTTAAATTACTAGTTATGTTTTTTTAATAAAGAAACAAAAAAAAAACATAGAAATCAAAATAAAAAATTTTTTTATTAGAAATTGAAGGAATCTAAGGTTATTGTTTTCTTTCTTTTATTTTTTAAAATTTACTTGGTCAATGTGAATTATGAAATTTGTGATTAGAGACAATAAGATAATATGTACTTATGTTGATTGTATCTATATCTGTAGAAGAAAAAAAAAATTAAAAAGTTTTCTAAAATTAAAAATAGTTTTATTCCAACATTTTTTTAAAACCAGTAAAGAAAGAGTCAGTCGGTGCAACCGACTTAGAAATACGTTACACCTATTTGTTTCAAATTTAATTGAAAGTCCATAAGTCATTTTTTAAGCATAAATGCTAAAAACATTTTCTAATTATTTTACTAATTTATCTATTTAAAAATATTAAACAACAAATAAGCTTGAGATAAATGGATTCGTAAAATACAATTAGAAAATTACATATTTAAAATTTTTTATCAAATTCAATAAAATTTTACACGAATGCAGGAATTACTTCTCTTCAGGATTTTTAACTGTAGCACTTTTACTGTAGAAGATTCAATTTTAAATAATTTTTAAATTTATTCTCTTAATTTACTTTTATTATGTTTTATATAATTAAACTCAAAGTTATTCGAAACAAATATTAATTTGTAATAATATAAATATAAAAGTTTATATAATTTCATGGTTTTCAATGTTAGTTAAAACAATTAAAGCTTTCATTAGCTTTTTATCACAAATTTAATAATCAAAATATGCAATAAATATATTTCTTAAATACAGTGACAAATTTAGAACTTTTCATATAATAAATTTAAATATAAAAATAAATTTTACAACTTAAGTATCGTACACAATTTCTTAATTATATATTACCTATGGTAATAATTCAATAAAATATAGATATGATATAATAAAAATTAAAAACAACAAAAACTTCGCCGTTTATAAAAAAAAAATTTTTGTTTTTAATTTATAAAATATAATACATAATATGTTTTATAGTACTCTTAGTCTTTTTTAATAAAGAAACAATTTATTATGCTTTAAGGTCTTGGGAGTAGTGGGAGTGGTACGCAAAACCGCTATGCCAATTCATCCAAAATTTCACGTACACAAAACAAATAAGAAAAAACACCTCTGTCCCAAATATAAGGTTCTATCTTCTTTGGTTTCGAAATTATACTAGTTTGTCCTCAATTCGATCAAAAGCTTCTAAAATCCGAATTCGGAATTTCATCGAAATAGCGTAATTAGTTTTTGAGTTATGGTGTTTTTAAGATATATGTTTGTTAGCACTTCAACTTTTCAGAGGTTCCAGAACCTGAAACCATGGTACGATTTCGCCCATATGCAGTCCCCGTCATACTTTCAATACTAGTTAACCCTTGCAAACAAAAAAAACCTTTTGCTATTCAAAAAAAAAGCTATTCAAGTTAACTACGATTGAGATAAAGTAATGCTCATATAAAAATAAAAGTTGTATGGCAGCAAACTAAACGCATTGCACTACCCCAATTAAATTTTGAACAAACTTTGGTAATAAAACTAAAATATTTTTGGGGAAATTTCAGGCTCCCTGCTTTATTAGGTATAGAGTATAAATAAAGAATGACTTTTATAAATAAAGAAGTTGTATGGCAACTACTCAAACCTACTGCAGTAGACCAATCAAATGTTAACCCGTGGAGCTAACTGGATGGGTTACAATAGCGTTGACGGCTCTTTCATTAAAACGGATTTGTGAAAATTTCCGAATCTCAGCTGTTTATTTGTTGAGTTATCGTGCGGACCGACGGACATACATAGTCAGATCGATACACTTTTCTTTTACACTTTTGACCTATATTCACATGAATAATACCATTGATTAAGAATTATATATAGATAAACATTTTCATGTTAAAAAATTGTATGAAACTTTTTTCGCATATTTTTTAAAATTCTCTCAAAACGGTTGGCACATTTTAAATGTATTGTAACTGTTTCTATTTTATACCCTTTATTTTTATTCTATCAAAAATTTTTCACTCTACATAGTACATGTAACATGATTCAAGAAAAAAATGAAAATGAAAATGTAGAGTAGATTGTGTCAACTCTGGGATACCCGTATGACCATAGTATAAACATTATAATATCATCCAATTAATTACTTCTGGCAAAATTTCAAACATACAGCTTTATTAGGTGTAGTGTAATGCTCATATAAAAGAAGGAGTTGTATGGCACTTACTCGAACCCTCTGCAGTAGACCAACCGAATTTTCCAGTAATTTTGGCCATTACACTTAACTACTTTTGGCAAAATTTCAGATACCCAGCTTTAATAAGTACAGAGTAATGCTCATATAAAACAAGAAGTTATATGGCAGCTACCCGAGCCCGTTGTGCAAACCGGCTGAATTTCAATGGTAATGACGGTTTTTTTATAAATTCGATTTGTTGAAAGTTCCAGAATCCTAGCTCCTTTAATTTTTGAGCTATCGTGATTACGGATGGACAGACGCACGGACATACATAGCTAAATCAATTTATTTTTCAATTCTGATCCAATCCATACACTTGAGTCTATATATACCCCCCTACTTCTCTGCGTCATAAACGTAATGGCAAATTTAGTATACCCTTTTGACAAATAGTCATACTAGTATAAACAATGATTTTTTCATTCATAAATTCATAGTTCATTTTTTCGAATTGATTTCTTTTTTTCTAAAAAATTATTCAATTTTGTATCTACTTGTGTACATACCTATATAGATATGTATGCATATAAAGGTTCTATAATAATTATTTTAAAATCTACCGAATAAGAATCTGACCAAATATTTTATTTTCAATTTCTTATGAGGTTTCAATTGTAACGGGAAACTTTTTGTTTTGATTTTTTCATTTTTGTTTAAAAAAATACATTTTTCTAAAACTTGCAAAGTACATAGTTGTGAATGGAATCTATGAAATTTTATAAAGTGTTTATGTATAGATGTATGTATGTATTCAAATTTCTATTTCTAAATTCTTTAATCTTTAGAGGTTTTTTGTTGAATTGAGATCAATTGTAATTTTGTTTTAACTGAAAATTTCTAAATTACCTATCTAAATTTTCAAAATCTTATTTATTATGGCATTGATAACAAAAAAGTATAAAAAATACTTAACCTGAATGGCGAGGTGGTGCGGAAAAAAGAAAATAACTTGTTATAAGTAGGGATTAAAATAAATAAAATCAGAGAAAAATTATATACCTAATAAATCATAAACAAGTAAAGAAACAGTCAGTCGGTGCAACCGACTTAGAAATACCCTACACCTATTTGGTTCAAATTTAAGGACATATCCATAAGTCATTTTAACACCATAAAAGCTGTTATTAATTTGATCGTAAGACATAGCTAACCAAATTAACTTTATAATACTAAAAACATTTTCTAATTACACTATCTATTAAAAAATATTACAAATTCTTACTAATTTATCTATTTGAAAATATTAGAAAACAAACAAACTTGAAATAAATGAAAATATATTTATTCCAATTCAATTACAAAATGAAAAAATTCTAATTATTAAATTTTGTGATAAAAAGATAATCAAAGCATAATATATTTAATAATACAAATTTTTCAAAATTGCAATTATTTTAAATGGTTAGTTTATATACCTAATAGAAAAGCTTATAAACGCAAAATATGCAATAAATGTATTTCTAAAATACAATTACAAATTTAGACCTTTTCATATAATTCATTTAAATATTCAAATAAATTTTACATAAATGCAGCAAGTACCTTTGAACATAGCTGAACCACTACAATTTAGTCTAGATTTCGGAGACACATAGGACATAGGAAATATATTCTTTGGCTTTGAAATTAAACTCGACCAGAACCAATTCGCATGGTACTTTCATTACTAGTAACCTAGAGTTTAAATTTCATCAAAATACCGGCATTATTTTTTGAGTTATGGTGTTTTTAAGATATACTTATGTTTTTTAGTCCTTGAACTTGTCAAGGGTTCCAGAACCCGAAACCATGGTACGATTTCGCCCATATGCAGTCCCGTCATACTTTCAATAATAGTTAACCCTTGTATACAATTGGAACGTTCTATCTTAATTTTAAGTTACTAGTTTTATTAATTTCGATGATAAGCTTTTACATATTTGGGGGTCTAAGAGAGGTTCTGAACCACCACTCCAAATGATCCCAAATTAGGGGGGCACGGAAGAAATAGTAAAGAACACCCTAGGCCAAATTTGAAGCTTCTACATTTGTTTCAAGTTACTATTTTTATTAATTTCGAAAATATGCTTTAAGGTCCTCGGAGCTGAGTGGCTGGTCCCCGACCCGCTAGTCCAATGGGGCCCAAATTTCAAAGACACTTACGCAATAGGAAGGGACACCCTGATACCAAAGTTGGAGGTTATATCTTCATTGGTTTCGGAATTATGCTCGTTTGGCCTAAATTCGATCATAAAGTTCTATGTTCCGAACCCATTGTCCAATCCTCACCGAACGTGATCACCGCCGTAGTTTCATTACCAATAACCTACAGCACAAATTTCATGAAGATAGCCTCATTAGTTGTTGAGTTATCGTGACTTTTTTTATATATGTTCGTTAGCCCTGACACCGATTAAAAGGTCCGGAATCCGAACCGTTGGGCTGATTTCGCCCTTATATAGTCCGCGCTGTACTTATAGTACTAGTTAACCCTTGTACACAATTTGAACGGTCTATCCTAATTTTAAGTAGCTATTTTTAGGCATTTCGATTATAAGCCTTTAAAACTTGGTAGGTCAGAGAGGGGTACAGAACCACCACTCCAATTGATTCCAAATTAGGGGAGCACGCAAGAGATAGTAAAGAACACCCTTGTGGCAAATTGGAAGCTTCTACCTTTTTTCAAGTTGTTATCTTTCTTAATTTTAAAGATATGCTTTAAGGTCTTCGGAAATGTGTGGCTGGTCCCCGACCCACTACTCCAATGGGACCCAAATTCACAAGACACTTAGGAAATAGGAAGGGACATCCTGATACTAAATTTGGAGGTTCTATCTTCATTGGTTTCGGAATTATGCTCGTTTGGCCTAAATTCGATTAAAAGGTCCAGAATCCGAACCCATGGGCCGATTTCGCCCATATGCAATCCCCGCCGTACTTTCACTCCTAGTAACCTACAGTTAAAATTTCATCAAGATAGCTCCATTATTTTTTGAGTTATCGTGCCTACGGACGGACGGACGGACGGACGGACGGACATGGCTATATCGACTAAGGCGGTTACGCTGATCACAAATATATATACTTTTCCATATCTAGCTCGCCTCCTTTAGGTGGTTACAAACACCATACCAAAGTTAATATACCCCTTTACCTATTCTATAGGTGTAGGGTATAAAAAATGATATCAATATGTTATTGAAATCTATAAATTTAGATTTTAAAATAATTTTTATATAACATTTTATGCATAATAAGATTTTGAAAAATAAAGGGTATAAAATAGAAATAGTTACAATACATTTAAAATGTGCCAACCGTTTTGAGAGAATTTTAAAAAATATGCGAAAAAAGTTTCATACAAATTTTTAACATGAAAATGTTTATCTATATATAATTCTTAATCAATGATAATACTTACATGTAAAATACATAATACCTGGTGGAGCATTTCTGCGCCTCTCAAAGGGTTTTAAATGAAAACAAAAGTACAATTTGTAATATGACGGAATAAATTAACGGTAATCAACACAAGTGCTTTAAAAAATGTTTGTGGGATTTTCTAAATATTTTTCGATTCATAATCATCCCAATATTGGTAAAAAAATGTCAAGTCTATTAAAGATTGAGCTGCATTGTCGAACAGCAACACGTATATTAAATTTCCACGCAATCGGTCAAAACTATTTTATTTTACAAAGAAGTATAAAAACTGTTCCAACTTTAAGTCTAGAACACACCCCGTACCCAAAAACCCTTATATACAAAATTTTAATGATAATTGACTGAGGAAGTTTGAAGCCTATACGTTATTAAACAATAAAAAATTTTTTTCTTTATGTATATTAAATAAATTATAAAATATAAATATAAATTTTGAAATTTAGACTGCTAATTAAAAATAAAATGCACTTTTCCGTTAGTGCTGTATAAAGAAAATTGAAATAAGAATAAAAAAATCTTTGAATCTTTTTATGCAGAGCGCTTTTTGGTTCATTTTGGTTTCGTCAAAGTACACTCCGTAAATATTTGAATGAGAAATAGAATATACATAAATCTCATTATATATTAAACATAAATCATTAAATCAAGGTGCCAGCTGAAATTAAAACAAAAATTGACATTGTACATAATTATTTGTATTAAATATAATGAAGAGAAATCAATCAACAAACTAAAGATATAAACTCTGATTTAGAGAACAGTACTATGAAGGTATGACTTTATCAATTTTCAATATCAAATGACTTGGAAATGACTGGAAAGATGGAAGTTGTCAAATGTATTAATTGTTTGAAAGTAAATGAAACTCTAAAACTTGGATTAAATGCTAATTACAAAATTTTCAGTGTAACCAGAAAAACCCGGTTAACCAGAAAAAGTGAGGTAATTTAAGAAAAAAAATTGGGTATTAGCGATTAATTATAATTGAAAAAGAAAAAAAAATCTTAAGCGCATTGCATATTACAAGTGAAAACAATAAAAAGATTAATTTTAGGGTTTTTTAAATCCTTTAGTTCCACCGATTGTCAGATTAACAAGAAATGCAATATCTGGTGACAATTTGAATACTATTTCTAGGCTTAGAGAACACACAATATAATTATATATATATTCATAATAATATATTCGTATTTTCATGACCATGGTAATATCTGTTATGAAAGAAAGACACAAAGTACTCTTAAAGTAATTGTACACCAAGAAGGTTTGCCAAATTATTATCAAGAAACTTTCAAACTTATACTTTCATTATCATGAAACTACAGGAGTATCAAGAAAGGAAGTGCTACAAGATCTAACTCATTTTAGGAGATTATCTTTATCTCAAATAACTTGAGTAGAAGAGGTGGGTGCACAATATATGTAAAGCAAGATACTGGTCACAAAGTTTTAGAAACATCTTTTACATTCAATACTAATGCAATCTCTTAAGAAGATACCAAGCCCACCATTAATATTGCCGTGTGTTACAAAAGCCTGACTGAAAACAACCAGTTATTTATAGCAAACTTATATCATCTGTTCAATAAGTATCAAATATAATTGTGGTTGGAGATACTAACATTTATTTACACTTTGAAACGGATGCAAGCAGGATGGATATGAATATGCTAGATTATAAATGAAGCTAATTGAATAACATTAAACTCAACGACTCTGATAGATCATATTCTCTAAGATTTTAATATGGTTCGATAATTTTTAAAAATATTCTCATAATTTACTTATTTTTTAATTTTATACATATTTCAATTTTTAATATTTTAACTCTTTTCATTTGAAAAATTCTTGTTTGATTTAATTTATAGATTCATAGGAATCCTATTTAGTTTTTCTAGAAATATGACGTGATCTAAGTTACAGGTATGGCAAAGATTAATTTCAGATTGAAATAATGGGATTAGAATTGGTTAATGGGATTAACCAATACGAGTTACCAATAAGGGGATTAGAATTGGTAACTCGTATATTTATGAAGAGGAATTTTGAGCACTTCTGTTATAAATAAGTATTAAAATCATAGTCCTGCTGTTATATCTGTCTCACTAATTTTCATTAAACTCAAATTTATACAAACGAAATATTATAGTTTGTTATAAGATATTTATAAAGGTTTATATAATTTGATGGTGTTTAATGTGTTCTAAAAACACAAATGCTTCGATTAGCTTTTATAACTAAACTTAATAATTCAAATTTTTAAAAATTGAAGTTCATTTAAATTCTTATAATATGTACTAAGCTTATAAATGTAAATTATTCAATAAATGTATTTCTAAAATACAATGACAAATTTAGAGCTTTTCATATAACTCAATCAAATATCAAAATAAATGATACATACATGCAGCAAATGTTTTTGGAAATTATTGAAGTATAGTCCACAATTTCATAATTATATATTACTCATGGTAATAATTCAATAAAATATATGATATAACAAAACTTATAAGAAAAAAAATTTAATCGTTTATTAAAAAAATATTTTGTTTTTCAATTTATAAAATACTAGCAGATTTACCCGGCGTTGCCCGGGAGCGTGCAAATTGCAAAAACGCAAGCTTCGGCCATTTTTTCGAAGTACTGCTTTGGTTAAAAAGAAACCCTCAAAAAAATATTTGGGGAGTTCCGTTAACCCGTTGCGGCCCAACAGCTTTTTATAGGTTTTTTCGTTACTTTGCTATAAATTACAAATTGTTTAACCGATTGACTTCAAATTTTGTATGTGTTCCTCTTTGACAATGGAGTTCACTCTATTAATAGACTTGGAATTTGTTACCCTTTGCCACCCGACAATTTTTTCAAAAAAAATTTGGGAAGGATATTACAAGCAATTTGGCGCAATATTGCTTGCTCAAGGTTTCAAAAACTGGTTTGTAGAGTTCCGTTAACCCATTGTGGCACAGCAGCAGAGATTTTTATTATTGTACTCTTAAACAGAAACGGCTTGACTACTTGATTTAAATTTTGCATGCGTACGTGTATAACCTTATCATTCCTACGATTACTCAAAAAAAACTTTTTGTAAGTAAATTACGTCCAATTTTTGAAAGTAGGTAAAACTTCTTTGAATTAGGGGAATGTTTTGTCGAGTTCTTTTAACCGATTGCGAAATAAAAATTTTAAAAAACAGTTGGCAAAACAATTTTAATGATTATCTCTTATTTTACTATACCTTTTTCTTTTGCTTCTCTAAAAGATTTGAGAGAAATGTAGGCTTCTTTCTTGGAAAATCTGTTTTAAAATACTATGTATTTAAGCATAATATATACGAAATTGAATATTTTGTGATTTTATTCGAAGAAGACTGCAATTTTACACTGAAATCTTTTTTTAAAAAACAACAACTGTAAAGTAGATAAAAAAAAAAGACTTACGAAAAAATGTAGAGAAGGAATATGTTACTATAAAAAGTTACTGTAAAATTTGCTTGGTCTACTACAGAGAGTTCGAGTAGCTGCCACACATGAGAACTTTGAATTGAAAAAAATGCACTTTCTGTTCAAATAAAAGAATATGGTATGTGCAGTTTCTCATTAGTTCTCGTGGGGTGAACAAGTGCTGAAGACTTTTAAAATTTAAAAAATTGATATAAATTTATTTAAGTTCAAATTTTTTATACGGTTGGCTTTAACTTATAAAGCATAAAATTTTCTAAAAATGAATGGCAAATGCAATATTTGTATGAAAAAAGTAGAACGAAATGATTTAAAAATTAAATGTTTAATTTGTGCAAATTTTAACCATGCAATTTGCGCCAAATTGGAAAAGAAAGAGTTGGAGATATTGGAGAGAAGTAAAAGTGGTTTTAAATGCAATGTATGCATTTCATCGCGTAAATTATCCTCTCAAAGAGATAATTTAGCAGCATCTCCTTCATCATTTTCAACCAATACAACTAATGATAAGAATTCGAAAATATTTTCTAATACATCTACTGTATCTAATATTTCAAAACCATCATCTTCATCACAAGCAATTACACCTACTACACATAAATCATCTTTAACACACACAGATTCATCTAATTCTACTAATTCTGCGGAGAATAATCAAACTCAAACAGCTAACTTTGATATAGAGAATCAACTAGGAACCTTCGAAAAAGAGAGCTTCACAAATACCAGTGACACAAATCCCACTCTTGTTTTGAAAAATTCAAATACACATTCATACACACAATTGACAGGTCAAATAGTTAATTTCGAAAATGAGAGCTTCTCACAAAAACAAAATACCAACTTCGAAAAAGAGAGTCTCTCAAACTCAAAACAAATTTCTCTAGAAGTTTTATATGATGAAATTGTAAGTTTAAAAAAAATAAATTTTGAGTGCCTTGCTGCCTTTTCTATATTAAAAGAAGAAAATACAGCGTTAAATAATAAAGTATCGTATTTAGAAAACAAAATCAGCTGGCTTGAGCAGAAAGATAAGATGAATGAGATAGAAATATTTGGAGTACAAGATGTAAACAAAAATAATGCTAAAAATTATTTAAATACAATTTTTAGTGAAGGTTTAAAAATTAATTTAAATGAAAATAATATTTCTAACTGCAAAAGATGGATTAAAAAGTAAAAAGGTTAATAAAAAAATTTTGTGCGTGCGTCTTTCTTCGAATGAAATAAAGCAAGAAATTAAGAAGTCTAAGTATAAAAATTATAATAATCTAGATACTGGATTATTTGGCGATGTAGATAAATCAAAAATTTACATAAATGACAGTTTAACCAAAGTAATTAGAACATTGTTCATGGCGGCTAAGAAGGCGAAGAAGGAGAAAAATTATAAATATTTGTGGTTTAGAAATAATAATATTTTTATGAAAAAACAGGACAATGATAGGGTACTCATTATTAAAACTTTTGATGATTTAAAACTTTTATAGTATTTTTATTTTTTTTATGAATAATAATTTAAATTTTAATCTTTTTAATGATTACCCTATAATTGATCCTGAATATAATAATTGCGAAAGTGTTTTTGAATTTACAAATTTTGATAATTCTTTATTTTTAGTTCATCAAAATGTTAGAAGTTTGAGGCAGAACTTTGATTCGCTTGTGGCCCACTTAGAAGTTTTTAAAAATATTCCGGATTTTATTTTTGTTTCCGAGCTTTGGATTTTCAATAATGAGATAAGTAATTATAACTTACCAAATTATAAATTTTATGCTAACACTAATGATTCGTATTGTGCTGGTGGCGTTGGTGTATTTGTTAAAGATAATATTGTGTGTGATGTTTCTTATTGCAATTTCACTTCGGCTGATGTTATCAAAATTAGTTGTACCATTAACGGCGTGTTTTTTACTTTCATTTGTATTTACAGACTGCACAGTTGCACAATCAACTTATTTCTGGATGAGTTCTCACAATTTTTGCGAAATCAAACTGCGAGTAACTTAATTGTGTTAGGAGATATGAATTTAGATATTTTGAATAGTAGTGAATGTGTTGATTTTTATTTGACATTACTAGCTGAGAATGGTTTGGCTTCTATTATAAATGAACCGACTAGACACATTTCGGGGACTTGTTTAGATCATATTCATGTTCGTCTGGCTACTATTCCTTTAAATTTTTGTGAGAAAGGTTTATTCAATTTTAATATTACAGATCATTCTATGACAGGATTGCTAATAAAAAATTTTTATGTAGAGAAAAATAGAAAGACCAATGAATTTTCAGTTACAAAGGTAGTTAATTATAATAAATTGAATAACTTACTAAGACTTGAATTTTGGGATGATGTATATAATGAGGTAGATGTTTGCTCTGCTTATAGTAGTTTTATCAGAAAATTAAATAAATATATTGAACTAAGTGCTTCTGATATTAGGAATAGAAAGCAAAATACAAAACTTAAACCGTGGATGAATGATGTTCTTCTAAGGAAAATCCGGTTAAAAAATAAATTGAGAATTATGTCTAGAAATAACTATAGGTTGAAAATACGTTATAATAGGCTTTTTAAATCCGTAAAAAATGAAATATCAAAATGTCGAGATGAATTTTATCGTTCAGAATTTGTTAAATGTAAGGGGGATTTAAAAAGCGAATGGAAACTGTTAAATAGTTTGTTAAATACACCTCAAAATAGTTTTAATGAAATTCGACTTAATAAAAATGATGAACTTATTTCTGATGAAACTTTAATTGCATGTGAGTTTAATAATCATTTCTCCTCTGTTGCAATTGAGTTATCCTCTGGCCTTGGTAATAGTCATGATAGTATTGCTGGCGAAATTCATTTGTGTGATAGTTTCTTTTATGACAGTATTACTGGGCATGAACTTTTGAATATTATTAAGTCATTGGATAATTCAAATTCTGTTGGTTTTGACGGAATTTCTAATAAACTCATTAAAGGTATTGCTTTCAATGTTATCGATGTTTTAACTTATATTTTCAATTTCAGTGTATTGTCTGGTGTTTTTCCTAGTCTACTAAAATCTGCTGTCGTAATTCCGCTTTTCAAAAAGGGTATTCAAACAGACGTTAACAATTATAGACCTATTTCTTTGTTATCAACATTATCAAAAATCTTTGAAAAAGCTATTAAACATAGAGTTCTAATTTACTTAAATAGGTTAAATTTCTTTAGCAATAAACAATTTGGGTTTAGGAGTGCCTGTTCTACCGAGGATGCCCTTCTGGCCTTTTGCTCTAATATTAATAAGGGTTTAGATAATAAAAAATTTTGCGCTGGGAATTTTATCGACGTTACTAAGGCGTTTGATATGGTAGATCACTCTATTCTTTTGCAGAAATTGTTTGCTGTAGGGTTTCGAGGCTTTATGTTTAATTGGTTTGAGTCCTGTTTAAGAGACAGGTATCAGCGTGTCAAAATAGGCAGTAGTTATAGTAGTTCAAAAAATTTAAATTTGGGGGTACCACAAGGATCAGTTTTGGGCCCAATTCTATTCTTAATTTATATGAATTCAATTTTTTATCAAAAGTTTAAGGGAAATCTAACAGCTTTTGCTGATGATGTTGGTGTGTCATATTGTTGTGATAGTGCATTAAATTTAGTCTGTGATATAAATAATGACTTAAATGTTTTTAGGTCTTGGTTCTCTAAACATAGGTTAGTTGCTAGCAACAAAACGAAACTAATGTTTTTTAGCCTTAGCCAGCAGGATACTCCTGATATAGATTTTGTTTTTCATGCGACCAATTGTAATAAATACACACTAAATGGGCAGGGATTTACTTTCAATGATACCATTTGCTGTAGATCTGGTTGTTCTAATATTGAAAAAGTTGAGAATTTTAGGTATCTTGGTATATTTATCGATAGAAATTTTAATTGGTTACAACATACTACTACGCTTAAGTCATATTTACGCTGCGCGCTAAGGAATTTTTATTACCTAAAAAAATTATGTTCGCTAAATGTACTTAAAATGTTTTACTATGGTATTTTTCATTCTAAGTTACAGTACGGCATGAGCTGTTGGGGTGGTACCTACAGAAATAAAGTCAATCCGCTACTAATTTTGCAAAAATGCATTATTAGAAACATGTGTAACCGCAATAGATTTTCTAATAGTATGGAATCATTTAGGTATTTGAAAATTCTTCCTGCTAGACAGCTGTATTACTATAAAGTGTTAAAAATCTTTTTTACTAGAGGTGGATATCTAAACAGCAGATCCTCTAATGCTTATTCCTTGCGTTCTAATCAGAGATGTTTTGTTAACGTTCCAACTTTTCGTACTACAAGCTATCGTAACTTTTTTGACATTATGGCTGTTCGTTTGTTTAATAGGCTTCCTGAATCAATACGATTACTTAGAAATATAAATGTGTTCGGTAAGAAAGTAAAAATTTGGCTTCTAAGTTTTGGGCACAACGAAATCGAGAGTTTGCTATCACCATTAACTTAAAAAATTATTTTTGTACATATTTAAATACTTAAACCGTTTTTTTTTTATATTAGTTATATTTTACATTTTATAGAGGATTTTTCATTTTTTCTTATTACTTTATATATATAATTTACTTCTTTTTTTTTTTAACATTTTCGCACTTTTTTTTTTTTTCCTCACCCCACAACAGGAAAAGAAAGTTTTACAAATTGTTGTGGCATTAAACACTACTTTTATTTTGAAGCATATAATGTCATTTTCTTATTCACTAGTTTTAAGTAATTTAGAATTAGTATGTTATTGAATTAATTTAATTTTAAATAATGAATATATAAAAATAATCAATTAAAAAATTAGAAAATAAGTATAAAAAATTTAAAAAATTTTCATTTATTTATTATTTTTTAAGTTAATGAATTATATTACTAGTATGAATAAAGTTTAATTTAAATCTTAAAAAAATCTTAAATCTTATGCATATAAATAACTAGCTAATACCCGGTGCGCGTTGCTGCGCCTCTCAATGGAGGTTTAATTGAAGTTGATGTTACAATGCAAAAAGTTAACACAAAAATTACACTCGGTTTACACATGTAAATTTTAAAATTTATGGAAGCAATCTTTTTAAAACCATTTTTCTAGGATTATTCTAGTAATTTTTGAAACTTTCTGTAATTCAAAGCAGTACAACCTACTTTCCAAATTTTGACGTAATTTACTTCCAAAAAATTTTTTTTGAAAAATCGTAGGACCGACTGTTAACAGACTCAACTCTATTTTCAAGTTGCTTCACACATATAAAATTTGAGGAAAACCGGTCAAATCGTTTCTAATTTAGAGTTAAGTAACGCAAAAATCTATTAAAAGCCACTGTACCCCACTGGGTTAACGGAACTACACTTTCTCTTTGGGCAAAGCAGTATTGCGCAAAATTGGACGTATGCTTCAAAATCACTCAACAAAATTTTTTGAGGCTTTAGCCAAAGCAATTTCGCAAATTTTGACAATATTATCTTCCAAAATTATTTTGACCAACCGTCGGGCCGACAGGGGTTAACAAATTCCAAATCTGTTAATAGTGTCAACTCAATTCTCACATGGGAGCACGTATACAAAATTTGAAGAAAATCGGTCAAACCGTTTTTAATTTAGAGTTAGGTATTGAAAAAACCTATAAAAAGCTGTTGGGCTCCAATGGGTTAATGCAAGTCAATAAAATTTTTTTGTGGGTTTTCTTTTTAGCCAAAGCTGAATTTCATTAAATCGGACAAAATTTGAACCCAAATTTTTTTTTGACCACCCGTCTGCCCGACATGGGTTAATAAATTCCAAAACTGTTAATAGTGTCAACTCAATTTTCAAGGAGCATCACGTATACAAAATTTGAAATCATTTGGTCAAACCGTTTCGAATTTAGAGTAAAGTATTGAGAAAACCTATAAAAAGCTGTTGGGCCGCAATGGGTTAATGGAACTCAACAAAATTTTTTTTGGGGCTTTCTTTAAAGCCAAAGCAGAATTTCGTAAAATCGGACCAAATTTGGACCCAAAATTTTTTTTGACCACCCGTCGGCCCGACATGGGTTAACAAATTCCAAAACTGTTAATAGTGTCTACTCAATTCTCAAAGAGCATCACGTATACAAAATTTGAAGTCAATCGGTCAAACCGTTTCGAATTTAGAGTAAAGTATTGAAAAAACCTATAAAAAGCTGTTGGGCCGCAATGGGTTAATGGAACTCACCAAAATTTTTTTTGGGGTTTGCTTTTAAGCCAAAGCTGAATTTCATAAAATCGGACAAAATTTGGACCCAAAATTTTTTTTGACCACCCGTCGGCCCGACATGGGTTAACAAATTCCAAAACTGTTAATAGCGTCTACTCAATTCTCAAAGAGCATCACGTATACAAAATTTGAAGTCAATCGGTCAAACCGTTTTCATTTTAGAACAAAGAAGTTTAAATACTTGCACCACAGCCCCAACTTGGCGGTCCGTTAGAGCAAAATTTTTGGGCCACGATTTCTTTCCGTACCCAAAAACCCCTATATACAAATTTTCATGAAATTCGGCTGGGCTGTTTAGGAGTCTATTCGCTACAAACAAACATACAAACAAACAAACAAATAAACAAACTTTCATTTTTATATATATAGATATTGTAAATAATGTAAAATATATGTATAATATTATTAACACACATTTTCTTCGCATAAAAAATTAAAATCGATTTTATTCACATATTTATACTAAATAATTTTAACTACTTAAGTAACATGTAAAATTTTAACACCTGAATGTGAAATTATTTCTTAAAATTGAATAAAAATAAATCATTTTTCGTTGTAAGCAAATGATGTTGTCAAAATTTTGAATAACAATTTTATTTACTTTAAAAGAGTATAATATTATCTTATTTTGTATGTGATATTTCAATATATTATGTTTAAGTACTTTTTACATTTTATAAATTTGTTTTTATAACGAAGCCACCGTTTGCTATTGTAATTAAGCCAGTTTTATCAAAAGGTTCGAGTAGCTGCCAACAACCTTTATATTTTATAATGTTTGGTGTCTGAATTTTATGAAAATCTTTCTGTTTTATACAAAATTCTGAAGAATGAACATAAAAACTTGGTAGGCAAAAGGTGAATATTTTCGGAATTACAAAAATAAACAAAACTTATAAAAAAAATTTTAAGTCACGCATGATATAAGCAGAATTTCCTGATATAAGCAAACAACATGGTATTTATAATTATGGAAACACAAAATTATTTACGTTTTATATTTAACAATTTCAATAAAGCAAAACCTTAAAATTTACTATTGTGATACTTATTACACATAAATATTTCCATCGCACTAATTAAATATATACCTTTAATGGTAGGTTTTTCGAAAATCAAATTAAATCGGTTAAAATTTCGTAACAAATTGAAAAATATCTTACACCACAAAAAACAAAATTTTAACAGGAAAACAAGCAAACAAAACCCGGGTTTTTAGCATATTTTCAAAAAACATTTTGAAAAATGTTGCTATATAGTCTCACTCTGTCCATCCATACGTTTACATTATAATATTTTCTAACATGTGTCAAAGGGTTTTCAAAATTTTAAAGAGTAATGAAGCTACAGCCTCCCAAAAATTCAGGAACAGCCCTATTATTAAATTGTTATATCGAATGTTCTATAATGAATATTTCCAATTTGAAACGTTGAAGATAGCTGCTGAAATGGGTCTTACAAAAATATATCGATTGATTGTATAGAAATTCCATATGGAACTAAAACTAATCGTTATGCGGTATTCTGTACACTTTTAGCCGAAGACTCGAAATTTTGTAAGACTTTTCATAAAAAAATTAATAACTTTTGAACAGCTTACTGTAGAGAGGTAAAAAATCATTTTGAACCTTCATAACTTTGTAACTGTTGGGTATATGGGGATCATTATTCCACAAAAACAACTTACTCTACAAAATTGATTTTTTTTTATTTCTCTACAGTAAGCTGTTCAAAAGTTATTAATTTTTTTATGAAAAGTCTCCTTAAATCTTTAATCCCTCATATCTCGAAAAGGGTCCACAACAGACCCCCCCCCCCTCCAGTACAATTTTTTATTTGTTTTAATGCCCCCAATCACTGAGTGCAGTGCGCGTACTTGAGTCTCGGACACCCTGTATAAATAGTTATATTTTATTATAAGTTAATATTTCTTTCTTAGCAATACGCTGATTTTGAATCCATTCCTAAAATCCTTTCTGATTAGAATCTAGCATATACAAACATATAAATATTCAGTAAAAGATATATAACTCGGATTTTGTAGCCAAGTCTAATAGCTCCTCCAATTAGTTTTTTTAAATATATATTCTTATTATAGATAACACTTGCTCTTATTTTAGATATATTTTTTTGTTATTTTTATTTTTTCTTTTTTTGTTATCTAATATATAAAGAAGAAAATTTTTTTGTTTTTTCATTGCCACCACATTTTACAGGAATAATCTATGTTTTAATAAGTCAACAGGTTCCGGCTTCAGAGCAATTATTTCAAAAGCACACATAAATGATAAGACTAACATATTTGCTTAAATAGTGGAAAAGCTAAATTAGATACTTTAGTTGCGATATAATTACTCGTTTGGGCACGACTCCTAATGACTTTTTTTTAAAGTTAAATAACAATATTTTTAAAACTCTTAACTTTTGTATAGTTGATTTTCCATAAAAATGTTCAATGCAAATTTTTAATAATAATAATAATATTAATACTAAAAAAGCTAATAAAGAGTCCTTATAATAATATTTTTTAATTTGAATAAATTATCGCTCCAACTTTACATTTTCGTAAGTCTTTTTTTTTTATCTACTTTGTATTTTTTATTTATACCGTTTGTAACGCATCGATCAAGACGAGCTAGATATAGTGTCAAGGGTACATATCGGCTCAGAATCGAAAAATTAGTCGATCTAGCTATGTGTGCCTGTCCGTCCGTGCGTCAGCACGATAACTCAAAAGCTAAAAGGGCTAGTGTCTTGAAATTCACACAGAGTCATTTTCAGATAATTTCTAGGTTTCCTATTGTTTTTGCTTAAAATCGGACCAAGGCTTCGGGCAGCTGCCATACAACTTTTTTGCACCAATGTGAATTTCTTCAAAATTAATTATACTACGAAGATGAAAATTACACAAATTTAGTTTTATAATGAATCAAGCATTTATATGAAGTTTCAAAATGTTAGGGCCCCATTTTCGGGGGGCTGCCATACAACTTCTTTGCACCAATATGAATTTCTTCAAAACTAATTATACTACGAGGATGAAAATTACACACGGTTAGTTATATAATGAATCGAGCACTTATATGAAGTTTCAAAATGTTACGGTCCCATTTTCGGGGGGCTGCCATACAACTTCTTTGCCCCAATATGAATTTCTTCAAAACTAATAATACTACGAAGATAAAAATTACACACAGTTAATTATATAATGAATCGAGCACTTATGTGAAGTTTCAAAATGTTAGGGCCCCATTTTCGGGGGGCTGCCATACAACTTATTTGCACCAATATAAATTTCTTCAAAACTAATTATACTAAGAGGATGAAAATTACACACGGTTAGTTATATAATGAATCGAGCATTTATATGAAGTTTCAAAATGTTAGGGCTCCATTTTCGGGGGGCTGCCATACAACTTCTTTGCACCAATATGAATTTCTTCAAAACTAATTATACTGTGTTTCTAAATTTTTTAGATTGATCATGATGCCAAAATGGGATAAAAGAAATTCAAGTAGAATGAACTGTAGTGTCTAACAGCAAAACATATACAAAATTTGAAGACGATCGGTCACATCTCTTTTATTTTACCGCAAAACAATATGAAAACCTCTCAAACTGAACACTCTCCGTAAAAACCTATCTATACAAATTTTCAGAATAATTGACTGGGCAAATTTGGAGTCCATAAGCTCCAAAAAAACACAACAAACGTTCGTTTTTATATATAAAAATAAATTAAAATATAAATTCAAATTTGACAAATAGCATGCGCCCGGGTAGCGGCTATTCCTGAAATCTGCTAGTTATAATACAAAAAAAATGAAGA
The DNA here is from genome assembly GCA_963082915.1 of Dolichopus griseipennis. Classification (NCBI taxonomy): domain Eukaryota; kingdom Metazoa; phylum Arthropoda; class Insecta; order Diptera; family Dolichopodidae; genus Dolichopus; species Dolichopus griseipennis. Next base: position 202,352,796 of record OY720441.1, on the reverse strand, counting down.
AAATTTGTTTGTTTTCTTGTTCAGGATGCACGTGAAAACCAGACCAGGTTTTGATTGCCACCAAATTTTGCAGAAATAATTCTGGGAGCCTGAAGAGAGGCTGAAACATTGAGTTCGGTTAACCCGTTTTGGCACGAGGACCTTATGAAGTTTTTTTTTAAACTTTTTAATGTCAAGCCGAAACAGTTTGACCAAATAACTTGGAATTTTCCACAAATGTTCCCATAGCTAAGGAAATTTTTTGTATTTAGTTGGCTGGAATATATTAACCCATCTCGGCCCGGTAGGCTTTCAAAAATTTTGTTGTTTACGATTTATGTCCACTTTTATAGGATCATTTTGCAGTTTAAAAGAGAGACTGACACAATTTTTATTGAGTTCGGTGAACTCGTGTAGACAAAACGGCTTCATTAATTTATTTTTGGGTAAACGATTAAATTAACTAAATTGAAAATATTGGACAAGCATCTTTATTGAAGAAGCTCACCTGGCTAATTTTTATACCAGTGCATACATATATGACATCGGGTGTATTAAAATTGCTCCTCCGTTTGTAACGCATCGATTTAGACGAGCTAGATATAGTGTCAAGGGTACGTATCGGCTCAGAATCGAAAAATTAGTCGATCTAGCTATGTGTGCCTGTCCGTCAGTGTGTCAGCACGATAACTTAAAAGCTAAAAGGGCTAGAGTCTTGAAATTCACACAGAGTCATTTTTAGATAATTTCTAGGTTCCCTATTGTTATTGGTTAAAATCAGACTAAGGCTTCGGGGAGCTGCCATACAACTTTTTTGCACCAATGTGAATTTCTTCAAAACTAATTATACTACGAATATGAAATTACACAAATTTAGTTTTATAATGAATCAAGCACTTATATGAAGTTTTAAAATTTTTAGGGCCCCATTTTCGGGGGTCTGCCATACAACTTCTTTGCACCAATATGAATTTCTTCAAAACTAATTATACTACGAGGTTGAAAATTACACACAGTTAGTTATACAATGAATCGAGCACTTATGTGAAGTTTCAAAATGTTAGGACCGCATTTTCGGGGGGCTGCCATACAACTTATTTGCACCAATATGAATTTCTTTAAAACTAATTATACTACGAGGATGAAAATTACACACGGTTAGTTATATAATGAATCGAGCACTTATGAGAAGTTTCAAAATGTTAGGGCCCCATTTTCGGGGGGCTGCATACAACTTATTTGCACCAATATGGATTTCTTCAAAACTAATTATACTACGAGGATGCAAAATACACACGGTTAGTTATATAATGAATCGAGCACTTATATGAAGTTTCAAAATGTTACGGCCCCATTATCGGGGGGCTGCCATACTACTTCTTTGCACCAATATGAATTTCTTCAAAACTAATTATACTACGAGGATGAAAATTACACACGGTTAGTTATATAATGAATCGAGCACTTATATGAAGTTTCAAAATATTACGGCCCCATTTTCGGGGACTGCCATACAAAGTTTTCGATTCAATAACTGTGAATCTAATGAAGCTACGAGGCTAAAATTAAAATTGGTACTTTACCTTACCAATAGATAGGGCAAGTTACTCGGCAAAGTTGGACATCACTCGGACCACCGGACTTTTAGGGTGGGCCAATTTGCAACGCATTTTTTTTTGGTTATTTTTTTTTGTTTTAATTTTTTTTTTTGTTTAAGCGAAACTTATGGGATAATAAATAAAAATTTTTTTTTTTTTTTTAAATTACGGTTTATTTTATACACCATAGTGGGTATGCACGGGTATCTAAAAGTTGAAAAGGGAAACTATAATCTTCCTAGTTTTTTAACTGTTCACCGGTTTCGTCACAAGGGTTCAGTTTCTGTTGTTCTGCTATAACCGGCTCAACATATAAAGTTACATGTCAACGCAAGTTAATCTTTATTTACAATACCGACTCCATTTATAAAACTAATTTTTGTGTCAATCTCAAACAGTTCAAAAATTTAAGTTGATAATTTAGTTACGTGCTTTTATCCCGTTTGGGCTCGACGGTCACATGAAGTTTTTTTTTGAATTTTTGTTATTCTACTAAAATGGTTTGTTAAATTTAATTGCAAATTTATGCAAGTGTTACCCCATTGTATAAAGCTTAACTTAGTAATTGGGTTGCGATATATCCACCTGTTTATATACGATACTAATTTAATATTTTTTGTAATGTTTTTTAGTTGTTTTGCTTAAACTGTCGAAAACACAATTTTTATTTTTAAGATTATATAAGATTAGAAAAACAATTTTTTAAAAAATATTATTTGTAAAATTAACAAGCAAAGAAACCGTTAGTCGGTGCAACTGACTTAGAAATTCTAGGTGTAGGGTATTTCAAAATCAGTTGCACCGAGTTATGTGTAAAATTTAATTAGAAATCAATTAATCATTTTAAAACCATCGTTTTATCGTAAGACATAGCTAACGAAATTAACTTTATAAAAGTAAAAACATTTTCTAATTGATTTTTCTATTTAAAAATATTATATTTACTTTTCATTGAAATAAGACCTGATTCACGTTACAGGTGCGGAAAAGATTATAAGAAAATTTTATTAATTTATTAAAAACATATTTCAGTTCTTAGCACTTTTTCAAAAAATTTTGTAAAAATGTGCCTATATAGTTTCACTTTGTCCTTCTATCTGTCTGTTCATATGTTTACCAAAACTTCTACATTGTTTGAAATAGAGAAAAGCAATTTTAACCACGGGTAGGTATTGCAAAAAAAATAATTTCATAGAAGAAGTTTTTCCTGTAGCCCCACCCGTTACGGAGCTACAGTCCGCCAGTAATGGTTTTTTCTTAAATTTGAAAGGGTTTCTTTAAATTGAAGAAATTGTCTCTTAGTCTTAACCATTTTTGCATAGATAATAAAATTCAAAGTAAAACTCGAAATTTTGGTGGAGTTCACAGTTGATTTCCTAGAACCTAAAAAAATGGAAAGGTGGCGACAGCAATGGGGTGAGCAGATCTATCATAAGTGTGCTTAGCTAAAATTTGGGAACCTTCCCCGTTGAATACTTTTGAAAACTTTTATGTTTTTATAAAACAGTAGGTAACTTATTCAGCAGTGTATGTTTTTCCAAAATTAAACGTTAACATTGAAGCTCCAACATTATATTTCGCTCATGTTAACAGGTTGTCTATGTATTGGAAATATTTTCTAAGTATTGATTTAACTATTAGTCATATTTAATAAATTGATGAAATAACTAAATTATAAAGTTATCATTTAATTTTATATATATTTTTATAAAAATAAATGATAAAATACTGAGTAGAAACCCTATATAATTTTGAGAATGTCCTTTTTTTAAATCCCTAACTTTTGTTCATCACTTGTTAATTTATAAAACCAAATACAATATATGTTTTATGTTAAAATATAATTACCCTTTTAGTCTTTTAAAAATCTAAAAGCATTAAATAAGAAAGCAAATAGAAAAGAACTATCGTGTTCTAAATTTCAGGTTTCTATAGTTATTAATCTGGAAGATATTCTTGCTAAATCTTTGTAAGAGTGTGGGAGGTACCTGAACCAAGACTCCAATTAATCCCAATGTTAGTAACGTAATGGAAATAAAACAGTACATTCGTGTATCAAATTTAAAGTTTCTTTCTGTATTAATTTTGAAGATGTGCTTAAAGATGGGGGTGGTACATGAATCATTTCTCCAATTCATTCATCCAAAATTTCATCCAAAATTCACGCACACAAAGCAAATACACCAGTGCTCTAAATTTTAAGGTTCTGTCTTCATTTGTTTTGAAATTAGCTTCTGGAATTCGAACCCCTTGTCCGATCTAAACCATAAGAAATCCCCGCGGTACTTTCATTACTAGTAAAATACAGTTTTAATTTCATCAAAAAATTGCGTCATTAGTTTTTGATTTTTTTTATACCCTACACTATGCTGTTTTTTATACCCTTCACCTATTAAATAGGAAAAGGTTATAATAACCTTGGTATGGTGTTTGTAACCACCAAAAAGAAGCGAGCTAGATATAAAAGTATATATATTTGTGATCATTGTGGCCTCCTGAGTCAATAAAGCAATGTCCGTCCGTACATATGCACGGTAACTCAAAAACTATTGTAGCTATTATCTTGACGAAATTTTAACTATAGGTTACTAGGACTTAAAGTACGGCCCATGGGTTAAAATTTTGGCTAACGAACAAAAAAAAAAATCACCATAACTCAACAAATAATAGCGCTACCTTCATGAAATTTCTGAGGTAGGTTACTAGTAACGAGGCTACAGCGGGGATTGCCTATGGTGGCGATCGGACTATGTGTTCGGATCCTAGAACTTTTTGATCGAATTAAGGCCAAATAAACATAATTCCGAAACCAATAAAGATAGAACCTCCAAATTGGGTATCAGTGTTCCTCTTACTATGTTCTTTGAGTTCTTAAAATTCGGGAGCAATTGGAGTAGTGGGTCCGGGACCATGACCACAGATCCGACGACCTTAAAACATATCATTAAAATTAATAAAAAAAAGTAGCTTAAAATTAAGATAGAACTTCCAACTGTGTATAAGAGTTAACTTGTATTTAAACAACGGCGGGAACCACATATGGACAAAAAAAATATTTTTCTTCGAAATTATATTTATAGAATATTCTAATTGTGTACAAGGGTTAACTAGTATTAAAGGTATGGTGGGGACTGAATATGGGCGAAATCGGACAATGGTTTCGGGTTTTGAAATCATTGAAAAGTTCAAAAGCTAAAACAAAATATTTTTTTGAATAAACAATTAAATGTTTTTTTTATTTTTATTATATCATATTTTTTATTGAATAATAACATAATAAGAACCGGGACCTAATGCTCGTTTGGCTTCATTCGATCAAAAAGTTCTAAGATCCTAACCCATAGTCCCATCGCAACAGTACGCAATCCCCGCATTAGTCTCGTTGCTAGTAAACTATAGCACAAATTTCATGGAGGTAGCGCTCTTCGTTGTTTAGTTATGCTGATTTTTCTTATGTTTGTTAGACCTTAAAACGATTAAAAGGTCCAAAATCTGAACCCATGGCCCGATTTTGCCCATGTGCAATCCAAGCCGTATTTTAAGTCCTAGTAAATTTCAGTTAAAATTTCATCAAGAAAGCTTCATTAGTTTTTGAGTTATCGTGCCTACGGATATAGCTATATTGACTCGGGAGGCCACGCTGATCACAAATATATATACTTTTCCATATCTAGCTCGCTTCTTTAGGTGGTTACAAACACCATACCTAAGTTATTATAGTCTTTTCCTATTTCATAGGTGTAGGGTATAGAAAATTTTTAATGCAAATTTGTAATACTAATAATAATAAAAACAAGTAAAGAAACAGTCAGTCGGTGCAACCAAATAACCAAATTAACTTTATAATACTAAAAGCATTTTCTAATTACACTATCTATAAAAATATATAACAAATTCTTACTAAGTCATCTATTTAAAAATATTAAAAAACAAAAAACTTGAAATAAATGAATATATATTTATTCCAATTCAATTACAAAAGTGAAAAAATTTGAATTATTAAATTTTGTGATAAAAAGCTAGTAAAAGCATAATATATTTAAGAATTAAAATTTTTCAAAATTGAAATTATTTTGAATGGTTAGGTTATGTACCTATTAGAAAAGCTTATAAACGCAAAATATGCAATAAATGTATTTCTAAAATACAATTCCAAATTTAGACCTTTTCATATAATTCATTTAAATATAAAAATAAATTTTACATAAATACAGTAAGTCAATTTCGTATTTCAACCTTCGTCGTGATAACACCGGTTTCGGTGAAATTTTTTAAAAATTTTTTTTTTCAAAATTCTATTGCTAAATTTTTTTTTCTTACTTTTAAACTTAAATTAAGTTCTAAAAATATTCTTTAATTTTCTAACTTATCTAAATTTAAATTTATTTGTGGTGGTTCTAATAATTACTTTTTTTTTTTTTTGTGTGAATTTGTTTGGACCACATTGCCGCATTTCCAATGGCGGCATTTCTGGATAAGTATTATTATTAAAATTTATTTGATTTATTATTTTTAACTAGAATAATTTTACGTACACTAAATTCTTTTTTATTTTATTTTTTTAATTTTTTTTTAAATTTTTATTTTCCAATCTTTTATTAATTAATTAATAATTAATTTTTTTTAGTTTCTTTTTTATATAAAATTATTCAAATATTTATAAATTTTCACGTCACGCGCCGGTTTGTTTTGTTTACATTAAACTAAATTAAAACAATTATTTTATTTTTTAGAAGTAATACTTCTTTTAATTTTCCTCTTGTGGTAAACAAAACAATATATCCATCTCTCTCCTTCCCGTTGATAGATGTTAATGTTTCTAATAACTCTCTCCACTCTCAATATACCATCATAATTAAAAACTTAATTAATAAATTCTGATGGTATATGTCCAATAATTTTTTAAACTTTTATTTTGCTTTTGTATTTAATTAGTTATATTACCACAATTACAAATGTTTTATTTTTAATTAGATGTAATTGTGTATTTGTTTTATTTTGATTGAGTTTTTGGTTGTACCTACTACAATAAGGGCACATATAGTTTCTATATAGATTCTATATCGTGCATGTTAAAAACTGTTGGACGTAGTTATAAACCATTTTCTCACTCGAAATAAAACTTTTAAATTTAAAATTTTTTTGTAAATTTTATTTTTTTTTTTTCAAAAGGTGTTGTCGATAGGTTGATAAAATCGTACATAAATAAGCATTTTTTCTTTTTTTGTTTTTTTTTTCTTTCTAATTTCTAACAAAATTATCAACTTTAACCTTAATTTTTGTAATATTCGCGGTTTGCAAACGAACTTCCATGCCGTTGAAGGTCATCTTAATTCAATTAAACCGGCAATCCTTGCTCTATGTGAAACGCAAGGGAGTAGTCACAATGTTAACTTCGATATTAACGGCTACTTACTCATTTCACACTTCGTTCCCAAAAGATGCATCGCTATCTACATAAAAAAAACATTGCTTTTAACACTCTTGACAAATATAAATCTTCAAGCCCAACTTTCAATTACGTTTGGGTCAAAATCCATGTTGAAAAGCATGTTATACATTTCTGTTTTATATACAGATAACCCAATTCAAGTGAACAAGAAACTGTTATGGAAATTGAAAACCTTTCAAACCAGATCAATGAAATTCTCGATTGTTTTCCTGAAACTGAAATTGTTCTGGCGGGGGATTTTAATGTTCATAATAAAGACTGGCTTCACTTTTCCAGTACCTCTTCTTCGAGTCAAAACTTGATTGGGAAACAAGTTAAATTATTTTCTACTCGATTTCACCTTTCTCAACTTGTTAAAAATCCCACTAGAACCCCAGACCGTTTTGATCAAGAAGGTCATCTCTTGGATCTGTTTCCAACCAGACACCCTCAAAAGTATGTGGTTTCAGTTGGTTGCCCCCTGGGGGGCTCTAATCACTGTTTGGTCAATACAAACTTCCGGGCAGGTTCGGTATCCAACCAAAGGTCCCTTCCCAAAAAATTGGAATGGCATTATAACCATGCTAACTGGGAAGGTCTGAACAATTTTTACAAAACCTTTGATTGGTCACTGTGCTTCCGTGGTAGGAGTGTTGACTTTGCTACAAATGCGATTAGTGAAACTATTCTACTTGGAATGAGATTATTTATACCTCACTCGATGAAATCTATTAAACGGAAACCCAAAACTTGGTTTAATCGCATTTGTAAAGAAGCCATTCTACAAAAAGAGGAAGCATTCTAAAAGTACCGGGACAGTGGTATGGAGGCTCACAGGACCAACTATATAGTAGTTCGGAACAGATTTAAGAGATTTATCAACAAGCAAAAATTCTTGTTCAACCAAAAGTTGAAACGAAAACTAATACACATGCCCAAGAATAGGAAGTCCTTTTGGACTTTTGCAAAAAATCTAAAAGAGGACAATAGCGGGTCTTCTTTTCCTCCATTTGTTGATATAAACAACCACATCGTATCAGATCCAAAAGAAAAAGCGAATTTGTTTGGCAAACAGTTCGCTTCTAACTCATCACTGCATCAGTCAACTCAAAGACTCCATCTATTCCAGAAGTTGGCTGCTCCTTTGGTAGAATATGCTTCAGGACGCGAGCAGTGATGAAAATCTTGAAGAATCTTGATACAAGAAAATCAGCCGGTCCGGACGCTATTACAACTACCGTCCTCAAAAACATATATACTTCCATTTCAAAACCTCTGCGCAACCCTTTCCATCTTTGCTTTACTTCGGGTATTCATCCTACCCAATGGAAGATTGCACATGTTTTAACAATTCCTAAAAAAGGCGATAGAAGCGATCCCTCTAACTACCGACCTATTGCTATTACTTCGGTCCTCTCCAAAGTAATGGAAAAAGTTATAAATTATAAGCTTTCGAAATATGTAGATCGTAAAGGCTTGCTTCATGATCGACAATACGGGTTCAGAGCCCGTCGTTCAACTGGTGATCTCATGACCTACCTGTGCGAAAAGCTTAATATCAGTCTTCACCATTCTGGTGAGTCTGATGTAGTGGCTTTGGATATTTCTAAAGCTTTTGGTCGAGTTTGGCATGATGCCTTATTGGCAAAATGCAAGGCTTTAGGTCTAGGTAGGGCTTTTGTTAAATGGATTGGAGATTTCCTTTCGAATCGCACCATTCGTGTTCTTATCGATGGATATTCATCCAAAGATTTTCAAATAAATGCTGGTGTCCCTCAGGGATCTGTTTTATCCCCCAGCCTTTTTCTAATATTTATAAATGACCTACTATCAATAACCTCCAATCCAATCCATAGCTTTGCAGACGACAATACCCTTGTTGCTTCCTATGAATTTCATAGCCTCTGTAACATTAATCAGCAGATTAACTCAACAGCAAAAAATTTCACTATAAGTGAATTAAACAAAGATTTAATTAAAATCCAAAAATGGGGTGAAATCAACAGAGTTTATTTCAACACCAAAAAAACCCAATGCTGTCTAGTCTCGCGAAAATTAGCAACAACTATTCCGAACATTTCTTTTCAAGGAGAGGCTTTGCAGCATACGGAAGACTTAAACATTTTGGGAATTGAGCTAAACCAAAAATTGACTTGTTCAAATCATATTTTTCGAGTAGCTAACGCTGCTAAATGTTTGGGTTTCCTGTATCGCTGCAAAACTTACTTCTCATCCTCTGATCTCCTCAATATCTATAAAACCTGTATTAGGCCGAAAATGGAGAATAATGTACATATTTGGGCTGGTGCTCCCATTACGGCGCTGGGATATATCGATAAAGTGCAAAATAGAGCTATTGGTCTTATAAATGATCCCAGTGTCACCTCAACGCTCACTCCACTCAGCCATCGTCGCTCTATTGGGTCACTGACTTTGTTTTATAGATATCTTGTAGGGACTAACACCTGTTCTAAAGAAATCAAACAACTTACGCCTCTATTCAAGATTTTCCAAAGAGAAAGAAGGAGGGCAACAGATGCTCATCCCTGCACAGTTGAACTAGCTAGATGGCGTAACACTTTTTATGGAAATTCATTTGCCATGCGCTCATTTCGTTTATGGAACCATATTCCATCAAATGTGTTCCCCAAAGTTGATAATGTATATATGTACGATTTAACCAAATTTAAGAAGAACATTAACATCTTTCTTCTAAATATCCCATCCAATTTTCCCCATCCCCCATAATCCAAATATTCCAAATAAATTCCACCATAATCCTAAATCCTTCCATATCCTCATCCCTGCAATCAAACTGTACATTTGTATTACAGGTTCCCTTCTAAAGTTTGGTTCAAAAAGGGTGTGGTTTTGGTGTGTTAAAATCATACACTACCCAAAGAAACACCGCAGAGTTTCAATTGGTGGCTTTCGAGCTTTCCATTCCAAAAAAAAAAAAAAAAAAGCACCTTTGAAAATAGCTTAAGTATACTACTTCAATTGGGCCCAAATCAAGGACACTAAGGAAATCGAAAGCGACACCCTGATACCTGATTTGGAGGTTCTATCTTTATTGGTTTCGATCTATCTTTATTTGATCAAAAATTTATAAGTTCCGAACCCATCGTCCAATCCTCGCCGCACGCAATCCCCGCCTTAGTTTCATTACTAGTAACCTACAGCACAAATTTGATGAAGATAGCGTCATTAGTTGTTGAGTAATCGTGATTTTTTTTATGTTTCCGTTAGCCCTTCGATCGATTAAAAGCTCCAGAATCCGTACCCATGGGCCGATTTTGCCCATATGCAATCCTCGCCGTACTTTCAGTCCTGGTAGCCTACAGCTTAAATTTCACCAAGATAGCTCCATTATTTTTGAGTTATCGTGCCTACGGACGGACGGACGAACTTGATTATATCGACTCAGGAGGTCACGCTGATCACAAATATATATACTTTTCCATATCTACCTCGCTTCCTTTAGGTGGTTAAAAACACCATACCAAAGTTAGTATGCCCTTTTACCTATTTTATAGGTGTAGGGTATAATAAATTTAATTGAGAAACCTAATAATAATATTTTTAAATTTAAATAAAATAACATTTTTCAGTTATACATTTTTTCGTAAGATTTCGTTCTTTTTCAACTTTACATTTTTTGTTCTTCAAAACTAGATTACAGTGTCAGTTGCAGTTTTCTTTTTTATACATATGACTATAGGTCAAAAGGTATAATAAATTTCCCTTTACGTTTGTGACGCATAACAAAAAAAAAATAAAGGAGCTAGGATTTTGAAATTTTTACATATTTTTTTTATGCAATAGCCTCCATCACTATTGAAATTCAGTCAGTTTTGTCTACGGGTTCGGGTAGCTGCTATTCAACTTCTTTTTTTATATGAGCACTAGCAGATATTCCCGGCGATGTTCGGAATTTCCCAAAATTTAAATTTATAGTTTATAATCTATATATTTTATATAAAGATTATAAAATATATTTTTTTTTGTTTTTTGTGGCCTATAGACTTCAAATCAGTTATCATGAAAATTTGTATTTTAAGGTTTTTCGGTACGGGCAATGTTCTAGACTTCAACTTGCAACTGCTTTGTAAAATAAAAAAGGTGTGACCGATTGTCTGCAATTTTTTATCTGTGTTGCTGTTAGACAATGCAATTCATTCTTCTAATAGACTTGACATTTGTTATCCAATATTGGGAAGATGATGAATCTAAAAAAATTTAGAAAAACCACAAAAGCTTTTAAAACACTTGTGCTTTTTCAAGATTTAAAATACTTAATATATACGAAATCAAACTTTTATATTTTTAGATTTTATTAGGAAAAAAAAGAAAACTGCATTTTAACACAGAAATTTATTTTTAAAGAATAACAAATAAAGCCCTCTAGATGGAAAATGTCCTGCAACTTAAATTCAAGAATAATTTTAATCGGATTCTTTACTAGCTTTAATTTTATTATTATTAATATTAGAAATATGCAGTTAAAATTTTTTATGGAATAACAACTTTACAAAATTTAAGATTTTTAAAAATATTGTTATAAAACTTTAGAAAAAGTCATTAGGTATGGTGCCCAAACGGGTTATTATATGACAGTCAAAGTATCTTATTTAGCTTTTGCTCTATTTGAGGAGAGCAAAAATGTAGTCTTATTAATTAAATGAGCTTTTGGAAAACGCGTAAACAGGGTAAAACCAAATTACCCCGGATTATTGAAGCATAATAATTAAAATCATTGCTGGTGCAAAATTTTCAAACAAAATCATTTAACCGTTTAAACAAATAAAATTTACAGAAAATTTCATGGAATTGTCGTGCCAAACAGAAAGAAAAAAATTTTTGGAAGCCCGGTGGGCCGGAATAGTTAATATATAATATATTCCAACCATCTTTATACAGCTAATTTCGTTAGTTAAGAGGATTATTTCTGCAAAATTTCAAGTCATTCGGTCAAACTGCCCAACGGGTTAACCGAACTCAACAAAAATATGTGTCAGCCTCTGTTTTCGACTACAAAACCACCCTGTAAAATTGGACACCAATCGGAAACACAACATTTTTTGAAAGCCTGCTGGGCCGAAACGGGTTAATTAACTCCAACGATCTTTATACAACTAATTTCGGTTGCTAAGAAGAACACTTGTGCGAAATTTCAAGTCGATTGGTCAAACTGTTTCTGTTCGACATCAAAAACATTGAAAAAGCTTTATTGCGCCCTCGTGCCCAAACGGGTTAATCGAACCCAACAAATATTTGTGTCAGCCTCTCTTTCCAACTGCAAAACTAACTTATGAAATGAACACAAATCGGAAACACAAAATTTTTTGGAAGTTCGCCGGTCCGAAATTTGGTTAATTCATTTCAATTAATTTTATACAACTTATTCCGGTTGCTAAGAGGAACAATTGTGCAAAATTTCAAGTCAATCAATCTAGCGGTTTCCACTCGCCAACAAAAAAAACTAAAATCCAATCTTTGACTTATAAAAATGTGACTTAGCCTATGTCAATCCCCTTGCTTCCAGAATTATTACTTTAAAATTTGTGATAATCGGACAAGTGGTTTTCACCTGAAACCTGGACAAACAAACAAGCAAATAAACAAAAAAATTTTCTTCTTTATATATTAGACTAGCAGATTTACAATTCCGGTTGCCCGGAATTTTTCAAAATTTAAATTTATATTTTATAATCTATACGAGTATATGTATAAAATTTTTTTTTGGTTTTCATAACGTATAGGCTCTAAACTTGCTCGGCCAATTTTATTGAAAATTGTATAGAAAGGTTTTAGGGGACGGGTACTTCTTTATAAAATAAAATGGGTGTGAGCGATTGCCTGCAAATTTTATATACGTGTTGCTGTTAGACAATGCAGTTCATTCTTCTAATAGACTTGACATTTGTTATTCAATATTGGGATGATGATGAATCTAAAAATATTTAGAAAATCCACAAAAATTTTTAAAACACTTGTGATGATTTCCGTTCATTTATTGCCGCACAATTTACAAATTGTACTTTTGCTTTCAATTAAAAAATCTTTGAGAGGCGCAGAAACGCTCAACCTGGTATTATCTAATTTACATTTAAGTATTATTGTACCCGTATTATTGTAGGTCAAATGGTTACACTAAATTTGTCACTACGGTTGTGGCGCAGAGGAAAACGGGAAGTAGATATAGACTCAAAGGTAAGGATCAGATTATAATCGAAAAGTGAATCAATCTAGCTATGAATGTAATTCATCCTTACGATAACTCAAAAAAAAATAAAGAGCTAGGATTCTCAAATTCGTTTTAATGAAGGAGCCGTCATCATTACTGCAATCTATTCAGCTCCACGGACTTTAATTGATAACATTTGATTGGTCTACTGCAGTAGGTTCGAGTAGTTGCCATACAAATTCTTTATTTATAAGAGTCATTCTTTATTTATACTCTATACCTATTTAAGCAGGGTGTCTGAAATTTCCCCAAAAATATTGTAGCTTTATAGCCAAAGTTTACGCAAAATTTAATTGGGGTAATTTAAAACTTCTTTTCTTTTTGAATAATATATAGTCGATGTACTGGACGAGGTTTAAAGGGCTACTTTTCAACTTATATTTATTTTTGTACTTAACTGAAAGTTCTACTACACTCTTCCTCGTTTTTTATGATTTTTTAAAGGAAATGTAGGCTTTTTTTTGGAAACAGGTTTTAAAATACTATGTGTTTAAGCTTAATATTTTATTAGCAAAAAAAGAAAAGTTCATTTTGACACTAAAATCTATTTTTAAAGAACAACAAATCTAAAGTAGATAAAAAATAAAGACTTGCGAAAAAATCTAGAGATGGAAAATGTTATGTAAATTAAATTCAAGGATATTTTTAATTTGATTCCTTATTAACTTTATTTTTATTATTATTAATATTAGAACTGTACATTTAAAAATTTTATGGAGCAACATTTAAAAGAAAATTTAAGAGTTTTAAAAATATTGTTATAAAACTTAAGAAAAAGTCATTAGGTATCGCGCCCAAACGGGTTTTTATATTGCAACCAAAGAATCTCATTTGGCTTTTACACTATTTGAAGAGAGCAAAAAAATTATTCTATATAAGTAAGTGAGCTATTGGAAAATAATTGAACTCAACAAAAATTTGTGTCAGCCTCTCTTTTAGACTGCAAAAACACTCTGTAAAATTGGACCCAAATTTGAAACACAAAATTTTTTGGAAACGCGCCGGCCTGAAAATGGGTTTCATTTCAAACAACTTAATACAGCTAATTCCGGTTGCTAAGAGGAACATTAGTTAATGATTAAATTCAAAACTATACGGACGTGTTTTAATTTTCTTTATACGTACAAATTTTAATTAATTTAAATGGTAACGCAAAATTAATTTCTCATCAATTATTTATAAAAAAAATTATCGGGGACAAATAAAAAAAAAAAATTGTTATTGCAGAATATGGAACAAGCGGTAGTGAAAAATAATGAACATCTTAAAGAATACAAAGAAGACTTTAAAACGGCAATAAAACATAACAAGCAAGAAGTTATGGAATTACTTAGAGCCATCGAAAATAATTAGATGAAGAAGTTAGATGTTAGATGAAAAAAAAAATATTCAAAAAAAATAAATTGATAAAATGCACAAAATTACTGAAGTTTTCAAAAATGAAAGCGAAAAGGTGAATGAATCATTTAAAAGTTCAATGATGAAAAATGATGAGGTGTGCAATAATTTAAAAAAAATTGTGAATGAATTTCATGGAAATATAGATGAATCAGTGTCACTTGCTGATATTTAAAAAAAAAAGACTGCGTAAATGACTTTCCAATTGTAATGAAAAAAGATCTACCGTTAATAATTAAACCAAAACAAAAACAAAAAAGTGTCACAACAAAAGACTTACAATTGAAGGTAGATTCAAAAAATTTAAAAATAAAAAATATTGTAAGTAGAGTTAATGTACTATTTTAACTGAAACAGACTCTAAAGAAAATCGTGAAAAAATTAAAATGGAACTCGACAAAAAAGTTAAAGACGGATATGATATAAAAATTCCTATTGAAATAAATCCAAAATTCGAAATAGTTCATATGAATAATAAATTTACTGAAAATGAAATAATAGATAAACTAAAAAAAACAAAATAGTTTTATAGAAATGAGTGATTTAATAGTAGTTAAATTAAACGTGATAACAAAGATAACAAGGAAATGCAAAATGCAATAATTGAAGTGGATAGGAATTCCTTCCCTAAAATAATGGCTACCGAAAAAATATTTATTGGTTGGGAAAGATGTAAAGTGTTTGATGCTCTCACTGTAATGCGTTGCTACAAATCTAAAGGCTTTAATCATAAATTGGCTGACTGTACAAATACAGAAAAGTGTCGTAAATGTCACAAAGACTATAAGACATCTAATTGATGTGCAGCAGAAAATTTATGAGTGTATGAATTGCAAAATAGCCAACGAAAAATTCGAACTTGGTTTAGAGATAAATCATAAAACATTTGACAAATTGTAACCAGTGTATATAAAAAAGCTAAAGGAAAGAAAACAAAAAATGGGCTAGTAGCAATCAAAGAAAGTTACAGGTGATGGAAAAATACCAAATGATCATGTTGAAAATAAAAATATTAATAACAATTAAAATTTCCATAATAATGCTGATAATAATATCAATAGTATTAATAATTATAATACTAATAATAATAATAATAATAACAATAAAATTTTAATAATAATAATTGTAACAATACAAATAGTAATAATAATAATAATAAGAGCTATTAATAATAATAATAATAATAATAATAATAAGAGTAAGAGAACACAGAATTTACAACAATGTAAGATTATTTTTATCATATTTTCATTATAAAGATGATATTTGTTATGATGGTATTACGCAAGCAAGTCTAAAAGTACTTATTCATCAAAAAGGGCTGCCAAATAGCTATGTAGAACTCCATAATTTATATTTTGCTTATCATGATAGCATCGGAATTTCCAAAAGCGAAGTACTTAAAGATTTAGCTTATTTTAGGAGACATATTGATAATAACTACAGAGAGCACTTACAAAAAATTAGAGAGTCTTGGCAAAATTATATGATTATAATTTTAAAACATAATATTCGGTATACGGTTTTACAAATATTTGAGCAATTCAATACTATAATTATTTCGTTAAAAACATTTCTCCATCCTTAAAAATTGCAGTTACCTACAAAAAACCAAGTAATAACAATAGTGACTTACTAGCACATCTGGATTCAATTTTTAACAAATACAAGAATATAGTTCTAATGGGTGATATTAATTTTGCTTTATTGACAAAAAGCTCTCCAGATCTTATAAATTGATGTTATAATCTAACGCCATTACCATAAAAAACGTACTTAGTTACATATACCCCTAAAGAACAAAAAAGAATTACTATGGTCTTGAAAGGTTTAAACAATACGTACTCACCTGAAGAAGTACTGCATTACTTAAAACAAAATGAAACCGAAAACACCAAATTTGAAAAAGTAACACGCTTGACTACTAAGCACTCAATAAAGAATAATATCTTACTACCACATTATATTATCCAAGCAGCACCAGGTAGTTTAAAAGAAGAATTAATAAAAATAAAATCCATTGATTACCAAATTATAAGATGGGAAAAGTTAATGAAACGAGACCTAGTGCAATGCACCAAATGCCAGCGGTTCTCGCATTCTTCTGCAAATTGTTTTATGGAACCGCGTTGTGTTAAATGCGAAAAAAATCACTCACCAAGCCAATGCACAATTACCCCAGATGATCCCAAGGAAAAGCTGTATTGCATATTGTGTGGTAATAATGGACATCCAGCTTCTTACACAAAATGCGAGGAATATCAAAAAAAATTAAAATTACGCGAAGAAATAAAAGAAACAAAAAAAAACAAAATTGTAAGTAAATATAATATGTCACAGAGTTTTATTAATAAAAACATTTCTTATGCTAATGCTTTAAGTAATAACAATAATATTAACACTAATTCTAAAAATAACAATAATATTAACACTAATTCTAAAAATAACAATATAATTAACACTAATTCTAAAAATAATTGTAATAACACTGATGCTAATAACAATAACAATGATTCTTATTTAAATATATTACTAGAAATAAAAAATTCAATCTTTCAAGAAAAAGAAAGCCCAGAAAACAAAAACAATTTTAAACTAATTTTCAAAAAACTTAATATGAAACCTAACCAACAACATGTCACATTTAACTAAATCTTTCAAATTAATTTCAGTAAATGTCAATTCTTTAATCTCTTACAATAAAAAACTTTCTCTTTTACACTTTCTTGATAATCATAAACCTGATTTCATGTGTCTGAGCGAAACAAAATTAAATACAAGCATTAATATTAATTTTGACAATTATACCATAATTAGACGAGATAGAATGTCAAACATAAAAGGTGGTGGCGTGGCCATATGTATTAAAAAAAAATATAAATATAACTACGTAAGCAACAAAATTTTTGATGCATTTAAATGCATTGAAGCGTGTATAATATTTATTAAATTAAAAAATGCAAAAAAATTATTTATTATTTCTGTTTACGTGCCAGACAGAAACAACGATAAATTTATTGAAGAAATAGAAAAAATTTTTGTTACTCTAAATTTAGATAACACAAACAATTATTATATAATAGCAGGTGATTTTAATGCAAAACATATAAACTGGTCTAATACATAAAATGACACAAGAGGAAATTTATTAAATAACTGGATAAAAAACAATGATTTAAAATATAAATTAAAATTACATAAAACAGATGGCCCCACTTTTGTCAGATCTAACTCTTATATTGATTTAATAAAAACTGATGTTCGATTTAATTTTTTTTACAAAAACCCATATAATAAATTAACAACAATGGCATATGATAGCGATCACAATGCGATTAACTTCGAATTTTCAATAACAAATAACGATTTAAATATACAAGAATTAACAGAACAGCATAAATTTCTATTCAAAAACACCAACTGGAATAAATTTAAGAAAAAACTTGATAAAAACTTTGATACCGAATATTTAAATTCCGGAAATCAGATTTGTGATAACAGCAATTTAAATATAAAAAATATAAATTATCATTTAGTTAAAATAGACAAAATAATTATTAAAACTATAGATGAAGTAGTACCAAAAAAAGAACAAATTAATAACATGAACAAAATAAATTCTCCGATAATTAAAAAACTAATAGCTAAAAAAAACAGCTTGCTTAACGATCTTCATCGAATACGCTCACAGAACCTAAATTTTTCTATTCATCAAATAAACTTTCTTAAAAGCCTCCTTAACAACATTAATTCTTTAATTAATCAATATTGGCACAATAGAATTAGTAAAATTAATAGCAAAAACAATAATATGTTCCCTGAAATAAACAAAATTTTTAGAAAAAAATCCAACTTCAATATCAATAGTTTGCATATAGATAATAACGAACTATTAACTAAAAACAATATAGATGAGGCTAATTGTTATAAGTAGTATAAATATAATATAGATATAATATAAAAACCTTGAACTTAAATAACCCTTTTATTGCACTTGCATAATTTCCAATAATTGTTTTTAATAAACAATTCTCGGAAATAATAACATTTATATTCATGTCTAAATGATTTCCGCTATAAACGAAAGTTGCATTACACCCATAAGGTCATTAACATATTAATAAGTAAATTACTAATATATATTAAGTCAGCAACACTTTCAAGGTAAATTGATTGAACACGAGCCTATATTAAACCAATCATGTTATGTAATCAATTATTAAGAATAATTATATTTATTAAGAATTCATGTTAGTAATTAAGAACTATATTAATAAAAGCTGACTTATGCAAAATTAGTTGATAAGATCTTAGTATAAATAGAAGCTAAGAATTATTGTAAAAGAGAGTTCCAGTCTGGCTATCGAAGCCCTAACATAGTAACATCATAATAAGTGTTTAGTGGAATTTTCAAAATAAAATAACTGTAAAAATAAATAAAGTGTTTTTTTTATAAATACTAAAATCCAGTTATAAAATTGGCGCAGTCGGTAGGATACACTAAGTGAATAACATTTGATACTGCACAAGACACCAATTGCATAAAAGTTTACTTGAGTCTGGGTAAACGGTATCAAATCACTTGTATATCAATACTTAATAGTGTATCTCTGCATTACATAGTCTCAGTTAAGGAGCTGTACTATTAAACGTCTAACTTACAAAGCAGAAGTTTGTAAGTTTTGAACTAAAAACAATATATACTGTGAAACAAGACTTTTTTCTTCGTTATCCTTAAGTGAGTCTGCAGTAATATATAAAAAAAGGTGCTAGTTGAACTACTGATACCTAAAGGTATAAAAAGTGGACCTTCATCTTACACCATAAAAGTATCAAAAAACAGTTGATACAATTAAAAATAAGTTTCCAGGCCGCAAATATAAAAATTGTTAGGCCAACAACTTAATAAAACAGTACAATTGAAGAGGAGACACAGGCCGCAAATAAAAAAATTGTTAGGCCAACCACTCAACAAATTGTATGCATAGAAGAAAATAAGGTTTTTTTTCTAAATACTAAAATTAAACAGGGGCCCAGTGCGCTGTTTAATAATTAACAACAATAACAACAGTAACACCAACGTCAACATAAAAACAACGAAAATAACAACACCAACGTCAACGTCAACACAACAACAGTAATAGCAACATCAACAATACCACTATCAAACGTAAAAACAACGAAAATGACAACACCAACGTCAACATAAAAATAACTAAAATAACAACACCAACGTCAATGTCAACACAACAACAGTAATAGCAACATCAACAATACCACTATCAAACGTAAGCTTAATTAATTCTTTTTCTAAAAAGGTTTCTAAAGGAAAATTTTTTTTTAAGTAGACTTTTCTTAATACATTTGTAAGCAAATTCTTTGTTAAAAATGGCTAATAATAACAATCGCGTCAACAATTTAACTTTTGATCCGTTAAAATATTTAGATAGATTACCTACATTTAATGGTGACAGTAGGGACTTACAGACTTTTGTCAATTTAGTAGATAGAATACATCCAATGTTAATAACGTACAACGCATTAGCACAAACCATTTTTTCAGATATTATTAAAAGCAAACTATTAGGTAGAGCTAGGGAAATAATAGAAATCAATTGTCAAGCCACTTCATGGCCTGACATGAAAACAATATTACAAAACAATTTTGGAGAAAAGAAAAGCATGGATGAATTATTCGACGAACTTAGAGCTATAACATTTAAAAATAATAGTATAGAATTTTACAACGAAATTAAAAATAAACTTAGATCCTTAAACAATAAAACAGTAATTGTACTAGGCCAAGGAGCCGCTGCAAACGAATGCGCGCGGAATAACATGCGAACCGCTTTAAACAATTTAAATCTAAAATACCTGATCCTATGAAAACCATCTTAGCCTGTCGGAACCCCGATACTTTAGAAAACGCAATAGATATCCTTTTCACAAGTGGCCATGCCTCTTTAAATTTCAATAATCGTAACAACATAAATAATAACCGTGGTAACCCTAACAAAAATTTTAATTGTAACATAAATAACTACCGTGGTAACCTTAATAACAATTTTAATCGTAAAAACATAAATAATAATCATAATAACCCTAATAACAATTTTAGTCGTAACAACACAAATATCAATCGTGGTAATCCCAATAATAATTATAATCGTAATCACAATTATAGTAGCAATTATAAACGTGCTAACCAAAATTTTAACCAAAATAAACCACAGAGTAACCCAAATCAAAATTTTTATAAATCACAAGGCAACCCAAATCAACGTTATTACCAAAATAATAACTATTATCAACCTAACCCATACAACTTTAATAACAACGAAAATCATAATAATTATTATAACAATTCTAGAAACCCTCAACACCCAGAACCAATGGATGTTGACATAAATACAAATAGTAAAAGCCCGGCAAATCAAATTGAAAATTTTCCATTAGAAGCCTCGAACTTTCATTACCCTATATCTTAATCAAAACCCATTCACGACCTTTAAAATTTTTAATAGATTCAGGAGCAACTCACTCAATAATAAACCCTAATATATGTCATCCTAGATTAATAGAAACGTTAAAAGAAGACGTACAATTAAAAACAGTTACAAATGTTGCTAATATAAAACAAAAGCTAAATTCCCACTTTTCAAAGAATTTGGCGAAACTAAAACGAAAATAGAAATGTTTGTCTATCATTTCCATGAAAACTTCGACGGAATAATCGGAAACGATATTGTAATACCTTTAGAAGCCATAATCGATTTAAAAAATAATATTCTTATAACTAAGGGAAAACAAATCAAATTACACTTATCTAATAGAGATCATGAAAATACTTCAACTTATCCTGAAGAGCAGAAGTCTTCAGATAGCAAAATTATAAATAACTCTTCATCAAAAAGTAAATTAAAATTAACACCTAATATATTTAACTCTAAACAAGTAATAAATCAAATAAAAGTAGATAAACAGAATTATAAGATTGAGCAAAAAATCAATTATAAGCCCATTATAGATAAAGTACGTATCCAACATTTAAATTCAGAAGAAAAGAATAATTTATTAAATGTATTAAAAAAATACAAAGATGTATTTTACCAAGAAGATTGCGATTTAAGTTTTACAAACGCTATTAAACACCAAATCAGAACAACTAATAATATCTCAATTCAAGCCAAAAATTATAGATATCCATATATACATAAAATAGAAGTCAAAAATCAAATTCAAGAGATGCTAGACAGTGGAATTATTCGTCATAGCAACTCACCTTATTCTGCTCCAGTCTGGATAGTACCCAAGAAGGTAGATGCCAGTAGAAAACAAAAATGGAGATCGGTAATTGATTATCGAAAACTGAATGAGATTACAGTAGACGATAAATTCCCAATTCCAAACATCGACGAAATTTTGGACAAACTTGGTAAATGTCACTACTTTACCACTTTGGACTTAGCAAAAGGATTTCATCAGATTGAAATCGAAGAAAGCGACATTCATAAAACTGCTTTTAGTGTTGAAGATGGACACTACGAGTTTTTACGAATGCCTTTCGGTTTGAAAACGGCACCCGCAACTTTCCAAAGACTAATGAACAATGTTTTAAAAGATTACATAAATAAAATTTGCCTAGTGTATCTTGATGATATAATAATTTTTTCAACATCTCTACAAGAACACTTAGACTCTATAACAAAAATTTTACAAAGACTCAGAGAAGTAAACCTCAAAATTCAAACGGACAAATCCGAATTTCTAAAAAAGGAAACAGAATTTCTTGGACATATAGTTAGTGAAGAAGGTATAAAACTAAACAAAAAAAAGGTAGAATGCGTTACTAAATTCCCGATACCAAAGACCCCGAAAGAAATAAAACAATTTCTTGGTCTTACGGGCTATTACAGAAAATTCATTAAAGACTATTCGGCTATAGCAAAGCCAATGACCAAATATTTAAAAAAAGACAACAAAATAAACGTTTTAGACCCCGAATATGTAAAAAGTTTCAACACCCTAAAACAAGTACTGACTTCTGACCCAATACTCATATATCCAGATTTTACAAAAGAATTCACTCTGACAACGGACGCTAGTAACTTCGCTCTAGGAGCAATATTATCTCAAAATAACCATCCTATTTGCTATGCAAGCCGTACACTCAACAATCACGAAATAAATTATAGTACAATAGAGAAAGAATTGAATGCAATCGTGTGGGCAACAAAATACTTCAGACCATATTTATTCGGAAGAAAATTTCTAATCGAAACTAAAGAACCAAATTCTAAATTAGTTCGATGGAGAATAAGACTATCAGAATTTGACTACACAATTAAATATAAAAAGGGAGTAAAGAACGGAAACGCCGATGCATTATCTAGAATACCTCGCATAGAAACGCACAATTTAGAAATTAATTTAAATACCATTGCAAGCACAGAGTCGCCTATAAATATATTTGGAAACCAAACCATTATCGAAAAATCATTATCGGGAGCCATGAGGATAAAAAACATAAAAATATTTAAGAATAAAAGGAAAATAATATACTTAAAAAATTTAGATAGAGAAACTGCAATTACTATACTTAAGAACCACTTAAATCCAAGACAGTTAAACGCAATCCTAATAAGGAAGAATTTTATCACATTTTCGAAGAAGTTTATAATAACAATTTTTCAAATAACAAAGATTTTAAAATATTAAGATGCTATAAAACATTACAAGATATAGAAAATGAAAATAAATTAGTAGAACTTATTGAAAAAGAACACAAAAATAACAACCACAGGGGAATTGACGTAGTCTATAAAGAATTAAAAAATATCATCTATCACCCAAATTTAAAATTAAGAATTACTCAATATATAAATAACTGCGAGATATGTATGTTAGAAAAATATGATAGAAATCCACCAAAAATACCATTCAAAATCACTGAAACACCAATCAAACCTAATGAAATTGTACACATTGACGTATTTTACACATTAGAAAAAAATCTATTTATGACAACTATCGACAAGTTCTCCAAATACGCTCAAGTCTATAAAATACTAGGGCGAACATGGACAGAATTTAGAACAAAACTTTTACAATATATAAGTACACACGGTAAAATGAAAAAAATTATAGTTGACAACGAACTCGGATTTAAAGCACTACCAATCCAAGAGTTCCTTAGAAAACAAAACATAGAAGTTCATTATACTTCTAATAGTAACCATTGTTCAAACGCCGACATAGAAGACTACATAACACAATTAACGAACACATTCGCTTATTAAAGCACGATAGTATCAATAATTCAGGAACGGTCGAAGAGAAAATCATAAAAATAATACATTTCTATAATAATACAATTCATGGTACGACTAACGAAAGACCAATCGACTTTATTAATGGCAAAATTTCAGAAATAGATTACCCAAAAATCCATAATTTAATTGTCAATAAAAAATTTAAAACAATTGATAAACTAAATGAAAAAAGGAAAGACTTTGAAATTAGAGAAGGAAAAAATTACATTAAAGAAATCAGAGGTGGAAAAAACCACTCAAAATATCGGAAAATTATTGCTAAAAAATTAGATGACGACCACATTATTGATAACAAAAGAAATTTAAAATACTACAAAACCCATATAAAGAAAAGAAAAAAATTCCAACGATAAAAAAAAATATATATATTATAAGAACTTAAATTCAATCGATTCCTAATAAAACTACATACAAAAAATTTTCAAATTATTCCAAAATAACTTTATACACTTCCGTTCACACGAACCCTCAAATTCTAATCAACTAACTTTAATAATTGAAAAATAAATCTTTGCAACTATATAACCAAAGGCACGAGCCAAATGAAACAACACCACAAAAAAACGAACCAATCTATACCCTATAAAAACAAAAAAATCTCTAACGAAACACACGCTAAATTTATCAAATTATAGTAGACTATTTAAATAAAATTTTTTTTTCCAAATTAATATCTAAAATTACTAAAAACACAAAAAAAATAATATATACTGACATGCATATTTTTTTTCATAATTACAAAAAATGCTTATCCCAACAATTATATTACTCACCTACATAATCACTACACACACAGAGACTATTGAAATTCAAGACCTCACTAATAATAACGGGTTCATTAATATAAAATTAGAGAACATACAAATTACAGACAACTATACGAAAATACTACATATAATAAACTGAACCGAGTATCAAATTGCAAAAGACAACATATTAGACAATCTAAATGCGCTGTATAACAAAAAGAAAACAAATTCAATTATTCAAACTACAATTTATAATTATAAATTCTTAGAAAATAAATTAAATAAATTGCTTCCCTACCATAGGAAACGTCGCGGTCTCTTTAACGGTTTAGGAACAGATTTGAATATATTTACCAAACTAACTATAACATAGACCTCTTACGAAATCACATCGACGAAATAGAAAACATAATACTATCCAGTAAATTAGGAATCCTCTCGAGAAATATATTAACGGATGATGAATTACATAAAATTCCAAGCATAGAAGCTCTCGCCAATATAAAAATAACATTAGCCAGTCTTAACAATGAAATTGTAGTAATCCTATTAGTACCGAACTTTTCAAATAAAAAATATTTTACAACTTATGTAGATTCTTTACCAAACAAATATAATAAAACACTAAATATTGATTTAACAAAAGAAATAATTGTAGATGAAAATAATAATGTATACATGGGTAACGTAAAAGATAACTACAAGAATAATTTAATAGAAATAAGAAATGAATGTATTAAAAGCATATTTAAATCACAAAATTTATATTGTAATATGAAAGATTTTACCGATAACGTTATAAACGAAATAAGAGATGGATTAGTTATTACAAAAAATATTAAAGAAACCAATATTAATCATAATTGTAACAAATTAAATATTACGGTAATAGGTACTAAACTAATTAAATTTGAAAACTGTGAAATTGAAATTGACAATATCACATATACAAACAATGCAATAAAATTTAAAGACAATCTCATATTACCTTATTATTACACACCGGTAAAAGAAAATAAAAATAATACTGAAATAATTTTTAAGAAATTACACTTAGAAAAAATTTTTAATAGGCAAAATATAGAGGAAATCATGGAAACAAATAACTTAAGAAACTTATTAAATATTAGCTTATTTTCGGGCACAATAATAATTGTAACTTTGCTACTAGTGATTACTGTTTACAATCACATTTCAAATAAACGCGTAAAATTTATAATACCTTCGTCGGAGCCTCAGACAAAGGGGGGTGGTGTTATAAGTAGTATAAATATAATATAGATATTATAAAAAAACCTTGAACTTAAATAACCCTTTTATTGCACTTGCATAATTTCCAATAATTGTTTTTAATAAACAATTCTCGGAAATAATAACATTTATATTCATGTCTAAATGATTTCCGCTATAAACGAAAGTTGCATTACACCCATAAGGTCATTAACATATTAATAAGTAAATTACTAATATATATTAAGTCAGCAACACTTTCAAGGTAAATTGATTGAACACGAGCCTATATTAAACCAATAATGTTATGTAATCAATTATTAAGAATAATTATATTTATTAAGAATTCATGTTAGTAATTAAGAATTATATTAATAAAAGCTGACTTATGCAAAATTAGTTGATAAGATCTTAGTATAAATAGAAGCTGAGAATTATTTTAAAAGAGAGTTCCAGTCTGGCTATCGAAGCCCTAACATAGTAACATCATAATAAGTGTTTAGTGGAATTTTCAAAATAAAATAACTGTAAAAATAAATAAAGTGTTTTTTTTATAAATACTAAAATCCAGTTATAAAATTCCTAATCTCAGTAAAACAAACGACAATAAATATATTTTAAAAGAAAAAAAAGATATTCTAAATGTTATTAGCTCATATATAGAAGATACACATAAAATAAGCATTCCTGATACCGTATTCCACAATCGCATTAAAAATAAAATAAACGAATTTAAAAATATAAACAAAATCAAAAAACAAAATAATATAACAATACGTAAATTTAGTGTTAACAATAAAGCTTCACAACAAAAAAACAGAAACAATTATTTCACAGATTTTGATGAATTAAAAAATATAATGACGAATTTAAAAAACAAAACTTCACATGGTGCAAATGAAATTCCCAATCTGGTAATAAAGAATTTGAGTGATAAAATAATTAATAAATATATGATATTATTTACTATCGTACTATCTTGCAACTTGGAAACTAGCTCGTGTAATGGTATTTAAAAAACCGGGTAAAGATCCAACAAACCCTAGTAATTACAGGCCTATAAGCTTGCTTCCCAGCATTAGTAAAATTTATGAAGTCCTAATAAATAGTAAGATTACAAATCATATTAACACAAAAAACATTTTACCGGAAAACCAATTCGGATTTCGATTCAAACATTCGACAATACATGCAGTAACAAAATTGACTTCCGACATATGTTGGCATATAAATAAAAAGAATGGAGTAGGAGCATGTCTCATTGATCTAGAAAAAGCCTTCAACTCTGTTTGGATTGATGGCCTAATATATAAACTGCTATATAAGTATAAATTCCCACAACATCTAGTAGCTTTAATACAAGATATGATTAGCGACAATAAATTTTATATAGAAAGACATGAAACCGAACTTTATCCAAAAATTTGTCAATTGGGTAATGGACTTCAACAAGGTGCAGTAAATTCACCAATTTTATTTTCGATTTATATCATCGACATGCTAAAAATGTTAGAATTGGTCAAAGGATTTAATTATTCTATAGCCTTTGCGGATGACATAATTATTTACTCTGCCAGTAATAGGGTGGATCAAGTTCAACAATCCGTTCAGAAAATGTTCAACATTATTATAGATTTCTGTAAAATATGGTTACTAAAAATTAATTTTAGCAAGTGCGAAAGCATATTATTTAGAAATACTTATTGTAACCTTAATTACAATTATAAGAAAAACTGGAAAAAGTTCATTATAAAGGCACCCAACAGAATCGAGATAGCTACCAAAAAAACGGTGAAGTATCTAGGAGTTTACCTACATAGAAATCTGAACTATATACACCAAGTAAAAAGTGTAACAGATAAAGGCATCAAAGCATTTTATGCATGTAAAAATCTATTTTATAATAAGGCGCTCGTCAATAAAGTTAAAATCATTGCATACCTTACATTGATCAGACCACTTCTATCATATGGTATACCAGTATGGTATAATATAAGCGGCAGTCTCATGGAAAAAATCAGAAAATTTGAAAGAAAGTGCATAAGAGTATGTATAAGTAAATCACACAAACCAGAATCTGAATACAAATGTTTTTACTCAAATAAATATTTGTACAAAGAAGCAAACATAAGTAGAATC
Source organism: Dolichopus griseipennis (assembly GCA_963082915.1). Lineage (NCBI taxonomy): Eukaryota > Metazoa > Arthropoda > Insecta > Diptera > Dolichopodidae > Dolichopus > Dolichopus griseipennis. The sequence goes on along the minus strand of OY720441.1, from coordinate 202,324,693 downwards.
GATAATTTTATGATAAAATTAATTCGAAATCATTATGTTAGAGCAACAAATACTCCAGAAAATGGTCTTATATCTCATATATATTATCACAATGAGGAGTACATTAAAAAAACTCTGCTCTCGGGTTTTATAGCACCAGAGCATTTTATATATCTAGATAAAAATGGTTATATTCAAAACCTGAATCATGTCCCTATACTATATCACTATAGTAGACGGGCTACATGTAAAACTATTGAATATGATCCTGGTAACATTAATAGAGATCTCCTTAAGTATGACATGAGTATTCCTCATAAGGATACATTAATTAGGCAAAACTGTTGGTGGTTAGGTACATCATGAAATATATAGAAACATATTTTTTAGTATGTATACTAGTGTAAGGTAGGCTAAGTTTTTAAATTAGGTTAAGATAGTTTAGGTTTTTTAGAAAAATTAAAAGAATAAACATTGTTTTTTACAACATTTTTTACAATGAAATTTGAAAGATATGAAATTATATAAATATATGTATATTAAAAATTAGAGTAAGCTAAATTAATATTGACATAACTTAACATAAAAAAATAAGTATATTTTTAGATGTTAAAAAAAAATAAAATACAGATAAGAAACATTTTTGTAAACTTTTTTAGGTTAAGGTAAATTTGAGAAATTGGAATAAATAAAGTTTAATTAAAAAAAAAAAAAAAGTTACAGGTGTTTAAAAATAGCAAAATTTCAATTTTCGAGCCCTTATAGCTCCTAAATAGGGTGCTTGACAAAAAAAATTTGTTAACCGACTCCTACTAGTTTCTTAGTATCTGACTTCTCCCAAAAATTCAAGACCGTAGTTTGAACCGTTCAGAAGATATGTGTAGCCAAAAATTTTGCAAAAATTGAGTTATGTGTAATGTTAAATTTTAGTACCGTATGGCAACCCTAAATATTTGCCTTTTAAATATTTATAAAGTTTATGAAACCAGCTATCGTTTGCCGTTTTCAGATTGAAAATATATCTAACAGAACTCTTGTTATAACAATTTAAATATAGGGCTTTTCCCAACTTTGGGGGGCTGTAGCCCCATAACAGGTGGGGCTACAGAAAAAAATTCTTCTACGAAATTATTTTTTTTGCGAAAACTACCCATGGTTAAAATTTCTTTACTCTATTTCAAACGATGTAAAAATTTTTGTAAACATACGGACAGACGGACAGACAGACGGACGGACGGACGGACGGACAGAGTGAAACTATATAGGCACATTTTTACAAAATTTTTTGAAAATGTGCTAAAATGGTGTTCCACAAGGTTCTATCTTAAGGCCGGATCTTTTCAAACTCTATTTGAATGACATCTACAGTTTAAACTTAACAGGATCAATACAATTATATGCAGATGATACTGTCTTGAAATATGACGCAAACAGTGATGACCAACTTTAGGATGACATTCAAAATGATGTACGAATATTGGAGGAGTGGTTGAGAAACCACCGATTGTTATTGAACACTAAAAAAATAAAATTACTGCTACTGGGTAATAGAGAGTACACCAACTTTTCCGTCACTTTTAATGGAACGGTATTAGAAACAGTAGAAAATTTTAATTACCTCGGTCTAATAATCGATAGAAAGCTGAAATGGAACGACCATGTCGATCGTCTAATTAAAAAAATCACTCTATACTTGTTTCTGATACGCAGGCTACTTAAATTCCTACCGAAAGAAGCTCTAATAAATAATAAATCTTTGTTTATTTTCTTTATATTAATTAAAAAAAAAAAAATGAGTTCTGTTCGTAATGAAAGCAATACATTTGGTTTATACAGTAGTTTTCATTTATAACGAACTCTGTTCAATTTTAATTATAATAAACGTAACACTTTTTGCCAATGAATTAAATTTTACCTAAAAATGTACGTTGTTTATTACATTCATATTTCTTATATTTAAACTTATTATATCTAATAATGTTGTTTGGTGATTATTTTAGTATTTTTATATATATTTTTGAATATAAAAAAAAATCATAATAACGCATAAAAATACAAAAAACATTTCATTAGAAGAAAAAGCAGTACACATAGGGGTGAGGCTGACACATCAAATAATAATCTAGCAAATGAATTCGAAGTGTCCATTCTAGAATTAGCACATTCTACAATGTTCAATTCTTATACTAATTTTTCAAAATTCACAGCATTCTTTTAAAACGACATTTGTTTATTACGACGAATATTTTCTGTCTCTTCATGGTCGTTATAAGCGAGCTTTACTGTATGTATTTTTTTTTTGCTATAAAAAATTATTGCTTCTTCGTATATTGTTGTTACTTTTTTTGTGTAGTTTTTTGTAATAATAAAATAACCCACTTTTGAAATATATTCTGTAGTTGTCATTACGTTTGAGAGATGTATAACAAAAGTTATTATAAAATAAAAATTAAAAATCTTTCTTAAAAAAATAATTTGTAATTTAAATGATTTGTTTCTTAGGGCCTAACCAAAATCAACGCTTATGGTGTATAATTGCTGACAAAAAGTTGTAAATTAGTAGTTAAGTACATGATATTACATGAGAATAACTTACTGTACCTCGAATTTTTAAAATTTAAACATTGAAAAAGCATATAAAAATGTTATTGTTTTTTCTTATGTTGTTATTGTTCCAAAAATAAAATACATATTTTAAAATAATATTGTTTTTAAAAATACCTATGTATATATTTTTTTAAAAAATACGTCACATATATTCAAAATAATTGAAATACCTATAATATGTTTGCAGAAACAAAAACATTACATTTCTTAAGAAAAATTATGTGTTCTTTAGGGATCAACCAGTATAAATGCGTACGACGTGCAGTTTATGTCAAAAAATTTTGAAATAAGTAGGTATGTTATGTACTGTACTTCGGAATTTAAAATTTTAAAATTTGACAAAGCGTATAAAAATATTGTAATTGTTTTTTCTGATGTTGCTACGATTTAGATTTCAAAATAAAATATTTTAAAATAATAAAATAATATTTTTTTAAAAAAGTATACATTCAAAATAATTGAAAATACCTATAATATGTTCGCAAAAAAAAACTAAAAAATAATCTTAAACTTAAATAAAAGTTGACGTATAATTTCTGTTTTTTAAAATTTACAAATTGACAAATGGTTTTTGGATTTTCTTATATTTCTAAGATTATGTTTTAAAAAATATCTTATATTGAAAAAAAATTCAAAATATACCTATTATATGAATTGAATAAAATTTTTTGTACTAAATTAAAAGATTCAAATAAATATTTTTGTGTGTACGCGCGTATCAATTTACTGATATGTATATAGATAGACATATTGACGTACTGCCGTATAAAAATTGTACGTCGTATGCTTTAATTTAGATAAAATAAATATTTAGTTATCTACTCCTTTCATTTACTCTTTTTCAAGAGGCGGTGTGGTGTAGCTGTAAAAAGAGTAGTTTACTCTTAGACAAATAGGTATAATATAAAGTAAAGTAAAGAATTCAGAACCAGTTTTGTATATGTACATACATTTGTAGTAAAAATTTCAGATTTTGTTATTGAAATGTAGTGCTTATTTGCCTATGTAGCTACTAAATTTAAAAATGGAATAAGGGGAGGAAAAATTTATCAATTTTTTAATTGATTAGTTATTTTTTTTAATATCTTTGTAGATATGTTATAAATCTTAAAATTGTGATTTTAAAAAAAATCTCGACTTCTGTCAACTTAACTATTATTTTGTATTTTGGCAGCTTCAATATAATATAATACTAAGTACTTAACTTATTTACTTATGAATTATGATAGTTATGTTAAATTTTGTTCTATATATTATGCTCTATGAATAAGCTTTTTAATTAGGATACAGAATACATACAACATAGTTCAAATCGTACTAAAATGTTTAGAAAAAAGTAAGTTTTCTATATGTAGGAAAGCATTAACTCTAATTTTGGCTACTTGACTTCAGTAAATATGTATACATATTTATTTGTTTAGAAAAGTAATCAAATTTTCAGAACATTATATATTAGAACACTATTTATATTTAGAATGAAAATCGCTTTTTTTTTTTAATAAGTGTATAAAATTATACTCTCTTTATAGCGCGTTAAGCTACAGGAATAAAATTCAAAAATACTTAAAAACGTTTTTATAATTGAAAAAATTATAAATTTTTTGTTTAAGCAAATTTCAAACGAAAGAATTGTTGACAACATTGTTGCCATACATTTTATTATGTATAGGAAAAAAAATTAGTTTCGTGTAATATTAGTCTAATATAAATTACACAAAACGGATTTTTTATGTAAATTTAAAAGCATAAAAAGCTCGAATTTCGAGCAAAGGGCGATACTAGTATACATAGATATGCTCATAATAATATAACAATAACATGCTTGAAAATCTAATTCGAACTATTAATGTCATTAATAAACAAGTGAGGAAAAAAAACTAAGGGTTTCTAAAACGCACATTTTCAAAATTATATACGGTTTCTTACTGAGTATTTTATCATTAGTTTTAATAAAATATATAAATAAATAAATGATAATATTATAATTTAGTTATTTCATTAATTTATTAATTATATGACCAATAGTGAAATACTTACAATATAACCCAAATGCACTCAAGAAAACCTGTTAATAAGAGTGAAATATAATGTTTTAGCTTCAATGTTAACGTTTAATTTTAGAAAAACTTACACTAGTTAAAAAGGTACTGTTTTATAAAAACATAAAAGTTTTAATTTTTAAGACCTAATATCCCTTCAAAGGGGAAGATTCCCAAATTTTTGCTTAGCAAACTTATGATGGATCTGCTCAGCCCCGTCCTGTCCTCACCCTTCCATTTTTTTCGGTTCTAGGATATCATTGTGAACTCCACCATAATTAGGAATTTTACCTAGAATTTTATTATGTAACCAAAAATGGTTAAAACTAAGAGACAATTTCTTCAATTTAAAGAAACCCTTTCAAATTTAACAAAAACCTTTAACATATGTTGAAATATAATGTTGCAGCTGTAAATTTTGTATATTTGAAAAAAAAAAATTTTAACAGGTATTCAAGTTACATTGTTTAAAAATAACAAAATTTCAATTTTCGAGCCCTTATAGCTTCTAAACAGAGGACGTGTCAAAAAAATTTTGTTAACTGTTTTTGTTGTTAAAAACAAAAATTTTTTTAAATCAAAAAATTATATTATTTTGCTTTTTTTTTTTTTTTTGAATATTAATTTGATAAAAAGTATAGTGCTAAAAGGAAAATGCCACGTAAAAATAAAAGATATTCAACTAATCAAAATAAAAGTAGATCCGAATGTCAGTTTTGCAGCACCAAAATTATTTCAAGCGATGAAGAAGATCTCAGTCTTCAATGCGATACTTGTGCCAAATGGATTCACCTAAAATGTTCCAGAATCAATAAAAATACTTATGATATGTTGAACAGTAATGAAGAAGCACCATTTCACTGCCATATGTGTTCTCCATGGTTTCATAAAAATACAACAAGTAAAGAAACAGTCAGTCGGTGCAACCGACTTAGAAATACGATTTGGTTCAAATTTAAGGACATATCCATATTTAAAAATCTATTTAAAAATATTAAAAAACAAACAAACTTGAAATAAATGAAAATATATTTATTCCAATTCAATTTTAAAATGAAAAAATTCTAATTATTAAATTTTGTGATAAAAAGATAATCAAAGCATAATACATTTAATAATCCAAATTTTTAAAAATTGCAATTATTTTAAATGGTTAGTTTATATACCTAATAGAAAAGCTTATAAACCCAAAATATGCAATAAATGTATTTCTAAAATACAATTAAAAGTTTACACCTTTTCATATAATTCATTTAAATATAAAAATAAATTTTACATAAATGCAGCAAGTACCATTGAGCATAGCTGAACCACTACAATTAAGTCTAGATTTCGGAGACACATAGGACATAGGAAATATATTCTTTGGCTTCGAAATTAAACTCGACCACAACCAATTCCCATGGTACTTTCATTACTAGTAACCTAGAGTTTAAATTTTATCAAAATACCGGCATTATTTTTTGAGTTATGGTGTTTGTAAGATATAAGTTTGTTAGTCCTTGAACTTTTCAAGGGTTCCAGGACCCGAAATTATGGTACGATTTCGCCCATATGCAGTCCCGTCATACTTTCAATACTAGTTAACCCTTGTACACAATTGGAACGCTCTATCTTAATTTTAAATTACTAGTTTTATTAATTTCGATGATAAGCTTTTACACATTGGGGGGTCTAAGAGAGGTTCTGAACCACCACTCCAATTGATCCCAAATTAGGGGGACACGCAAGAAATAGTAAAGAACACCCTTGTGGCAAATTGGAAGCTTCTTCATTTGTTTCAAGTTACTATATTTATTAATTTCGAAAATATGCTTTAAGGGCCTAAGAACTGAGTGGCTGGTCCCCGATCCACTACTCCAATGGGGCCCAAATTTCAAAGACACTTACGAAATAGGAAGGGACACCCTGATACCAAATTTGGAGGTTCTATCTTCATTGGTTTCGGAATTATGCTCGTTTTGCCTAAATTCGATCAAAAAGTTCTAAGTTCCGAACCCATTGTCCAATCCTCACCGTACGTAATCACCGCCGTAGTTTCGCTGCCAATATCCTACAGCACAAATTTCATGAAGATAGCCTCATTAGTTGTTGAGTTATCGTGAGTTTTTATATATGTTCCTTAGCTCTGACATCGATTAAAAGGTCCGGAATCCGAACCGTTGGGCTGATTTCGCCCTTATATAGTCCGCGCTGTACTTATAGTACTAGTTAACCCTTGTACACAATTTGAACGGTCTATGCTAATTTTAAGTAACTATTTTTAGTAATTTCGATTATAAGCCTTTAAAACTTGGGAGGTCTGAGAGGGGTACAGAACCACCAGTCCAATTGATCCCAAATTAGGGGAACACGCAAGAGATAGTAAAGAACACCTTTGTGGCAAATTGGAAGCTTCTACATTTTTTCAAGTTGTTATCTTTATTAATTTTAAAGATATGCTTTAAGGTCTTCGGAAATGTGTGGCTGGTCCCCGACCCACTACTCCAATGGAACCCAAATTCACAAGACACTTAGGAAATAGGAAGGGACACCCTGATACTAAATTTGGAGGTTCTATCTTCATTGGTTTCGGAATTATGCTCGTTTGGCCTAAATTCGATCAAAAAGTTCTAGGTTCCGAACCCATGGTCCAATCCCGACCTTAAGCAATTCCCGAAGTAGTTTCATTACTAGTAACCTACAGCACAAATTTGATGAAGATAGCGTCATTAGTTGTTGAGTTATCGTGATTTTTTATATTTGTTCGTTAACCCTGAAACCGATTAAAAGGTCCAGAATCCGAACCCATGGGCCGATTTCGCCCATATGCAATCCCCGCCGTACTTTCAGTCCTAGTAACCTACAGTTAAAATTTCATCAAGATAGCTCCATTATTTTTTGAGTTATCGTGCCTACGGACGGACGGACGGACGGACGGACGGACGGACGGACATGGCTATATCGACTCAGGCGGTCACGCTGATCACAAATATATATACTTTTCCATATCTAGCTCGCTTCCTTTATGTGGTTACAAACACCATTCCAAAGTTAATATACCCCTTTACCTATTCTATAGGTGTAGGGTATAAAAACAAAAGAAATAAATTTATTTCAAAATTCAGAGTTAAATAAGGCTTATAATTTAGACCTTTCAGACTTATATATAGATTTAAAAAATACAACCCATTCTTTAACTGAAATTAACTTAATAGACGACTCAATCGAAAATCAAACAATACATTTTTAAGAAGAAAATTCCGAACCATATACGAATACCTAAAACAGTTGTTAACAGATTTAGAACCCAAATCATATTAAAAGAAAAAAAAGAAAAAGAATTTGTAAATAGAAGAATCTTAATTGATTTAAATGATTTACAAAATGAAAATACCTCAAATATTCTTCGAAGATACATTTCAAAAGGTAGAATTGGAACCTTTTCAGAAGTTAACGATCATGAATACAACAAATTACAACAAACTTTTATTAGTCTTTTCTCTCAAAATCATAAAGTAAAGTTTATTAAATGTTGCTATTTTGCAAATGATATTTTAGAAGATGAAAATCTAAAGAAAAGTATATCTTTGTTAAATTAAATTTTCATGCAAATGATATTTTAGAAGATGAAAATCTAAAGAAAAGTATATCTTTGTTCCATTAAATTGAATTAGGTCATTCTGGAATAGTGGCAACTTACGAAGGTATTAAAACCAAAATTTATCCTCCAGATCTTAAAATTTTTGTTCATAAAATAATAAATAATTGTGATATTAGCACTGCTGGCAAATATGACAGAAATCCAATAAATGTTCATTTAACTAAAACACCCAGAACTACTGGAGAAATTATTCATGTAGATAAACATGAGAAATTATTCATACGTAAGTAGTAAAAACTCCTTTATTAATTTCATAGATAAATTTTTAAAACATGCTACTTGTTTACATTTAGAGGATCGAAATTCCTCTACAAATACAAAAAACTCGAGACAATTGGTAAACAGGCCGGTAAAGGAACAAAAAAAATTTATTTTTGGTAATGAGTTCAATACCCAAAATGTAAAAAGTTTTTGTAACGAAGAAAATATAGAATTTCACGTTACAAAACCAAATTCACATATCGGTAACTCTGATGTAGAACGTTTTAATAATACTATAACTGAAAGAATAAGAATGTTAAACCTTGAAGATAAACTTCCGACAAGAATACAAATGTTAAAAGCTGCAAAATTTTATAATAATACTTATCATTCAACAATTAAAGCAATCCCTTTAGAAGTACAGCAACATTAAATTAATCATAGTATTATTCACGAAAGAATCCAAACAATTAAATCAAAAACTATCAACAAATTTAACGAAAATCGCGAAAATTATAACGAAGAAAGGGAACACGGATTTATAAAAAATAATAAAGCGGTAAGACACAAAGAGCAACCTCCTCTTCGGAAACATAATTTACAAGATATTCACGAATCAAATATTAAAACACCTTTAAAATTCACAGGTAATACTGATATTGCCAATTCTTCTCATGACGATACAACTAACTACTGGAACACTTATAATTGACAAAATAAATTCAGAACTAAAAGAACAAAAAGATTTTGTAGAGTTTGTAGAAAGTTATAATATTGTTTTACATGTTATTCATCCATACGAAATTTTAGTAATAATTAACAAATTAGAGGAAAAAATTAACTTCATCAAATCAAATTTAAATAAAGAATTAGACTTAAATCAAATCGACAATGTGAAGAACCGAATTAAAACAATCATACCAAATATTAATACCAAAAAGAGGAATTGTGGGGATTCTGTGTTTTAAGTAGTATCCGCGTAGGACCAAATAACTATATCTAAAATATAGCTGGTATTACCAGCTTTAAAAAGCTATATAGGTTTAATGGCGTATATTAACCTTTAAGAACGAAAAGGACATTTGAAAGTATCCTTGTTAGCTCAGCCTATTTTATAAAAACCATTATGTTTAGCGATCTTTTCAGTACCTATGTATATTTAAGATAAACGTCTGCAGAATGTTTTAACGTTTATTTGATGACGATAGGTGCTGGCGTTTTGTAATTTTTGTCCAATGCTGTGTTTATGAAGTTCACAACTTCGAGTGCTGCTGATTTAGTACTGCTTCCATTTAAAAAACCAAATTGGTGGTCATCAATAAGTTTTGAATTAGTAAAAAACGTAGTTAAACGACGTTTAAGAACTTTTTCATTAATTTTTGATAGACAGTTTGTTAAGGATATCGGCCTATAATTGTTACAGTCTGTTTTTTTTCCTGATTTAAAAATTGGAGTGATAGTACATTCTTTAGCCATATCACTCATTTATTTCTTTCACTCATTTGGTTGTTAAAGTAATCTTCTTTTGCTTTTTTTATTAATTTTTGAACATAATTTTTGATTCTTCTATACCGATCTTGTAATTCAGGGTAGTCTTGTTTTTGCAAAATTTAAAATATAGATTATTTCTCTTTTTGATAAATCTAAGTATAAACGGTGTATTCCAGTGGTATTGGTTTCTAATTCTAGCCGTTCTGAATGAAGATGATATAGCTTTACTTTGTTTTAAATACTCCGTGGGCTTATCGTATGAGTTACACATTTTTGCGCAACTAGATTTTGAAATACATTCCAGTTTATTATACCCTACACCTATAGAATAGGTAAAGGGGTATATTAACTTTGGTATGGTGTTTGTAACCACCTAAAGGAAGTGAGCTAGATATCTAAAAGTATATATATTTGTGATAAGCATGACCTCCTGAGACGATATAGCCATGTCCGTCCGTCCGTAGGCAGGATAACTCAAAAAATAATGGAGCTACTTTGATGAAATTTTAACTGTAGGTTACTAGGACTGAAAGTACGGCGGGGATTGCAAATGGGCGAAATCGGCCCATGGGAATTTGGACCTTTTAATCGGTCTAAGGGCTAACGAACATATATAAAAAATCACGATAACTGAACAACTAATGACGCTATCTTCATAAAATTTGTGTTGTAGGGTACTGGTAATGAAACTACGGCGGTGATTGCGTACGGTCGGTAATGTACAATGGGTTCGGAACTTAGAACTTTTTGATCGAATTTAGGCCAAACGAGCATAATTTCGAAACCAACAAAGATAGAATCTCCAAATTTGGTATCAGGGTGCCTCTTTCGATTTCCTTAGTGTCATTGAAATTTGGGTCAAATTGGAGTAGTGGGTTGAGGACCAGGCACACAGTTACGAAGACCTTAAAGAATATTTTGAATTTAATAAAAATAGTAACTTCAAACAAATTAATAAGTTTCGAATTTGGTACATGGGTGCCCTTTACTATTTCCTGCGCGTTCCCCTAATTTTGGATCAATCAGAGTGGTGGTTCAGTACCTCTCTAAGACCCCCCAAGGTCTAAAAAACTTATCGAAATTAATAAAAATAGTAACTTAAAATTAAGATAGAACGTTCCAATTGTGTACAAGGGTTAACTAGTATTGAAAGTATGACGGGGACTGCATATGGGCGAAATTGTACCATGGTTTCGGGTTCTGGACTCTTTGAAAGTTCAAAGGCTAACGAACATGTATCTTTAAAGCAGTATAACTCAAAAAATAATAGCGCTATTTTGATGAAAATTAAACCCCAGGTTACTAATAAACAACCATGGGATTTAGTTTTTCGATTTATTTTATTAGTCTCTAAGAAACTTTACAATTTTACAATTTAAAATTAAAATTATATTCTACATATATGCTCTACTATTAATTTTTTAAATATACTAATTCTAGTTTCATTCTTTATATTATGGTGTAATTCATTAAAAAGTTGCACTTCTTTGTACATTAGTGAATTTTGTGAGCTCGATTTTTTGTATAGCGGTAGTCTAAAATCTCCTCTGTTCCGTAAATAATAATAACCACCAACATATTCAATGTGTTTCTGCATATAACTGGGCATCAAATTATGTTTTAGTTTAAACATGAGGATCAATATGTTGAACTTTAATTTGCTTTTCACATACATCCATTTCAATGTATTTAACATATCTTTGATATAGGTTCTAATACCGCATTTTAAAATGATTCTCATAGCTCGATTTTGCAAAACTTGCAATCTGTTTATTTGAGTTTCGTTACTTAAAAATAAAATTGAAGAACAATAGTTTAAGTGTGGCAGTATAAGCGAATTATATACCTATATTTATTGCACAGTTTCTGGAAATTTTTGACCTTATTCTACCTAAAAAAGCAATTTTTTGCCATCTTTTTACATGTATATTTACAGTACATTTGAAATTTAGCTTATCATCTATAATTACTCCTAGATATTTTATTTCATCGGCATTTTCAATTTTTTCTTCATTTATTTCTATTTTTGGTTTTTGTAATGTTCCTATTGTTAAACATTTTGTTTTCATTATATTAAGTTTGAGTTTATTCATGTTAAGCCATATATATAGGTTTTTTAAATCTTCATTCATTTTTGTTTCACATTCAACTAAATCATCGCTAATTATGTAGGTACACTAAAGTATCGTCTGCAAATAGTGAAACTTTACAAAACTTTAATGTTGTGTTAACATCATTAATATATATGAGAAATAACAATACACCTAGAATAGAGCCTTGAGGAACATCTTAATCAACCAATCTAGCATTTGAAATAGTGTCATTTATTTTTGTACACTAAATTCTACCTGTTAAAAAACTTCTGAACCATTTCAGCTCCACATTTCTGATCCCGTATTTTTCTAATTTAGCTAAGAGTATATTTCTACCAAGCGTTTCGAATGCTATTTTGAAATCTAGAAATGTTGCTACAATTTTTTTTATCTTTATCTGTATGTCTTTTCCATTCATGCAATATCCAATTTAGTGCCGTCTCTGTTGAATATCCTTTCCTAAAGCCAGATTGCATTTCATTTATAATATTATTTTTCATTAAATAGTCTTCTAGTTGTAAGCAAACCACTTTTTTAAATATTTTTTCATATAGTGGTTACATATTTATTGGCCTAAAATTTTCTGCTGATTTTGCATTTAGTATTTTTTCTACAGGTATTATGGTAGCTATCATCCGCTTACTTGGAAATATTCCTTCATTTAATGATTTATTTAGTAACTCTGTTAAAACTGGTATTATTTTCTCTTTACATTCCAAATATATATTACTCTCTAATCCTTTCCAATAATTTTTTTGAGATACACTTCTAATAACAGTCTCCATTTCATTAAAGTTGAGTAGCTTAAATTTGAATTCATTCTGCATGTGTATTATTTTATTTTCATTTTTTTACAAAAGGTATTTCTATATTTATTTTCTTAACACTATTAAAAAAAAATTCATTTAACTTATCTACTATTTCTGTTTTATTATCTTTTTTTTTAGTACGTATTTATACCCGTGCATACATATATGAACATCGGGTATATTAAAATTACTCCTCCGTTTGTAACGCATCGAAATATAAGAGCTAGATATAGTGTCAAGGGTACGTATCGAATCAGCATCGAAAAGTGAATCGATCTAGCTATGTGTGTCCGTCCGTCCGTCCGTCCGTCCGTCCGTCCGTCCGTCCGTCCGTCCGTCCGTCAGCACGATAACTCAAAAACTAAAAGGGCTAGAGTCTTGAAATTCACACCAAGTCATTTTTAGACAATTTCTAGGTTCCCTATTGTTTTTGGTTAAAATCGGACCAAGGCTTCGGGGAGCTGCCATACAACTTTTTTGCACCAATATGAATTTCTTCAAAACTATTTATACTACGGGGATGAAAATTACACACGGTTAGTTTTATAATGACTCCGGCACTTATATGAAGTTTCAAAATGTTAGGGCCCCATTTTCGGGGGGCTGCCATACAACTTCCTTGCACCAATATGAATTTCTTCAAAACTAATTATACTACGCGGATGAAAATTACACACGGTTAGTTATATAATGAATCGAGCACTTATATGAAGTTTCAAAATGTTAGGGCCCCATTTTCGGGGGGCTGCCATACAAAGTTTTCGATTCAATAACTGTGAATCTAATAAAGCTACAAGGTTAAAATTAAAATTGGGCAGGTAAATTAATAGGGCAAGTTACTTGGCAAAGTTGGACATCACTCGGACCATCGGACTTTTAGGGTGGGCCAATTTTTTTTTTTGTTTTTTTTTCTTTTTTGCTTTTTTTTTTTTTTTATTTTTTTTTAAGCTAAAGTTATGGGACAATGAATGAAAATTTTGTTGTTTTTTTTTTGTAATTTTTTTTTTTTTGTTAATTTTTTTTTTTTTTTTTTTTAAGCTAAAGTTATGGGACAATGAAAGAAAATTTTGTTTTTTGTTTTGTGATTTTTTTTTTTTTTTTGTTAATTTGTTTTTTTTTTTTTTTACGTCAAAATTATGGGGTAATGAGTTAAATGTATAAGGGAAGTAAATTACGGTTTATTTTATACACCATAGTGGGTATGCACGGGTATCTAAAAGTTGACAAGGGCAACTATAATCTTCCTCGTTTTTTATTGTTTTCCACATATTCTTTTGAAAATTTTTTTTCTCACTAATTTTAGCCTCGATATGTTTATCTCTATAATTTCTTCACGCATTTTCATACTTTTTTCCAGCGGCTTTATAATCATTCCAATTACTTATACTATATGGTAATAAGGAGTATACATTATACAATTCAATTTTGTTTGTTTTTAGCCTATGCAATTTCTCATTAAACCATTCAATTTTATTATTTTCAATATTAATAGTTTTTCTTAATTTTTTTAACCCTAATTCAATTATTTCGCTAAATTTTCTACTCTTATGATTTAGATCATTTAAGTTCACTAAATTTTCAAAATTATTTCAACCAATTCTTTTATGTATAATTCTTTATTAAGTTTAATGATTGAAAACTTTTCTTTTGGTATTTCATTTTTGTTAGCACATATTTTCATGCCTATGGTTTCATGGTCGGATATTTTACAATTTTTATTAATATAAATTGTAAAATATATTAATATAAAATTGGTTTGGTTGAGTTCAGACAATGAGTTCGGATTCAAGAAGCTTTTGATCGATCTGAGGCCAAACGAGTATAATTTTGAAGCCAAAGAATATATTTCCTATTTCCTTTGTGTCCCCGAAATTTAGACTTAATTGCAGCGGTGGTTCAGGTGGCTCCTAAGATATCCCAAAATTAAAAAGCTTATCTTCGAAATTCATGAAGATAAAATCTTTAAATTTGATACCCGAAGGTTCTTTCCTATTTCCGTTTTTATACCCTACACCTATAGAATAGGTAAAGGGGTATATTAACTTTGGAATGGTGTTTGTAACCACATAAAGGAAGCGAGCTAGATATGGAAAAGTATATATATTTGTGATCAGCGTGACCGCCTGAGTCGATATAGCCATGTCCGTCCGTCCGTCCGTCCGTAGGCACGATAACTCAAAAAATAATGGAGCTATCTTGATGAAATTTTAACTGTAGATTACTAGGACTGAAAGTACGGCGGGGATTGCATATGGGCAAAATCGGCCCATGGGTTTGGATTCTGGACCTTTTAATCGATCGAAGGCCTAACGAACATATATAAAAAATCACGATAACTCAACAACTAATGAAGCTATCTTCATCAAATTTGTGCTGTAGGTTACTAGTAATGAAACTACTTCGGGGATTGCGTAAGGTCGGGATTGGACCATGGGTTCGGAACCTAGAACTTTTTAATCGAATTTAGGCCAAACGAGCATAATTCCGAAACCAATGAAGATAGAACCTCCAAATTTGGTATCAGGGTGTCCTTTCCTATTTCCTAAGTGTCTTGTGAAATTGGGTCCCATTGGAGTACTGGGTCGGGTACCAGCCCCACATTTCCGAAGACCTTAAAGCATTTCTTTAAAATTAATAAAGATAACAACTTGAAAAAATGTAGAAGCTTCCAATTTGCCACAAGGGTGTTCTTTACTATCTCTTGCGGGTTCCCTTAATTTGGAATCAATTGGAGAGGTGGTTCAGTACCCCTCTCAGACCTAAAAAGATTTAAAAGCTTATAATCGAAATTACTAAAAATAGTTACTTAAAATTAAGATAGACCGTTCAAATTGTGTACAAGGGTTAACTAGTACTATAAGTAAAGCGCGGGCTGTATAAGGGCAAAATCAGCCCAAGGGTTCGGATTCTGGACCTTTTAGTCGGTGTCAGGGATAACGAACATATATTAAAAATCACGATAACTCAACAACTAATGAAGCTATCTTTATGAAATTTGTGTTGTAGGTTATTGGTAATGAAACTACGGCGGTGATTACGTACGGTGAGGATTGGACAATGGGTTCGGAACTGAGAACTTTTTGATCGAATTTAGGCCAAACTAGCGTAATTCCGAAACCAATGGAGATATAACCTTCAAATTTGGTATCAAGTTGTCCCTTCTTATTGCGTAAGTATCTTTGAAATTTGGGCCCCATTGGACTAGTGGGTCGGGGACCAGCCATTCAGTTCCGAGGACCTTAAAGCATATTTTCGAAATTAATAAAAATAGTAACTTGAAATAAATGTAGAAGCTTCAAATTTGGCCCAGGGTATTCTTTACTATTTCTTCTGTGCCCCCCTAATTTGGAATAATTTGGACTGGTGGTTCAGGACCTATCTTAGACCCCCCAAATGTGTAAAAGCTTATCATCGAAATTAATAAAACTAGTAACTTAAAATTAAGATAGAACGTTACAATTGTATACAAGGGTTAACTACTATTGAAAGTATGACGGAACTGCATATGGGCGAAATCGTACCATGGTTTCGGGTTATGGAACCCTTGACAAGTTCAAGGACTAAAAAACATATATCTTAAAAACACCATAACTCAAAAAATAATGCCGGTATTTTGATGAAATTTAAACTCTAGGTTACTAGTTATGAAAGTACCATGGGAATTGGTTCTGGTCGAGTTTAATTTCAAAGCCAAAGAATATATTTCCTATGTCCTATATGTCTCCGAAATCTAGGCTTAATTGTAATGGTTCCGCTATGTTCAAAGGAACTTGCTGCATTTATGAAAAATTTATTTTTATATTTAAATGAATTATATGAAAAGGTCTAAATTTGTAATTGTATTTTAGAAATACATTTATTGTTTATTTTGCGTTTATAAGCTTTTCTATTAGGTATATAAACTAACCATTTAAAATAATTGCAATTTTGAAAAATTTGGATTAGTAAATATATTATGCTTTGATTTTTTTTTTATCACAAAATTTAATAATTAGAATTTTTTCATTTTGTAATTGAATTGGAATAAATATATTTTCATTTATTTCAAGTTTGTTTGTTTTTTAATATTTTTAAATAGATAAATTAGTAAAAATTTGTAATATTTTTTAATAGATAGTGTAATTAGAAAATGTTTTTAGTATTATAAAGTTAATTTGGTTAGCTATGTCTTACGATCAAATTAATAACAGCTGTTAAATGGTGTTAAAATGACTTATGGATATGTCCTTAAATTTGAACCAAATAGGTGTAGGGTATTTCTAAGTCGGTTGCACCGACTGACTGTTTCTTTACTTGTTATTTAACACTTTTATATTTTTTAAAGGCTAAGAATTTTACCATAAATTATATTTTGTATAATATTTTATAAATTAAAAACAAAATATATTTTTAATAAAGGATTAAATTCCTTTTTGTTAATTTTTATTATATAGTTTATTGAATTATTACCATAGATGATATATAATTAGGTCATTGTGTACAATACTTAAGCTATATTCAAAGGTGCTTGCTGCATTTGTGTAAAATTTATGGTTATATTTAAATGAATTATATGAAAAATTCTAAATTTGTAATTATATTTTAGAAATACATTTATTGCATATTTTGCGTTTATAAGCTTTTCGATAGGTACATAAACTAGCAATTTAAAATAATTGCAATTTTGAAAAATTTTTATTATTAAATATATAAAATTTTTATCACAAAATTTAATAATTCAAATTTATTAATTAGTTTATATTATTAAACTAGCAATTTAAAATAATTGCAATTTTGAAAAATTTTTATTATTAAATATATAAAATTTTTATCACAAAATTTAATAATTCAAATTTTTTAAAGACTTAAAGTACAGCAGGGATTGCATATGGGCGAAATCGGTCCATGGGTTCGGATTCTGGACCTTTTAGTTATTTTAAGGGCCAAGGAACATATAAAACAAGTAAAAAAACAGTCACTCGGTGCAACCGACTTAGAAATACTAGGTGTAGGTATTTGGTTCAAATTTAATGGGAAGTCCATAAGTCATTTTAAATTCATAAAATCTTTTATTAGTTTGATCGTAAGACATGGCTAACGGAATTTACTTTATAATACTAAAAACATTTTCTAATTATTTTATTAATTCAAAAATATTAGCAATTCTGACTAATTTATCTATTTAAAAATATTATTATTCTATTAAAATAGAATAATATAGTAAAATGCAATTACAAAATTTCTTATTTAAAACTTTTATCCAATTCAATAAAATTTTACACACATGCAGCAATTACTCCTTTTTAGGATTTTTAGCTGTAGTGCATTTACTGCTGTATGATTTAGTTACCTTTAACCCCTTGGTTAATTATTTCAATTTTCAATAATATTTAAATTTATTCTCTTAATTTACTTATTTATTAATATACTCAAAGTTATTCGAAAGAAATATTAATTTGTAATAATATATATATAAAAGTTTATATAATTTCATGATTTTTAATATTAGTTAAAACCATTTATGCTTTCATTAGCTTTTTATCACAAAATTTAATAATCAAAATAACCATTAAATGTATTTCTAAAATACGATGAAAATTTAGAACTGTTCATATAATTAATTTTAATACAAAAATAAATTTTACAACTTAAGTATCGTACACAATTTCTTAATTACATATTACCTGTGGTAATAATTCAATAAAATAAAGATATGATATAATAAAAATTAAAAACAAAAACAATTTCGTCGTTTGTTAAAAAAAATATTTAGTATTTAATTTATAAAATATAATACATAATATGTTTAATAGTAAAACTCTTAGCCTCTCAAAAATATAAAAGTGTTAAATAAGAAAGGAAATAGGAAATGGTGTATCAAATTTGGTTATTTTATCTTTATTAATTTCGAATATATAATACTTTAATGTTTTGGGAGTGATGGGGGTGGTACGCAAACCACTATTCCAACTCATTTAAAATTTCACGTACACCAAACAAATAAGAAGAAAGCATGTGCCCCAAATATAATGTTCTATCTTCTGTGGTTTCGAAATTATACTAGTTTGACTTCAATTCGATCAAAAGCTTCTAGAATCTGAACCTGACAAGAACCAATTCCATAGTACTTTCCTTACTAGTAACCTAGAATATAAATTTCTTTAAAATAGCGTAATTAGTTTCTGAGTTTTGGTGTTTTTAAGATATATTTTTGTTAGCTTTAGAACTTTTTAAGAACCCGAAACCATGGTAGGATTTCGTCCATATGCTGTCCCCGTATTACTTTCCTTACTAGTTAACCCTTGTACACAATTGGAAAATTCTATATTAATTTTAAGTTACTATTTTTATTAATTTCGATGATAAGCTTTTCATCCTCTAAAGGTCTAAGAACTGGACGCCCACTCCAATTGATCACATTAAGAGAACACGCAGGAAATAGTAAACAAAAGATGAAAAAAACCAAGGATTTTTAAAAAAGCACATTGTCAAAATAATATTGTGTTTCATACTATAAGTATTTTATCGGAATATAATGTTGGAGCTTCAAGATTAACGTCTAATTTAGGAAATTTATACGATGACGACTAAGTTACTGCTTACTTATAAAAACAGTAAATTTTTAATTTTTATGTTCTAGTAGCCCCTCTATTTACCAAATTTCTCAAGGATATAATCCTTACTACTCCTCTTCCCCCAAACTTTTTTAGGCTCTAGGAATTAAATTGTGAATTTCACTAAAATTTGAAATTCTAGCTCTTAAAAAAGGGCTTGACAAATAAAGCTTGTTCACCGACTCCTACTAATTTCTGAGGATCTAACTTCTCCCAAAACTTCAAGACATAGCCTGAACTGTTTAGAAGATATGTGGGGCCAAAAATGCTGCAAAAATTGAGTTAAATTTTAGTACCGTATGGCAACCATAAACATTTGCTTTTTAAATATTTATAAATTTTGTGCTAAAAAAAGCCTTGTGCCAAATTTGAAGCTTATACATTTTTTTGAGGTTACTATCTCTATTATTTTCGAAAATATGCTTTCAGGTCTTCGAAACTATGTGGATGGTCCTTGACCCAGTATTTCATTTGGTTCCTCTTTTCGAGGACACTAAGGGAATAGAAAGGGGCACCCTAATACCGAATTTGGAGGTTCTAACTTCTTTGAATTCGGAATCATTTTCGTGTGGCCTAAATTCGATGAAAAAATTCCAAAATCCGAGCCCTCTTGGATCCGAGTATTTCTCCTGTATGAAGTCAGCGACGTTTTTTCAATACTAGTGAACCCTTGTACACAATTGTAACGTTCTATCTTAATTTCAAGCAATTTTTTTTAATAATTTCAACGATATGCTTTAAGGTCTGCAGAACAGTGTGGATGGTCCCAAACCCACTACTCCAATTGGTCCTAAATTTCCAAGACTCTGAGAACATAGGAAAAGGCACACTGATTATCTTCATTGGTTTCGTAATTATGCTTGTTTGGCCTAAATTCAATCAAAACTTCCAGGATCGGAATCTATGGTCCGAACTCGTTTGTACGCAGCCCCCGCCATAGTCTCGTTGCTAGTAACCTCCATCACAAAATTCATGGTTATTTCTTTTATGTTCCTTGGCCCTTAGAACAATTAAAAGGTCCAGAATCCGAATCCACGGGCCGTTATTTTTACGACTTGTGAGTTGGTTTATTAGTTGATGCAATTCACGGATGTTGTTTTGGTTGGCGTGTTGTTCAGCTTGGGACGTTATCATATCGAAGAACTTTCAGTTGTCTTTTTTCGCTAAGGTTCTATACTGTTGTTTCCTGTATCGGTACTGGCCAGCTGTTTCAGGGTTCTTCTCTTATTTATGAGGTCCCATGTTTCGTCCATGTTTTTCATTCTGGCTGTACGAACCTGATTGTCTTTTCAGCAGCTTCTTTATGTTACCAATAATGTGGTTCCATGTGTGGTCTTGATTTGGTGGTAATATTTCCTGAAGCGTGGAGGCAAAGTGTTTTACGAGCCGGACATTTTGGAGGAGGTTGCTGGTATTGAAGTATTTGCGCTTGTTGTTATAAGGCTTCTTTCTATATAGTTTGATCTTGGACTGTCTAAGTCTACTCCTCTTCTGTTTCTCACATATGTGATAGAATTTCTCCATGTTGCGCTAACGCAAATGTGATCAATTTGGTTTCTTGTGCGACCATTTGGAGAAGCATGTCCTTATGCATGTCCTTATGAGGGAATATGGTAGCACAGATGACAAGTCCGAAGGTTTGACAAACTCGATCAATCTATCTTCATTATTGTTCTTAACTCCTAGTTCATGTTTTCCCATAATATTTCTTAAACCGGTATTATCATTGCCAACATTCGCATTTAAATCACCCATTAGTATGACTATGTCCTTCTTGTGAATTCTCTGCAGCGTAGATGTTAATTGTCTGTAGAATTCTTCCTTCAGCTTTTTCGGTTGGCGCGTAACATTGTATGATGGTAATATGAGATCTTTATCCACGGAATCGGGCTAGGATAACCCGCTTATTCACTAGTTTCCAGCTATCCGTGGTGTTCTTGATTTATTTCCCTATTAAAATACCTACTCCGCTTCCTCCTCCTGTATCTTTTCCGCTGAATAACACGGTGTTCTCGTTGGCAGTGGAATCTCATTGTTATTATTCCATCTCATTTCGCTAATTCCTAGAATGTTGATCTTGTAGGATGTCATTTCATTTGCGATTTAGGCAAGCCTTGATGCTTCACGAAGAGTTTGGACGTTCCATTGTCCTATTCGTATCATTGTTTAACTGTTGAAGATTGTTACCGGGAGATCATTTGTGTATCTGAGGCTTCTAGATTTGTGGCAAATCTCTTTTCTACTATCCTAAGTAGGGGATTGGCCTTAGTGTAGGAAGAATGCCATTTGGTCGTTTCTGTGACATTAAAGTGTGTTTTCTTATGCATATATTCCTATATTAACCTTATTTATGGTGATTTGACAGCTCTGTAGTGAATCCATCTAGCGGCTAGTATAGGAACGACATCCATATGTTTTCCCGTCAGATGTTGTCGTAATTTTTTACATAACCCTGTAAGTTAGATATGACGTACATGACAAATATGACATCTCTATATTGACACATGCACATGTTGGTATAGGTTAATATTTGTTATTTATATTTGTTATCAGTATATAAAGTATTTCAGGAATATGAGATACAGGCTCTTAATAGGTAATTTCTTTGTATTAATTTTTTACTAATTAGTATTTTATAATTTAGATATTCGATATTATGATATAACTTAAGTTCTTATTGCTCCTGTTCACAAAAAAAATAAAACCTTAAAAAAAGTTAAAAATTCCTTTTTTTAAATAAAAGATTTTTTATAATTTTAAGCTTGACTGCTTTATTCCACGATTAAATTAACATTGATTAATAATAATTTTAATTTGGATAATTCCACTTTCATTTTTGCTGACTCACGTGTTTATTCCGCGTGATTTCGAAGTGTGTGAAATTATGTTGCAAGTAGTTCACAGTAAAATTAATGCGTTGGCCAAATTATGAAATTGTGAAATTGAAATATGATCTTATTTAAATTTTGAAATAATTTTTAGTTAATAATTATTAACTCCTCCCCTCTTAAGACCAAATGTCTCCATTTGGCTGTTGGTGATTAGCTTTCTTCCCGGAACAAATGGTTTTGGTTGTATGGCTGTCTTCAAGGGAAGTGTTGTCTCTGAAGTTCTTTTTGGTTCTTGATAAATAACTTCGGTGGTTGATTCTTTTAAACCCTTTTTACTGTCGATTACCGACTTTGTTTCCGCTGCGTTATTAATTATTAACTTGGTCCTTCTTCTCTGTGTTATAATATAGTAAGCCCGATAACCAATATTATGATTATGGATATTGGTCCGTAGTTTACGATAGTTTCTGTGACTCTATCAAATTTGTTAGATTTCAATATCTCTATCTCTTTTGTGTTGTTTATGTGAATATCTTTTAATAACTCCAATGATAAATGCTGATGCAATTCGTTTTTCGTGAAGTGCGGTTGCATAATTGCTGGCCATATTTTTGCGATAGAAACTTCTTTTGAAGTGAAGATTTGGCTGTCAACCTGTATAGTATAGCATTGTGAAATTTGATGAGATAAGTTCCGTTAAGCCTTTGAAGTTCCTCGTTGGTTAATATTGTCCCATTAAACTGATTTAGTAGGAGTAGTCCGCTGTCTATTTCCTCTACTGTTGAGGCATGATGATTATTTACCAGATCGCAGGTAGAATGTTTTCCTTGCAGTAAGTTTTTAATGCAAGTAGAATTATCTAGGTTTACAATATCATGTTTTTTACAAATTGAAATATTATTTATTTTTTTCTATTGCATACAATTCATTTTTGTTTAACAATATTTGTTCATTTTTTATTTTTACAATTGTGTTTTTAATTTTTATTAGTTTTATAAACAATTTTTTATAAATATTCTTAGTAGTTAAGGGAATTTCTATAAGATAGAATAAGCATGTTCCGTTCGTTATTATTTTTATATTTGATAAGTCGAGAGCTTCTTCGGCGTTGGCATAAGGAAAATTTTCGTCGTCTAATATTTGGGTGAGAATTTTTTATTTCTGTTTTGGATAGTAAAATAGGATTTATTATATTATGCTTAGCCCAATGAATTGTGTATTTAAGGTCAATTATTACTTCTTTTATTAGTTTAAGTTTATATTGAATTCTGAAGACATGTTGGTTAATTATATTATTTTCTATAGAAATAAAAATTTTGTTAATGATAGTTTGTTTATTGTTATTTTCTAGTAAATTGTGCGTCCTTTTTTTTATCATAACGAAATCGTCATGATCCGGTGTTCCTGCCATCCATTTCCATGTGCTGCCGAGGAAATTTAGCGACCTCCTTGGACGTTGTGGCTTGAATTCATCTAGGAAATCTTGTATTTGTCCAATCTCGTGTTGTAAATACGAGTATAGTGGATGAGTTTTTATTGTTTCCTTAGACAGTACTGAGAGAAACTTTACAGTTTCCTCAGACAGCCCAAATAGAAAGGGCTATTGAATTTTGGAGTGTTGTAAGGTCCGTTATGTGTATTATTCTGTATTTGCCATCTTCTATCTTTGCTTCTCCGAACTCTATTCCCATTATGTAGGATCCTGTATAATCCAGTATTTGCACTTCCGCTAAACTTGTGCTCACCAGAAATCTAAAATGCAGGAAAGTAAAAATGGTATTAGGAAAAAGGATGAGAAACAGAAAACAATTTTTTTGACAGAATTAATTTTTTATGATTTTAAATTGGATTTGTGGACAATTCTTTCTGATTGAGTGAGAATTGTTGTATTTTTATTTTCTTGGACAATTTCTTTTTTATATTTAAATGTTAACTTTGAACCCAATCTTTTATTATGTTTCACATATACGATATCCCCCTTTTTATATTGTTTAATAGGTTTTCTTTTTTTATTGTGAAACTTCAAATCCTTTTCTTGTTTAAGCTTTAGTTTTTCTATATTCATGAGCCTAGTATATTCAAACTCCCTTGGTGTAATGTTAGGGACTCGACCTAAAAATAGTTCAATTGGCTTTTTGTTGGTAACAGAATGGATAGAGAAGTTATATTCATTCACCGCTCTTTGCATTAGTTCATCGAAATTCCTATATTCTTTTTCTGCTCTTAAGCAACGTATAATTTCAAACAATGCCGAGTGGAACCTTTCCACCTGACCATTTACTTCACTCTTGTGTGGCGGTACAGTATAGACTTTTATCTTCAATTCATCCTCCATCATGATCATAATAGACGCAGAGTTAAGAGACCTTTCGTTGTTTATAACCACGTATTCGGGTAAGCCGTAGTAAAATAATATGTCTCTTAACGCCAGTCTAATATCTTCGGTTGATCTACTCTTTATGGCTCTTACCTGAGAGAACTTGGTAAGTTTATCTATTGCGGTGATGCAGAGTTTTGACTCTGTTGAGTAAATGTCTATGTTTACGGTGTGTCCTGCGTAGTTGGGTATTGGAGTATTCAGTATTTCTGGTGTATTGGGGTGGCGGTCGTATTTATTTTCCTTACAAATTGAGCAGCTTTTTACTAAGTTATTTGTTTTTCTAGCTATTTTCGGAAAGTAATATTTCTCAATAATTTGTTTTTTGTTTTCTTTTGCATTTCGATGGGCACGTCTATGAGTTGTGATAATGATTTCTTCCTGTTCCAATTCATTTACAATGTCCTTAACGGTTATTCTCGAGAATCTGATTTTATAACTTCTAAAATGTGTTCCATAAACTCGTTGAATTTTGCCCATAATACTTTCTTCCGTTTTAATAACGTTTAATGTATTTGGGTTTAAGTGTTTCTTTAGGATGTCTACTAAATCTTTCTCTGAAAATTGCGTTCTAGTTATTATGTGTCTGTTGTAGTTGGGAAATGGATTTATTAATTCGTAATCTTCTTTATTATTTAATTCCAGAAATATTTGATTGCGAAATGCATTGATTGGTGTTTCAACAAATTGTATGTAGTCATGAGAAGAGCTTTCTGCGCTATGTTGGGTGATAGATAAAGTATTTACTTGCGATTGTGGTACAAGTCTGGATAGCGTATCTGCCACCACATTAGTGTAACCTGGCTTATATTTCAACTCATGGTTAAATTCTTCTATTATCACCTTCCACCTTTTCATTTTACTGTTAGAATTTTTGTTACTTAAGGCGTATGCAAATTGTTGGTGATCAGTAAAAATCACTACTTTTCTTGCTCCATACAAATAATTTCTCAGAGATGTTAGTGCCCAAACAATGGCTAACAGTTCTTTTTCATTCATTGCATATGCTTCTTCGGTTTTCGATAATGTCCTGGACAGAAAGATAATAGGTCTTTTGCTTTGTGACAGTACTGCTCCAATTGCGTAATTAGAGGCGTCCGTTGTTAACTCGAAGTCTTTCTCAAAGTTTGGATAACGAACTCAGCATGTCATCAAGAGCCCTTTGGAACTGTGATGGTGCATTCTTCAGGCCGAAAGAGAGTCTGATCAACTCATACTTCCCGTTATTGATAGAAAAAGCAGTTTTTTCTATATCACTTTCCTTAAGGGGTACTTGGTGGAATCCGCTTTTTAGGTCAATGACTGAAAATACTTTACTTTTCCCTAAGTTTGCTAATACTTCAGTTATCTCGGGTATGGGGTATTTATCCGGTATTGTGATCTTATTGATTTTTCTGTAGTCTATCACCATCCGGTACTTTTTCTTCCCTGACGCATCCTCCTTTTTCGGTACTACCCATACTGGCGAATTATAGGACGATCTTGATGGTCTTATGATGCCGTCATCTAATAATTGCTGCACTTGGTCTTCTATTTAATTTTTTAGTGCTATTGGGTACGGATAAGATCTCGTATATACTGGTTCTTCTGTTGTTGCTCTAATTTCCGCTTGTACTCTAGTAGTATACGTGAGTTTTTCGTCAGGATCAGTAAATAAGTTGGTTTATTTTTCCACGAGATAATTAAGTTTCTCTTTTTGTAATGTGAGCAATACGAAGTTCTATTTTATTAACGGATTCTGAGACATGTTGTTTTATTGGAACCCTTATGTTTCTCCCTAATTCTAAGTAATTTTCCATTTCGTTTGTATAGATTATCGCATTTAATTCCTTCATACTATCGTTTCCTATAATGCCATCAAATAATGTTAGATTTGATAGGATATAGAATTTTAATTTCTGTAACTCAGGGTTTAAAATATTTATAAAAGCATGTGTGACAGCTATGTTTCCTCCAATTGAACTTGCTTCGAAAGTTTCTCCATTTGGAATGGGATTTTTTTACTAATCGAGGGTGAATGTAATTTTTGTTAGAGCCTGTATCTTTTAGGATTTTTAAGGCTTTCCGTGTCCCCATTTTATGTTCAATATAGGGGAGCGAGGAGGTCTTTAATCTAAAAAAGGGTTATTGTTATTTTGGTTGTAATTGTTGAGGGTTTTATTATGCCTGCAAGAACATTGATCGCATTTTTCTCCTGTATCTTTTCTTGGCTTACTTTCATCTTCTTTTTTATCGGGTTTGATGTAATTAATTCTTTGGGTTTTATTGCTAGTGTAATTCTGATTTAAATTTGGTTTTTTGTTATTAAAATTTTTTATTTGGGTGTGATTAGGTCCGTAAAAACTTCGATATTGTTGGGATGTACTGGCTGGTTCTACTTTAGCTTGTAAATAGGTAGTATTTCATTTTGGGGTGTATTCTGATTTTGTGTCCCCCAGGCATTTTGTTGCGCATTTGGATAAAAACGTTGTTGTGGATTTGGGTAAAATCGTTGTTGTTGATTTGGGTAGAAACGTTGTTGTGGATTTTGCTGGTAAAAATTATTTCTATAGTGGGTTTGATTGTAGGGATGCCTATTTGATTGGTTTTGTTGATAAGTGTTACTTCTTTTTGTATACTGTTGATGACGGGTACTTCTAGGATATTTTTGCTGACATGAATTATTTCTGGGAGCTGCCGAATTTACTACTTGCTTTGTGTTGTTAGTTTGTATTGGTTTGGCTTTTTTTTTTCATATTTTCAATCCTTAAGCTTATGTGCAATGCTTCTCTAATTTCTAGTAATTCGGGTAAATTACCATTTAATCCTTGGATAAAAGTGTCCAGTGCCTTTCCTTTATATAACCTAGCAGTAGTAGAATATGAATCCTGTGATAGTTCCATGCAACCAATTTTTTCTAGTATTAGGGCTCGATGTTTGTAAACTTCTTTATAAAAGTCCTGTATACTGTCATTGCCTTGGTCGAGGTTCGAAAGATCATTCTCTAAAGTTCTCAGATCTCTCTTATTGGCATAATGGAGGTCCAAGCACTCGACAATTTTGTTCCAATTTAATGGCGTATTAAAAGCTTCTAACGCTTCCTCGGCACTTCTTACTATCTTGTCTCTTATGGCATCAAGAGTCCCAAAATATTTAGAAGTTCCTCTAAGATGGCTATAAATATTCAGAATCTTTTCTGCCCTTTTCTTCCACGCTCCATAGCTTCTTTTTTCACCAGAGAATGTCCGTAGTCTTTCCACCATATACGGTATTCTTTCCAAACATTCCAGTGCATCTTCTTCTTCTATGTTAAAATCTTCATTCCAATCTTCTTCTTGTGGTTGCGTGTCGCTAAGGCCCTCCTTTAGTGCCTTCCTAGTCTCAAACTGTACCATTTCTCTTATGGTATCAGATCTGAGATTTTCAATTTGTTCGTTCGCTTGGCTACCGCTTCTAATACAACTTATATGTGGAAGATCTTCTGGTGTAGATGTCATTATGAAAGGTGTAGTAGGTCGTTGTGCTTCCATCTTATGCAATCCTAAATTGACGCTAATATAATTCCTCTAAACTCGTCTATCCTTTAATTTTTTTAGTTAAATTTCAACTGATCAGATTTAAAAATAGAAGGTTGAAGTGAATCAAATATGTGGGCACAAGACAAATTTAAATTCAGAGATCTAAACAATTTTAATTGCGAAGAAGAATCAACAGATGTCAAGAATATAGAATCAATAATATTCTCCTTTTTTTCGAGGAAAGAATTCACTATTTGTACAAAATAATTTTATAAATGTTGGGATAAAGAACAAAAAAAAAAATTTTATTGATAATTATTAACTCGGAAGATAATCGGCCAAAAAAAAAAAAATTTATTTTTTATTTCTTGCTTGTTCTATCCTGTACAAAATTCAAAAATTTCAAAAATTTCTATTTCTTTTTATTTTATTTATTTGGATCAAAATTTGACAAAGTTAAATTAATAAAAGTTTAATGCAAACTTATAAACCTTTAAAATTCTGTATGGGATCAAAAATTTATGAAATTTATTTATTATAATTTTTTCTTCCCTTTTTTATATTTCTTTATATTGAAGATTTATTTATTTAATATTTAATTTAATTTTCTAATAAAAAAAAAAATAATGGAAAAAAAATAGTTATAAATAATTACAAATTGAATTTAATTAAACCTTAAATAAATTTTTAATCAAAGAATCAGTAAATTTAATTATTAAATTCTTAACACCTAATTTTTTACAATTGCTACAAGTTTTTTTATAAAAATGTTTAATTTTAATATTTATAATAATCAAATTT
This sequence comes from Dolichopus griseipennis, assembly GCA_963082915.1. Lineage (NCBI taxonomy): Eukaryota > Metazoa > Arthropoda > Insecta > Diptera > Dolichopodidae > Dolichopus > Dolichopus griseipennis. Next base: position 202,295,732 of record OY720441.1, on the reverse strand, counting down.
TCAAATTTGAATTTTTTTCTTTTAAAAATTAATTTTTATACAAAAAAAAAAAATATTCTAAAAGTTAAAAATATTCTTAATAAGAGTTTAAAAATTTTCTTTGATTAAAATATAAAATAGGGAAAAAGGGGTATTAAGATTGAAATCTTTTTAGATAATAAGAAGAACTTTTATTAATAGAAAATAGAATACAAAAATTTTCTACTATTAAATTTTTCTTTTTTGTTTAATTAATTTTTTTTGATTATAATAAATTTTTGTATTCTATTTTCTATTAATAAAAGTTCTTCTTATTATCTAAAAAGATTTCAATCTTAATACCCCTTTTTCCCTATTTTATATTTTAAAGGTAAATATTTTATTTTCTAAAATTTTAAATTTTATTATTTAACTTAATTTTTAATTTGATAGTTATATTTAAATATTTTATTTTTTCAGTAATTATAATAAAAAAATATTTTAATTTTACTATTTATATTAGCGAAAACCGGAAAATAAAACAAAAATTAGAAAGGTTTTTCTTTTTTTTTTTTTTTACATTTATTAAACAAATTTGATTTATTGATTATGATTCGAACAATACTCATGATTATTTATAGTTATTCATATAAAAATTTTAATCGTTTCAACAATTAAATAGTTTTAGTTTATTAGTGGTGTTAGTAAATTTGTTAGTATTTTGTTATTTTTTGATGGTTGGTTGTTAGAAAAAAATATGATCTAGCTAGATTTTTTTATTGTATTTTATTTATTGAATTTTCTCCTCTACGAGGATATTTATCATTTTTTTTTTTTTTTCTCCTCTATGAGGATACTTTTTTTCTTTTTGAAAAATATTTTACTATTTATTTAGAAATTATTTTCTCCTCTATGAAGATACTTGAAAAATATTTTTTATAATTTTATAATTTTTGTTATATTTATACCCGAGCATACATATATGACATCGGGTACATTAGATTTGCTCCTCCGTTTGTAACGCATCGATCTAGACGAGCTAGATATAGTGTCAAGGGTACGTTTCGGCTCAGAATCGAAAAATGAGTCTGTCCGTCCGTCCGTCTGTGTGTCAGCACGATAACTCAAAAACTAAAAGAGCTACAGTTTTGAAATTTTCACAAAATATTTTTCAATCAATTTCTAGGTTCCCTATTTTTTTTGGTTAAGATCGGACCAAAACTTCGGGTAGCTCTAGAACAACTAACTTTTTTAACTCCAATATTTTCATATAAAAATTTGAAAATATAGGGATGCAGGATGCAAATATATATTGATGCATCTTGTATTTAACATGAAATTATATGAATTTTTTTGTTTTCTTTGTTTTGTTGTTTGTTTTTTTTTTTTTGTAGATAACGAATTCGAGTTACGATTTCATATGATTTAAATGATGCGTAGTTTAAAAAAAATGTAAGATAAGCAAAAAAGAACACAAAGATTTTTTTTTAAGTAAATAGCTTCATAAATAATTTATATATGTATATTCATATAATATGTATATGCGTAATATTTTGAATGAATCATTTTATCAATATGATTATATGATCCTTACTTTGCTTAGGTTTAATATATTCGTGAATTAAAAATTAATTACAAGAGATAGAATTGAAAAATTAGAGCTAGAGTTTTGAAATTCACACAAAACCTTTTTTGGACATTTTTAAGGTTCCCTATTCTTTTTGGTTAAGACCAGACCAAGGTTTCGGGGAGCTGACACACAACTTATTTAAACCAATATAAATTTCTTCAAAAGTAAATATACTAGAAAGACGAAAATTACACACGGTTAGTTATATAATGAATCAAGCACTTATATGAAGTTTCAAAATTTTACGGCTTCATTTGCGGGGGGCTGCCATACAACTTCTTTGCACCAATATGAATTTCTTGGAAACTGAGTATATTACGAGGATGAAAATTACACATTGTTAGTTATATAATGAATCGAGCACTAATTCGGAGTTTCAAAATGTTACGACCCCATTTTCGGGCAGCTGCCATACAAAGTTGTCAATTCGATAACTGTGAATCTAATGAAGCTACGAGGTTAAAATTAAAACTGGGCAGGTAGAGTAATAGGGCAAGTTAGTTGGCAAAGTTGGACATCGCTCGTACCAACTTTTGGGGTGAGCTATTTTTTTTTTATGGTTTTTTTTTTTTTTTTGTTTTTAAGCAAAAATTATGGTATAATGAATTAAAAATTTAATTTTTTTTTTTTTTATTTATTTTTTTTTTAAGCAAAAATTATGGGATAATAAGTTAAATTTTTTTTTAACTATTTTACTTTTTTGTATTTTTTTTTATAATAGCATATGGAAAATAAATAACGGTTAGTGGGTAAGCACGGGTATCTAAAAGTTGACAAGGGCAACTATATTCTTCCTCGTTTTCTTATATTTTTGGTTTTATATTTATCTCAAAATTTTCTTTAATATTTTTCTTATGATATTTGAGTAACTCTGTAAGTTAAATTAGTGTTTTGATTTACGTGGTAATTATGAACAGGAGCATCAAGGAGTCTTCTTGATGCAGTCTTTTATCCCAACGAATAGGTGGCTCTTACTAGCACTTGTGTGATTTTGGCAGTAATTACCGTTCACCCAGACTCAAGTGAACTTGAAGCTTTAAGTCTTTGGCAGTTATTACCAAATCAACTGTACTGCAACTCCTGTTTGTCCTGTGGTTAAGTCCTACTAGGGGGCCTCTGTCCCTACTCTCTAGTTGAGATAATTTCGGTTTTCACCTACTTGCTGCTCGGTATACAAAACTGTTGTTCTTCTAGTGATTTCTTGATTTTTGCTAATTTCCTTTATAAAGAACCCTTTTTTTCTATTTTTTTTTGGTTTTTTGTTTCTTTTTTTTTTTTTTATACTTTTTCTTCTAGTTTTGATCACTGTTTGTAATCAGTGATCACTGTCACTGTAGTAATGATCACTGTTTGTAAAAAAAAAATTTCTTATGGTTTTTATTTTTTTTTAATCTCTTATTTATTTATTTTAATAATAATTTTAGTTTTTTTTTGTTTTGTAATTTAATTTATTTTATAGTTTCTTAGTCTTTTAATTTTTTTGTCAATTTGATAATTTATTATGGCGTTGTTAATAAGTTAAAAATGGAAAATATTTTAGTTTTTATACTTTAATCATTTATCACCATTCACTTCAGTTTTTATACTTTAACGGTCCCTGCTCGGGCGCCAGTTAAGTTCTTATTGCTCCTGTTCACAAAAAAAATAAAACCTTAAAAAAAGTTAAAAATTCCTTTTTTTAAATAAAAGATTTTTTATAATTTTAAGCTTGACTGCTTTATTCCACGATTAAATTAACATTGATTAATAATAATTTTAACTTGGATAATACCACTTGTGATTTCGAAGTGTGTGAAATTATGTTGCAAGTAGTTCACAGTAAAATTAATGCATTGGCCAAATTATGAAATTGTGAAATTGAAATATGATCTTATTTAAATTTTGAAATAATTTTTAGTTAATAATTATTAACTTATATAATAGCCGGGGATAGCACCCGAGGCCTCTCACTTCATTACGAATGAGAGGTGGTGTCTTAACCACTACACCATTGGCTGGATAGATGAAAAACAAAAATATCAAAGCATTAAAGGTTTTGATTAATATTTAAAACTATCAAATTATATAAATTTTTATATATATATTACAACTAATTAATATTTTTTTCATATTAAAATATTAATAGCATTGCGTTTAATGAAAATAAAGGCACATATAACAGCAGAATTTTGATTGTAAAACTTATTTATAACAGAAGTGCTAGAAATTCCTTATCAAATAAAAAAGATGAAAAATAACCAATTCTAATCCAAATATTTCAATCTAAATTAAAAATTTTCTATACTTGTAACCTGGATCACGTCATATGTCAAGGAAAACTAAATAGGATTCCTATAAATTTATAAATTAAATCTAACCAGAATTTTTCAAACTTAAAGAATTAAAATATTAAAAATTGAATTATATAAAACATTAAAAAATAAGTAAATTAAGAGAATTAAAATGTAAAAATTATAAAAAATTTAAATAATTAATCAAGTGTACTAAACCATTCAACAGTAATAATGCAGTACAGCTAAAATTAATAATCCTGAAGAGAAATAATTGCTGCATGTATGTAAAATTTTAATGAATTGGATAAAAAGTTTTTAATATGTAATTTTGTAATTGCACTTTATAAACACATTTATTTCAAGGTTTTTTGTTTCTTAATATTTTTAAATAGATATATTAATAAAAATTTTTAATATTTTTGAATAGGTAACATAATTAGAAAATGCTTTTAGTATTATAAAATTAATGTGGTTAGCTATGTCTTACGATTAAAATCATAAATGCTTTTATGGCTTTAAAATGACTTAAATGGACTTCTCATTAAATTTGAACTAAATATGTGTAGGGTACTAATTTGGTTGAACCGACGGACTGTTTCTTTACCTGTTTTATTACCTTTTTAGCACATTTTCAAAAGGTTTAATATAAAAGTTAATTTTTCAGTCCTAATAGCTCTTAATGTGAAAGTATAATGTGGAAAGTAATACCACAAGAAAAATCAGCTAAATATTTGGGGTTACATCTAGATGAACGGTTAAACTGGAATCATCACGTTTAACAAAAAGCACTACAAATTAACTTAAAACTACGTGAAATGTGGTGGATTATAGGCAAACATTCTATACTCAAACTTTCATCCAAAAGACTCATTTATTTGTCAATAATTAAGCCTATATGGACATATGGTATCCAGATGTGGGGATGTACAAAATCATCAAATAGAGCAATTATACAGCGTAGTCAAAATAAATTTCTTCGTACGATTACCAACACGTATCATTAAGTAACCAATGAAGAAATTCATAATGACCTTAACATAAAGTTAATCGAAGATGTAATAGGTGAATATGACACAAAACATCAAAACAGACTTTCGCAGCATGTTAACATAGAAGTTTTACAACTGATGAACAACCGCAACAACACAAGACGGTTAAGAAGATTAAAACCATATAATCTAATTAAATAAATAAATACATGTAATGTAATGTAATTGTAGAAGTAGTATAGAGAATAGAATATTGATTCTGTAAACTCACACAAGTTTTGCTTAGTAATTCTAAGTACATTGTTATAAATAGTAATAATTTATATAATATTTTATAAGATTTACTAACCATATCCAGAAAGGGATGTTTAATAAAAAAAAAAAAAATGTTTACCTTCTAAGTTGAACTCTTCTGTGAATAGTCCTCCAATACGTTTTTTTTTTAACAAGATATAGTTTAATCACATATAACCAACTTTCAGATATCCGTTCTTGTTTTTTTATCAATGGTGTGTTTGTTTTTATATCTGCCCCCTGAATATTCAGTTTATTAAAAATATCATCAAAATGTGTTGTTGTTAATTTAGGTGGCAGGCCAACAATAACAATATCGTTCCTACGCTCATTCTGGAGTGGTTCGTCCAGGGTCATCTCCATTTTATTAATTTTTCATCCAACATTTTTGAATGGTTTTCTATGTTAAATATTTTTGTGTTTAAGTGCTCGTTTTTAATGCTTTTTTTTCCTGAAAAATTTTATCTATTTTATTTCATAAAAACATTTGTGAGGAACGTATTTCCTTAAGTACATCTAATATAGCTGTAGTAACTGCTTTTAAGTATTCAACCATTTTCTCTATAGTGCAATTTGAGAAATTATAGACGATAACTCAGCTCTTAACTCATCCAAATGTGTTGTATCTTTTTCTGCTTGTATTGAATTTACTGCACGATCATAATCAGTAGCTTCCTGACGTATAATGGATTCATTGATCTGCGTGGGACATTTTTGGCACTTCCATTCTGCACTTCCAGCTTTCACCAATTTGTATAAATCATCCGATACCAAAGCACAATTTGTATTAAAACATCTCGTACATAACTTAACTTAATTGCCTTGGATTTAGCATTTACTACCTTTTTGCACCCTTCACATAAAACTATTTTTTTTTGTTTTTTTGTTTTATTGTTATTATTTGTTTTTTATTTTGACTTTCTTCTTTTGCTTATTTTTTTTCTTTCTTATTTTGTTTTATGTTAATATTTTTCTTCGTTATAATTAGTTATATATTTGTATTTTTTTTTTTTTTGTATAAAATAAGAAAAAATAAAAAATTAATAAAAATATTTAATTATTTAGTAACTAGCTGTTGGCCCGCCATAGAATGACGTAGTTAATTATATTAAATTAGAATTTATTTTCAAAAATATATAAGTTCTTGGAATTTCGGAATAATGTATAATTTGCACTTTGCCAAATAATGGTGTAAAGAAAAAGAAAAAAGGGAATTTTTTGTAATTTATATGCATTTAAAAATATATCCTTCCATCCGGAAACGAATCTGCGTGTCAAAATTTCGGAGTCAGACACTCTAAAAATGTATTCTAATAAGAAGAAAAGAAAAACTGTATTTTAATTAGCCGTATTTTGTAATTAGTTTATAAAACTTAAGTAAATTTATTTTAGTCTGCTTAATTATAAAATGTGTGTTTATATATTATTTTTTTAAAAGTTTTTCCAAAACAAATTGGAAGATTCATATTATTTCATTTGAGTATTTTATTTTATTGATTTATTTCTTAGCCTGTTTTTAGTTGATTTTTTAATTTTTAGCTGATATTATTATTTGTTAGTGTTTTGTGATTAGGGTTTTTCTTATATAATATTGCTTTCTTAGTTTTTTAATTTATATATAGTATTAGATAATTAATGGGCTTTTTATTTTAGATGTTGTTTGTTAGAGTTTTTTTTTTTAATTTGGTTGTGTTACAAATTATATATATGTATAAATATATATATATAAATATATATATAAAAAAGTGGTTGAGTTTGGTAAAATAGTACTTTTTGCTGACGACGCATTAATTTATATAGAGGATGAAAATGTTAATCAATGTGTTAATAAAATAAACGCAGATTTAAGTAACATCAATAGCTGGTTTAAAGAAAATAAACTGAGCCTAAATATTCAGAAAACTAAGGCAATGGTGTTTAATGGTGTCTTAAATAATTCTATTTCAATCGATGGTACAATTTTGGAAATGGTCGATGAAATAAAATATTTAGGTTTAATTATTGACAGAAAGTTAAATTTTACCAAACATATTGACTTCATGTGCAAAAAAATAGCAAAAAAACTATCATTTATGTATCGGATTAGAAATAAACTTTCTTTATGCAGTGCAATAAATATTTTTAACACGATGGTAAAGCCACATTTCGAGTATTCAATTCTATTTTCATTTTTCTACATATTGTAATTTTTTATTTCTCTTTTATATTTACCACTTTCTTTCTTTTTTTGAAATAAATTACATTTTGAGTTTTGATTTTTTAATATAACTTTATGATCAAATCAAAGTAAAATATTTTATAAAAATATTGTATAAAAAACATTGTCGTTTAATAGTATTTAAAATACTAAATAAATAAATAAATAAATAAATAAATAAAATAAATATATATATATATATATATATGTAAATTTTTTTTAACTATTTATCTAACTTTTTCCAATAAAAAATCTCTAACAACGACCAATATATCGGTTTTTTATTAATTGATTATATTATAAACTCCGGGAAGAACCGAAACTGGGGATTTTAAAATTTACCGAAATTAAAATTTTTAAGTCGAAAAAAATTGCATTTAATTTAGTTATTTTTTAATAAAAATTCAATTTAACGTATAAAAATTAGAATTTCTTGTTATACCCTACACCTATAGAATAGGTAAAGGGGTATATTAACTTTGGTATGGTGTTTGTAACCACCTAAAGGAAGCGAGCTAGATATGGAAAAGTATATATATTTGTGATCAGCGTAACCGCCTTAGTCGATATAGCCATGTCCGTCCGTCCGTCCGTCCGTAGGCACGATAACTCAAAAAATAATGGAGCTATCTTGATGAAATTTTAACTGTAGGTTACTAGGACTGAAAGTACGGCGGGGATTGCATATGGGCGAAATCGGCCCATGAGTTCGGATTCTGGACCTTTTAATCGAATTTAGGCCAAACGAGCATAATTCCGAAACCAATGAAGATAGAACCTCCAAATTTAGTATCAGGATGTCCCTTCCTATTTCCTAAGTGTCTTGTGAATTTGGGTCCCATTGGAGTAGTGGGTCGGGGACCAGCCACACATTTCCGAAGACCTTAAAGCATATCTTTAAAATTAAGAAAGATAACAACTTGAAAAAAGGTAGAAGCTTCCAATTTGCCACAAGGGTGTTCTTTACTATCTCTTGCGTGCTCCCCTAATTTGGGATCAATTGGAGTGGTGGTTCTGTACCCCTCTCTGACCTACCAAGTTTTAAAGGCTTATAATCGAAATGCCTAAAAATAGTTACTTAAAATTAGGATAGACCGTTCAAATTGTGTACAAGGGTTAACTAGTACTATAAGTACAGCGCGGACTATATAAGGGCGAAATCAGCCCAACGGTTCGGATTCCGGACCTTTTAATCGGTGTCAAAAATCACGATAACTCAACAACTAATGACACTATCTTCATCAAATTTGTGCTGCAGGTTACTAGTAATGAAACTACTTCGGGGATTGCGTAAGGTCGGGATTGGACCATGGTTTCGGAACCTAGATCTTTTTGATCGAATTTAGGCCAAACGAGCATAATTCCGAAACCAATGAAGATGGAACCTCCAAATTTGGTATCAGAGTGTCCCTTCCTATTTCCTAAGTGTCTTGGGAATTTGGGCCCCATTGGAGTAGTGGGTCGGGGACCAGCCACACATTTCTGAAGACCTTAAAGCATATCTTTAAAATTAATAAAGATAACAACTTGAAAAAATGTAGAAGCTTCCAATTTGCCACAAGGGTGTTCTTTACTATCTCTTGCGTGGTCTCTTAATTTGGGATCAATTGGTGAGGTGGTTCAGTACCCCTCTCAGACCTAAAAAGTTTTAAAAGCTTATAATCGAAATTACTAAAAATAGTTACTTAAAATTAAGATAGACCGTTCAAATTGTGTACAAGGGTTAACTAGTACTATAAGTAAAGCGCGGGCTGTATAAGGGTGAAATCAGCCCATGGGTTGGGATTCTGGACCTTTTAGTCGGTGTCAGGGATAACGAACATATATTAAAAATCACGATAACTCAACAACTAATGAGTCTATCTTCATGAAATTTGTGCTGTAGGTTATTGGTAATGAAACTACGGCGGTGATTACGTACGGTGAGGATTGGACAATGGTTTCGGAACTGAGAACTTTTTGATCGAATTTAGGCCAAACTAGCGTAATTCCGAAACCAATGAAGATATAACCTCCAAATTTGGTATCAGGGTGTCCCTTTCTATTGCGTAAGTGTCTTTGAAATTTGGGCCCCATTGGACTAGTGGGTCGGGGACAAGCCACTCAGTTCCGAGGACCTTAAAGCATATTTTCGAAATTAATAAAAATAGTAACTTGAAACAAATGTAGAAGCTTCAAATTTGGCACAGGGTGTTCTTTACTATTTCTTCCGTGCCCCCCTAATTTGGGATCATTTGGAGTGGTGGTTCAGGACCTCTCTTAGACCCCCAAATGTGTAAAAGCTTATCATCGAAATTAATAAAACTAGTAACTTAAAATTAAGATAGAACGTTCCAATTGTATACAAGGGTTAACTAGTATTGAAAGTATGACGGGACTGCATATGGGCGAAATCGTACCATGGTTTCGGGTTCTGAAACCCATGACAAGTTCAAGGACTAAAAAACATATATCTTAAAAACACCATAACTCAAAAAATAATGCCGGTATTTTGATGAAATTTAAACTCTAGGTTCCTAGTAATGAAAGTACCATGCGAATTGGTTCTGGTCGAGTTTAATTTCAAAGCCAAAGAATATATTTCCTATGTCCTATGTGTCTCCGAAATCTAGACTATATTGTAGTGGTTTAGCTATGTTCAAAGGTACTTGCTGCATTTATGTAAAATTTATTTGAATATTTAAATGAATTATATGAAAAGTTCAAAATTTGTAATTGTATTTTAGAAGTACATTTATTGCATATTTTGCTATTAGGTATATAAACTAACCATTTAAAATAATTGCAATTTTTAAAAATTTGGATTATTAAATTTATTATGCTTTGATTATCTTTTTATCACAAAATTTAATAATTAGAATTTTTTCATTTTGTAATTGAATTGGAATAAATATATTTTCATTTATTTCAAGTTTGTTTGTTTTTTAATATTTTTAAATAGATAAATTAGTAAGATTTTGTAATATTTTTTAATAGATAGTGTAATTAGAAAATGTTTTTAATATTATAAAGTTAATTTGGTTAGCTATGTTTTACGATCAAATTAATAACAGCTTTTATGGTGTTAAAATGACTTATGGATATGTCCTTAAATTTGAACCAAATAGGTGTAGGGTATTTCTAAGTCGGTTGTCTTTACTTGTTTTTTTTTAATTTTTACCCTCTTTAGTATTTTTCTATAAAAATAATAAAAAAAAAAGTTTTATATATTTTTTCCTTTATAAGAAAACTTAATTTAGATATTTAAAAAAAATTACTTAGAAAACAATTCCACCATTTAGTAAACTATACATTAGAAGTAAATTGGCTGGGTGGTTAAGACGGTGGTGACTAAATTTTGTATTTTAGGGTGTTAGGTTCAATTTCAATCCAGGGGAAAATTTTTTAAAATTTTTTTTTTTAATGCAATTAAATTAAATTTTAAAAGAGATTCACGTCTTATATGTAAATATCGTGAAATTAAAAATTCAATATGAAATTTTAACAGAAAAAAATTTGGTTTTTACACTTGCACTTGTACGGACAAGCTTTCTCCCTAATACAATAAAATACATATATATTATTATAAATATTAAAAATTAGGATTCGATTTCAAAACCAGAAGGCACTACCGCAAGCCTTATTAAAATATTTTATATATATATTAATTGAAGAAAAAAAAATAGTTAAACGGGATTGATATAATATATTAATTGAAGGAAAAAAAATAGTTAAACGGGATTGATTTAGAGTTAATTACAAAACTATTAAGACCATATTATTATTATACACTTATTTAATTATAAATGTTAAGATATAAACAAAAATTTTATTTTTTTAGGTACCTGTGAAATCGAAAAAAAAAGTTAGGGAAAATTTGAAATTGCTTTGGTTGCTTTCAAAGCAAAGCAAGCAGAGCACCAAAGCACATATTTGGCCTATACTATTAATTCAGTATTTCACTGAATTTAATGAAGACTTAAAACAGGAATGATCCTGTAAATCATAGTCTCGATTTTCAATGCAAAATGTTTTACTATTTATTTAAATTTTCCCAAAAATCTTCTGTGATTTTTAAAACTGAAATGAACTATTTCATATAAATTTAAGTTCATAAAAATGTTTATTTTTTTTATTAAAAATTAATAAAATATTTTTTGGCCTGCTTATGATAGTTTTGAATATTTTATTTTCTAAAATAAAACACATCCAACAAAACATTAATATTTTATTTTTTTATAATTGAACACATCCAACAAAACACATTTAATTGAATGCGTTTGTTACACACATTTCTGAAGACCTTAAAGCATATCTTTAAAATTAATAAAGATAACAACTTGAAAAAATGTAGAAGCTTCCAATTTGCCACAAATGATACCTGGTTTTATAAACTTTATAAATTTTTGCCAGGCAAATGTTTAGGGTTGCCATGCGGTACTAAAATTTAACATTACACAAAACTTAATTTTTGCAAAATTTTTGACCACACATATCTTTTGAACGGTTCAAGCTAGGGTCTTGAAATTTTGGGAAAAGTTAGATACTCATAAATTAGTAGGAGTCGGTTAACAAAATTTTTTTGTTCAGCCCTATGCTTAGGAGCTATAAGGGCTCGAAAATTGAAATTTTGCTATTTGTAAACACCTGTACTTTGAATACCTGTCCAAATTTTTTTTTAGTAATATACAAAATTCAAAGCTCTATAATTATATTTCAACATGTGTCAAAGGTTTTTCTTAATTTTGAAGGGTGACGAAGCTATAGCCCCTGCAAATTCCAAAAAAGCCCTATATTTAAATTGATATAACAAGAGTTCTGTTAGGTTTATTTGCAATCGAAAAACGGTATTAGAGAGCTGCTTTTATAGGCTTTCCAAAAAAACGTCGTTTAAATGTATAGGGTTGCCATACGGTACTAAAATTTACCATTATATAAAACTCAATTTTTGCAAAATTTTTGGTCCCACATATCTCCTAAACGGTTTAAGATAAGGTCTTGAAATTTTGGGAGATGTTAGATCCTCAAATATTAGTAGGAGTCGGTTAACAAAATTTTTTTGTCAAGCCCCCTGTTTCGGAGCTATAAGGGCTCGAAAATTTAAATTTTGCTATTTTTAAGCACCTGTAACTTGAATACCTGTCAAATTTTTTTTTTATTGATATGCAAAGTTTAAAGGCCCAATATTATGTTTTAACATATGTTAAATGTTTTTCTTAAATTTAAAAGCGGTTCCTTAAATTGAAGAAAGTGTCTCTCAGTTTTACCCATTTTTGCTTAGATTGTATAATTCTAAGTAAAATTTCAAATTTTTGTGGAATTCACAATTTAATTCCTAGAACCTAAAAACATGGAGGGGGACGAAGGGGGGGATGGAGTTAGATAAAGTTAGATCCTTGAGAAACTTGGCAACCTTCCCCATTGAAAGGCTATAACAACTTTAAAATAAAAATATTTACTGTTAGCACTAAGTTTTATAAGTAAGCAGTAGCTATTTCCAAGTAAATATTTCCAAAGTTAAACTCAGTATGTAATACAATATAATTTTGAAAATGTGCTTTTTTAAAAACCCTTGGTTTTTTTTCATCACTTGTTTAATTTATATATAGTATTAGATAATTAATGGGCTTTTTATTTTAGATTTTGTTTGTTAGAGTTTTTTTTTTAATTTGGTTGTGTTACAAATTATATATATGTATAAATATATATACATAAATATATATATATATATATATATATATATATATATATATATATATCTTTTTTAACTATTTATCTAACTTTTTCCAATAAAAAATCTCTACCAACGACCAATATATCGGTTTTCTATTAATTGATTATATTTTAAACTCCGGGAAAACCGAAACTGGGGATTTTAAAATTTACCGAAATTAAAATTTTTAAGTCGAAAAAAATTGCATTTAATTTAGTTATTTTTTAATAAAAATTCAATTTAACGTATAAAAATTAGAATTTCTTGTTTTTTTTAATTTTTACCCTCTTTAGTATTTTTCTATAAAAATAATAAAAAAAAAAGTTTTATATATTTTTTCCTTTATAAGAAAACTTAATTTAGATATTTAAAAAAAATTACTTAGAAAACAATTCATAAATAATTAAAATAGATAGTTTTTGGCGTACTTATGATAATTTATGGTATTTCATTTTTTATAATAGAATACATCCAAGAAAACCCATATAATTCAATATACCATTTAGTAAACTATACATTAGAAGTAAATTGGCTGGGTGGTTAAGACGGTGGTGACTAAATTTTGTATTTTAGGGTGTTAGGTTCAACTTCAATCCAGGGGAAAATTTTTTAAAATTTTTTTTTTTAATGCAAATAAATTAAATTTTAAAAGAGATTCACGTCTTATATGTAAATATCGTGAAATTAAAAATTCAATATGAAATTTTAACAGAAAACGAGGAAGAGTGTAGTAGAGTAGACTGTGTCAACTCTGGGATACCCGTATGACCGTAACATATACATTATATCATCCGGTTAATTACTTTTGGCTTTATTAAGTGTAGTGGAATACTCATATAAAATAAAGAGTTGTATGGCAGCTACTCGAACCCTCTGTCGTAGACCAACCAAATTTTGCAGAAACTTTGGCCATTACACTAAACAATTTTTGGCAAAAATTCAGACACCCAGCTTCATTAGGTGGAGAGTAATGCTCATATAAAATAAGGAGTTGTATGGCAGCTACTCGAACCCTCTGCAGCAGACCAACCAAATTTTGCAGAAACTTTGGCCATTACACTAAACAATTGTTGGCAAAAATTCAGACACCCAGCTTCATTAGGTGGAGAGTAATGCTCATATAAAATAAAAAGTTGTATGGCAGCTACTCGAACCCACTCCACTAGACCAACCAAATTTTGCAGAAACTTTGGTCATAAAACTAAACTACTTTTGGCAAAATTTCAGATACGCAGCTGTCATAGGTACAGAGTAATGCTCATATAAAAAAAGAAGTTGTATGACAGCTACCCGAACCCATGGACCAAAATGGCTGGATTTAAATAGCGATGACGGCTATTGCAAAAAAACGAATTTGCGAAAATTTCAAGATCCTAGCTCCTTTAGTTTTTGAGTTATCGTGCGGACGGACAGACGGACGGACGGACGGACGGACGGACAGACGGACGGACAGACGGACGGACGGACGGACATACATAGCTAAATCGATTTATTTTTCGATTCTGATCCGATCCATACACTTGAGTCTATATCTACCCCCCCTCCTTCTCTGCGTCACAAACGTAATGGCAAATTTATTATACCCTTTGACTATATAGTCATACGGGTATAAAAATTTGGTTTTTACACTTGCACTTGTACGGACAAGCTTTCTCCCTAATACAATAATATACATATATATTATTATAAATATTAAAAATTAGGATTCGATTTCAAAACCAGAAGGCACTACCGCAAGCCTTATTAAAATATTTTATATATATATATTAATTGAAGAAAAAAAAATAGTTAAACGGGATTGATATATATTAATTGAAGGAAAAAAAATAGTTAAACGGGATTGATTTAGAGTTAATTACAAAACTATTAAGACCATATTATTATTATACACTTATTTAATTAAATATAAACAAAAATTTTATTTTTTTAGGTACCTGTGAAATCGAAAAAAAAAGTTAGGGAAAATTTGAAATTGCTTTGGTTGCTTTGCTTGGGTGTTTGCTTTCAAAGCAAAGCAAGCAGAGCACCAAAGCACATATTTGGCCTATACTATTAATTCAGTATTTCACTGAAATTAATGAAGAATTTATGTAAAATTTATTGTCTGAATTATATGAAAAGTTCTAAATTTGTAATTATATTTTAGAAATACATTTATTGCATATTTTGCGTTTATAAGCTTTTCTAATAGGTACATAAACTAACAATTTAAAATAATTGCAATTTTGAAAAATTTTAATTGTTAAATATATTATGCTTTGATTAGCTTCTTATCACAAAATTTAATAGTTCAATTTTTTTCACTTTTGTAATTGTATTGAAATAAATATATTTTCATTTAATGCAAGTTTTTTTGTTTATACCCGTATGACTATATAGTCAAAGGGTTTAATAAATTTGCCATTACGTTTGGACGCAGAGAAGGAGGGGGGGGGGGGGGGGGGGGGGGGGTAGATATAGACTCAAGTGTATGGATCGAATCGGATCATAATCGAAAAATAAATCGATTTAGCTATGTATGTCCGTCCGTCCGTCAATCCCCACGATAATTCGTTTTTTTGCAATAGCCGTCATCGCTATTTAAATCCAGCCATTTTGGACCATGGGTTCGTGTAGGGTTCTACACCTATTGAAGTTGGGTGTCTGAAATTTTGCCAAAAACAGTTTAGTGTAATGGCCAAAGTTACTGCAAAATTTGGTTGGTCTACTGCAGAGGGTTCGAGTAGCTGCCATACGACTCGTTCTTTTATATGAGCATTACACTACACCTAATAAAGCTGGTATGTATGAAATTTTGCCAAAAGTAATTAATGTTTATAATAATGATATAATGTTTATAATACGGTCATACGGGTATCCCAGAGTTGACACAGTCTACTTTCCCACACTCTTCCTCGTTTTTAATATTTTTAAATAGATAAATTAGTAAGTAATATTTTGTAATATTTTTGAATAGATAAAGTAATAAGAAAATATTTTTAGTATTATAACGTTAATTTGGTTAGCTGTGTCTTACGATCAAACAAAAATGACTTACGGATATCCGATTAAATTTGAACCAAATAGGTGTACAATAATTCTAAGTCGGTTGCAGCGATTGACTGCTTCTTTACTTGTTATTATATAAAATGCATTTTCTAGATTTAGTAGGATCTCTGTTGGATTTTTTGAAGAAGTTAAAATAGCCGTATCGTTAGCATATAATCCAATATCACAGTTTGGTAATTTAGGAAAGTCTGAAATAAATATATCATATAAGATGGAAGATAAAACAGAACCTTGAGGAGTTCCTGCATCTATATTAAAACATTTACTTTTTTCATTAGCTAGCGAGATAAAGTATTTACGAGTACATAGAAAGTTCTTTATTATTTTAATTAAGAATATTGGAAAATTTAAATTCATACATTTATGAATTAGTCCATCATGCCAAACCGAATCGAAAGTTTTTTCAATGTCAAGAATTATAATTCCTGTGGAGTTTTTCTTTTGAAAACTAGTTTTGATCTTGCTATGAATTCTAGCCACTTGATGACAAGTAGAGTGTTCGGCTGGGAAACCGAACTGTTCCATCAGTATCGACGAGTTATTATTAACATGATTGATAAACTTATCTTTTACCCATTTTTCTAAAATCTTGCTGAGTGAACTTGGGATGCTTATGGGTCTGTAGTTACTTGGATCAGATTTTGTTTTATTACGCTTACTGATTGTTGTAATAGATGCAGTTTTCCACGCAACTGCAAAATATCCAATCTTTAAGCACGCATTTAATATTTTGCAAAGGTATACTAAAGCTTTTTTTCCAAGGTTTTTTAACAAAATATTTTTGGTATTATCAGGCCTGGCACGTTTTTATTATTCATGATTTTAGTTAATTTCCAGAATGCTTTGCAATTTTTTTTCAAATTAATTATGCGATTTGCGAATGCATTGTTATGCCCTTCAATTATATTTTCCTTGATTTTTTCGTTTAGATATAAAGCGCGAGCCTTAAAAATAAAATTTCTTGTTCTCTGCCAAATGCGTCTATAATAATTTCTTTGACTTATGAATTGCTGAAAGTCATTAAATATTAAATAATTTTTTTTTTTGTTCTGTGTAAGAGTAAAAATCATTTTTTGCCTTTTAATACCCTACACCTATGAAATAGAAAAAGGGTATATTAACTTTTGTATGGTGTTTGTTACCACCTAAAAGAGCGAGCTAGATATGGAAAGTATATATATTTGTGATCAGCAGGAACTCCTGAGTCGATATAGCCATGTCCGTCCGTTCACCCGTCCGTCCGTAGGCATGATAAGTTAATGGAGATTTGTTGATGAAATTTTAACTAGAAGGACTTTAAGTACGGCGGGGATTGCATATGGGCAAAATCGGTCCATGGGCTCCGATTTTAGACCTTTAATTTTTCTAACGGCCAACTAACATATAAACAAAATAAGGATAACTAAACATCTAATAGCGCTACAATCATGAATTTTGTGGTGTAGGTTATCATTAATGAGAGTAATGCGAGGACTGCGTGCGGTCGAGATTGGACCATGGGTTCGGAGCCTACAACTTTTTAATCGAATTTAGGTCAAACAAGCATAATACCGAAACCGATTAAGATAAAACCTTTAAATTTGGTATCAGTGTGCCTCTTTCTATGTTCTTATTGTCTTCGAAATTTAGGACCAATTGGAGCAGTGGGTCAGGGACAACCCACACAGTTCTGAAGACCTTTAAAACTACATATGGGCGAAATTGTACCATGGTTTCGGGTTCTGGAACCTTTGAAAAGTTCAAGTGTTAAGAAACATATATCTTAAAGACACCATAACTCGAAAACTAATTACTCTATTTTGATGAAATTTATATTCCAGGTTATCTAGGTTTTAGGAATTGAATCTTGTCGGGTTCAGATTCTAGGAGCTTTTGATCGAATTGAATTCAAACTAGTATAATTTCGAAACCAAAGAAGATTGAACATTATATTTGGGGCACATGTGTTTCTTCTTATTTTTTTTGTTTATGTGAAATTTTGGATGAATTGGAATAGCGGTTTGCGTACCACTCCCACTACTTCCAAGACCTTAAAGCATAATATATTCGAAAGTAATAATAATAAAGAAATCAAATTTGATACACTATTTGCACTTTCCGTTTTTATTTAACACTTTTATATTTTTAAAAGGCTAAGAGTTTTACTATAAAACATATGTATTATATTTTATAAATTAAAAACAAAATTTTTTTTTAATAAATGACGAAATTTTTTTTGTTTTTAATTTTTGTTATACCATATCTATATTTTATTGATAATATATTTAAAAAAAAATTGTGTACGATACTTAAGTTGTAAAATTTATTTTTGTATTCAAATGAATTTTATGAAAAGTTCTAAATTTGTCATTGTATTTTAGAAATACATTTATTGCATATTTTGATTATTAAATTTTTTAATAAAAAGCTAATGAAAGCATTATTGGTTTTAACTAACATCTAAAACCATGAAATTATATAATCTTTCCTATTTAAATTAATACATATTAATATTTCTTTCGAATAACTTTGAGTTTGATTATATAAAATATTAAAAAATAAGTAAATTAAGAGAATAAATTTAAAAATTATTTAAAATTGAAATAATTAATCAAGCATACTAAATCATTCAACAGTAAATGCACTACAGCTAAAAAACATGCAGAGAAGTAATTGCTGCATGTGTGTAAAATTTGACTGAATTGGATAGAATTAGTAAGAATTTTTAATATTTTTGTTTTATTACAAAGTAAATTTGACCAGCCATGTCTTACGATGAAACTAATAAAAGCATTTATGGTTTTAAAATGACTTAAATAGGCTTCCCATTAAATTTAAATCAAATAGGTGTAGGGTATTTCTAAGTCGGTTGCACCGACTGACTGTTTCTTTACTTGTTTATAGAACTATGTGCAGCATTAATAAATGAACTGGTAAATGTCTCGACATGAAGATCTATAATTTCAACGCTTGAATTTTCTAAGTTCATTAAATGCTCAATATTTATTTTAGCTGATAGTATGTTCTTAAATTTTACCCAGTTTCCTTTGTTGTAATTTAGAATGAAAGAATGAGTTTAAATGATTGGTACTTTATTAATTTTGAAAACTACGGATAAATGTTTAGAATGTAGTTTATTTTTAGTTAAGCAAGCTAAGTCAATACTAAGTCAATAGTTGAAGAATTACCTCTCGTTGAGTTAGGAAAATATGTTGGTGAATGAGGGTAGTATATAGAAAATTTACTATTTTTCAGTTTATTATGCAAAATTTTACCCCAAGTATTATTTCTACTACAGTTTTAGTTTGTATGACGAGAATTTAAATCTTCCACTCTGATATAATTACCTTGAATATTGTTAAAAACTTCTAAATCATTTTTAAACTTATTACTTATATTTTTATTTAAGTTAACGCAATTTATATTAAGTTCTATACCTATAGTTTCAAAAATTTTTGTTTTAAGTCGAGGAAGACTAGAATGTTTGATTGATTTATTAACTAATAAAGCTACCCCACCTTCTTTTTTTGCACCTTCTCTATCATTTCTATAAATATGAAAATTATTGCTATAAAATTTATTGTTATATTTTAAACAGGTTTCACATAAAGCGGCAATATGTATGTTCTAATTTTCCAAAGCATGAAACAATTCAATTTGTTTGCACTTATTGGTAATGCTTTGAGCATTTTTAAAACAAATATGTTATATGGTTATTATGGACCATTATTGACATGATTATTTTGATTATTACAGACATATTTAAAAATTGTATCAGCGGTTACATTAATCTGTTCTGTTTTATTTTTACCATTAACTATATTACTAAAAATTTTCAATAATTCTTGATAGGAAAATAAATTGTTGTTGTTATTATTGCTACTATTACTAATTTTATTAATATATGAAATATTGTTATTATTGTTGTTAATGGCATATTCATACCTGATTTTACATGTTGTAGTGAGGAATTAAAAGACATAGAATTAGCTTGTCGTTGCTTGTGTGGTTGAGTAAATGATTTGTTGCGAGAGAGTCTTGTTGCGTTGCGTGGTTTATCTATCATCGTGTTTTGTTAATTAATGTAATTTAATTTGACGATACAATTCGGATGACTGTTTTTGTGTGGTTGACCGCAATTTGCACATTTAATTTTTTGATTTTCTGATGTTATATTAGTTTGGGGACATATCTTGGTTTGGTGACGTTTGGCACATAAAGCACTTTTAGCTAATAGTCAATAGATGCCATTTTTTAGCTCCGTGTCCGTAAATTTGACAGTTAAAGCAGCGTGAGTTATGTACAATCTACCTGTCCATTCCAATGTAAATATCGTAGACGCTAACGCAGCACATTCCGTTATTCAAACTGATGGGAACATAAATTTTCCCACCAAATTAAATAATTAACATAACAAAACATGTTTAATGCGAATACTCCAATTACAAGCTTTAATAAAATAATGCTTAATTGACAAAATGCTACCTTAGCATTTTTACCTAATTAATTATTAGAATATACTAAAAAGATCAGTCTTGTAAAAATCGTTCAACAGATAAGTAAATAAATCTTACTGTACTTAAATAATATTGTTTGTGAATAAAAGTGTTTTCTTATAAAATTAAATAACAGTTGTTTTTATTTATAATTTTTTTTTATAATAATCAAAGATCGATTATTAAAGTGGCGCAGTCGGTAGGATTGTACAAAAATAAAAATAAAAAAGTGCAATCCAGTGATTCGAATACTACATAAACATTTAATTAAAATTAAAAACAATTTTTAATACAATTAAATAATAATAAAACTTTAGTGCATTCATAATTTTACTTTCTTACGGTAATTCCGGAAAGTTAAAAAAAAAAAATTAAGAACCTTAACACAAAAATAAAATAAAATAAAAACTAAAACAAATTAAAAAAAAAAAAATTTTATGAGATTATCACGTTCAAAAATTCACGACAATAACAGAACAAATAACATGGCTCAACAAGAACAACAACAAGTGCAAATAGCATCACTACAAGAACAACTTATATTGCAAACGCAACAAGTCGAAAGACTAACTTCCATCATTCAACAATACCAACTTCAAGCAGCACAAAATCAACCAAACCAAAATCAACAAGACCAACAAAATAATAAAGAAAAAATCCTTAAAGAAATTCGCTATATGTCCACATTTAACGGACGCAGCGAAGTAACCATCAATTCATTTATCAATAGTGTTGAATACTATTTAACAAGTATTCAGGATTTAAACCTAAGGAGACAAGCTGTGAGATCAATCTACTATGAAAAAATTCAAGGCCAAGCTAAGGATTCTATCATCGGATTACCAGATCCAGATAATTGGGAATCAATCAAACGGCAGCTAAAACGCAGATTCAGACCAGATATGGAACCAGCCGAGCTGTATAGAAGAATTAGCAGTATAAAAGTTAATTCGGTAAGTGAGTTAGCTATTACTATTCAAAGTTTAAAAAATAAAGCTGAAGAATTAAAAATATATTTTAATGATAATAATTTTATAGATTTAAGTAACATAGATACATTTTTATTAAATACGATAAAAGAAATGAGTCAAGGTACTCTGTTAGAAAAAATTTATGAAAAAAATGATTTAAATGAAGTAATAGAAATTATGCATATGAGATTTTACGAAGACTCTTGCATTAGGCCAGAATTCAAAAAACAATTTAATAATAATATTAGTAAAAAAAGTAATAATTTTAATAATAACAATAAAAATAGAGAAAATAAAAATCAAATGTTTCAATTAAAAAAATCCTATGATAATCAATTTAATAATTACGAAAGGTACAATAACAATAATAATAATAATTATCATAACGATAGGTATAACAACAATAAAAATTGGAATAATAATAGTTCAAATTACCAAAGGAGTAATCAATATAGTAGGAATAATAATAATCCTAATACATCTTATAATAATAACAATTATAACCGTAATTCAGGACAATTTCGAAATCCATATCAAACGTCAGGAAACTCTAGACAAAACTCGAGCAAAAATCGCTTAGAACAGGGTGACTCTAGACAAGGACGGTTTGAACCTATGGAGGTAGAAAATATTCAAAAAACTAAAAACGAAGAATTACCTGAATCTAATAGTTCAGATTTTTTTACAAATTAGCCTCGGAACTACCAATTATTAAATTAACTTTTAAAAATAAGGAATATAAAGCTTTGATTGATACAGGATCAAGCTTTAGTATAATCACTGATACTATAAACGAATTCGAAAAAGTTGAAATAAAACCAATCGCTTTTTCTACAATAAACGGTAAAGACTCAATTAAGTTCGAAGTTCACACTCGAGCTCCAAGTGAATTTAATCTTCCACCAAATGCTCTAGTAAGATGGAAAGTTAAATACCTTCCAAATCGGAAATATGAATTTATTATTGGTATAGATTTATTAAGAAATTTAAATAGTGTTATTAATTTAGAAGAAAAAACAATTTATTTTAATGAAAAATGTACGAATTTTTTAGATAATCCGTATAAAATAAAAGAAATATGTGCTTTAGAAACTATCGATCCAAATTTAAATTACCTAAACTTAAATCATTTAAATGTTGAAGAGTATAAAGAAATTGAAAACATTGTGAAAAGATTTAGTAAATTATTTTTTAAAGACGGTGACATACTGACAAGTACAACAGAAGTGCAACATGAAATAGTGACTACAACAGAACAAGCAATTAATTCTAAAATTTATAGATACCCCCCTCAACATGAAGAAGAAGTGAGGAGACAAATTAGAGAAATGGAGGATCAGGGTATAATTCGCAAAAGTAACTCTAAATATTCCAGTCCTCTTATTATAGTGCCAAAGAAAAGTGATAATTCTAAGAAAAAAAAGTTTCGTTTAGTAGTCGATTACAGAAAATTGAACGAAGTTACTGTGGATGATAAATTTCCACTTCCTAATATAGATTCTATATTAGATAAGTTAGGAAAAGCCCAGTACTTCACAACAATTGATTTAGCTAAGGGTTACCATCAGATTCTTATAAAAGAAGAAGATAGAAAAAAAACCGCTTTTGTCACTCCACATGGTTTATATGAATTCAATAGAATGCCGTTTGGGCTTAAAAACGCCCCTGCGACATTTCAACGTTTAATGAATGAAATTTTAAGAGATTTTATAAATAAGAACTGTGTCGTATATCTTGATGATATATTGATATTCAGTACTAGCCTTAAAGAACATATTCACGCTATTTCACAGATATTTAAAGTTTTAGAAGATAAAAATCTAAAAATACAAATAGACAAGTGTAACTTTTTAAGAAAAGAGACAGAGTTTTTAGGACATATCCTTACCAGTGACGGATTAAAACCAAACCCAGAAAAAATTAAAATTATACAAAATCTAGATTTACCAAAAACGACTAAACAAATTAAAAGTTTTTTAGGACTCACGGGTTATTACAGAAAATTTGTGAAGGATTACGCTAAAATTGCGCAACCTATTACAAAGTATTTAAAGAAAGACGCTAAAATTAATATCAATGACCCTAATTACATAGACGCAGTTGAAAAATTAAAAACCTTGATTACAACACACCCGATTATAAAATATCCTAATTTTGAAAAAATGTTCACATTAACTACAGACGCATCGAATTATGCGGTGGGTGCTGTCCTATCACAGGAGGGACACCCTGTATGTTTTGCTTCAAGAACATTGAACAACCACGAGAAGAATTACTCAGCAACCGACAAGGAATTTCTTGCAATAATGTGGTCTGTTAATTACTTTAGGCCTTATTTATATGGTAAAAATTTCAAAATTTTAACTGACCACCAACCAATTAAATATCTTCATGCAAAGTATAGAGGTAAAGACCTTTCACCTAGACACCAAAGGTGGCTTCTTAAATTAGGAGAATACCAATTTGAAATAGAATACTTAAAGGGAAAAGAAAATCGTGTAGCAGATTTTCTCAGTAGAATTGAAAATGATAACGTTAATTTAAATGAGGGAGAGAGTGATGAGGAAAAAACTCAAAGTTTTGAAAATTTTAATGTTGAAGATGAAAATAGTCATTGTTATGCTACTGTTCACTCTGCAGAAGAGGAACAACTTCACCACATTCCAATTAAAGAGGAGATAGTAAACAAGTACAAAACACAGATAATTTTGACAAATAATAAAGTAAATGAAATTGAAACAATTCTAGGTAAAAGAATTATTTACATAGCCGAATACGATTTCAATAGGTTAGGTGAAATATTTAAGAAATTTATTAATAAAGGGAAAATAGGAATATTCTCAGAACTGTCAGATTCTAAATATAATATAGTTCAATTAAAACTAATCGATATGTACTCTAATGACAGTCAAATTAAATTTATAAAGTGTTCATTTAGAGCTCAAGATTTAACAACCGAAACCGAAGCGGTAAAACAAATTTCCTTATACCATGTTAGAGAAAGTTGTCATTCGGGAATTCAAGAAACATACAACCAAATGAAATTAAAAATATATTTTCCAAAATTGCTCGAATTAATCCAAATTATAATAAATCAGTGTGAAATCTGTCAACAAGTTAAATATGACAGAAACCCAATAAAAACAAAATATCATATAACT
Source organism: Dolichopus griseipennis (assembly GCA_963082915.1). Classification (NCBI taxonomy): domain Eukaryota; kingdom Metazoa; phylum Arthropoda; class Insecta; order Diptera; family Dolichopodidae; genus Dolichopus; species Dolichopus griseipennis. Next base: position 202,271,044 of record OY720441.1, on the reverse strand, counting down.
GAAACTCCAAATGATATTAATCAAATTATTCACGTAGACACATATGTTATAATGAAAAATTCTTTTCTGACAATAATCGATAAATTTTCAAAATTCGGTTCTGCTTATCATTTAACAAATAGAAATCATTTAACCATTATAGAAAAACTTGAAGAACATATAACAAAATTCGGTATACCAAATAAAATAGTAGCCGATAATGAATTTAAAGCTTTTCAAATTCGTGAATTCTTACAAGAACAAAATATTTCACTTCATTTAACCAAACCCAACAGTCATACAGGTAACGGTGACATTGAACGACTTCATAACACAATCGCTGAAAAATTCAGAATAATAAAACAAACTAATAAAAATTTGTCAGTTCAAAGAATGTTACAACAGTCTGCCAGAATTTATAATTATAGATACCATTCTAGTATTAGAAACACTCCATCAAACGTACATAATCATAAAATAGAACCTATAAAAGTAAAAGAAATTTTAGAAAAAAATAAAACAAATAAAATACAAAAATTAAATGCAAAAAGAGAAGACTATATTGAGACCCGATCAACCGGTTTCGTTAAAAATTATAAAGCTGTTCGACATAAAGAACAACCAAAATTTAAAAAACTAAAACTTACTAACATACACACAACTAATATTAAAAGACCCTTGAAATTTACAGATATTACAGAAGTTAATGATGATAATGATAATAACAACGGCAATTCCTCAGGTTAAGTCAAACCTTCTAGAAATTAACAACATAGAATCAAATACAGGATTTATTAAAATTAACTTAGACAAAACTGAAATAATAACTCAAACTGACATTGTAATACATATTATTCATCCAATGGAAATATTAACTTTACTACATAATATATCAATTAAAACTGAAAAACTAGACGACCATCAAAAGACTATTTTACAAACTGAAGTTGCCGACGTAACAAACAAATTAAAAACAATAAGACCAATTAAGAGAAATAAACGTGGACTAATTAATGCTTTGGGCACAACATCCAAATGGTTATTCGGTACTATGGATGACCAAGACCGTCAAAACATTGAAAAATATTTACAAACTCTTAATTCCAATAACGACCAAATTATATCACAACATAATGAGCAAGTTAAAATTAACAATCAATTTTATAATACAATAAAATAACTCAAATTAATAATAGAAAATGATAGGGGAGTAATTTCAAACCAAATTAATAAAATCAATACGCCGATCGTTCAACAAAATATATATTTAGATTTATTATTTAAAATTCAACTTATAAAAGAAAAGGTAGAAGTTATTCAGGATAATTTAGCTTCCATTAAACACGGTATAGTTCACCCTAATATTTTAACAGTGGACGAAATACAAAAATACGATATAGACTTTTACAAATTACAATATATAAAATTAGGAGTAGCTCATTTTCTAGAAAACTCTCTATTAATAGCAATTAAAATTCCAAAGAAAATTAAAACCATTCAACTAATAGCAATTGTTCCAGTTCCTAATAAAAATAAAAAAGAAATTGATTATCAAAAGGAAATTGTTTTCGAATATAATAATCAGACATATAAATATGAAAAGTTAAAAACTCTAAAGGAACTAAGTATAAGTAAACATTGTATGTATAAAAATAATTGGAATTTAATAACAAACAAATTAACTGAAATATATGAAATAGATGAAGAAACTATTTTAATTAAAAACGCTAATAAAATATATTTAAATCAAACTTGCGATAAAAGAAATTTAACTCTAACAAATAATGTATTAATTCATTTCAATAATTGTAGTATTAAAATTTTAGATCACTATTTTTCAAATATAAGAGATATGTTTAACCTCTGCATCATTTAGCCATTCTTTGGTTTTATTAAAATCATCTATATTGTAGGTATATAGTGCTGCTGATTGGTTAATTGGATATTCTTTTACTAAAAAGTTTTTTACCTGTAGCTTATTTTTCATGAGTTCTTTTAATCGGCTAACCTTGGTGTTAAATAAGTTTATTGGTGGCATTTTTTTGTCGCTATTATTAGTTTGATCGGTTTTTTCGTTGTAATTCGTATTTTTTTTATTTAAGTAATTTTTTTTTTCTGGAATTGTGAGGTTATAATCCATATTTTGAATTTCTTCGATTTTTTCTATTTCTTCTTCCGATTCTATTTCACTGTCCTCATAATCGGTGTCCATCAGTGGAATAGAAAAATTGTAGCTCTTCTCAACCCTTTCGTTTGAGGTGGTTGGGGGGCGCTTTTTCATAGCTTCTTTTAACTCTGCATTTTCTTTTTGCAGTTTATTCACTAATTCTTGCAATTCATTAACTTTTTGTTCATTTTTGTCTAAGATATTGCAAAGTTTCTCATTTATAGATTGTTTTAATGTATTTTTTTTTTTTCACATTACTTTTAAATGGCATGATTGCAATCCTTTAAGAGGATGCAATCAAAATAAGTTTTGCACTTTTATTAAATATTTTTTTTTTTTTTTTTTTTATGATTATTTTAATTTTATTTCGTATTAAAGTTATATTTTTTATATTAATTTTTTTTTTATTAATTTTTTATTTTGATAGAAAATTTTTCATTAAGTATGAGCTAGAGTAGGACCGCATCGGGCGACGTTTAAGCTTAAACTCTCAAACACCTGTAACTTGAATACCTGTCCAAATTTTTTTTTAGTGATATACAAAATTCAAAGCTCTTTAATTATATTTTAACATGTGTCAAAGGTTTTTCTTAATTTTGAAGGGTGACAAAGCTACAGCCCCTGCAAATTCCAAAAAAGCCCTATTTTTAAATTGATATAACAAGAGTTCTGTTAGGTTTATTTTCAATAAAAAAACGGTAGAAGAGAGTTGCTTTTATAGGCTTTACAAAAATATGTCGCTTAATTGTATAGGGTTACCATACGGTACTAAAATTTACCATTATATAAAACTCAATTTTTGGTCCCATATATCTTCTAAACGGTTTAAGATAGGATCCTGAAATTGGGAGAAGTTAGATCCTCAAATATTAGTAGGAGCCGGTTAATAAAATTTTTTTGTCAAACCCCCTGTTTAGGAGCTATAAGGGCTCGAAAATTTAAATTTTTCTATTTTTAAGCACCTGTAACTTGAATACCTGTCCAATTTTTTTTTTTATTAATATACTAAATTTAAAGGCCCAACATTATATTTTAACATATGTTAAAGGTTTTTCTTAAATTTAAAAGCGGTTCCTTAAATTGAAGAAAGTGTCTCTCAGTTTTACCCATTTTTTTCTTAGATTGTATAATTCTAAGTAAAATTCCAAATTTTTGTGGAATTCACAATTTAATTCCTAGAACCTAAAAAAATGGAGGGGGACGGAGGAGGGAGTTAGATGAAGTTAGATCCTTGAGAAACTTGGCAATCTTCCCCATTGAATGGCTATAACAACTTTAAATAAAAAACTTTATTGTTAGCAGTAAATTTTATAAGTAAGCAGTAACTATTTCCAAAGTTAAACTCAGTATGTAATACAATATAAATTTGAAAATGTGCTTTTTTAAAAACCCTTGGTTTTTTTTCATCACTTGTTTAATTAAACCTTCAGAGCTAAGAACATTACCGATCTTAACCATCTGGTTGCGACAAGTCATAAATGACTATAAGACCGAGATTTGGTTCGTATTGAACCCCAAATTAGACACCTTTCTTAACAATATGTTGTGGTCAACACAATCGAACGCTTTCTGCAAATCTAAGAAGAAACATGACACATATTTACCGTTATCTAAGTTCTTTGTTATAAAATCTATTAAACTCAAACATGCCGATGTTGTGTTAGAGAATTTTTCAAACCCGTACTGTTCCTGATCTTAATTTATTATTGGTATGAATAAAATTTGACAACCTATTTTTAATAATTGTTTCCAAAACCTTTGATATTGAATTTTTTTTAGTTTTAGTTTTAGTTTACTAATGACCGCAGTAACTTCTTTGGTATTGGTGGGTTTTAACTCAAGGTTGTTATGAATCGTCCTTGAGAATTAATCAATATATTCAAAGTTAACAGGGCCCGTTGGGAAGTTCAACTCTGCTGTTACATTAATAAAGTACGTATTCATTGTTTCCGAAATGAGATTTTCATCCATAATAGGTCCATTTTCTGTGTTTAAGGCCTTAATACTACATCTCGAAGCATTCGAGTCCTTATTAAAGATAACCTTATGGTACACGGCCCATAGTTTTTTGCTATCACCAGGATTTTGTAAAATAGTATCGGAACAGAATTTTGTTTTTGCTTCACGAATAAGGGTGATAACTTCCTTTCAATTCTTCATGTATAACTCATTAAATCTTTGGTTACCCTTATATTTTTTGAGTATTTATAATATGATAATCTCTTATTCTCATTTTGGTCATTATCTCTTCCGTCATCCACTCATTTATATTACTCGACTCAAAAATTATTCTCAGTAATCAAATATACTCAGTATTTATACGACTCAAAAATTCGCGATGTTATTGTCCTTTCCTTTTAAATAGTTTATTTTCATGTCGTACTCACCTAAAGAAATAAGCCATCTTTGTAGCCTTGGATTTATATATTTTCCCTTATATTTGGCTTGAAGCCATTTGATAGGCTTGTGATCTGTTTGTACGTCAAAGGGTCGAAAATATTTTGTACCCCATACAAGTTCTTTCTCAATGGTTGAATAATTTTTCTCGTGGTCATTCAAAATTCTAGAAGCATAAGAGATTGGATGACTATCCTGAGTAAGGACTGCTCCAAGAGAAAAATTACTAGCGTCTGTTATTAACTTAAATCTTTTGTTAAAATCCGGATGTTTTAAAATCTTTAATGTCTTGTAATGTCTTTAAGTTTTTCGTAAGCTGTTATGTAATTTGGATCGTTCAAGTTTATTTTCGCGTTTTTCTTAAGATACCTTGTTATTGGATTTTCAATTTTTGCATAATCTTTAATGAATTTCCTATAGTATCCAGTCATTCCTAAAAAGCTTTTAATCTGTCGTTGCTAATTTAGTTCTTGAATAGCAGATATTTTATTCGGATTGAATTTTACACCTTGTGGTGTTAAGATGTGACCCAGAAATTCGGTTTGTTTCTTAAAAAAATTGCATTTATCTATTTGAATTTCTAGGCACGCATTTTTTTATTCAGTCGAAAACATTTTTTTTTTTTATTTATGTGTTCTTTCTTCTAGAGAGGTAATAAAAATGAGAATATCATCTAAATAGACTAAACAAATTTTGTTAATTAAATATTTGAAAACGAAATTCATTAATCCTTGAAATGTTGAGGACGCATTTCCAAATGGCATCCTCAAATATTTAAAGTAACCGAATGGTGTTGAGAAGCGGTATTTTTTCTGTCTTCTTGTTTTACTCGGATTTGATGAAATCCCTACGCCACTTTTCTTAATGGAATTGTCCAATTTTTTTGTTATAGGGAGAACTACTATGTTGGATGATTTTTGTTCCAACATCTCCTTAGTTTGTCGCTCAATTTCATTTTTGTGTACACTTGGGTACCGGTATATTTTGGAATAAATAGGATTACTAGTTGTTGTAATCATTTCATGGGAAATTTCATGAGTTGAAGAGAGCCGATCTCCCTCTTTAAAAAATAAATTATTGTATTGTTTAAGAAGTTTTCAAATATGATATTTTTACCCGCTATTTAAGTGATCAAAATTTAACTGATCGATATTACTAGTTGCGAAGTTACATATTTCATTAATAATAAAGTATCATCTTTTCTGTAATAGATTTTGGAATTATTTATCTCAATATTTTTGTTTCCAATATCGATTTCTGCTTTAAGAGGTTCTAGGAAACGTAGAATAGCGTCATAATTGTGTTTTGGCAATTCCATAATTTTCCAAGATAAAGTTCCGTCTTTACGGAATTCCTTGGGTTTTGGAGTAATTATTTTTTTTGATACCTTTGAAATACCATTAATAGTTGAGAAGAAAGGAGGTTTTTCTAAATTAATTATTTCAGAGTTATTTAAAATATTTGGTTTATTATACTAGTTTGGGAACCACTAACAATTAAACAATTAATTTTTTGGTTTTGAATAGTTAAACTAATTATCGGGAGTTCTTTACCCAAGGCTCTTCTGTAAAATTTACGTCACTCATTTCAACATTATCAATAGCTAATTTCATTGATTATATTCTTATCTTGGTCTAAAATTATAAGTTCTCATAGAACGATCTTGAATCTGTTTTTATTAAATAGACAAGAATTATATCTTTTATTTTGGTCATTGAAATTTTGATTTCGATTACCGAGATTTTGATTACTGAAATTTTGATTATGTCTATTAAAATTGGAATATTGATTTTGATAACTATTTTTAAAACCTTTAATTATTCTATCATGATTCGATTCGAATTGAATCTTAATTTTTTTCATAATTAAAATTTTTTCTATAATTATAATGAATCACTTCCTTTTCATCTAACAAACATAAATCGTCAAATACGCCAAATATTTCATTGAAGGACATTTCATTTTTTATATTAATACGATAACTACCAGTTAACATATCTTTTATTGGCGCCGTGAAATAAAGCCATACGAAATAAAGCCATAAAATGACATTATGGCTTTATTTCGCATTTGCCATATCGCCAATTTTTTCGCGTATGGCTTTAATTCGCATTCAATTGCGAAATAAAGCCATATGGCTTTATTTCGCATTTAAAAATGTAATTTTATTTGTGAAAATAGAAGCAATTTAATTTTCCAAACTTTTTTATTTAAATAGTTAGGAAGGAGTTTTAGAGTTGGTTTCAAAAGCAGGGTTTTACGCTTTTTCCAGAATATTTATATATGTGTATATGTGGGATTCTCAATTAGGAGGGATTTTAGAGTTGGATTCAAAAGCAGGATTGCCGCTTTTTACAGAATATTTATATATGTGTATATGTGGGATTGTTAGTTGGATTCAAAAGCAGGGCTTTACGCTTTTTCCAGAATATTTATATAAATGTGTATATGTGGGATTCTCAATTAGGAGGGATTTTGGAGTTGGATTCAAAAGCAGGATTGCCCCCTTTTCCAGAATATTTATATTTATTAATTAGGGTTGATTACTTTTTGTATGAAATAGCTATGCCGAATTCTCATACCATTCTTTTCATTATAGTGTTGGATTCAAAATCTAGTTTCAATAATTGAGTTAGCGGGGGTTCGGGGGCGGCAGCCCCCGTAATGAAAATATAATATTATTTAACATGTTTTATTATAGTGTATTAAAAAAAATTAGGGACTTATTAATTTTTTGAATGAATTAGGTATCCGAATTCTTTTCATTATTCTTTTCATTTTAGTGTTGGATTCAAAATCTAGCTTCAATAATTGAGTTAGCGGGGGTTCGGGGGCAGCAGCCCCCGTAATGAAAATATAATATTATTTAACATGTTTTATTACAGTGTATTAAAAAAAATTAGGAACTTATTAATTTTTTGAATGAATTAGGTATCCGAATTCTTATACCATTCTTTTCATTTTAGTGTTGGATTCAAAATCTAGCTTCAATAATTGAGTTAGCGGGGGGGTAATGAAAATATAATATTATTTAACATGTTTTATTACAGTGTATTAAAAAAATTAGAAACTTATTAATTTTTTTAATGAATTAGGTATCCGAATTCTTATACCATTCTTTTCATTTTAGTGTTGGATTCAAAATCTAGCTTCAATAATTGAGTTAGAGGGGGGTTCGGGGGCGACAGCCCCCGTAATGAAAATATAATATTATTTAACATGTTTTATTACAGTGTATTGTTTACTATTAAACTAGAATTTGTATCAATTTTACTATATGGCTTTATTTCGTAAAATTTTAGAAAATGATATGGCTTTATTTCGCATTCAAATGCGAAATAAAGCCATACGCAAAAAAATTCTCGATATGGCTTTATTTCGCATTTGAATGCGAAATAAAGCCATAATGTCATTTTATGGCTTTATTTCGCGCCACCTTTTTATTATATCAACCAGGTTTTGATCATTACAACTTGGTTTATAATTTTTTGGTTTGTTGTCATCGTTTTCATATAATTAACATTTAAGTGATTATTAATGTTCTTAACTTTACTAAATAATTCTTTTAAATTACTAATCTTAAGGTTTCTGCATTCTTCCATTAGTCTTTTGTAACTCTGCCTTGACCGGAATTCTACCTTTAATTCATTTTTTACAACATCCCAAGTCAAATTATAAACTAGTCGCTGAATACATTTTTTGGGTTCTCCTTATAATTTTTCTTTAAATACGATTTGTAGACCAAACTGCAACAGGTGTACATTATTTTCACAAAGTGCTCCTACATTTTCTACAGCGTTGATGAATTCGTTTAAACTATAATCATTGCTTGCAGTGAATGTTTTTATACACTGGAATCTAGTAAGTATCTGGTTCTCTGTTAAGTGGAACCTCGATTGTGGCATTTCTTGTCTCAAACTTTATACTTCTTGTTGGTGTTCTAATTCCATCAATCGTATTTTTTCTCTTAGTTGTTCAATTTCTGTTGTCATACTATCTACTGGAATGTCTGTGTTTTTGTCAAATGTTAACACTTTTTTTAATCTCATAAAGTTCAATTTCAATTTTAATAATAGTTGTTTATTTTAAAACTGTTCAATAATAACTGTTTATATCTTTGTATATTGATTTTATATATATATTTTATGGCGCCGTGAAATAAAGCCATACGAAATAAAGCCATAAAATGACATTATGGCTTTATTTCGCATTCAAATGCGAAATAAAGCCATATCGCCAATTTTTTCGCGTATGCCTTTAATTCGCATTCAATTGCGAAATAAAGCCATATGGCTTTATTTCGCATTTAAAAATGTAATTTTATTTGTGAAAATAGAAGCAATTTAATTTTCCAAACTTTTTTATTTAAATAGTTAGGAAGGAGTTTTAGAGTTGGTTTCAAAAGCAGGGTTTTACGCTTTTTCCAGAATATTTATATATGTGTAGGGTTGGCAATCCCGTGCTATATTTTCAATCCCGGGATTTCGGGATTGCATTTTCCTAATCCCGGGATCCCGGGATTAGTCCCGGGATTTTTAAATACATGTTCTTGTAATATATTAACATACTATTTTAACCAAATTAATAGAAAAAGAAAGAGATTAATTTTGTTAAAATAATATGTTAATATATTTCAAGAACAGGTATTTAAAAATCCCGTTAATATATTTCAAGAACAGGTATTTAAAAAAAATGACACATTCAAAAATAAGTTTCTAAAAAATAGTTTATTAAATTATAAAGAAAATAAATGTTTTTATAATATTATACATCAAATTCATTATGTTTATAATATTCTTAATTAATAAATTATAAAGAGTTCATTGTTAAAGTTACATTTTTAATTATTAAATAATTATAAAAAAATACCTAATTATTCTTTGTTATTTTTAAAATAACTTTTAAGAAAGCATAGTGCATCCAAAGTTTCATCGCCCATACGACTTCTTATTTTCGTTGCAAAAAGTCCGGCCGCAGAAAAGGCACGTTCGGACTCTACACTGGTTGGTTTGATTGTCATTAGAAAATCATACGCTCTTTGCAAAAAATCACCACGTGTTCCTCCATTTTCAAACAATACCATTTCCTTTTGAATTTTCGCTGACAGCATCTCACATCGAATTGGCATCCTCGGAAAATGTGCTTGTTTTATAGCTTTATTGAGCTCGTCTGCAATAGTTAAAGGTTGTTCAAGAGAAAAGGAAAGAGATTCAGATGGAGAATCAGAAGAATCTAAAACAATTTCGATAGGTGCCTCATTTGAAACAGAAGATTCAACTTCGGACTCATGAGCTGTAGCTGGATTTGCAGCATCTAATCTTTCGAGTAACTCAACTATTATTTTGCGACATTTTACGGCAGATGGAACTGTTACGAGCGCTATTTCAGATTCGGACTGAACGTTTGTCCTACCATTATGTAAATACTAAAGTACACCACTGATATCTGTCCGCCTTTGTTGCATGCGAAGAATGAGAGCTGAATGCAATTTTTGGCATATAACGTTGTTAGAATCTTTAAGTTTTTTTAACATAAAAGTTATAGCAACATCGGCTGTGAACAGACTAGCATCCCGACGACAAAGGGCCTCGACTGTTGCTTTTACTGGTACTAGAGCACTAATGATAGAAGATATCATTTTAAGCTCATCATTAGATAAAGCAAATGATTCACCTTCAGGTAGACTTATGTCTATCAATGCCTTTTGAATACAATTTTTTAATAAATAGATACGTTCAAGCATTGACAAAAGGCTGTTCCACCTAGTCTTGCAATCTTTTATTAGAGTTGTTTGCTTCCCAAATTCAGCCGCAACATATTTCTGCAAGATATCGTTTTTTGTTGGCGATCGTCTGAACATTACTATCATTTTTCGTACCTTTTTGATCACTGGAGCGGAATTTATCTCAGTAACATCACTTTGGTTTCCTCCATGCCTATGACCAGAATCGAGATCAACCAGTTCTTCGTTGTCAGAAAAAATTTCATCGTCGTTACTCTCCGAAAAATCGTGTTCTACTTCTGATTGTTCGTCTTCGTCGAATTGCTGATCTGTTTCTATATTTTGCTTTTGATATAGTACTTCAATTACGGCCAGTTGCACACCATGGGCAAAACATAATTGTTGATTTACAGGTAATAATCTCCCAACTTTTTTCATTACACTTGCTCCGTCAGTCATAATTCCGACGATATCTTTTCGCAAATCAAGTCCATATTCTGCGAGCTTTTGTTCTAGGAGCTCAATACATTTATCTGCAGGCATTGATCCTGTTATTCGAATTAAGCCTAAGCTCCAGAACTGACAATTTTGAGCATGTAAATTAATATTCATGTACCGACGGTTACGTAGTGATGTCCATTCATCAAACGATAAAGAAAATCTCTCACCAACACCGAATTGTGGGTTTTTTTTGCCATCTATTTCCGTAATTAATGAATTCTTAATTTTTTTGCTGTAATCTACAACTATTTTGCGCACTGTGTTGATTGTTGTAGGTAAACTTTTGAATCCTGTTGCTATAAGACCTGCACGTAAATCAGAAGAACGGCATATAACGTTAAATGAAATCCCATCAAGTGCGGTTAACCTTGCAAGTGTAGCAGGAAGGGATTTTTCTTCTCGTTCCAGCATCGGAAAATACTTGGTTAACGTTTTGTTGGTGGTTCATCTGATGTGTTAGCCGAAGCAGTAGCTGTTGTGATGTTAATTTTATGGACGGAAAGTAGATGCGTATGGAGACCTTTCGTTGACCCACCCCCAATTTTTAGAATTTTTTTGCAGTCGGTATACTTACACATCGCTGTCTGTCCTTTTTCTTCTCGTAAAAAATGTTTCCAAACAGCAGAATTACTTTTCTTTTCATAGTCTATGTAAGAAGCCATTATATTTTTAAAATTTGTTGTTCAAATAATGCGAATGATAATTTAATTAAATCTACACTTTAAAATAATCAAAAACAATAACACGTAAAAAAATTATATACTAATTACGTCTGAGCGCCAACAAAAAATTTTAAGAATATAATTAAAAATTGAATATTGAAAAAAAAAAGTTCCAAGAATTTCGATTTTTAAAATTTATATATTTTAAGAATTTGAATGCAAAAAAAATTCCAAGTATTTTCTATATGACAAAATTCAAATCTCAACCGAAAAAATTTAAATTTGAAAATGTTCAACCGAAAACGATTGTTTTAAAGAATTTTTAAAGAAACTGTAAGGTATTTTTCCTTTTAGGCTTAAAAAGTCAAATCCCGGGATCAAGTGCTCGATCCCGGGATTTCGGGATTGCTAAAAATTGCGGGATCCCGGGATTCCGAACCATATATATGTGTATATGTGGGATTCTCAATTAGGAGGGATTTTAGAGTTGGATTCAAAAGCAGGATTGCCGCTTTTTCCAGAATATTTATATATGTGTATATGTGGGATTGTTAGTTGGATTCAAAAGCAGGGCTTTACGCTTTTTCCAGAATATTTATATATATGTGTATAAGTGGGATTCTCAATTAGGAGGGATTTTGGAGTTGGATTCAAAAACAGGATTGCCCCCTTTTCCAGAATATTTATATTTATTAATTAGGGTTGATTATTTTTTGTATGAAATAGCTATGCCGAATTCTCATACCATTCTTTTCATTATAGTGTTGGATTCAAAATCTAGTTTCAATAATTGAGTTAGCGGGGGTTCGGGGGTGGCAGCCCCCGTAATGAAAATATAATATTATTTAACATGTTTTATTACAGTGTATTAAAAAAATTAGAAACTTATTAATTTTTTTAATGAATTAGGTATCCGAATTCTTATACCATTCTTTTAATTTTAGTGTTGGATTCAAAATCTAGCTTCAATAATTGTGTTTGCGGGGGTTCGGGGCGGCAGCCCCCGTAATGAAAATAAAATATTATTTAACATGTTTTATTACAGTGTATTAAAAAAAATTAGGAACTTATTATTTTTTGAATGAATTAGGTATCCGAATTCTTATACCATTCTTTTCATTTTAGTGTTGGATTCAAAATCTAGCTTCAATAATTGAGTTAGCGGGGGTTCGGGGGCGGCAGCCCCCATAATGAAAATATAATATTATTTAACATGTTTTATTACAGTGTATTAAAAAAAATTAGGAACTTATTAATTTTTTGTATGAAATAGGTATGCCGAATTTTTATACCATTCTTTTCATTTTAGAATCCAACTAACAATCCCACATATACATATTAAACTAGAATTTGTATCAATTTTACTATATGGCTTTATTTCGTAAAATTTTAGAAAATGATATGGCTTTATTTCGCATTCAAATGCGAAAGAAAGCCATACGCAAAAAAATTCTCGTTATGGCTTTATTTCGCATTTGAATGTGAAATAAAGCCATTATGTCATTTTATGGCTTTATTTCGTATGGCTTTATTTCGCGCCACCATATTTTATATTTATTAAAATTGTTTATTTTAAACTGTTCAATAATAACTGTTTATATCTCTTTGTTTTGGTTGGTTTTATTTATTTATGTATTTATTAAAAATTGTTTAGATATTTCGTTTCTACGCCGAAGACTGATTTTGTAGTCGCGACTTTGTTTCAATATCTTAATACAACGGTTCGATTTTACATTAGATTATATTTCTTTGGAAAAGAATCCTACCGACTGCGCCAATGAAATAATAACTTTGTTTTTATTATAAAAAAAAATATTTATTTCGAAAATAAAAACGCGTTAACTTTGGTTTTATAATTATAATATATTATGTTTTCAAATTCAATGCGGTTTTAAGACTAAATTTTATATTTTACAATTTATTTTTATAAATTTTGACAAAATTGCAATTAACAAAATAAGCTAATTACTTGTTTACCAAATATTGCTTCCTTACAAAAATATGCTACGTTTATATTATTTATTTAATTTATTACATTTACAAGTTTTAACTTGTGCAATAATTAAAGTTCATTTAAGTTCAATCATAAATTCTTTAAGTTTATTCATTTAAGATATCAAATTACAATTTTAAGTTTAATAAAATATTATTTAATTTATTTAATATTTATTTATATTGAAAATATTGCATTACAAATTGCTTTGATTTCGTAATTTACATTTCGACATGGATAACAATATTGGTGGAGTTTACTAACGTAAATAAAAAAAATTATTAAATAGCTAAAATTTCTTTACTCTATTTCAAACGGTGTAAAAGTTTTGTAAACATACGCACAGATAGACGGACGGGCAGAGTAAAGCTATAAAGGCAGATTTTTGAAAATGTACTTAAAAGTGATTTAAATTCTAAATATAAATATTGTTCTAATATATAATATTCTAAAAATTTGATTATATTTCTAAACATATACATATATTTCCTGAAGTCAAGTATCCATAACTCAAGCTAATGTTATCCTTCATATAGAAATTTGTACTTTTTATACCCTGTATTATATGGATCTGGTATATTAAAATTGCTCCTCCGTTTATAACCCATCCATCTAGACGAGTTAGATATAGTGTGAAAGGTACGTACCGGATCAGCATCGAAAAGTCAATCGATGTTGCTATGTGTATCCGTCCGTCGGTCCGTGTGTTAGCACGATAACTCAAAAACTAAAACAACTAGAGTTTTGAAATTCACACAAAGTAATTTTTAGACAATTTCTAGATTTCTTCAAAACTAATCAGGGTACGACGATGAAAATTACACACGGTTAGTTATATAACAGATCAAGAATCTATACGAAAGTTTCAAAACGTTACGATTTAATTTTCGGGGGCTGCCATACAATTTCTTTGCACCAATATGAATTTCTGCTCGTTTGGTCTGAATTCAATGAAAAAGTTCTAGGATCCGAACCCATAGTCCGATCTCGACCGTACTTAATCCACGCCATAGTTTCATTACTGTTAACCTACATCACAAATTTCATGAGATAGCGCCATTAGATGTTGATTTATCCTCTAGATTTTTTTTATATGTTCGTTAGCCCTTAGAACAATTAAAAGGTTCAGAATCCGAACCCATCCGTACTTTAAGTCCTAGTAACCTACAGTTAAAATTTCATCAAGATAGCTCCATTTGTATTTAAGTTATCGTGTCTACGGACGAACGGACGGACATGGTTATATCGACTCAGGAGGTCACGCTGATCACAAATATATATACTTCCCATATCTAACTCGCTTCCTTTAGGTGGTTACAAACACCCTTACAAAATTAATATACCCTTTTCCTATTTCATAGGTGTAGGGTATAAAAATTTTATTATGTATAACATAAGTTAAACAAGTGATGAAAAAAAACCAAGGGTTTTTAAAAAAGCACATTTTCAAATTTATATTGTATTACATACTGAGTTTAACTTTGGAAATAGTTACTGCTTACTTATAAAATTTACTGCTAACAATAAAGTTTTTTATTTAAAGTTGTTATAGCCATTCAATGGGGAAGATTGCCAAGTTTCTCAAGGATCTAACTTCATCTAACTCCCCCCTCCGTCCCCCTCCATTTTTTTAGGTTCTAGGAATTAAATTGTGAATTCCACAAAAATTTGGAATTTTACTTAGAATTATACAATCTAAGAAAAAATGGGTAAAACTGAGAGACACTTTCTTCAATTTAAAGAACCGCTTTTAAATTTAAGAAAAACCTTTAACATATGTTAAAATATAATGTTGGGCCTTTAAATTTTGTATATTAATAAAAAAAAAAATTGGACAGGTATTCAAGTTACAAGTGCTTAAAAATAGAAAAATTTAAATTTTCGAGCCCTTATAGCTCCTAAACAGGGGGTTTGACAAAAAATTTTATTAACCGGCTCCTACTAATATTTGAGGATCTAACTTCTCCCAAAATTTCAGGATCCTATCTTAAACCGTTTAGAAGATATATGGGACCAAAAATTTTGCAAAAATTGAGTTTTATATAATGGTAAATTTTAGTACCGTATGGCAACCCTATACATTTAAGCGACATATTTTTCAATTCTCGAGCCCTTAAAGCTCCTAAATAGGGTGCTTAACAAAAAAAATTTGTTAACCGACTCCTACTAGTTTCTTAGTATCTAACTTCTCCCAAAATTTCAAGACCGTAGCTTGAACCGTTCAGAAGATATGTGTGGCCAAAAATTTTGCAAAAATTGAGTTTTGTGTAATGTTAAATTTTAAATATTTATAAAGTTTATGAAACCAGCTATCGTTTGCCGTTTTCAGATTGAAAATATATCTAACAGAACTCTTGTTATAACAATTTAAATATAGGGCTTTTCCCAACTTTGTGGGGCTGTAGCCCCGTAACAGGTGGGGCTACAGAAAAAAATTCTTCTACGAAATAATTTTTTTTGCGAAAACTACCCATGGTTAAAATTTCTTTACTCTATTTCAAACGATGTAAAAGTTTTTGTAAACATACGGACAGACGGACAGACAGACGGACGGACAGAGTGAAACTATAAAGGCACATTTTTACAAAATTTTTTGAAAATGTGCTAAAAATAAGAAAATTAAGAGGAAATGTTTAAAAATTTAAATAATTAATCAAAGGTACTAAACCATTCAACAGTAAATCCACTACAGCAAAAATTAATAATCCTGGAAAGAAGTAATTGCTGCATGTGTATAAAATTTTATTGAATTGGATAAAAAGTTTTAAATATGTAATTATATATATAATATGTCAACAGGTTGCGGCTACAGAGCCGTTTTAAACTTTTTCAATGTTTTTGTTGTCGAGTCAAAACGGTTTGACCGATTGACTTAAAATTTTGCACAAATGTTCCCCTTAGCAACTGGAATTAGTTGTATAAATTTGGATGGAATGAATTAACCCATTTTTCCAAAAATTTTGTGTTTCTGATTTGTGTCCACTTTTACAGGTTGATTTTGCAGTCTAAAAGAGAGACTGCAAAAAGTTTTAGTTAATTCGTGTAAAATTGCACTACTTCAAATAAAATCTAAAAATCAAAAAATTCAAATTTGTATATATTATGCTTAAATACATAGTATTTTAAAATAGTTTTTCCAAAAAAGAAGCCTACATTTCACTCATCAAATCATAAAAAAACGAGGAAGAGTGTAGTAGAACTTTCAGGTAAGTACAAAACATAATATAAGTTGAAAAGCAGATATTTAAACCTTTTCTAAATCATCGACTATATTTTATTCAAACATTGGCAATTCAATAAAACTACTATTGACATAATGGCAAATTTAGTATACCCTTTTGACCTGTAGTCAAACGGGTATAATAATACTTATATGTAAACTACCTATTACCCGGCGCACGTTGCCTCAATGGAGTTTTAATTTAAGTTGATGTTATTGAAAAAAGCTAACACAAAAATTACATATGGTGTACATGTTTATTATAATAAAGAAATTTTTTTAAAACGCTTTTTTTAGAATTATTCTTGCAATTTTTCAACAAATTTATTAAATTTCACTTGAAATTTTTCATAATTATTAAATAAAACAACCAAAAGAAAGGTTTTTTTTGTTTTCATAGGACAAGAATATTTTTTTTTAGAATATTTCGTTTTTTCAGGTAAAAACCCGTCTTTAATTTAAAGTAAATTTGAGTTTAACGGTCACACTGTTAAAAGTTAAGGCTTATGAATCTGATATTATGCGCCGACTTTCTGGGTAAAAGTAATTCATTTTCGGTTGTAACTCGCAACTCAATAAAACTATCATATGCGCCGACTCTTTCTTTATTTTGTTTAGTTCAAATGTTCAATGAACAAGGAGATTGAAATTTTTTTAAAATTTTTGTTTTGTTTTTGTTTTTTTTCTTTATCTTAATTTCTTAAAAAACATGAGTTCTGTTCGAAATGAAAGCAATACATTTGGTTTATACAGTAGTTTTCATTTATAACGAACTCTGTTCAATTTTAATTATAATAAACGTAACACTTTTTGCCAATGAATTAAATTTTACCTAAAAATTTAAGTTGTTTTTTACATTCATATTTCTTTTATTTAAACTCTAATAATGTTGCTTGGTGATTATTTTAGGATTTTTATATATTTTTTTGAATATAAAAAAAAATCATAATAACGCATCAAAAATACAAAAAAAAATTTCATTAGAAGAAAAAAAAGCAGTATAAATAGGGGTGAGGCTGACACATCAAATAAAAATCTAGCAAATGAGTTCAAAAAGTCCATTCTAGAATTAGCACATTCTACAATGTTCAATTCTTATACTAATTTTTCAAAATTCACAGCATTCTTTTAAAACGACATTTGTTTATTACGACGAATATTTTCTGTCTGTTCATGGTCGTTATAAGCGAGCTTTACTGTATGTATTTTTTGTTTGCTATAAAAAATTATTGATACTTCGTATATTGGTGTTATTTTTTTTCTGAAGTTTTTTGTAATAATAAAATAACCCACTTTTGAAATATATTCTGTAGTTTCCATTGCGTTTGAGAGTAGGGATCCCTTAAAAAAAAGCAGAAAAAGAGTAAATGTTATATAAAAATGCAAAAAATAGAGACTTTCAGAAAAAATAAAAAAGAGACCAAAACGAGTTACATATTTTGAGTGTATTTTAATTAATTAAAAATATATAAGATAATATAACATAGTTCAATATAAAATATATATAAAAAAAAACAATTCATTTGCATTTCAGCAATGCACTAACGTAACAAGATACAAAAAAATATAATACATTATGAATGAGATCATAATTTAAAATAAGATTAGAAAATTAAAATTATATTGGATAGCTTATCACTCTTTTTATTAATATTAATGAGACCATTTTATTTTACTGTTTCATATACTTCTCAGAAGATTATATTTTTAATAATAATTCATTTTCATTTTTAATTTGATTAAAAAAATCCTTACAGAATACATTTTTATCGTTAAATGTAACTAGTAATATTGCTCGGACAGTTTCAACACTTAGTCTATTTCGTTCTTTGGTCCATTGCGCTTTTATCATAGAAAATATTCGCTCAACATTTGCATTCTGACCAGGAATACAGAAAAAAAATTGGCAAATTTTCAGCAACTCAGAATAAAACTCAGGTTTTTTCATTGTATTAAAATATTTTATCCATTTCTCATGAGAAAGAAGTGTTTGGTATTGTTCTGCTTGTTCAAACTCTGCAACAAAAGCTTTTAAATTTGAAAACTGGTCAAAGCATTTATTATCGTCAATAATATTATTTTTAAACTTAGTTGTCATAATTATCATAGTATTTTCAACGTCTTCCCATTTTGGTATACTATTTAATGACATCCATTTAAAACAGTCAAATTCATTAAACTGTTCTGTCCAAGAACTAATATATTCCAAGGATTTCTTATAGCAAAAAACAGCTTGTTATACCCGTGCATACATATATGAACATCGGGTATATTAAAATTACTCCTCCGTTTGTAACGCATCGATCTAGACGAGCTAGATATAGTGTCAAGGGTACGTATCGAATCAGCATCGAAAAGTGAATCGATCTAGCTATGTGTGTCCGTCCGTCCGTCCGTCCGTCCGTCCGTCCGTCAGCACGATAACTCAAAAACTAAAAGGGCTAGAGTGTTGAATTTCACACAAAGTCATTTTTAGACAATTTCTAGGTTCCCTATTGTTTTTGGTTAAAATCGGACCAAGGCTTCGGGGAGCTGCCATACAAGTTTTTTGCACCAATATGAATTTCTTCAAAACTATTTATACTACGGGGATGAAAATTACACACGGTTAGTTTTATAATGACTCCGGCACTTATATGAAGTTTCAAAATGTTAGGGCCCCATTTTCGGGGGGCTGCCATACAACTTCTTTGCACCAATATGAATTTCTTCAAAACTAATTATACTACGAGGCTGAAAATTACACACGGTTAGTTATATAATGAATCGAGCACTTATATGAAGTTTCAAAATGTTAGGACCCCATTTTCGGGGGGCTGCCATACAACTTCTTTGCACCAATATGAATTTCTTCAAAACTAATTGTACTACGAGGCTGAAAATTACACACGGTTAGTTATATAATGAATCGAGCACTTATATGAAGTTTCAAAATGTTAGGGCCCCATTTTCGGGGGGCTGCCATACAACTTCTTTGCACCAATATGAATTTCTTCAAAACTAATTGTACTACGAGGCAGAAAATTACACACGGTTAGTTATATAATGAATCGAGCACTTATATGAAGTTTCAAAATGTTAGGGCCCCATTTTCGGGGGGCTGCCATACAAAGTTTTCAATTCAATACCTTTGAATCTAATGAAGCTACAAGGTTGAAATTAAAATTGGGCAGATAAATTAATAGGGCAAGTTACTTGGCAAAGTTGGACATCACTCGGACCTTCGGACTTTTAGAGTGGGCCAATTTTTTTTTTTTTTTGTTTGTTTTTTTTTTTATTTTATTTTTTTTTTTTTTTTAAGCTAAAGTTATGGGACAATGAATGAAAATTTTTTTTTTTTTTTGTTAATTTTTTGTTTTTTTTTTTTTTAAGCTAAAGTTATTGGACAATGAATGAAAATTTTGTTTTTGTTTTGTGATTTTTTTTTTTTTTTGTTAATTTTTTTTTTTTTTTTACGTCAAAATTACGGTTTATTTTATACACCATAGTGGGTATGCACGGGTATCTAAAAGTTGACAAGGGCAACTATAATCTTCCTCGTTTTTTAAATATTATGACTTCAGTTTCGTATCCTTCTGCTGGAAGTTTTTGAAGAATTAGTTTAACATTAAAAGGTAAAAATTCATTATTTAGTCGTTCTTCCAAGGACTTTTTTAATGAATCTAAAATTCTAATAATTTCTAAAATTGAATTTTTTTCTGTTTCTAGTTCCAATGTTTTTTCATTAAATAAAAACATAAGTGAATGTACAAACAAAAGGCAGGATTCACTTAATTTTAATTCAAAAAAAGTTTTCAATTGCAAAGGGCACGCATCGACTGATAAAAAATATGACTGCAAGGCCGGAAATATTTTAAGAATTCTGTTAACCACAGGGTATAATGACAACCAGCGAGTCGCACTGTGGTGTAAAAGAGCTTTGTATTCAATTTGTACAAACTGACAAAAATCTTTTAAAGTTTCTGTTCTGACAGTGTATATTCCAAAATGATTAAAAATTTTTAGTGCTATTGATTCAACATCAAACATTAAGGTATCAATTCTATGCTTTGCAGCATTATGTATAATATGAACGGGACAGCCAATACCAAAAAGATATTTTTCAATTAAGTTCTTTAATAATGTGTATACATTTTTTTTGCCTGCTCTTTTCAGTCCGCCAAAATTTGTATGGCAATTGTCATCCGAAAAAGCGTTACATTTATCCAGCAAATTGAATTAGGTCAATGATTTAAAAAGATAATCGGAAATAGTTTCAGCCGTCTAATTTGGCAAAGATTGTAATTCTAAAAATTTTTTTTTCAGTACCATTATTTGCAGAAAAAAACTGAATTAAAATTGGAAGTCATTTTTGTGACCCGTGGTTGCTTGCATTAGTAGAAATTGATACAAATGGTATTTCTTGCAATTCAAAATTTTATCCTGACAATATGGCGCAATAACATTAGCAGCAATTGCTTTAGTTTTTTTTTGAGAAGATGATATATTTTTAGCAAGTTCCGAATCTTCAAAAATCGAGGTTAATAAATTTGTGGTGCAATCAGTAGATTGAAAGCTAAAGTGATGCTTTAAAGTGTGGAATGCAAGGATACCTTCTATTGCAGCAACTTTTTGCTTAATTACAGAATTCACTGGTCTTACCAAAAAATTTGTCAAAGGATTGCATGACTGACCTGCTCGAACACATAATTTATGTTTTTTCGCTTATAAATGTTGTTCCAGATCATATTTTCCTTTATTGGCTACAGATACTTTTACTTTACAAATAGTGCAAAATGCATCATGATGAAAATTTCCTACTGATTCGAAACAATTAAATTTGGCTTTTAGTTCTGCACTGAATGTACATCTTCTTTTACTCATTTTTTTTTGTCTAGGGATGCGAATATTCAAAAGATTATAAAATAATAAAATAAACTATAGAACAAAATAAACCAACTACCAAACAAAAATTAAAATGCAAAATCCAATTCAATATTCAAAGGAATAATGAAAAATAAAAGCAGCAGCAACAAAAAACAGCACTGACAAAATTATCCACGTTTTTGAATACGTCAAGTAAAACGTCAAACGTTACTTGTCAAACATAACGAGCACCACTGTCTGTTTTATTGTATACATGGAATAGAATGATAAGCGGAAGCGTTCAGTGGGTTTTCCTATAAAAATAAAAAAAGAGACCAAAAAGAGACCAAAACGGAAAAAAAAGCAAAAAGAGAACAAAAAGAGACCAAACCGGAAAAAAAAGAAAAAGAAAGATCGGAAGGAAAACAGAGATGAAGTTCTCTTTTTTAGAGACCATATGGGATCCCTATTTGAGAGATGTATAACAAAAGTTGTTATAAAATATGTTTGTAAAAAATTAAAAATCTTTCTTAAAAAAATAATTTGTAACTAGTATCGCCCTGTGCTCGAAATTCGAGCTTTTTTGCTTTTAAATTTACATAAAAAATCCGTTTTGTGTAATTTATATTAGACTAATATTACACAAAACTTATTTTTTTTTCTTATACATAATCAAATTTATGGCAACAATGTTGCCAACAATTCTTGCGTTTGAAATTTGCTTAAAAAATTATTCACTTATTCATTTTGGCATCATATTGAAGCTGCCAGAAGTACAAAATAATAGTTAAGTTGACAGAAGTCGAAATTTTTTTTAAAATCACATTTTTAAGAATTATAACATAAAAAAAAAAACTGCTCAATTAAAAAATTGATAAATTTTTCTTCGCCTTATTCCATTATTAAATCTAGTAGCCACTTAGGCAAATAAGCACTACATTTCAATAATAAAGTCTGAAATTTTTACTACAAATGTATGTACATATACAAAAAATGGTTCTGAATTCTTTAGTTTACTTAATATTATACTTATTTGTCTAGTTTATTTATTTTTTCTATATATGATCATAAGTTATGACTCATAAGTTTATTCAAACAAACAAATGTTATTACTTGCGTTCCTATATGAGGAGTAAACTACTCTTTTTTACTCTCACCTACTGCCAGCTACACCACACCGCCTCTTGAAAAAGAGTAGATGAAAGGAGTAGATAATTAAATAATTTTCGGCAGATAGCTTTAAATAAATTTTTATAATAGATGATTTTTCTCTTAGGTTATGTTAAATCATATTTTTTATTTGATTACCAATAAGCACTTAACTCTCCCATTTTAGATAGTCTTTATATATTTCAGCAATAAACCTTAATTTTTTCACTTATTTTTCATTATCTAAATATATTAAATATTAATAACTTTACAAAAGACAGATAGTTTTAAAATGTCAAATATTATGTAGGACAGTTAATCTGACAATTATATACTCCTAAAACAAAAATTAGCTTTTCATTTACAAACCACTTCTACCTACTCTTCATCAACAATTTTTGGTAAAGGAACGCATGTATTATATAAAATTCGTGCGTTATTTCAAAGTAAAACTAAAAAGAGTTTTTTATTATAAAAAAAAACATATGTTTAAAATGTAGAATAAACTTTTCATTTAATAGTACGTCAATATGTCTATCTACATATCCGTAAATAGATAAGCGCGTACACACAAAAATATTTATTTAAATATTTTAATTTAGTAGGTACCTACAAAAAATTTTTATAATTTCATATAATAGGTATATTTTGAATTTTTTTCAATACATATAAGATATTTTTGAAAACATAATCTTAGAAATATAAAAAAAACGAAAAACAATATTTTTATACACTAGTCAATTTGTAAATTTTAAAAATCCGATTACAGTACATCGGGTTATGCGACAAATGGTTTTTGGTTTTTCTTATACATATTTCTAAGATTATGTTTTAAAAAAATTCTTATATTGAAAAAAATTCAAAATATCCCTATTATATATGAAATTAATAAAAATTTTGTACTATATTAAAACATTCAAATAAATATTTATTGATATACAGATAGACATACTGACGTACTGCCGTATAAAAATTGTACGTCGTATGCTGTAATTTAGATAAAATAAATATTTAATTATCTACTCCTTTGTGTGGTGTAGCTTTAAAAAGAGTAGTTTACTCCTAGACAAATAGGTATAATATAAGGTAAAGTAAAGAATTCAGAACTTTTTTTTGTATATGTAAATACATTTGTAGTAAAAATTTCAGATTTTATTATTGAAATGTAGTGCTTATTTGCCCGTGTAGCTACTAAATTTAAAAGTGGAATAAGGGGAGGAAAAATTTATCAAGTTTTTAATTGATTAGTTATTTTTTTTTAATTTCTTTGTAGATATGTTATAAATGTTAAAATTGTGATTTTAAAAAAAATCTCGACTTCTGTCAACTTAACTATTATTTTGTATTTTGGCAGCTTCAATATAATATAATACTAAGTACTTAACTTATTTACTTATGAATTATAGACAGAAGAAATTTTAATCGCGGGTAGGAATTGCAAAAGAAAATAACTTCATGGAAGAACTTTTTTCTGTCCCACCCGTTACGGAACGAGAACCCTTCAAAGTCGGAAAAAGCCCTATATTCAAATTATTATAACAGGAGTCCTGTTAGGTGTATTTCAAATCTGAAAACGGCAGCTGGTTTTATGGACTTTATAAATTTTTGAAAGGCAAATGTTTATGGTTGCCATTCGGTACTAATTTATCGTGATACAAAACTAAAATTTTGAAAAATTTATGGTCCTCATACCTTCTCAACGGTAAGCTTGGAAAAGTAAGATTCCCAGAAATTAGTAGGAGTATTAGTCATTTGCCTTTAATTCATTTGACATTCCTTTTCAGGTCACCGTTTATATTTCATGTGTATTCTAGAAAAAAAAAATTTTAATCAATTAAAAAATAAATCTAATATGCATAACTCTTTTTAAAGACGAAATTTTGTATCGCTCCCAAAATCTACCTGGTTACAAAACGGTTAAATTTTTTATTTTTCAACTTAATTCGTTAAAGAAAAATTAAGAGTGTATTAAGTTAGAACAAGGAATATTATAGTTGCCCTTGTCAACTTTTAGATACCCATACATACCCACTATGATGTTTAAAGTAAAATAAACCGTAATTTATTTCCCCTATGCATATTACATAATATTACAAAAAAATATAAAGAAGTAAAATAGATAAAAAAAATTTGCCTCATCCTACCACATAATTTTATAAATAAAAAAAAAAATTCGCACAACCTAAAAGTTGGTCCGAGTGATGTCCAACTTTGCCATGTGACTTGCCCTATAACGTTACCGGTTCAAAAGCAAAAGTCTGAAATCTTACAACATCTTATCAGAAATTTCAAAACAAAAAAAAAACGAAATCAATTATACAATGTGCAAAAGGCGAAACCATCTATGTAAAACACAATAGAAGACCCGGTACAAAATTAACATGTTGATATAAAAAGAAAATATTTAAACAAAATCAGAATTCGACCGTTTTAACTGACTAGGGAAGAACTATTTGGTAAAAAAAAATAAAAAAAAAACCATTTTTTTTCCTCTTTCCAAGAAATGGATCGCTGGAACACTGGGCCATGATGACTTTATTATGATTAAAATGAACAGGAATAAGTTACCAGAAAACAATGACAGGCAATCAATAAAATCCTCAATAACATTACCCAAGTTGTAAAAAAAATTTTAGATGACATCCAAATAGAGAAAAAATTAAGTATTTTAAACGCCATTAGAATACAAAGTAAATCAAAAATAATTAAAGAAATAATAAATATAAAGTATGCCATACTTTGGACAAAAACTGGTATTATAAACCCCATATTATTGTCTAAATCCGAAATAGGAGCATTAACTAAAGTTCTAGATAATGAGAATTTTCTTTACAGTAGTTTGGAAGAAGAATTAGATCTCGCTAGTATTAAAACTATAAAAAGGGAAACTTGAAAAGTATCTGTAAATTAAATGAAATAAAAAATTATTGTTAAATAAAATGATTTTACAATAAATATATGAAATAAAATATTTTTTGTGGCCTATATGAGTAAGTAAAGTAGCAAAATCTGCAGCCAATCGGTTACACCTTTTTTAATTTATAAAGAAGTTTCAAAACTGTTCCAAATTTTAGGCCAGACGTGAATCCTTTGTTTATTTGTTTGTCCAAGATTCACGTGAAGACCACTGGTCCGATTGTCACGAAATTTTAAAGGGATAATTCTGCGAGCCCGGGGGGTGACATAGGCTATGTCACTTGCGGCTACAGAGCCGTTTTAAACTTTTTCAATGTTTTTGATGTCGAGTCAAAACGGTTTGACCGATTGACTTAAAATTTTGCACAAATGTTCCCCTTAGCAACTGGAATTAGTTGTATAAATTTGGATGAAATGAATTAACCCATTTTTCCAAAAATTTTGTGTTTCTGATTTGTGTCCACTTTTACAGGTTCTAAAAGAGAGACTGCAAAAAGTTTTAGTTAATTCGTGTAAAATTGCACTACTTCAAATAAAATCTAAAAATCAAAAATTTCAAATTTGTATATATTATGCTTAAATACATAGTATTTTAAAATAGTTTTTCCAAAAAAGAAGCCTACATTTCACTCATCAAATTATAAAAAAACGAGGAAGAGCGTATTAGAACTTTCAGGTAAGTACAAAACACAATATAAGTTGAAAAGCAGATATTTAAACCTTTTCTAAATCATCGACTATATTTTATTCAAACGTTGGAAATTCAAGAAAACTACTATTGACATGTAGTATAATGACATAATGGCAAATTTAGTATACCCTTTTGACCTGTAGTCAAACGGGTATAATAATACATATATGTAAATTACCTATTACCCGGCGCACGTTGCCTCAATGGAGTTTTAATTTAAATTGATGTTATTGAAAAAAGTTAACACAAAAATTACATATGGTGTACATGTTTATTATAATAAAGAAATTTTTTTAAAACGCTTTTTAGCACATTTTCAAAAAATTTTGTAAAAATGTGCCTATATAGCTTCACTCTGTCCGTCCGTCCGTCCGTCCGTCCGTCCGTCCCTTTTTACCTACGATTGACTAAAAAATATCAGAAATGGGTAGGTTTTGCAATAAAAATAATTTAATGTTAAAACTTTTTTTTGTAGCCCCCCCCGTTACGGAGCTACAGCCCCACAAAGTCGAAAAAAGCCCCATATTTAAACAGCTATAATTAGAGTTCTATAAGGTATATTTCCAACCTGAAAACGGTAACAGACAGCTGTTCTTATAAGCTTTACAAATTTTTAAAAACCAATTGTATAGGGTTACCATACGGTACTAAAATTTACCGTTATTCAACACTAAGTTTTACAAAATTTTTGGTCCCTCATAACTTCGGAACAGCTAAATCTAGAAACTTGAAATTTTGGGAGAAGTTAGATCCTTAGAAATAAGTAAGAGTCAGTTAACAAAATTTTTTTGTCACGCCCCCTCTTTAGGAGCTGTAAGGGGTCGAAAATTGAAATTTTGCTAAAAATTTAGCTTTTAAACACCTATAACTTGAATACCAGTTAAAATTTTTTTTTATTTGTATACAAAATTGAAAGCTCCAAAACGAAGGTTTCAATAAGTGTCAAAGGTTTTTCTTAATTTTGACTTTGTCCGTCCGTCCGTATGTTTACAAAAACTTTTACACCGTTTGAAATAGAGTAAAGAAATTTTAACCACGGGTAGATATTACAAAAAAAATAATTTCGTAGAAGAATTTTTTTCTGTAGCCCCACCCGTTACGGAGCTACAGCCCTTCAAAGTTGAAAAAAGCCCTATTTTTAAATTATTATAACATGAGTTTTGTTAAGTGTATTTTCAATCTGAAAACGGCAAAAGATAGCTGGTTTTATAAGCTTCACAAAATTATAAGGATAAAATGTATAGGGTTACCATACGGTACCAAAATTTACCATTAAGCTAAACTCAACTTTTGCAAAATTTTTGGCCCCATATATCTTCTAAACGGTTCAACCTAGGGTCTTGAAATTTTGGGAGAAGTTAGGTCCTCTAAAATTAGTAGGAGTCGGTTAACAAAATTTTTTTGTCACGCCCCCTGTTTAGGAGCTATAAAGGCTCGAAAATTGAAATTTTGCTATTTTCAACCACCTGTAACTTTAACACCTGTTCAAATTTTTTTTTACAAATATGCAAAATTTATAGCTGCAGCATCATATTTCAACATACGTTAAAGGTTTTTCTTAAATTTGAAAGGGTCTCTTTCAATTGAAGAAATTGTTCTTTGTCTTAACCATTTTTGGTTTGATAATAATATTCTAGGTAAAATTCCAAATTTTGTTGGAGTTCAAAATTGATTTCCTAGAACCGAAAAAAATGGAAGGGTGAGGACAGGAGGGGGTGGGCAGATCCATCATAAGTTTGCTAAGCAAAAATTTGGGAACCTTCCCAATTGAAGGGCTACTAGGTCTTCAAAATTAAAACTTTTATGTTCTTATAAAACAATAACTTATTCACCATTGTAAGTTTTTCCAAAATTATTAACAGGTTTTCTTGAGTGCATTGGGGTTATATTCTAAGTAATTCACTATTAGTCATATAATTAATTATTAATGAAATAACAAAATTATAATATTATCATAATATATATTTTTATAAAAATACATAATAAAATACTCAGTAAGAAACCGTATATAATTTTAAAAATGTGCTTTTTAAAAACCCTTGGTTTTTTCCCCTCACTTGTTTTAGAATTATTCTTGCAATTTTTCAACAAATTTATTAAATTTCCCTTGAAATTTTTCATAATTATTAAATAAAGCAACCAAAAGAAAGGTTTTCTTTTGTTTTCATAGGACAAGGATATTTTTTTTTTTAGAATATTGCGTTTTTTCAGGTGAAAACCCGTCTTTAATTTAAAGTAAATTTGAATTTAACGGTCACGCTGTTAAAAGTTAAGGCTTATGAATCTGATATTATGCGCCGACTTTCTGGGTAAAAGTAATTCATTTTCGGTTGTAACTTGCAGCTCAATAAAACTATCATATGCGCCGACTTAAGTCTTTCTTTTTAGCACATTTTCAAAAAATTTTGTAAAAATGTGCCTATATAGTTTCACTCTGTTCGTCCGTCCGTCTGTCTGTCCGTCTGTCCGTATGTTTACAAAAACTTTTACATCGTTTGAAATAGAGTAAAGAAATTTTAACCATGGGTAGTTTTCGCAAAAAAAATTATTTCGTAGAAGAATTTTTTTCTGTAGCCCCACCTGTTACGGGGCTACAGTCCCCCAAAGTTGGGAAAAGCCCTATATTTAAATTGTTATAACAAGAGTTCTGTTAGATATATTTTCAATCTGAAAACGGCAAACGATAGCTGGTTTCATAAACTTTATAAATATTTAAAAGGCAAATATTAAGGGTTGCCATACGGTACTAAAATTTAACATTACACAAAACTCAATTTTTGCAAAATTTTTGGCCACACATATCTTCTGAACGGTTCAAGCTACGGTCTTGAAATTTTGGGAGAAGTTAGATACTAAGAAACTAGTAGGAGTCGGTTAACAAATTTTTTTTGTCAAGCACCCTATTTAGGAGCTATAAGGGCTCGAAAATTGAAATTTTGCTATTTTTAAACACCTGTAACTTGAATACCTGTCCAAATTTTTTTTTAGTGATATACAAAATTCAAAGCTCTATAATTATATTTTAACATGTGTCAAAGGTTTTTCTTAATTTTGAAGGGTGACAAAGCTACAGCCCCTGCAAATTCCAAAAAAGCCCTATTTTTAAATTGATATAACAAGAGTTCTGTTAGGTTTATTTTCAATAAAAAAACGGTAGAAGAGAGTTGCTTTTATAGGCTTTACAAAAATATGTCGCTTAAATGTATAGGGTTGCCATACGGTACTAAAATTTACCATTATATAAAACTCAATTTTTGCAAAATTTTTGGTCCCATATATCTTCTAAACGGTTTAAGATAGGATCCTGAAATTTTGGGAGAAGTTAGATCCTCAAATATTAGTAGGAGCCAGTTAAAAAAATTTTTTGTCAAACCCCCTGTTTAGGAGCTATAAGGGCTCGAAAATTTAAATTTTTCTATTTTTAAGCACCTGTAACTTGAATACCTGTCCAATTTTTAGCACATTTTCAAAAAATTTTGTAAAAATGTGCCTATATAGCTTCACTCTGTCCGTCCGTCCGTCCCTTTTTACCTACGATTGACTAAAAAATATCAGAAATGGGTAGGTTTTGCAATAAAAATAATTTAATGTTAAAACTTTTTTTTGTAGCCCCCCCCGTTACGGAGCTACAGCCCCACAAAGTCGAAAAAAGCCCCATATTTAAACAGCTATAATTAGAGTTCTATAAGGTATATTTCCAACCTGAAAACGGTAACAGACAGCTGTTCTTATAAGCTTTACAAATTTTTAAAAACCAATTGTATAGGATTACCATACGGTACTAAAATTTACCGTTATTCAACACTAAGTTTTACAAAATTTTTTGTCCCTCATAACTTCGGAACGGCTAAATCTAGAAACTTGAAATTTTGGGAGAAGTTAGATCCTTAGAAATAAGTAAGAGTCAGTTAACAAAATTTTTTTGTCACGCCCCCTCTTTAGGAGCTGTAAGGGGTCGAAAATTGAAATTTTGCTAAAAATTTAGCTTTTAAACACCTATAACTTGAATACCAGTTAAAATTTTTTTTTATTTGTATACAAAATTGAAAGCTCCAAAACGAAGGTTTCAATAAGTGTCAAAGGTTTTTCTTAATTTTGACTTTGTCCGTCCGTCCGTATGTTTACAAAAACTTTTACACCGTTTGAAATAGAGTAAAGAAATTTTAACCACGGGTAGATATTACAAAAAAAATAATTTCGTAGAAGAATTTTTTTCTGTAGCCCCACCCGTTACGGAGCTACAGCCCTTCAAAGTTGAAAAAAGCCCTATTTTTAAATTATTATAACATGAGTTTTGTTAAGTGTATTTTCAATCTGAAAACGGCAAAAGATAGCTGGTTTTATAAGCTTCACAAAATTATAAGGATAAAATGTATAGGGTTACCATACGGTACTAAAATTTACCATTAAGCTAAACTCAACTTTTGCAAAATTTTTGGCCCCATATATCTTCTAAACGGTTCAACCTAGGGTCTTGAAATTTTGGGAGAAGTTAGGTCCTCTAAAATTAGTAGGAGTCGGTTAACAAAATTTTTTTGTCACGCCCCCTGTTTAGGAGCTATAAGGGCTCGAAAATTGAAATTTTGCTATTTTCAACCACCTGTAACTTTAACACCTGTTCAAATTTTTTTTTACAAATATGCAAAATTTATAGCTGCAGCATCATATTTCAACATACGTTAAAGGTTTTTCTTAAATTTGAAAGGGTCTCTTTCAATTGAAGAAATTGTTCTTTGTCTTAACCATTTTTGGTTTGATAATAATATTCTAGGTAAAATTCCAAATTTTGTTGGAGTTCAAAATTGATTTCCTAGAACCGAAAAAAATGGAAGGGTGAGGACAGGAGGGGGTGGGCAGATCCATCATAAGTTTGCTAAGCAAAAATTTGGGAACCTTCCCAATTGAAGGGCTACTAGGTCTTCAAAATTAAAACTTTTATGTTCTTATAAAACAATAACTTATTCACCATTGTAAGTTTTTCCAAAATTATTAACAGGTTTTCTTGAGTGCATTGGGGTTATATTCTAAGTAATTCACTATTAGTCATATAATTAATTATTAATGAAATAACAAAATTATAATATTATCATAATATATATTTTTATAAAAATACATAATAAAATACTCAGTAAGAAACCGTATATAATTTTAAAAATGTGCTTTTTAAAAACCCTTGGTTTTTTCCCCTCACTTGTTTTTTTTATTAATATACAAAATTTAAAGGCCCAACATTATATTTTAACATATTTTAAAGGTTTTTCTTAAATTTAAAAGCGGTTCCTTAAATTGAAGAAAGTGTCTCTCAGTTTTACCCATTTTTTCTTGGATTGTATAATTCTAAGTAAAATTCCAAATTTTTGTGGAATTCACAATTTAATTCCTAGAACCTAAAAAAATGGAGGGGGACGGAGGGGGGAGTTAGATGAAGTTAGATCCTTGAGAAACTTGGCAATCTTCCCCATTGAATGGCTATGACAACTTTAAATAAAAAACTTTATTGTTAGCAGTAAATTTTATAAGTAAGCAGTAACTATTTCCAAAGTTAAACTCAGTATGTAATACAATATAAATTTGAAAATGTGCTTTTTTAAAAACCCTTGGTTTTTTTCATCACTTGTTTTTGTTTAGTTCAAATGTTCAATGAACAAGGAGATTGAAATTTTTTTAAAATTTTTGTTTTGTTTTTGCTTTTCTTCTTTATTTTAATTTCTTAAAAAAAATGAGTTCTGTTCGAATCGAAAGCAATACATTTGGTTTATACAGTAGTTTTCATTTATAACGAACTCTGTTCAATTTTAATTATAATAAACGTAACACTTTTTGCCAATGAATTAAATTTTACCTAAAAATGTAAGTTGTTTTTTACATTCATATTTCTTTTATTTAAACTCTAATAATGTTGCTTGGTGATTATTTTAGTATTTTTATATATTTTTTTGAATATAAAAAAAATCATAATAACGCATCAAAAATACAAAAAAAATTTCATTAGAAGAAAAAGCAGTATAAATAGGGGTGAGACTGACACATCAAATAAAATTCTAGCAAATGAGTTCAAAAAGTTCATTCTAGAATTAGCACATTCTACAATGTTCAATTCTTATACTAATTTTTTAAAATTCACAGCATTCTTTTAAAACGACATTTGTTTATTACGACAAATATTTTCTGTCTCTTCATCGTCGTTATAAGCGAGCTTTACTGTGTGTATTTTTTGATTGCTATAAAAAATTATTGATACTTCGTATATTGGTGTTATTTTTTTCTGAAGTTTTTTATAATAATAAAATAACCCACTTTTGAAATATATTCTGTAGTTTCCATTACGTTTGAGAGATGTATAACAAAAGTTGTTATAAAATATGTTTGTAAAAAATTAAAAATCTTTCTTAATAAATAATTTGTAACTAGTATCGCCCTGTGCTCGAAATTCGAACTTTTTTGCTTTTAAATTTACATAAAAAATCCGTTTTGTGTAATTTATATTAGACTAATATTACACGAAACTTATTGTTTTTTCTTATACATAATCAAATTTATGGCAAAAATGTTGCCAACAGTTCTTGCGTTTGAAATTTGCTTAAAAAAAAAATTTATAATTTTTTCAATTCTAAAAACGTTTTTAAGTATTTTTGAATTTTATTCCTGTAGCTTAACGCGCTATAAAGAGAGTATAATTTTGTACAGTTATTACACAAAAAAGGCGATTTACATTCTAAATATAAACAGTGTTCTAATATATAATGTTTTGAAAATTTGATGATTTTTCTAAACATATACATATGTATACATATTTACTGAAGTCAAGTAGCCAAAATTCGTGTTAATGCTGCCTTACATATAGAAAACTGTACTTTTTTCTAAACATTTTAGTACGATTTGGATTATTATGTATGTATGTGGGAATCAATAATTATGCCTACCTTATCGATAACGTTATGATCATAACGTTAACACTAACAAGTTCAATGGCCCAATCAGCTGACGAGCACACTTTCTACAATTTGACACATATTCAACTTCCTTTTGTTTTTTTTTTCTCTCTTAAGCCGTGGACGTGGATAGATGCAGTTGAATCATCTAATAAAATTAAATCATACTTACTTTGTCTTTTTTTTAAATTAACAGCTGGGTGGCACAGTGGTTAAGTGCCGACCTTTCATGCAGAAGGGCCCGGGTTCGAATTCTAGTGAAAGTGAAAAAACTTTTCTGGTTTTCGACTCGACTCAGTTACCATTCGCCATTGGGTTCAAATTAATGGCATAATCAATAATTAATAATTATAAATCTTTGATAAAAATACTTTAATATAAAAATATAAACAAATGCAAAATATAAACAAATAATTTAATTAAATAATATAACTCGCAGATATAGAATACCATATAAGTAAAATAAAAAATATTACAATATAAACAAAAAATAGAATTGTAAATATTGAAAATCTAAGACGTTTCTACATGTTATAAGGCCTAGTACTATCTCATGTTTAAATTGTATGTGGAATTCAATAAGACCAATTCTAATAACACGAATATAATATGACCCCCTGTTCCAACATGTACCTATGGTATAGACAGGCTAATTAGCCTAACAGTTGAACAGTTAGCGCTTAAAAAAAAAAAAAAAAAAAAAAAAAATAACTAAACTTAAAATTAAACGTATTAAATAATACTTTGTCTTTATACCCGTATGACTATATAGTCCAAGGGTATAATAAATTTGCCATTACGTTTGTGACGCAGAGAAGGAGGGGGGTAGATATAGACTCAAGTGTATGGATCGGATCAGAATCGAAAAATAAATCGATTTAGCTATGTATGTCCGTCCGTCCGTCCGTCTGTCTGTCCGTCTGTCCGTCTGTCCGTCCGTCATCACGATAACTCAAAAAGTAAAGGAGCTAGGATTATGAAATTTTCACAAATTCGTTTTTATGCAAAAAACGTAATCGAGTTTTAAATTCAGCCATTTTGGTCCACGGGTTCGAGTACCTGCCATACAACTTCTTATTTTATATGAGCATTACTCTATACCTATGGAAGCTGCGTGTCTGAAATTTTGCCAAAAGTAGTTTAGTATAATGGCCAAAGTTACTGCAAAATTTGGTTGGTCTACTGCAGAGGGTTCGAGTAGCTGCCATACAACTCCTTTTTTTATATGAGCTTTACACTACACCTGATGAAGCTGGGTGTCTGAAATTTTGCAAAAAATAGTTTAGTGTAATGGCCAAAGTTACTGCAAAATTTAGTTGGTCTACTGCTGAAGGTTCGAGTAGCTGCCATACAACTCCTTCTTTTATATGAGGATTACACTACACCAAATGAAGCTGGGTGTCTGAAATTTTGCCAAAAATAGTTTAGTGTAATGGCCAAAGTTACTGCAAAATTTGGTTGGTCTACTGCAAAGGGTTTGATTAGCTGCCATACAGCTCCTTCTTTTAAATGAGCATTACTCTACACCTAATAAAGCTGAATGTTTGAAATTTTGCCAAAAGTAATTAACCGGATGATATAATGTATATGTTACGGTCATACGGGTATCCCAGAGTTGACACAGTCTACTCTACTACACTCTTCCTCGTTTTTTAATTAAATAACTAAAGTTAAATAAAATTCTTTAAACTCAAATAAATATTGTTATTTTTAATTTCGATTCCCACAAATTTGGGGGCTCGTCCGGAATGTGAAAAGAATAAAATCCTAAAAAAAAAAACTAAATTCTCAATATTAAAGGTGAAATAATTTTTTTTTCCTTAAAATAAATTAACGTGGACTAAAACAAAAAACTTAATTCTAAATATTAAAGGTGATAATTTAAATTATTAAAATAGTTTAACGTGGACTATATATATAAAAAAAAAACGAACTAAATTCTAAATATTAAATGTGAAATTAATTGTTTTTTTTTAATTTTATTAAAAACTAAAGATTTGATTAAATTGAATTAAAAATAAGTAAAAAACAAAAAAAAAAAACATAAAAGAAATAAAAACCAAATCCAGGGTTGCGGTTTGCAATTTTTTTTTACTAAAAGTAAATAATTAAATAAAACACGTGGACTAAAAAGATAAGCTGTAAAATAAAAAAAAATATAAGTGAATTAATTGTGGACTAACGCAGATGCTACTACTAACATAAGAATGTTAACTTCATTAATTAAAGTAAACCTTTACAAAATTTATAGTACTTTAAATAATTCGAATTATTAATAATAAATCAACATAAAAAAAAAAATACAAATTATAAAATTTATACAAAATTGTTATAAGGGATTTTACGCGATCGTATGGAATTAAATTATCATAAAAAAAAAAATGTTTAACAAATGTGAACAGTGTGCTCAGGCTGCTAAATATACCAACTTAAGCATCAGTCAAAATAAAATTATAAATAGAAATTTTCGGATGGAACAAAATAACACCAAAAGAAATAAGAAACAACAGGTATAATATTTGAATTTAAATAAAAAAAATTAAAATTATAAAAAAACAAGTAAAGAAACAGTCAGTCGGTGCAACCGACTTAGAAATACCCTACACCTATTTGGTTCAAATTTAAGGACATATCCATAAGTCATTTTAACACCATAAAAGCTGTTATTAATTTGATCGTAAGACATAGCTAACCAAATTAACTTTATAATACTAAAAACATTTTCTAATTATATTATCTATTAAAAAATATTACAAATTCTTACTAATTTGTCTATTTAAAAATATTCAAAAACAAGCAAACTTGAAATAAATGAAAATATATTTATTCCAACTCAATTACAAAATGAAAAAATTCTAATTATTAAATTTTGTGATAAAAAGATAATCAAAGCATAATATATTTAATAATCCAAATTTTTAAAAATTGCAATTATTTTAAGTGGTTAGTTTATATACCTAATAGAAAAGCTTACAAACGCAAAATATGCAATAAATGTATTTCTAAAATACAATTACAAATTTAGACCTTTTCATATAATTCATTTAAATATTCAAATAAATTTTACATAAATGCAGCAAGTACCTTTGAATATAGCTGAACCACTACAATTAAGTCTAGATTTCGGAGACACATAGGACATAGGAAATATATTCTTTGGCTTTGAAATTAAACTCAACCAGAACCAATTCCCATGGTACTTTCATTACTAGTAACCTAGAGTTTAAATCTCATCAAAATACCGGCATTATTTTTTGAGTTATGGTGTTTTAAGATATATGTTTGTTAGTCCTTGAACTTTTCAAGGGTTCCAGAACCCCAAACCATGGTACGATTTCGCCCATATGCAGTCCCGTCATACTTTCAATACTAGTTAACCCTTGTATACAATTGGAACGTTCTATCTTAATTTTAAGTTACTAGTTTTATTAATTTCGATGATAAGCTTTTACACATTTGGGGGTCTAAGAGAGGTCCTGAACCACCACTCCAAATGATCCCAAATTAGGGGGGCATGGAAGAAATAGTAAAGAACACCCTGGGCCAAATTTGAAACTTCTACATTTGTTTCAAGTTACTATTTTTATTAATTTCGAAAATATGCTTTAAGGTCCTCGGAACTGAGTGCCTGGTCCCCGACCCACTAGTCCAATGGGGTCCAAATTTCAAAGACACTTACGCAATAGGAAGGGACACCCTGATACCAAATTTGGAAGTTATATCTTCATTGGTTTCGGAATTACGCTAGTTTGGCCTAAATTCGATAAAAAAGTTCTCAGTTCCGAACCCATTGTCCAATCCTCACCGTACGTAATCACCGCCGTAGTTTCATTACCAATAACCTACAGCACAAATTTTATGAAGATAGCCTCATTAGTTGTTGAGTTATCGTGATTTTTAATATATGTTCGTTATCCCTGACCCCGACTAAAAGGTTCAGAATCTGAACCCATGGGCTGATTTCGCCCTTATACAGCCCGCGCTTTACTTATAGTACTAGTTAACACTTGTACACAATTTAAACGATCTATCTTAATTTTAAGTAACTATTTTTAGTAATTTCGATTATAAGCTTTTAAAACTTGGGAGGTCTGAGAGGGGTACTGAACCACCACTCCAATTGATCCCTAATTAAGGGAACACGCAAGAGATAGTAAAGGGCACCCTTGTGGCAAATTGGAAGCTTCTACATTTTTTCAAGTTGTTATCTTTATTAATTTTAAAGATATGTTTTAAGGTCTTCGGAAATGTGTGGCTGGTCCCCAACCCTGTAGTCCAATGGGACCCAAATTCTCAAGACACTTAGGAGATAGGAGGGGACACCCTGATACCAAATATGGAGGTTCTATCTTCATTGGTTTCGGAATTATGCTCGTTTGGCCTAAATTCGATCAAAAAGTTCTAGGTTCCGAACGCATGGTCCAATCCCGACCTTACGGAATCCCCGAAGTAGTTTCATTACTAGTTACCTACAGCACAAATTTGATGAAGAAAGCGTCATTAGTTGTTGAGTTATCATGATTTCTTATATATGTTCGTTAGCCCTTCGATCGATTAAAAGGTCCAGAATCCGATCCCATGGGCCGATTTCGCCCATATGCAATCCCCGCCGTACTTTCAGTCCTAGTAACCTACAGTTAAAATTTCATCAAGATAGCTCCATTATTTTTTGAGTTATCGTGCCTACGGACGGACGGACGGACGGACGGACGGACGGAAGGACGGACGGACGGACGGACGGACGGACGGACATGGCTATATCGACTAAGGCGGTCACGCTGATCACATATATATATACTTTTCCATATCTAGCTCGCTTCCTTTAGGTGGTTACAAACACCATACCAAAGTTAATATACCCCTTTACCTATTCTATAGGTGTAGGGTATAAAAAAACGTAATCGAAATATATATTAATAAAAATAAAAGCAGATTTTAATTTAAAATAAAATCTTTATTTTGATTCTGGAGCACCTTGTACTGTAAAATAAAAAAAAAAAAAAGGGGCTAGACATCAGGTATAAAATTATAAAAAAATATTATTTTTAAATAAATTTATAATAAAATATAACTAAAAATAAATATAAATAAAATAAATGCAGTCTTTGTTTAAAACAAATTTTTTTTTATATCGATTTTTGAATATTTTGGACTTTAAACACACAAAAAAAAATTTTAAGGTACATCAGGGCCCTATTTCATAAAACTATTAGTCTAATACTAATAAACTAATAATTATTAGAACTAATAAATATGGAGTAATACTTTTTTGTTTCGTAAAACTTTTCTGCAACTAATAAAATTTTACTAATAAATTATTACTGCAAATCATAAATTATTAGTATAGACTCGTCACTAATAATTAATATTTGAATGTTCAATTATTTAGTTTATATAATGCAATCTATATATATAAAAGCGAAAGTTTGTTTATTTGTTTGTTTGTTTGTTTGTAGCGAATAGATTCCTAAACTGCCCAGCCGATTTTCATGAAAATTTGTATATAGGGGTTTTTGGGTACGGAAAGAAATCGTGGCCCAAAAATTTTGCTCTAACGGACCGCCAAGTTGGGGCTGTTGTGCAAGTATTTAAACTTCTTTGGTCTAAAATGAAAACGGTTTGGCCAATTGACTTCAAGTTTTGTATACGTGATAATCCTTGAGAATTGAGTTGACACTATTAACAGTTTTGGAATTTGTTAACCCATAGCGGGCCAACTAGAATAATCCTAGAAAAATCGTTTTAAAAAGATTGCTTTCATACATTTTAAAATTTACATGTGTAAACCGTGTGTAATTTTTGTGTTAACTTTTTGCAGTAACATCAACTTCAATTAAACCTCCATTGAGAGGCGCAGCAACGAGCACCGGGTATTAACTAGTATAATTATAAAATAATCTTCAAAATCACTCTCACTATCAGAGCTTAACATGATTTTCAAATTTATACTGAATTATGTTTAAGTTGTAACCAAAATAAAATGTTGTTGATTAATGTAAAGTGGGTTTAATAATGCATAATTTTTTTTTTAGATTTTATTATTTATTTATTTTGTACAAAATATTTAAGATTATTTACTAAAAAAAAATAAGTTTATGGCATACAATATAAAGTTTGACCTCTATTATATATAAATATCCTAATATTTAAAAGACTAATAATGAATTTATTGGTCTTTCTAAACTAATAAAAATTTACTAATAATTATTAGTGTAGCGACAAATAATTATTAGTCTAATAGTTTTATGAAACAAAAAGCTCTTTGCAGTAATAAAATTTACTAATAATTATTAGTGTAGCACTAATAAAATATTAGCCTTTATGAAACAGAATTTTACTAATAACTAATAAAATATTAGTAAATTCACTAATAATATTAGACTAATAGTTTTATGAAATGGGGCCCAGGTAATAAATAAAATAAATTTTTCTTTTGATAATTAAATATAATATAAAATATACATAAACAAATAAATACAAATTAATAATTTTTGAAAATAAAGCTTTTATTTACTTGATTTTGAATTTAAATTTTACAAAACATATTTCTAATTTTAAAATATTATAACAAATTAATAAAATGAGTGGACGCAGACGACAAAGCAGGCAAAATAGCCAAGTAGCTGTTGAGTTCGACATGGAAACTTCTGGATTGTTGAGAAGGCCAAACAACAATAATGAAGGGCAATCCATGAGATTTAGATTGGAGACGTAGAAAATATTTTGCGTAAATTTTCAGGCGATAGTACAATGAGTGTTAAAAAATGGATTACTGAATTCGAACAATATGCGACAACATTTAACTGGAATGACTTACAAAAATTCATTTTTTGTAAACGATCGTTAAGAGGAGCTGCAAAAGTTTTTATCGACTTCGACGCTAAGCCACTGAACTATCACGAATTAAAAAACGCTTTATTCCAAGAATTCCAACCTAAAATAACCAGTGCAGAAGTTCATAATAAACTGAGGGGAAAGAAGAAAAAAAATGATGAATCGTTACGAGAATACCTATATCGCATGATCGACATTGCGTCACAGGCAGATGTGGATGAAGCATCAATAATTGAGTATGTCATCGATGGAATCAAGGATTATGCAAGCAACAAAAGTATATTGTATGGTGCAAAAACCATAAATGAATTTAAAATAAAGCTCGAAATCTACGAAAAAATAAAAAATGAAAGCACTAAGCAGTCTGGAAAATTTAATGAAACACAAAGAAAATTTAGCAGAGATGTACCTAAAAGTATGGACAAAACAAATAAACGATTTTGTTACAACTGTGGATCTTCGGATCATGAATTCCACTCATGTCCGGAAAAAGGAAAAGGACCTAAATGTTTTGGATGCAACCAATATGGCCATAGAAAGATGAATTGTCCAGTACAAACTACAATAACAAAATCTTCAAACGTTATCGTTAAAAATAGCATGTATCTTTCATGCAAATTAAACAATTACGTTTTAGATGGATTGGTCGACACCGGCAGTGAAATAAGCGTTATAAAGCAAAACCATGTAGCAAACATAAAACCAAAATACCATTTTAAGGATTCTCGGTTATCAGTTTCAGGGATAGGATCGAACATCACAACCAGCGGTTCCTGTATCTTAAATATTAAAATTGGAAATAACACTTTTGAAAATGTTGAAGTTCATATTGTCAACAGCGACTTTATGAAACCAGATTTAATTTTAGGAATGAACCTTTTGCAGTTAGCTACAGTGCAAATTGAAGACGGTAAAGTAAATATCACAAAAAAAATAGTTTCAGGCGAAAGTACGACCAGAAACGAAGAAAGCAACACTTGTTATTTGGCAGAAATTGACGTAGATAACGAAAGTAAAAACAACCTACCTGATGTACATCATTTGGAAGAGAAATGCGTTAAGGAAGAAGTAATCAAGTTGATCAACAACTACACACCCAACAGTCCCATAGAATCTCCTGTCCAAATGAAAATCTGTACGACGGATGATATCCCGATCTACAGGCCACCGAGAAGATTTCCACAACAAGAACAAAAAATAATTGAAAATCAAATAAATGAATGGTTACAAAACAACATCGTCCGGGAAAGCAGTTCAGATTATGCCAGTCAAGTTGTCTTGGTGAGGAAGAAGGACGGTAGTCACAGATTATGCATCGACTATAGGAATATCAACAAGAAGATACACAAGGACAGGTACCCTCTTCCCAATATAGAAGACCAAGTGGATAAATTGCAAGGAGCGAATTTTTTTACAACTCTTGACCTTGAGAATGGATTTTTCCATGTTAAGGTAGAAGAAAGCAGTAGGAAATTTACATCATTTGTGACAAGTAACGGCCAGTTTGAATTCCTTCGAGTACCTTTCGGTCTCTGCAATTCCCCCGCCGTTTTCCAAAAATATATTAATTATGTTTTTAGGAATTTAATAAATAAAGGCGCTGTGATAATTTATTTAGATGACATCGTAATTCCATCTGCAACTATTGATGAAGGTCTGACCAGACTTAAAGAAGTGTTGAGCGTAGCAGCAGAAAATGGATTGAAGATCAAGTGGAAAAAATGCCAAATACTACAAGACGATATAGAGTATCTAGGATATCAAATTAGAAAAGGCCGGATTTCTCCGTCAAAATCAAAAACAAAAGCTATCAAAAACTTTCCCATCCCCACAACCGTAAAACAGTTATAATCGTTTTTAGGTTTAGCCAGTTATTTTAGAAAACTCATTCATAGTTTCTCTGTTAAAACTAAACCTTTAAGCGACTTATTAAAAAAAGGAAATTGCTTCGAAATTAAAGAAAAACAAATCGAAGCGATAAACGAAATAAAAGAAGTTCTTAGAAAAAAACCAGTACTCAAAATATTCGAATTTGGAGTTGATACAGAACTACACACTGACGCCTCGAAAGATGGGTATGGAGCAATTTTATTACAAAGGGACAAGGAGGACAATAAACTACATCCGGTGCATTTCTTCAGTAGAAAGACCACAGATGCCCAAAAACGTTATTGCAGCTACGAACTGGAAGTACTAGCAGTAATTGAAGCTGTGAAACGACTTAGAGTTTATCTACTAGGACAAAGATTCAAGCTTGTAACCAACTGTAAGGCGTTTGAGTGCACATTAAAGAAGAAAGATTTGGCCACAAGAGTCGCCAGATGGGCCTTGTTCTTGGAAGAGTTCGACTATAGTGTCGAGCACAGATCTGGAACCCAGATGAAGCATGTTGACGCGTTAGGCCGAAATC
The DNA here is from genome assembly GCA_963082915.1 of Dolichopus griseipennis. NCBI lineage: Eukaryota > Metazoa > Arthropoda > Insecta > Diptera > Dolichopodidae > Dolichopus > Dolichopus griseipennis. The sequence goes on along the minus strand of OY720441.1, from coordinate 202,228,626 downwards.
CAGTTAGCATGTGTGTTACGAGTAACAATAGCAATTTTCTAAAAAAGTTAAGTGAGGCGCAACAGAAAGATGATAGACTCAACGCAATAATCAAGATATTACAAGATAAACCCTACAAGGACTATATCATACAAAACGGTATACTTTTTAAAAACATAAATAATAATTTGTTGTTTGTAGTTCCAGATTCTATGACCATGGAAATTATCAAAGAAGCACATGAAAAGGTGCATTCACTTCTAAAAGATTCCAAGAATATTGCGAGGAGCACGACATTAAACTCATTTTTACCACCGTTGGAGTACCTCGAGGAAATGGGCAAATAGAAAGATTACATTCTACCACTATAGCAGCTTTAACCAAATTATCTCATGATGATCACGAAAAATGGTATCGTTTTGTGAAACCATTACAAACAACACTTAATTCAACATTTCAACGCGCAATTCAGACAACACCGTTCCATCTACTAGTCGGAATGGAAATGAGAACCAAGCAAGATTTAAAGTTGGTGGAAATAATCGAAGAAGAATGGATAAAAGAATATGATAGCAACAGAGAAGCTATAAGAGAGGAAGCCAGAAAGGATATTATAAAAATTCAATCTGAAAACATAAAAAATTATAATAAACGGAGAAAAATTGCTAGAAAATATGAGGTTGGTGATAGAGTAGCAATAGAAAGGGTGCAATTCGGAACTGGACTTAAAATTCGCCCTAAATTTTTCGGTCCATACAAAATTATGGCGATCAAAGGATTTGACAGATATAAAGTTGAGAAAATAGGATGTCACGAAGGTCCGAATTTTAAAGAATGTAGTGCAGACAAAATAAAGTCTTGGATCGAAAATGAAGAAGATTTTTTAGATTATGCAGAATACGAAGAAAATTTAGTTTCAGAAAACAGCGAAATTGAAGAACTGGACGAAACATCATCAGGGTCTGATGAGCAGTCAGGAAAGGCCGAATGTGGGAATCAATAATTATGCCTACCTTATCGATAACGTTATGATCATAACGTTAACACTAACAAGTTCAATGGCCCAATCAGCTGACGAGCACACTTTCTACAATTTGACACATATTCAACTTCCTTTTGTTTTTTTTTTTCTCTCTTAAGCCGTGGACGTGGATAGATGCAGTTGAATCATCTAATAAAATTAAATCATACTTACTTTGTCTTTTTATACCCTCCACCTATAGAATAGGTAAAAGGGTATACTAACTTTGGTATGGTGTTTGTAACCACCTAAAGGAAGCGAGCTAGATATGGAAAAGTATATATATTTGTGATCAGCGTGACCTCCTGAGTCGATATAGCCATGTCCGTCCGTCCGTCCGTCCGTCCGTCCGTCCGTAGGCACGATAACTCAAAAAATAATAGAGCTATCTTGATGAAATTTTAACTGGAGGTTACTATGACTGAAAGTACGGCGGGGATTGCATATGGGCGAAATCGGCCCATTGGTTCGGATTCTGGACCTTTTAATCGATCGAAGGGCTAACGATCATATATAAAAAATCACAATAACTCAACAACTAATGACGATTTCTTCATCAAATTTGTGCTGTAGGTTACTAGTAATGAAACTACTTCGGGGATTGCGTAAGTTCGGAATTGGACCAAGGGTTCGGAACCTAGAACTTTTTGATCGAATTTAGGCCAAACGAGCATAATTCCGAAACCAAAGAAGATAGAACCTCCAAATTTTGTATCAGGGTGTCCCTTCCTATTTTCTTAATGTCTTTGAAATTTGGGCCCCATTAGAGTAGTGGGTCGGGGACTAGCCATACATTTCCGAAGACCTTAAAGCATATCTTTAAAATTAATAAAGATAACAACTTAAAAAAATGTAGAAGCTTCAAATTTGGCTCAAGGGTGTTCCTTACTATCCCTTGCGTGTCCCCCTAATTTGGGATCAATTGGAGTGATGGTTCAGTATCCCTCTTAGACCCTCTTAAGTTTTAAAAGCTTATAATCGAAATTATTAAAAATAGTAACTTAAAATATAGATAGAACGTTCAAATTGTGTACAAGGGTTAACTAGTGCTTAAAGTTTAGCCTGGACTGCATAAGGGCGAAATCAGCCCAAGGGTTCAGATTCTGGACCTTTTAATCGGTTTCAGGGCTAACGAACATATATAAATAATCACGATAACTCAACAACTAATGACGCTATCTTCATGAAATTTGTGCTGTAGGTTATTGGTAATGAAACTACGGCGGCGATTGCGTACGGTGAGGATTGGACAATGGGTTCGGAATTTAAAACTTTTTGATCGAATTTAGGCCAAACAAGCATAACTCCGGAACCAATGGAGACAGAACCTCCAAATTTGGTTTCAGGGTGTCGCTTTCGATTTCCTTAGTGTCCTTTAAATTTGAGCTCAATTGGAGTACTGGGTGTGGACCAGCCTCTCAGTTCCAAGGACCTTAAAGCATATTTTTGAAATTAATAAAGATAGTAACTAGAAGCTTCAAATTTGGCACATGGCTGTTCTTTACTTCTTCCTGCGTGTCCCTCTAATTTTGTACCTTTCTTAGACCCCCCAATGTGTAAAAGTTTATCATCGAAATTAATAAAACTAGTAACTTAAAATGAAAATAGAACGTTCCAATTGTGTACAAGGGTTAACTAGTATTTAAAGTATGACGGGGACTGCATATGGGCGAAATCGTACCATAATTTCGGGTTCTGGAACCCTTGAAAAGTTTAAGGGCTAACAAACATATATCTTAAAAACACCATAACTCAAAAAATAATGCCGCTTTTTTGATGAAATTTATACTTTAGGTTACTAGTAATGAAAGTACCATTGGAATTGGTTCTGGTCGAGTTTGGTCAATGAGTTCGAATTCTAGAAGCTTTGGATCGATTTGAGGCCGAACGAGTACAATTTCGAAGCCAAAGAAAATATTTCCTATGTGTTCCCGAAATTTTATTAAATCATTTATATAAAATTTATTTTTATATTTAAATGAATTGTATCAAAAGGTGTAAATTTGTAATTGTATTTTAGAAATACATTTATTGCATATTTTGTGAATAAGCTTTTCTATTATGTATATTAACTAGCCATTTAAAGTAATTGCAATTTTGAAAAATTTGAATTATTAAATATATTATGCCTTGATTACCTTTTTATCACAAAATTTAATAATCAGAATTTTTTCATTTTGTAATTGAATTGGAATAAATATGTTTTCATTTATAACAAGTTTTTTTGTTTTTTAATATTTTTAAATAAATAAATTAGTAAGAATTTGTAATATTTTTTAAGAGATAGTGTAATTAGAAAATGTTTTTAGTATTATAAAGTTAATTTGGCTAGCTATGTCTTACAATCAAATTAATAACAGCTTTTATGGCGTTAAAATCACTTATGGATATGTCATTAAATTTGAACCAAATAGGTGTAGGGTATTTCTAAGTCGGTTGCACCGACTGATTGTTTCTTTACTTGTTTTTAAATTAAATAACTAAACTTAAAATTAAACGTATTAAATAATACTTTGTCTTTTTATACCCTACACCTATAGAATAGGTAAAGGGGTATATTAACTTTGGTATGGTGTTTGTAACCACCTAAAGGAAGCGAGCTAGATATGGAAAAGTATATATATTTGTGATCAGCGTGACCGCCTTAGTCGATATAGCCATGTCCGTCCGTCCGTCCGTCCGTCCGTCCGTCCGTAGGCACGATAACTCAAAAAATAATGGAGCTATCTTGATGAAATTTTAACTGTAGGTTACTAGGACTGAAAGTACGGCGGGGATTGCATATGGGCGAAATCGGCCCATGGGTTCGGATTCTGGACCTTTTAATCGGTTTCAGGGCTAACGAACAAATATAAAAAATCACGATAACTCAACAACCAATGACGCTATCTTCATCAAATTTGTGCTGTAGGTTACTAGTAATGAAACTACTTCGGGAATTGCGTAAGGTCGGGATTGGACCATGGGATCGGAACCTAGAACTTTTTGATCGAATTTAGGCCAAACGAGCATAATTCCGAAACCAATGAAGATAGAACCTCCAAATTTAGTATCAGGGTGTTCCTTCCTATTTCCTAAGTGTCTTGTGAATTTTGGTCCAATTGGAGTAGTGGGTCGGGGACCAGCCACACATTTCCGAAGACCTTAAAGCATATCTTTAAAATTAATAAAGATAACAACTTGAAAAAATGTAGAAGCTTCCAATTTGCCACAAGGGTGTTCTTTACTATCTCTTGCGTGTTCCCCTAATTTGGGATCAATTGGAGTGGTGGTTCTGTACCCCTCTCAGACCTCCCAAGTTTTAAAGGCTTATAATCGAAATTACTAAAAATAGTTACTTAAAATTAGGATAGACCGTTCAAATTGTGTACAAGGGTTAACTAGTACTATAAGTACAGCGCGGACTTAATAAGGGTGAAATCAGCCCAACGGTTCGGATTCCGGACCTTGTAATCGATGTCAGGGCTAAGGAACATATATAAAAAATCACGATAACTCAACAACTAATGAGGCTATCTTCATGAAATTTGTGCTGTAGGTTATTGGCAGCGAAACTACGGCGGTGATTACGTACGGTGAGGATTGGACAATGGGTTCGGAACTTAGAACTTTTTGATCGAATTTAGGCCAAACGAGCATAATTCCGAAACCAATGAAGATAGAACCTCCAAATTTGGTATCAGGATGTCCCTTCCTATTTCGTAAGTGTCTTCGAAATTTGGGCCCCATTGGAGTAGTGGATCGGGGACCAGCCACTCAGTTCTTAGGCCCTTAAAGCATATTTTCGAAATTAATAAAGATAGTAACTTGAAACAAATGTAGAAGCTTCCAATTTGCCACAAGGGTGTTCTTTACTATTTCTTGCGTGCCCCCCTAATTTAGGATCAATTGGAGTGGTGGTTCAAAACCTCTCTTAGACCTCCCAATGTGTAAAGGCTTATCATCGAAATTAATAAAACTAGTAACTTAAAATTAGATAGAGCGTTCCAATTGTGTACAAGGGTTAACTAATATTGAGAGTATGACGGGAACTGCATATGGGTAAAATCGTAACATGGTTTCGGGTCCTGGAACCCTTGAAAAGTTCAAGGACTAACAAACATATATCTTACAAACACCATAACTCAAAAAATAATGCCGGTATTTTGATGAAATTTAACAGTAGGTTACTAGTAATGAAAGTACCATGGGAATTGGTTGTGGTCGAGTTTAATTTCGAAGCCAAAGAATATATTTCCTATGTCTCCGAAATCTAGACTTAATTGTAGTGGTTCAGCTATGTTCAGGTACTTGCTGCATTTATGTAAAATTTATTTTTATATTTAAATGAATTATATGAAAAAGTGTAAATTTTTAATTGTATTTTAGAAATACATTTATTGCATATTTTGCGTTTATAAGCTTTTCTATTAGGTATATAAACTAACCATTTAAAATAATTGCAATTTTTAAAAATTTGGATTATTAAATATATTATGCTTTGATTATCTTTTTATCACAAAATTTAATAATTAGAATTTTTTCATTTTGTAATTGAATTGGAATAAATATATTTTCATTTATTTCAAGTTTGTTTGTTTTTTAATATTTTTAAATAGATAAATTAGTAAGAATTTGTAGTATTTTTTAATAGATAGGGTAATTAGAAAATGTTTTTAGTATTATACAGTTAATTTGGTTAGCTATGTCTTACGATCAAATTAATAGCAGCTTCTATGGTGTTAAAATGACTTATGGATATGTCCTTAAATTTTAACCAAATAGGTGTAGGGTATTTCTAAGTCGGTTGCACCGACTGACTGTTTCTTTACTTGTTTTTAATTAAATAACTAAAGTTAAATAAAATTCTTTAAACTCAAATAAATATTGTTATTTTTAATTTGGATTCCTACATGTATTCTGTATCCTAATTAAAAAGCTTATTCATTCTGGCATCATATTAAATTAAATTTAATTAAAAAATTAAAAATTGATAAATTTTTCTTCGCCTTATTCCATTATTAAATTTAGTAGCCACTTAGGCAAATAAGCACTACATTTCAATAATAAAGTCTGAAATTTTTACTACAAATGTATGTACATATACAAAAAATGGTTCTGAATTCTGTAGTTAACTTTATATTTTACCTATTTGTCTAGTTTATTTATTTTTTCTATATATGATCATAAGTTATGACTCATAAGTTTCTTCAAACAAAAAAATGTCATTACTTGCGTTCCTATTTGAGGAGTAAACTACTCTTTTTTACTCTCACCTACTGCCAGCTACACTACACCGCCTCTTGAAAAAGAGTGGATGAAAGGAGTAGATAATTAAATAATTTTCGGCAGATAGCTTTAAATAAATTTTTATAATAGAAGATTTTTCTCTTAGGTTATGTTAAATCATATTTTTTATTTGATTACCAATAAGCACTCAACTCTCCCATTTTAGATAGTCTTATATTTCAGCAATAAACCTTAATTTTTTCACTTATTTTTCATTATCTAAATATATTAAATATTAATAACTTTACACAAGACAGATAGTTTTAAAATGTCAAATATTATGTAGGACAGTTAATCTGACAATTATATACTCCTTTTTTTTTTTTGTGCTTAATTAACAAGGTTATTAAAATTTAACCTAATTAAGAACTTAAATATAATATTTAAAATTTAAAAATAAAATTCTTCAAATGCAAACTTTTTTTAAATAGTGACCTACTTAATTTCATTAACAAGTAAAGTCACAATATTAATAAACAGTTAAACAATAAATAACTGATAAAGTAAATTAAAATCAGAATACAAATAATAAGTGATTCATCATCTTTATTTTTTTACTTAACATTATATACAATTTACAATGGATTTCAAATGCAGCGTAGAAAATTGTTTGGTCACCGATATGAAATTCGATATAAAATGCAAAGGTTTCTGCAATCGTAAATTTCATGGAGTCTGCTTAAACGCTCCGAGAAACTGGTACAGCTGCTTTTTATCGCAGCACTTTGTTTGTGAAAGTTGTCTGGATCAACAAAATTCTCTCGGACAATTTTCGCGGGAAATCAAAAATAATATTAATGATGTTAGGGACAACTTCCAAGGAACAATTGTTAAATTATTGGAAGTTGTAAAAAATAATTCCGCCAACTTTTCAGAAATGGAAAAAAATTTTGAATCGCTAAACAATAGCGTAATTAGTTTCAACACAGACAACAAAAAATTTATTAGAGATATAATAAAAGTTGAAATAGGTAAATTAAAAAATGAAATTTTAGTTTCCAATAAATTACCTCAAGATACAAATAACTCACATAATATGGAACTAAAAGATTCAATTGATAACTTATCTAAAATATGTGTTTCTATTTCTGAAAATGCGAACAGGAATGAGATTTCATTGAGCTTCAGGGATTTAGTTTTGGCTGATTTAGATATTCTCAAGAGTAAAATGGAGGAGATGCAAGAATTTATGAAAAACCACAATAATTCTCATCCTAATCAATACAGCTCAAATAAGTTACCTAAATCATTGTTTGACGAATTTAACGAAATAAATAGCGCTGGGTCAGACAAACTCAAAAATGCAGCAAAGGAAAAACAGGACGATATTTCAATGGATATTGAAAAAGAAACAAAAGATGTCGATCCACCAGATACTATAAGTAAGCCGAAATTTAAAATAAGAATTTCGAATCTTAGCGTTAACACAACTGAAGTCAAACTGGCCAAATACATAAGAAGCAAGTTGAAATGCGATGATGTTCACTGCAAATTAATAACACCGAAGTGGCTGAAGTATAAACCGAACTATCACACATTTAAAGTTAGTGTTCCGGAATCAAAAGTGAATGAAATTAAAAACAGGAGCTTGTGGCGTATAGGAACCAATATCAGCAGTTTCAAAAATTTAGGTAAAAATAATTTAAGGACAAACACACAACATTCAATAAACACAAAACATTCTAAAAATAATAAAACAAACACTAAAAATTCAAACAATAGAAATACTAATTTGCCTAAAATTATTAAAACAAAAAATAAACAAATCAAAAAAAAGGATAACAATAATAATAATAAGAATAATAATAATAATAATAATAATAATAATAATAATAATAATAATAATAATAATAATAATAATAATAATAATAATAAGAATAATATTAATAATAATAAGAATAATAATAATAATAAAAATATTTTAAATTCAAACAAAACACAACCCATTTTATTAACTCAAACACCTATTAAATTTCAAAACTATTTGCCTACGTCGAACTTAGTTACATATTCACTAAATAAGCCCAATTTAATTGAGATTCCAGCCATTAATACAAGTTCAAGTGCATTGTCTAGCACAATGTGCAATTCAGTCATTTCTGAAAATTCATTTTCAATTTCAAATATCAAATTCAAATTTAATTACAACAACACCAATTACGTCTAAACAAAAATATTCTAACTTCATTCAGGGACAAACCTTTAATGCTGGCACTCCGTGTACTCAGAGCTTAAACGTAAACTGTAACACGACTTCAATTAACGATAAGCCAATTGCATCGGTTTCATCCCAATCTATTGCAAGTTTTGTTAATCCTATGTTACCTCCTATAGTCAGATTAACGAAATATGCTGTAGCTAATGACGATCATACGTATGTTTTATCACGTTTTACAGATCAAAAAATATACGAAAATGTAAGGCCATGTTTAGCTTACTTACATAAGGAGGATGACGACCTTTATGTAGATGGTAAAACCAAACTCAATATTAAAATTTTTATTGATCAAGAAGGTTTGCCTTCTAACCCTAAGGAATTAATGAAATTATACTTAAAATATCATGAAGGTTTCGGTGCTTCGTCCAAATCGGTTGAAAAAGATTTACAAGCTTATTGTAGTCACCTTAAAAGTAAGAGAATCGATTATTTGCAAAAAATTAGGAAAAGTAGTAATGATTTTTTTCGTCCCCTTAGCGGAAGAAAATAACATTAACACTAATCTTATTTTAGTAAATACAAGATCTAGCTTTAAGAAGTTAAAACCAACAGATAATCTTAGTGACAATCTCAAAATCTCCTACCACAACTGTAGTGGTATGAGAGGTAAACTAAAAAAATTATATGTTGATGCTAAGTCTTGTGACTTAGTTGTGCTTGCTATTACCGAAACATGGCTAAACGATTCCTCCATAAATGAAGAAATACTGGACAATAATTAGTCGATTTATAGAAAGGATAGGGATTTTTTCTCTACAAACTGCACCCGTGGAGGCGGGGTTTTACTTGCAGTAAATAATAACCTTTCTAGTATTCCACTAATCACTAGGACCTCCCACACTTTCGATCACCAATTTATTAGAGTAAACTTAGGTAATAATTTTCTTTACCTAGGAATTGTTTACTTTCCACCAAATTCTGACAATTCCTCATATTCTGAATTTTTCGATATTTATCACGATATTATATCTAAAATGAATGAGGATGATTCAACTTTTATTTTTGGCGATTTCAATCGTCCATCATTATCTTTTATAGAAGATGATTCAGATAATTTGTTATTATTACCAATTAACTTTCATGATGAAATTGATTTTGACATTATTTCGGAGTTCTATGGTAATGATTTACAACAAATTATAAATTTTCCAAATAAAAACAATAAGTGGCTAGATCTTGCATTTTCAAATGCATATGACAGAGTGGTGGTAAAACTCGCTGATGATGCAGTCAACCTGTTCACTAACACTTCTCATCATAACGCAGTCATCTTCGAAATTTCCACTTCTATGCCTCAATTCGCGAAATCTTACAATAATAATATTGTATATGACTTTTTTAACGCTGATTATCAAAGCATTAATAATGCTTTATCAATTTTAAATTGGGACGACCTGTTAATACAACAGGATATTAACTCTTCAATCTCTATCTTTTACTTAAAAATATTTGACATAATTAACTGCTTTGTGCCAAAAATTCGTAAAAAAGATAAAACAACAGAACCTTGGCTTAATAGAGAAATTAGGACATTGCGTAATCAACGCAACAAACTTTACAAAAAAATTAAAGTTACGAAGGACCCTGATGTTATTTTACTGAACAGGTACAACGATCTTGTTTTAGAATTTAAACAGAAATCAAATCTAGCATACGATAATTATGTCAATGAAATTGGTAATAAATTAATTACAGATCCAAAAAAGTTTTTTGACTTCATTAATACAAAGCGAAAAAAGATAATGTTTTTTCTTCTTGCCCTAATGCAATCTGTAATTTCTTTGCAGATTGTTTTCAAAAAGTTTATAGGCCATTAGATTCGCGTATCAATTTCGCTTTTCCTATCTCACTTAATAGATCTAATTCAATTATTACAGATCTATATCTTTCTGAAAACGAAATATTTGAAGCAATTACCAACCTTGATACTAAAAAGGTGTAGGACCCGACTTGATCCCACCTTCTTTTTTATATAATTGCAACCGCTTCATTTTATTTTTAATCTATCGCTTTCGACAGGCATTTTTCCGTATGCGTGGAAATCTTCTTTTTTGACCCCCATTTATAAAAAGGGTGACAAAGCTTCTGTCGAAAACTACCGTGGTATAGCTATCTTATCCACTATTCCAAAATTGTTCGAAAAAATTGTAGTTAGTAAAATTACACCCGTCATAAATACAAAATTAAACGAACAACATGGATTTAGAAAAGGTCGTTCTACTACAACTAATCTTACGGTTTACACATCGGAAATACTAAATGAAATGGAAAATGGTTATCAAGTTGATGCTATCTACACGGATTTTAGCAAAGCTTTCGATCGTGTGGATCACAATATTTTGCTTAAAAAGCTTGAAACTTTAGGCATTTCAGGTTCTTTCCTCGCTTGGCTTTGCTCTTATCTTACTGAAAGAACTCAAAATATTGAATTTCAAGGTTATTTATCAAACACAATTAATGTCACCTCAGGAGTGCCGCAAGGTAGCCATTTAGGCCCACTTCTATTTAATATTTTTATTTCAGACCTTTCTAGAAAATTAGAGGGTGTATCACATATTGCATTTGCTGACGATTTTAAAATTTACCACGTTATCAAAAACAGTTCTGATTTGGCATTACTTCAATCAAATTTACATTCTTTACAAGAATGGTGTTTCTACAATAAATTAGAACTTAACATAGCGAAATGCAAGGTCATAAGCTTCACACGTAAAAGATCTACAATGTTTTTCGACTATGCAATAGATAACATAGTTCTTGAAAGGGTGTCCAGTATAACCGATCTTGGCATTCTTCTGGACTATAAGCTTAACTTCCATCTTCAATATGATCATATAATTTCCAAAGCAAGCAAAATGTTAGGTTTTTCTCTAAAGAGCTAAAGAATTTAATAACCCAGCAGTAACAAAAGCTCTCTATTGTTCGTTAGTTCGATCTATTCTAGAATACGGTAACATCGTATGGGATCCAGCATTTCAATTACATTCCAATAGAATAGAATCTGTTCAGAAACAATTCCTTTTGTTTGCCTTGCGAAACCAATATAATCCTACAGACTATTCTACTCTTCCAAGCTATGCTGTAAGACTTAATTCATTGAATATGTTAACCTTATCTTCACGTAGGCAAATGCTTTCATCTTGCTTTACCTTTGACGTCATAAAAAAAAGTATTGACGTTCAATTCTTAGTAAATAAGATTAGACTAAACAATGTAGTCAGAAATACAAGAAACACTAAATTTTTATTAGAAAATACACACAGAACAGAATACGGAAGAAATGACCCAATAAACAGATGTTGCATATATATTCAACAAACAAAGTCATCTTTTTTCATCAGGCATATCAAAAAACACTTTTAAACATAAATTAAAACAGAAATTCCTAAATGACCTAAATACTTAAATTACCTAATTACTTTGTAAACATTATTTCAAGTTCAAGTTCATATACATATCACATACATTCCAATTATTTATATCTCATACTGTGTTTTTGTCCTGTAAGCATTTTTGTTTTTTTGTTTTAAAATTTAGTATATAGTACAACTTTTTAATTTTTCATTGTAAATTTTTAACTTAGTAATCAAATTTTTTTTTTTTTTTTTGTTTGTGCATTTTGTTAGCTTTAATTTTTTTTTTGTTTCTTTCTAAAGCTGTAAGATATTTTTTGTAAAAACCTTGTTTTGGTTTAACAAATAAAATAAAATAAAATAAAAAAACAAAAATTAGCTTTCCATTTACAAACCACTTCTACCTACTCTTCATCGACAATTTTTGGTAAAGGAACGCATGTATTATATAAAATTCGTGCGTTATTTCAAAGTAAAACTAAAAAGAGTTTTTTATTATAAAAAAAAACATATGTTTAAAATGTAGAATAAACTTTTCATTTAATAGTACGTCAATATGTCTATCTACATATCCGTAAATCGATAAGCGCGTACACACAAAAATATTTATTTAAATATTTTAATTTAGTAGGTATTATAAATTATATGAAATTAATAAAAATTTTGTACTATATTAAAACATTCAAATAAATATTTATTGATATACAGATAGACATACTGACGTACTGCCATATAAAAATTGTACGTCGTATGCCTTAATTTAGATAAAAGAAATATTTAATTATCTACTCCTTTCAAGAGGCGGTGTGGTGTAGCTTTAAAAAGAGTAGTTTACTCCTAGACAAATAGGTATAATATAAGGTAAAGTAAAGAATTCAGAACCATTTTTTGTATATGTAAATACATTTGTAGTAAAAATTTCAGATTTTATTATTGAAATGTAGTGCTTATTTGCCTATGTAGCTACTAAATATAAAAATGGAATAAGGGGAGGAAAAATTTATCAAGTTTTTAATTGATTAGTTATTTTTTTTTAATATCTTTGTAGATATGTTATAAATGTTAAAATTGTGATTTAAAAAAAAATCTCGACTTCTGTCAACTTAACTATTATTTTGTATTTTGGCAGCTTCAATATAATATAATACTAAGTACTTAACTTATTTACTTATGAATTATGACAGGAATGTTAAATTTCGTTGTACATATTATGCTCTATGAATAAGCTCTATGAATTTTAATTAGGATACAGAATACATACAACATAGTTCAAATCGTACTAATATATTTAGAAAACGGTACAGTTTTCTATAAGTAGGACAGCATTAACTCGAATTTTGGCTACTTGACTTCAGTAAATATTTATGTATACATATGTATTTCTTTACAAAAATCATCAAATTTTCAGAACATTATATATTAGAATCCTTTTTATATTTAGAATGTAAATAGCTTTTTTTGTGTTGTGTAATAAGTGTACAAAATTATACTCTCTTTATAGCGCGTTAAGCTACAGGAATAAAATTCAAAAATACTTAAAAACATTTTTATAATTGAAAAAATTATAAATTTTGTTTTTTAAGCAAATTTCAAACGCAAGAATTGTTGACAACATTGTTGCCATACATTTTATTATGTATAGGAAAAAAAATTAGTTTCGTGTAATATTAGTTTAATATAAATTACACAAAACGGATTTTTTATGTAAATTTACAAGCCCAAAAAGCTCGAATTTCGAGCAAAGGACGATACTAGTTAGACTAATTTTACATAAAAAAATTTTATTATATTTTCATATACGTAAAAGAACTTATGGGAACAATGTTGAACAAAAATTTGTAATTTTTTCAATTATAAAAACGTTGTTAAATATTTTTGAATTTTATTCCAATAGCTAAAGCCGCTTTAAAAAAAGTATAATTGGGTACAGTTATTACACAAAAAAACAGCGGTTTAAATTCTTAATATAAATATTGTTTTAATATATAATGTTCTAAAAATTTGGTTATATTTCTAAACATATACATACTCGTATATTTACTGAGGTCAAGTATCCAAAACTCGTGCTAATGCTATCCTTCATATAGAAATTTGTACTTTTTATACTCGTGCATACTTATATGGATCGGGTATATTAAAATTGCTCCTCCGTTTGTAACCCATCGATCTAGACGAGCTAGATATAGTGTGAAAGGTAGGTACCGGATCAGCATCAAAAAGTAAATCGATATAGCTTTGTGTGTCTGTCCGTTCGTCTGTGTGTCACCACGATAATTCAAAAACTAAAAGAGCTAGAGTTTTGAAATTCACACAAAGCCTTTTTTAGAAAATTTCTGGATTTTTTCAAAACTAATCATACTATACGAGGATAAAATTACACACGGTTAGTTATATAATAGATCAAGAATCTATACGAAAGTTTCAAAATGTTACGGTTTCATTTTCAGGGGGATGCCATACAACTTCTTTGCATCAATATGAATTTCTTCAAAACTAATTATACTTGGAAGATGAAAATTACGCATGTTTAGTTATTACGTTTGTGACGAACCTAAACGAAGTTTCAAACTATTACGGCGCCATTTTCGGGGAGCTGCCATATAAATTTGTCAATCCGATAACTGTGAACCTAATGAAGCTACGAGGTTAAAATTCAAATTGGGAAGGTAAAGTAATAGAGCAAGTTACTTACCAAAGTTGGACATCCCTTGGACCAACTTTTAGTGAGGGCGATTTGTTTTTACTTTTAAATTTTTCTTTTTTATGGTTTTGTTTTTTTTTTTAAGCTAAATTTATGCGGTAAGATGAGTCAAATTTTATACCCGTATGACTATATAGTCAAAGGGTATAATAAATTTGCCATTACGCTTGTGACGCAGAGAAGGAGGGGGGGTAGATATAGACTCAAGTGTATGGATCGGATCAGAATTGAAAAAAAAATCGATTTAGCTATGTATGTCCGTCCGTCTGTTCGTCCGTCCGTCCGTCCGCACGACAACTCAAAACTAAAAGAGCTAGGATCTTGAAATTTTTGCAAATTCGTTTTTTTTGCAATAGCCGTGGGTTCGGGTGGCTGCCATACAACTTCTTTTTTTATATGAGTATTTCTCTGTACCTATTACAGCTACGTGTCTGAAATTTTGGCAAAAGTAGTTTAGTTTTATGGCCAAAGTTTCTGCAAAATTTGGTTGGTCTACTGCAGAGGGTTCGAGGAGCTGCCATACAACTCCTTCTTTTATATGAGCATTACTATACACCTATTAAAGGTGGGTGTCTGAAATTTTGCCAAAAATAGTTTAGTGTAATGGCCAAAGTTACTGCAAAATTTGGTTGGTCTACTGCAAAGGGTTCGAGGAGCTGCCATAAAACTCCTTCTTTTATATGAGCATTACTATACACCTATTAAAGGTGGGTGTCTGAAATTTTGCCAAAAATAGTTTAGTGTAATGGCCAAAGTTACTGCAAAATTTGGTTGGTCTACTGCAGGGTTCGAGTAGCTGCCATACAACTCCTTCTTTTATATGAGCATTATATTTCACCTAATAAAGCTGGTATGTTTGAAATTTTGCCAAAAGTAATTAATGTTTATAATAATAATGATATAATGTTTATATAACGGTCATACGGGTATCCCAGAGTTGACACAGTCTACTCTACTACACTCTTCCTCGTTTTTTAATTATTTTACTTTTGTATGTTTTTTTCGTAATATATCTAATAACATAAGGGAATTAAATAACGATTTATATTTTTTTCCCCATCGAGGGTATGAATGGGTATCTAAAAGTTGACAAGGGTAACTATAATCTTCCCGTTTTCTAAATATTTTCGTAAATTTAGTACTTAATATCATATTATATTGAAGCTGCCAGAAGTAAAAAATAATAGTCAAATTGACAGAAGTCGAACTTTTTTTATAAATCTCAATTTTAATATTTATTATATACCTACCTTGATATTAAAAATTCTCTTCCCACAAAATTACTGCAAAAGTTTTTTAATAAATCTAAGAATTGATAAATTTTTCCTCCTCTTATTCCGTTTTTCCTCCTCTTTTATAAATCTCAATTTTAATATTTATTATATACCTACTAAAAATTCTCTTCCCACAAAATTACTGCAAAAGTTTTTTAATAAATCTAAGAATTGATAAATTTTTCCTCCTCTTATTCCGTTTTTAAATTAATTAGCTACATAGGTAATTAGGAACTACATTTTAATAATAAAATGTGAAATTTTTGCTACAAGTGTATATATGCTAATGGTTCTGAATTCTTTAGTTTACTTTATACCTATTTGTCTAGTTTATTAATTTAATTTTTCTTAAGTTTTTTATTAACAAAAATATATTTCTATGTATAATCATGAGTCATAAGTTTCTGAAAACAAACAAATGTTATTGCTTGCTTTTCTTTATGAAGAGTAAACCACTCTTTTCTACTCTCACCTACTGCTAGCTACACCAGCTCTTGTAAAAGAGTAGATGAGAGAAGTAGATAATTAAATAATTTCCGGCAGATTGCTTTAATAAAAAAATATAATTGATGGATTTTCATTTGAATTAAATCATATTTTTTATTTGATAACCAATAAGCACTTACCCCTTCCATTTTAAAAAATTTCTTTATACCTATATATCAGCAATTAACATGAATTTTTTCAATTTATTTTCAATATTTAAATATATTAAATATAATTAGCTTCTCAAATAACAGATGGTTTTAAAATGTCAAATATATGTATGAAAAATAATCTGACAATTATATACCTACTCCTTTTTTTTATTTGAAAAAACATTATTTAATGTTTAAAACGTAAAATAACTTTTATTAGGCCTTACCCTAAATCAAAACACACAAAGTACAATTTTTATACGGAAATACGAAATTCGTCTATTTGCTCGAGTTACGTATTCACCAAATCCTTTATGTAATAATATAAATTATTTAGCAGGCACTACGTCAGCACTTCCTGTTATTATCAAAACAAGTGCAAAATCTTCAAATTCTATTCCCACAAAAATAACAGACGCCAAATTTGAATTTCCTGTTATTCCTAAATAATAATTTATTAACCATATCATATTTTAATCATGTTTAATCATAATTTTATCGTGGAATAATTAAATTAAAAGCTTTCCCATATTTAACTAAGATTGCTCGGATTACACCAAAATTAACTATAATTAAGTTAGGTATTGCTGAGATTGCAATTTTTAAATAATATAAATAGTTATACAAATCAGAAGAAATTTAATCATTGTTTAGATCTGAAGGTGGTCATAAATAAATCATTTGTTTAAATTTAAAATTAATTAAAAGTGTTGTAATTTAAGATAACTGTAAAATAAAATAAAAAAAAATATTTTTTTCAATATTTACTTTTATTTAAGTGAAATTAGCCCCCTAAAAGGTAGAAAATAACAAAATGATGGTAGATATTGGTTCTTTAAATGTTTGAAAACTTTTAAGCTTACAATTTTTAAAATTTTCACTAACTAAAAATTGATGGCAGATCTTTTGCATTTTAAAGTGTTTTAATATAAAAGTAAATTGCTGGATTAATTTTAACAAAAAGAACAGCTGTCTTTCATTTCAGCAATTTACTTTTATATTAAGACACTTTTAAATGCAAAAGATCTGCCATAAATTTTTTGTTTAAAAATTTTAAGCTTAAAAGTTAATAATATTTATTTATATGTATTCAAAAATTAGTTGCCAACATTCTTCAATTAATACTTTTACTTATGGCTTTGAATATATGTACATATATATTTTCATTTTTAAAGAAACTTGGTAGGTAGGTATATATGTAATCTATCTATAAAAATATTAAAATTTTATGTGATAATAATTCTTATGATAATTTCCATAATCAATAAAACATAATATATAGGTACATATACCTACCTAGTCTTTTGTTCATGTTCTTTAAAATTTTTTTTACATTAATACAAACATATACTTTTAATAATATGAGATTAAAATGGTAGTAAATCTAATTAGAAATATTATTTTCATTAATAAAAATATTCATTTAAGTATATTTTATTCCAACATAAACCATAAATAAAAGACATATTCATGTAAGATTATTATTAATATTTATTATCTAGCTAACACAAAATGCAACTAAGCTTATAGACCCAATACATATATGTATACGTACTCACTATAATAAAATACCTATGCATACACATATTGTTTTTGCATATCACTATCACATACTAAAACTTATCATTTCACAACCGTTACAATTGTATTACGCAGTATATGCTTCGATTCTAAAAAACACATACAGATAAAGAAACAAAAACAAACGACTGATATAATATCTTGTCTTGTCCATCTTAAAAATTTAATGATTAATAAATTAGGTAGCTACTTTTTGTATGTTCCGTATTTTATTAAATAGGATTGTTGGTTAAAACTCGCTTCATGGTAAAAAAATTTTTTTAATTTCAATTAACAGTTTTTTTTTTTTTTTTAGTTCCTATTTATTCAAATTTTAAATTAATAAGCCAATCGAAAAAATATTTGCTTACTAATAAAAGAATTAAAATTTTTATAAGTTTATTTTGTTTCAATAATGATCTATTTATCACCTATTAAATTTTTGTATACAATATTAAAAAAAAATGTTGCTAAGCTATGTATGTATTTAGTTTCACAACCTTTGTTTAGATTCAAATTAAAATATTTTGTTGCCAACGTTCTTAAAGTATCTTCTATACATGCGTAATCATGTATGTACATAATTTTATTTCAAATTTTTTTTTATTATTTCTGTTGAATTAAAAAATAAAATAAAAATGTTTTATATTTTAACGAGGATCGAACTCAGATCTGTTTACACTTGAAGCCACTTCGCTAACCACTGCACCATACAATTCTTATAAATTTATGGTCAGATTTCTAATATAAAATATCAGCTTTTAATAATGATCTTTATAATCAAAAGATTCAAATAGATCAAATAATAATATAAGCGGGCCATTTCAACAAAATAATTATTCTAATGATAATTTAAATAACAACTCAAAACCATACAGGTCAAATGATAATTTTTATAAAAATAATAATTCCGGGTACTTCCAACATCATCAACAATGGTCAGGAAACTTTAGGAATAATTCGGGCCAATATCGCCATCAACAGAATTTTCCTACACAAAGACCAGTTGATTCAAATGCGATGGAAGTAGAAAAAGAAAGAACATAAAGTGAATAGAAATGAAAATAATAATATAGATATTTTATAAATTAACCGCGAAACTCCCCATTATTAAAATAACAATAGAAAACAGAATATTTTTAGCATTAATTGACACAGGATCTAGTTTTAATTTTATTGACGATAGAATAAAAGGATTTAAAAAATGTAAAATCCAACCATTGGTTTATTCAACAATTAGTGGAAAAGATAGTATTAATTTTGAAATCCATACACGACCACTAAAAAAATTTAAAATGCCACCCAATGCATTAATAAGGTCGAAAGTTAAAAATTTACCAAATAGAAAGTACCTACCAAATGTAATAGGTTCTGATTTATTAAATAGTTTAGAAAGTATAATAGATTTTGAAAAAGGAAGTATAAACGTAAACAAACAAGATTTAAAATTTGAAAATTCACTGTATAAATTTCATAAAATATGTATGTCAGAAACGGTAGACCCAAAACTAAATTTATTAAAATTAGAACATAAATTAGACCATCTAAATTCAGAAGAACGTGTAGAAATTGAAAAACTAGTGAAAAGGTTTTCAAAGACGGTAACATACTGACACAAACGACAGAAATTAAACATGAAATAGTAACAACAACTGACCAATTCATAAACTCAAAACTGAACAGATTTCCACCAAAGTACGAAGAAGAGGTGAGAAAACAAATAGCAGAAATGAAAATCCAAGGGTTTATAAGAAAAAGTAATTCTCGGTATTCCAGTCCCTTAATAGTAGTACAGAAAAAATCTGACAACTCAGGACAAAAGAAATTTCGGATTCTGATAGACTGAACCGAACATTGACTCAATATTAGATAAATTAGGTAAAACACAGTACTATACAACGTTAGATTTGACAACGGGTTATCACCAAATATCTATATTGGAGGAAGATAAACAAAAGACAGCATTTGTAACACCCTATAGGCTATATGAGTTTAACAGAATGCCTTTCGGACTTAAGAATGCTCCGGCGACATACCAACGACTCTTGAACAATATTTTGAGACTATATTAACAAAGTATGTGTAGGATATTAAGACGATATTCTTATATTCCGTACTTCATTTAAAGAACATATTAGTGCAATTTATAGTGCAATTTATAGTATTTTTAAAGTTTTAGAAAGTAAAAATTTGAAAATCCAAATAGATAAATGCAACTTTATGAAAAAAGACACAGAATTTTTAGGACACATATTAATTAAAGACGGACTGAAACGTTACCCAAATAAAATTAAAACTATACAAGATTTAACTTTACCAAAAACAGAAAGACGACAAATCAAAAGTTTCTTAGGGTTAACCGGTTATTATCGGAAATTTGTTATAATAAGTCAATGAGTAATCAAATATTCGAATTTTGAAAAATCTTTTGTTCTAACATCAAACTATGCAATTGGTGCAGTCCTATCACAAGAAAGACATCCAGTCTGTTTCGCTTCACGAACTATAAATAATCGCGAAAGAAATTATTCCGCTACAGAAAAAGAATTTCTCGGGATCATCTGGTCAGTGAACTATTTTCGACCTTACCTTTACGGTAACAAATTTAAAATTATGACCGAACCTATCAAATATTTGCATGCCAAGTATAAAGGAAAAGATTTATCATCTAGACTTCAAAGGTGGTAATTAAAATTAGGTGAATATCAATTTGAAATCGAATAACTTAAAGGAAAAGAAAATCGCGTCGCAAACTTTTTAAGTAGAATTTGAGAATACGGAGGGAAAGGATGACAAAGAATCAATTGAATGCTTAAATATATTAAACGTTGAAGACAAAGTCACAATGGCAACAGTACATTCTGCAGAGAAAGAATTACTAGACTATATTGGCATTAAAGAGGGAATAGTTAATGTGTATAAAACACAAATTATTCTCACAAATAATGAAATTTTTCAAGGATATATTTTAGGTAGATGAATAATATACGAGCATATAGCTTAATACGATTTCAATAGTTTAAATTATATTTTAAGAAGATATTTTACATTATAATTTAGTTATTTCATCAATTTATTAATTACGACTAATAGACAATTTCTTCAATTTCAAGAAACCCTTTCCTTTCAAATTTAAGAAAAACCTTTAACGTATATTTAAATATAATGCTGAAGCTGCAAATTTTATATATTTGTAAAAAAAATTTGAACAGGTATTCAAGTTACAGGTGCTTTAAAGTAGCAAAATTTCAATTTTCGAGCTCTTATAGCTTCTAAACAGAGGACGTGACAAAAGAATTTGGTTAATCGACTCTTACTAATTTCTGAAGGTCTAACTTCTCCCAAAATGTTAAGACTCTAGATTGAGCAGTTTAGAAGATATGTGTGGCCAAAAATAAAGTTTTTGTAAAAATACGGACAGACGGACGGACAGAGTGAAACTATATAATCACATTTTTAAATAACTATTATTTATATAATAAATAAAATATTAATTAGGAACTCAATCGTAGCAACATGACGAAAAAAATAACAATTATTTTATACATTTTGTCAATTTTTAAATTTTACAAATCCGAGGTACAGGACGCCGCGTATGTTTCAAGCAAATTTATTTACATAACTACTTATTTCAAAATTTTTTGATAGAAATTGTACACAGAACGCGTTGATTTCGGTGGATCCCTAAGGAACAAATAATTTTTCTTAAGAAAAAAGAAAGGGTATATTAACTTTGGTATGGTGTTTTTAACGGCTTAAAGGAAGCGAGGTAGATATGGAAAAATATATATGATTTGTGATATTTATTTGTGAAATCGGACCATGGGTTCGGGTTCTGGAACCTTTGATATGTTCAAGGATTAACGAACATATATTCAAAAAACACGATAACACAAAAACTAATGATGCTGTTTTGATAAAATTTAAACTCTAGGTTACTTGTAATGAAAGTACCGTGGGGATTGCTTATAGTCGAGATCGTACAATGAGTTTCGATTCTAGAAACTTTTGATCGAATTGAGACTAACCGAGCTTAATTTTGAAACCAAAAAAGATTGAACCCTAAAATTTGGGGCAAAAGAGTTTTTCTTATTTGCTTTGTGTCCGTAAAATTTTTGATGAATTGAAATAGTGGTTTGCGTACTACCCTCCCTATTCCTAAGACCTTAAAACACATTTGAAGTTAATGATTTTGTACCCTTTGATTAATTATTTCAATATTATATATTTTTAAAATTATTCTCCTTATTGCTTTTTAATGTTTTATATACCTAATTCAATTTTTAATATTTTATTTCTTTTAAGTTGAAATATTCTGGTTAGATTTAATTAATAGATTTTTAGGAATATTATTTAGTTTTCCATGAAATATGACGAGATTCAGATTACAGGTATGGAAATGATTAATTTTAGATTGAAATATTGCGATTAGAATTTGTTAATTCTCATCTTTTTAGCACATTTTCAAAAAATTTTGTAAAAATGTGCCTATATAGTTTCACTCTGTCCATCCGTCCGTCCGTCCGTCTGTCTGTCCGTCTGTCCGTATGTTTACAAAAACTTTTACATCGTTTGAAATAGAGTAAAGAAATTTTAACCATGGGTAGTTTTCGCAAAAAAAATTATTTCGTAGAAGAATTTTTTTCTGTAGCCCCACCTGTTACGGGGCTACAGCCCCCCAAAGTTGGGAAAAGCCCTATATTTAAATTGTTATAACAAGAGTTGTTAGATATATTTTCAATCTGAAAACGGCAAACGATAGCTGGTTTCATAAACTTTACAAATATTTAAAAGGCAAATATTTAGGGTTGCCATACGGTACTAAAATTTAACATTATATAAAACTCAATTTTTGCAAAATTTTTGGTTCCATATATCTTCTAAACGGTGTAAGATAGGATCCTGAAATTTTGGGAGAAGTTAGATCCTCAAATATTAGGAGCCGGTTAATAAATTTTTTTTGTCAAACCCCCTGTTTAGGAGCTATAAGGGCTCGAAAATTGAAATTTTGCTATTTTTAAACACCTGTAACTTGAATACCTGTCCAAATTTTTTTTTAGTGATATACAAAATTCAAAGCTCTATAATTATATTTTAACATGTGTCAAAGGTTTTTCTTAATTTTGAAGGGTGACAAAGCTACAGCCCCTGCAAATTCCAAAAAAGCCCTATTTTTAAATTGATATAACAAGAGTTCTGTTAAGTTTATTTTCAATAAAAAAACGGTAGAAGAGAGTTGCTTTTATAGGCTTTACAAAAATATGTCACTTAAATGTATAGGGTTGCCATACGGTACTAAAATTTACCATTATATAAAACTCAATTTTTGCAAAATTTTTGGTTCCATATATCTTCTAAACGGTTTAAGATAGGATCCTGAAATTTTGGGAGAAGTTAGATCCTCAAATATTAGTAGGAGCCGGTTAATAAAATTTTTTTGTCAAACCCCCTGTTTAGGAGCTATAAGGGCTCGAAAATTTAAATTTTTCTATTTTTAAGCACCTGTAACTTGAATACCTGTCCAATTTTTTTTTTTATTAATATACAAAATTTAAAGGCCCAACATTATATTTTAACATATTTTAAAGGTTTTTCTTAAATTTAAAAGCGGTTCCTTAAATTGAAGAAAGTGTCTCTCAGTTTTACCCATTTTTTCTTACATTGTATAATTCTAAGTAAAATTCCAAATTTTTGTGGAATTCACAATTTAATTCCTAGAACCTAAAAAAATGGAGGGGACGGAGGGGGGAGTTAGATGAAGTTAGATCCTTGAGAAACTTGGCAATCTTCCCCATTGAATGGCTATAACAACTTTAAATAAAAAACTTTATTGTTAGCAGTAAATTTTATAAGTAAGCAGTAACTATTTCCAAAGTTAAACTCAGTATGTAATACAATATAAATATGAAAATGTGCTTTTTTAAAAACCCTTGGTTTTTTTCATCACTTGTTTTTGTTTAGTTCAAATGTTCAATGAACAAGGAGATTGAAATTTTTTTAAAATTTTTGTTTTGTTTTTGCTTTTTTTCTTTATCTTAATTTCTTAAAAAAAATGAGTTCTGTTCGAAATGAAAGCAATACATTTGGTTTATACAGTAGTTTTCATTTATAACGAACTCTGTTCAATTTTAATTATAATAAACGTAACACTTTTTGCCAATGAATTAAATTTTACCTAAAAATGTAAGTTGTTTTTTACATTCATATTTCTTTTATTTAAACTCTAATAATGTTGCTTGGTGATTATTTTAGTATTTTTATATATTTTTTTGAATATAAAAAAAATCATAATAACGCATCAAAAATACAAAAAAAATTTCATTAGAAGAAAAAGCAGTATAAATAGGGGTGAGACTGACACATCAAATAAAATTCTAGCAAATGAGTTCAAAAAGTTCATTCTAGAATTAGCACATTCTACAATGTTCAATTCTTATACTAATTTTTCAAAATTCACAGCATTCTATTAAAACGACATTTGTTTATTACGACGAATATTTTCTGTCTCTTCATCGTCGTTATAAGCGAGCTTTACTGTATGTATTTTTTGTTTGCTATAAAAAATTATTGATACTTCGTATATTGGTGTGCTTTTGAGCTTTTTTAAAAACCCTTGGTTTTTTTTCATCACTTGTTTGTTAATGATAAGGAATTTGAGCAGCTCTGTTATAAATAAATATTACAACCATAATTCTGCTGTTACCTGTGTCACTAATTCTCATTAAAATCATAGTTTTTCGAAAGAAATATTAATTTGTAATAATGTATACATAAAAAGTTATGTAATTTGACGATTTTTGGACACAAAGCAATTAAGAAAAAACACTTAGGCCCCAAATTTTATGGTGCCATCTTTTTGGTTTCAAAATTATGCTTGTTTAACCTTCATTTGATCAAAAGCATCTAGAATCCGCAGTCATTGTCCGATCTCGACCACAAGCAAACATCGCGATACTTTTATTACCACTAACCTTAAGTTTAAATTTATCAAAATAGTTGTTAAGTTATAGTGATTTTTATGTATGTTCGTTAGCCCTTTGAACGATTAAAAGGTCCAAAACCTGAACCCATCGGCCAATTTCGCCCATATGCAATCCCCGCCGTACTTTAAAAACAAGTAACTTATAGCTAATTATTTCATCAAGATATCTCCGTTTTTGAGTTATCGTGCCTACGGTCGAACAGACGGGCGAACATGGCTATATCGACTCAGCACGTCACGCTAATCACAAATATATATACTTTGCCATATCTAGCTTGCTTTCTTTAGGTGGTTGCAAATACCATACCAAAGTTAATATACCATTTTCCTATTTCATAGATTTAATGTATAAAAATACTTGTGTTAAAATTTCGTAGTATCTTTATACAGAAATAATACTATACATTAGTGTTCACAAAATGTTAGTGTTGTTAATTTTTGTGAGGTAAATTAAAAGAAAACTAAAAATAAAATAATCTATAGGTAAATCAAAAGTTTTTTGTTTGTTTTTTTTTTGTCTTTTTCAAGCATTTACATTTAGAAAAATGAATAAAGCGGGGGTATATTCACTGGCCGTTTAAGCGAGATTTGAAGTTTATCTGTAACTTCGTTTGCACACTTTTCAGTTACTAACTCTGTAATGTAAGACAATAGTTACAATATACTTTCGAAAGAATAATAATTCAAAGACATTAGCCATACTTTTACCAGTTTCAATAATTTATTTAGTGGTAATAGGTTGAAATATTATAAGTTCTAATAGTTCGTTTAGTATTTGCAAGCTTGTTTTAAATTATCTTAATTCTTTTCATTGTAAGAGAGAGAACAGTCGTCAGCAAATCCTGTAATCTTACCTTTAAAAGGTTGGACAAATAAGGAATTTATATAAATTAGAAATAAAATAACACTACCCTTGCAATAAATACTGGAATATAATTCCGAACAGAATTTTAGAATTGCTTCCCTACTCTTACCTGAGCGAAACCCAAATTAATATTTTTTTTAATTTTGTTTTGTTAAGAAAACTAGTCATTTCCGTTTTTATAAGTTTTTCAAAGAGCTTTACTGTTGTAGGTAGGATGGAAATGGGTCTATTTCGATAAAAGTAACTTTGAGCCTTTTTAGCACATTTTCAAAAATTTTTGTAAAAATGTGCCCATATATCTTCACTGCAGCTTCCAAATTTGGAAAAACCCCTATATTAAAATTGTTATAACAACAGTTCTGTTAGGTGAATTTTCAATCTTAAAACGGAAACAGGTAGCTGGTTTTATAAACTTTATACATTTTTAAAATCAAACTTTTACGGTTGCCTTCGGTACTAAAATCTACCACTACGTAAAGCTCAATTTTTGCAAAATTTTTGGCCACATGTATCTTCTAAACGGTTTAAACTATGGTCTTATAATTTTGGGAGGAGTTAGTTCCTCTAAAATTAGAAAAACTCGGTTAACAAAATTTTTTTTTCACGTCCCCAGTTTAGGAGCTATAAAGGCTCGAAAATTTAAATTTCGTTATTTTTAAACACCTGTAACTTGAATACCTGTTAAAATTTTTTTTTAACAATTATAAAAATCTAGCTAATACCCAGTGCGCGTTGCTGCGCCTCTTAATGCAGGTTTATTTTAAGGTGATGTTACTGCAAAAAGTTAACGTAAAAATTACATATTGTGTAAATGTTAGTTTTAAAATGTATTAAAGCAATTCTTTTTTAACAGTTTTGGTAGGATAATTCTAGTAATTTTTGAAAGTTCCTGTAATTCAAAAAAGTACTAATACTTTCAAAATTGGACGTAATTTACTTCAAAAAAATTTTTTTTGACCAATCATACGACCGACTTGTGTTACCAAACATCAAATCAAATCCTCTTTTAAGGTGCTTCATGAATACACAATTTGGTGTCAACCCGTCAAACCGTTTCTAATTTAGAGTAAAGTAACGAAAAATTTTGTAAAAAGTCGCTGTACCGCAGGGGTAGCGGAACACAATCAAAAAAATGTTGAAACTTTCTCTTTTGCAAAGCAGTACTAAGCAAAATTGGACGTATTTTGCTTCCAAAATTTTTTTGGATAATCAACGGGTAGGCATGGGTTAACAAATTCTAAGTCTGTTAATGGAGTAAACTCCATTCTCAAAACAGACCACGTGTAAAAAATTTAAAGTAAATCGGTCAAACCGTTTCTAATTTAAAGTAACGAAGAAAAATGAAAAAAGCTGTTGGGTTGCAATGGGTTAACAGAGGTCAACAAAAACTTTTGAGGCTTTCTTTTTAGCCAAAGTATTATTTCGCAAAATTGGACATTATTTTCTTCCAAATTTTTTTTTGACCAACCGTCGGGCCGGTACTGTTTAACAAATTCTAAATTTTTTAATAATGTCAACTCAATTCTCAAAGAGGAACACGCTTACAAAATTTGAAGGAAATCGGTCTCTCCGTTGCTAATTTAGAGTAAAGTAGTTAAAAAACCTATAAAAAGCTGTTGGGTGGCATTGGGTTAACGGAACTTTTGGGTTAACAAAATTTTTTTTGATGCTTTCTTTTTAGCTAAAGTATTATTTCGCAAAATTGGACAAAATTTGGTTTAAAATTTTTTTTAGACCAGCCGTTGGGCCGACATGGGTTAACAAACTCCAAAACTGTTAATAGTGTCTCACTTCTGAAGGAGTATCATGTATGCCAAATTTGAAGTCAATCGGTCAAACCGTTTTCATTTTAGGACAAAGAAGTTTAAATACTTGCACCACAGCTCCAACTTGGTTGTCCGTTAGAGCAAAATTTTCAGCCCACGATTTTTTTCCATACCTAAATACCTCTATATAAAAATTTTCATGAAAATCAGCAGAGCAGTTTAGGAGGCTATTCGCTACATACAAACAAACAAACAAACTTTCGCTTTTATATATACAGATTACTCTAAAAAATAGTTTAGTGTAATGGCCAAACTTACTGCAAAATTTGGTTGGTTTACTGCAGAGGGTTTGAGTAGCTGTCATACAACTCATTCTTTTATATGAGCATTACACTACACCTAATAAAACTGGTGTGTTTGAACTTTTGCCAAAAGGAATTAATGTTTATATAACGGTCATACGGGTATACCAGAGTTGACACAGTCTATTCTACAACACTCTTCCTCGTTTTAGGTTGTATTTGACCTTCAAGAACTCATGTGATCAGATTATGTTCTGTAATTCCAAATTCCAAAAAAAAGAAATAAAATAACACTACCCTTGCAATAAATACTGGAATATAATTCCGAACAGAATTTTAGAATTGCTTCCCTACTCTTACCTGAGCGAAACCCAAATTAATATTTTTTTTAATTTTGTTTTGTTAAGAAAACTAGTCATTTCCGTTTTTATAAGTTTTTCAAAGAGCTTTACTGTTGTAGGTAGGATGGAAATGGGTCTATTTCGATAAAAGTAACTTTGAGCCTTTTTAGCACATTTTCAAAAATTTTTGTAAAAATGTGCCCATATATCTTCACTGCAGCTTCCAAATTTGGAAAAACCCCTATATTAAAATTGTTATAACAACAGTTCTGTTAGGTGAATTTTCAATCTTAAAACGGAAACAGGTAGCTGGTTTTATAAACTTTATACATTTTTAAAATCAAACTTTTACGGTTGCCTTCGGTACTAAAATCTACCACTACGTAAAGCTCAATTTTTGCAAAATTTTTGGCCACATGTATCTTCTAAACGGTTTAAACTATGGTCTTATAATTTTGGGAGGAGTTAGTTCCTCTAAAATTAGAAAAACTCGGTTAACAAAATTTTTTTTTCACGTCCCCAGTTTAGGAGCTATAAAGGCTCGAAAATTTAAATTTCGTTATTTTTAAACACCTGTAACTTGAATACCTGTTAAAATTTTTTTTTTAACAATTATAAAAATCTAGCTAATACCCAGTGCGCGTTGCTGCGCCTCTTAATGCAGGTTTATTTTAAGGTGATGTTACTGCAAAAAGTTAACGTAAAAATTACATATTGTGTAAATGTTAGTTTTAAAATGTATTAAAGCAATTCTTTTTTAACAGTTTTGGTAGGATAATTCTAGTAATTTTTGAAAGTTCCTGTAATTCAAAAAAGTACTAATACTTTCAAAATTGGACGTAATTTACTTCAAAAAAATTTTTTTTGACCAATCATACGACCGACTTGTGTTACCAAACATCAAATCAAATCCTCTTTTAAGGTGCTTCATGAATACACAATTTGGTGTCAACCCGTCAAACCGTTTCTAATTTAGAGTAAAGTAACGAAAAATTTTGTAAAAAGTCGCTGTACCGCAGGAGTAGCGGAACACAATCAAAAAAATGTTGAAACTTTCTCTTTTGCAAAGCAGTACTAAGCAAAATTGGACGTATTTTGCTTCCAAAATTTTTTTGGATAATCAACGGGTAGACATGGGTTAACAAATTCTAAGTCTGTTAATGGAGTAAACTCCATTCTCAAAACAGACCACGTGTAAAAAATTTAAAGTAAATCGGTCAAACCGTTTCTAATTTAAAGTAACGAAGAAAAATGAAAAAAGCTGTTGGGTTGCAATGGGTTAACAGAGGTCAACAAAAACTTTTGAGGCTTTCTTTTTAGCCAAAGTATTATTTCGCAAAATTGGACATTATTTTCTTCCAAATTTTTTTTTGACCAACCGTCGGGCCGGTACTGTTTAACAAATTCTAAATTTTTTAATAATGTCAACTCAATTCTCAAAGAGGAACACGCTTACAAAATTTGAAGGAAATCGGTCTCTCCGTTGCTAATTTAGAGTAAAGTAGTTAAAAAACCTATAAAAAGCTGTTGG
Source organism: Dolichopus griseipennis (assembly GCA_963082915.1). NCBI lineage: Eukaryota > Metazoa > Arthropoda > Insecta > Diptera > Dolichopodidae > Dolichopus > Dolichopus griseipennis. Next base: position 202,198,827 of record OY720441.1, on the reverse strand, counting down.
GTGGCATTGGGTTAACGGAACTTTTGGGTTAACAAAATTTTTTTTGATGCTTTCTTTTTAGCTAAAGTATTATTTCGCAAAATTGGACAAAATTTGGTTTAAAATTTTTTTTAGACCAGCCGTTGGGCCGACATGGGTTAACAAACTCCAAAACTGTTAATAGTGTCTCACTTCTGAAGGAGTATCATGTATGCCAAATTTGAAGTCAATCGGTCAAACCGTTTTCATTTTAGGACAAAGAAGTTTAAATACTTGCACCACAGCTCCAACTTGGTTGTCCGTTAGAGCAAAATTTTCAGCCCACGATTTTTTTCCATACCTAAATACCTCTATATAAAAATTTTCATGAAAATCAGCAGAGCAGTTTAGGAGGCTATTCGCTACATACAAACAAACAAACAAACTTTCGCTTTTATATATACAGATTACTCTAAAAAATAGTTTAGTGTAATGGCCAAACTTACTGCAAAATTTGGTTGGTTTACTGCAGAGGGTTTGAGTAGCTGTCATACAACTCATTCTTTTATATGAGCATTACACTACACCTAATAAAACTGGTGTGTTTGAACTTTTGCCAAAAGGAATTAATGTTTATATAACGGTCATACGGGTATACCAGAGTTGACACAGTCTATTCTACAACACTCTTCCTCGTTTTAGGTTGTATTTGACCTTCAAGAACTCATGTGATCAGATTATGTTCTGTAATTCCTAAATTTAAATTTTCTACAAGCGGAATACAGTTAATTCCTTTACCTAATCTTAAAAAACATGATCAATACACTATTATGATTTAAGATTCGCGGCGGATTTTCTATTAGTGAAACAAGGCCGTACGAAGACATCATAAGTAAATAGGAATCACTTTAACACGTATTTTTGATATATCAATGTTTAAATCACCTTTCATAATAAGATTAAGCTTTTATACATATTCAAAATAATTGAAATATGTTTGCAAAAAATTAAAAACGAAAAATCTTTCTTAAAAAAATAATTTGCAATTTAAATGATTTGTTCCTTTGGGCCTAACCAAAATCAATGCTTATGGTGTTTTAAATTAGTAGTTAAGTACATGATATTACATGAGAATAACTTACTGTACCTCGAATTTTTAAAATTTAAACATTGACAAAGCATATAAAAAAGTTATTGTTTTTTCTTATGTTGTTATTGTTCTAAAAATAAAATATTTTAAAATAATATTGTTTTTAAAAATACCTATATTTTTTTAAACAAGTAAAGAAACAGTCAGTCGGTGCAACCGACTTAGAAATACCCTACACCTATTTGGTTCAAATTTAAGGACATATCCATAAGTCATTTTAACACCATAGAAGCTGTTATTAATTTGATCGTAAGACATAGCTAACCAAATTAACTGTATAATATTAAAACATTTTCTAATTACCCTATCTATTAAAAAATACTACAAATTCTTACTAATTTATCTAGACTGTGTCAACTCTGGGATACCCGTATGACCGTTATATAAACATTATATCATTATTATTACAAACATTAATTACTTTTGGCAAAATTTCAAACATACCAGCTTTATTAGGTGAAATATAATGCTCATATAAAAGAAGGAGTTGTATGGCAGCTACTTGAACCCTTTGCAGTAGACCAACCAAATTTTGCAGTAACTTTGGCCATTACACTAAACTATTTTTGGCAAATTTTCAGACACCCAGCTTTAATAGGTATAGAGTAATGCTCATATAAAAGAAGGAGTTGTATGGCAGCTACTCGAACTCACTGCAACATACCAACCAAATTTTGCAGAAACTTTGGCCATAAAACTAAACTACTTTTGCCAAAATTTCAGACACCCAGCTTAAATAGGTACAGAGAAATACTCATATAAAAAAAGAAGTTGTATGGCAGCCACCCGAACCCATGGACCAAAATGGCTGGATTTAAATAGCGATGACGGCTATTGCAAAAAAACGAATTTGCGAAAATTTCAATATCCTAGCTCCTTTAGTTTTTGAGTTATCGTGCGGACGGACGGACAGACGGACGAACGGACGGCCGGACGGACATACATAGCTAAATCGATTTATTTTTCGATTCTGATCCGATCCATACACTTGAGTCTATATCTACCCCCCCCCCCCCCCCCCCCCTCCTTCTCTGCGTCTCAAACGTAATGGCAAATTTATTATACCCTTTGACTATATAGTCATACGGGTATAATGACTATATAGTCATACGGGTATAACAAACAAACTTGAAATAAATGAAAATATATTTATTCCAATTCAATTACAAAATGAAAAAATTCTAATTATTAAATTTTGTGATAAAAAGATAATCAAAGCATAATATATTTAATAATCCAAATTTTTAAAAATTGCAATTATTTTAAATGGTTAGTTTATATACCTAATAGAAAAGCTTATAAACGCAAAATATGCAATAAATGTATTTCTAAAATACAATTAAAAATTTACACCTTTTCATATAATTCATTTAAATATAAAAATAAATTTTACATAAATGCAGCAAGTGCCTTTGAACATAGCTGAACCACTACAATTAAGTATAGATTTCGGAAACACATAGGACATAGGAAATATATTCTTTGGCTTCGAAATTAAACTCGACCACAACCAATTCCCATGGTACTTTCATTACTAGTAACCTACTGTTAAATTTCATCAAAATACCGGCATTATTTTTTGAGTTATGGTGTTTTTAAGATATATGTTTGTTAGTCCTTGAACTTTTCAAGGGTTCCAGGACCCGAAATTATGGTACGATTTCGCCCATATGCAGTCCCGTCATACTTTCAATACTAGTTAACCCTTGTACACAATTGGAACGCTCTATCTTAATTTTAAGTTACTAGTTTTATTAATTTCGATGATAAGCTTTTACACATTGGGGGGTCTAAGAGAGGTTCTGAACCACCACTCCAATTGATCCCAAATTAGGAGGGCACGCAAGAAATAGTAAAGAACACCCTTGTGGCAAATTGGAAGCTTCTACATTTGTTTCAAGTTACTATCTTTATTAATTTCGAAAATATGCTTTAAGAGCCTAAGAACTGAGTGGCTGGTCCCCGATCCACTACTCCAATGGGGCCCAAATTTCAAAGACACTTACGAAATAGGAAGGGACACACTGATACCAAATTTGGAGGTTCTATCTTCATTGGTTTCGGAATTATGCTCGTTTGGCCTAAATTCTATCAAAAAGTTCTAAGTTCCGCACCCATTGTCCAATCCTCACCGTACGTAATCACCGCCGTAGTTTCGCTGCCAATAACCTACAGCACAAATTTCATGAACATAGCCTCATTAGTTGTTGAGTTATCGTGATTTTTTATATATGTTCCTTAGCCCTGACATCGATTAAAAGGTCCGGAATCCGAACCGTTGGGCTGATTTCGCCCTTATATAGTCCGCGCTGTACTTATAGTACAAGTTAAAATTTGAACGGTCTATCTTAATTTTAAGTAACTATTTTTAGTAATTTCGATTATAAGCCTTTAAAACTTGGGAGGTCTGAGAGGGGTACAGAACCACCACTCCAATTGATCCCAAATTAGGGGAACACGCAAGAGATAGTAAAGAACACCCTTGTTGCAAATTGGAAGCTTCTACATTTTTTCAAGTTGTTATCTTTATTAATTTTAAAGATATGCTTTAAGGTCTTCGGACCCAAATTCACAAGACACTTAGGAAATAGGAAGGGACACCCTGATACTAAATTTGGAGGTTCTATCTTCATTGGTTTCGGAATTATGCTCTTTTGGTCTAAATTCGATCAAAAAGTTCTAGGTTCCGAAACCATGGTCCAATCCCGACCTTACGCAATTCCCGCAGTAGTTTCATTACTAGTAACCTACAGCACAAATTTGATGAAGATAGCGTCATTAGTTGTTGAGTTATCGTGATTTTTTATATTTGTTCGTTAGCCCTGAAACCGATTAAAAGGTCCACAATCCGAACCCATGGGCCGATTTCGCTCATATGCAATCCCCGCCGTACTTTCAGTCCTAGTAACCTACAGTTAAAATTTCATCAAGATAGCTCCATTATTTTTTGAGTTATCGTGCCTACGGACGGACGGACGGACGGACGGACGGACATGGCTATATCGACTAAGGCGGTCACGCTGATCACAAATATATATACTTTTCCATATCTAGCTCGCTTCCTTTAGGTGGTTACAAACACCATACCAAAGTTAATATACCCCTTTACCTATTCTATAGGTGTAGGGTATAAAAATACTTTACATATATTCAAAATAATTGAAATACCTATAGTATGTTTGCAGAAACAAAAATATAACATTTCTTAAGAAAAATTATGTGTTCTTTACAGATCAACCAGAATAAACGCGTACGGCATGCAGTTTCTTTCAAAAAAATTTGAAATAAGTAGGTATGTTGTGTACTGTACTTCGGAATTTAAAATTTTAAAATTTGACAAAGCGTATAAAAATATTGTAATTGTTTTTTCTGATGTTGCTACGATTTAGATTTCAAAATAAAATATTTTAAAATAATATTTTTTTTTTAAAAAAACATACATTCAAAATAATTGAAAATACCTATAATATGTTCGCAAAAAAAAACTAAAAAATAATGTTCAACTTAAATAAAAGTTGACGTATAATTTCTGTCAAAAAATTTACAAATAAATAGGTACATGAATTTTCATGAGAGCAACCAAAATACGTGTAACGTGATGTACTGTAATCGAATTTTTAAAATTTACAAATTGACAAATGGTTTTTGTTTTTTCTTATATTTCTAAGATTATGTTTTAAAAAATATCTTATATTGAAAAAAATTCAAAATATACCTATTATATGAAATTAATAAAATTTTTTGTTCTAAATTAAAACATTCAAATAAATTTTAGCAAATGAGTTCGAAGTGTCCATTCTAGAATCAGCACATTCTACAATGTCCAAGTCCGTATAAAAATTGTACGTCGTATGTTTTGATTTCATTCTAATAATTGAAAAGTTTATTTCACACTTTCAACATCGAATAATGTTTTTTTATAATAAAAAAAACTAATTGTAGTTTTACTTTGACAAAACGAACAAATTTTATATATCAAAAAGTGTACATGAAGATTAGATAGGCGTAGTTTGTAAATGGAACGCTAATTTTTGTTTCAAGAGTACATAATTGTTAGATTAATCGTCATATATATATTTGACATCTTAAAACTACCTGTCATTTGAGAAGTTAATTATATTTAATAGTATTTAAATATTAATAAAGTGAAAAAAATAAGGCTTATTGCTGATATAAATATAAAGAATATTTCTTTAAAATGGAAGGCGGTAAGTGCTTATTGGTTATGAAATAAAAAATATGATTTAACATAACCTATTCAAGAGAATTTTAATTAAAGCCATCTGCCGGAAATTATTTATCTACTCTGTCACATACTCTTTTACAAGGGCTGAAGTAGCTGACAATAGTTGAGAGTAGAAGAGAGTTTACTCCTCATAAAGGAATAAAAGCAAGAATATTTATTTGTTTTAAGAAACTTATGAGTCATGGCTCATGACCATGTATAGAAATATATTTTTGTCAATAAAAAACTTAGGAAATATTAAATAAATAAACTAGACAAAAAGGTATAAAGCAAACTAAGGAATTCAGAATCATTTTTTCGCATGTTTTCAGAACTTTAAATAGGCATACATTTGTAGTAAAAATTAAATTTAAAAATGAAAAAATGGTAGGAAAAATTTATTCTTTGATTTATTGAAAAACTTTTTTTTTTGCTATAAATCTTAAGATTGAGATTTAAAAAAAGACTTCGGTCAACTTGACTATTATTTGTACTTCTGGCAGCTTCAATATAATATAATACTAAATACTAAACTTATGAATTATGATATGTTAAAATTTTGTTGTACATATTATGTATTCATAGAGTTTTTTAATTAGGATACAGAATACGTACAACATAATTCATATCGTACTAAAATACTTAGAAAAAAGGACAATTTGCTATATGAAGGACAGCTTTAACTCGAATTTTGGGTTCTTGACTTCAATAAATATATGTATATGTTTAGAAATATGTATTTATTACAATAATATTTATATGTATTTAGAATTTTAATTTAATTTAACTGTACCAATTTATCCTCTCTTTAAAGCGGCTTAAGCTATAGAAATAAAATTCAAAAATCGGCACTTAACAACGTTTTAATAATTAAGAAAAATTATAAATTTTTTCAAGCAAAGTTCAAGCGCAAGAATTGTTGACAACACTGTTGGCATAATTATTATTATGTACCTATAGTCTAATATAATTTACACAAAACGAATTTTATATGTTAACTTAAAAGCAAAAATAGCTCGAATTTCACAGAGCACAGGGCGATACTAGTTATTATTAAAATTTTTGATGAATATAAAAACACTTTCTCTAACATATATTTTAATATTTTTGGTCCAAATGAATTTATATTTTTTTTCTACTCTTAATTTCTTAGCCGCGTTAAAAAATTTTCTATTTTTAATCGTTAAACTATTAACGAGATATTTCAACATAAAAAACTCGTTCTGTGTAATTCATATTAGACTAATATTACAAGAACAATTTTTGCTATGTGTAATAAAACTTATGTCAACAATTCTTGCGCTTAAAAACAAAAATTTCAATTATATCAATTATAAAAACGTTGATAAGTATTTTTGAGTTTTATTTCTAAAGCTTAAGCCGCTTTAAAGAGAGTGTAATTTAGTACAGTTATTACACAAAAAAAAAAACGATTTAAATTTAAATATAAATGTTGTTCTTATTAATTAATTTGTAAAATTTTATTATATTTTTAAACATGCACATATATTTCCTGAAGTCAAGTAGCCAAAATTCGAGTTAATGCTGTCCTTCATATAGAAAACTGTAGATTTCTATACCCTACACCTATAGAATAGGTAAAAGGGTATATTAACTTTGGTATGGTGTTTCTAATCACCTAAAGGAAGCGAGCTGGACATTGATATGGATATATATTTGTGATCAGCGTGACCTCCTTAGTCCATATAGCTATGTCAGTCCGTCCTTTCGTAGTCACGATAACTCAAAAAATAATGGAGCTATCTTGATGAAATTTTAACTGTAGGTTACTAGGACTGAAAGTACGGCGGGGATTGCATATGGGTGAAATCAGCCCATTGGTTCGGATTCTGGATCTTTTAATCGATCGAAGGGCTAACGAATATATATAAAAAATCACGATAACTAAACAACTAATTACGCTATCTTCATAAAATTTGTGCTGTAGGTTACTAATAATGAAACTACAGCGGAGTTTGCGTACGTTCGGGATTGGACCATGGGTTCGGAATCTAGAAATTTTTGATCGAATTTAGGCCAAACGAGCATAATTCCGAAACCAATAAAGATAGAACCTCCAAATTTTGTATCAGGGTGTCCCTTCCTATTTCCTAATTGTCTTTGAAAATTGGGTCGCATTGAAGTAGTCGGGGACCAGCCAATTATTTCTGAAGACCTTAAACCATATCTTTAAAATTAATAATGATAGCAACTTGAATTGAAATGTAGAAGTTCCAAATTTGGTATCAGGGTGTCTCTTTCTATTTGCTTAATGTCCTTGAAATTTGGGACCAATTGGAGTAGTGGGTTGAGGGCCAGCCACACAGTTCCGAAGACCTTAAAGCGTATTTTCGAAATTAATAAAGATAGTAACTTCAAACAAATTTAGAAGTTTCAAATTTGGTACATGGGTGCTCTTTACTAGAGTGGTGGCTCATTTTAATATTTTTTTATTAAACGATTACATTCCTTTTTTTTAATTTTTATTATATCATATATTTATTGAATTATTACCATAGGTTATACATAATTTAGACATTGTGTACGATACTTAAGCTATGTTCAAAGGTACTTGCTGTATTTATATAAAATTTAATTTTTTATTTAAATGAATTATATGAAAATTTTAGAAATACATTTATTGCATATTTTGCGTTTATAAGCTTTTCTAATAGGTACATAAACTAATTATCTAAAATAATTGCAATTTTGAAAAATTTGAATTATAAAATATATTTTGCTTTGATTAGCTTTTTATCACAAAATTTAATAATTCAAATTTTTTCACTTTTGTAATTGAATTGGAATAAATATATTTTCATTTATTTCAACTTTTTTTTTTAATATTTTAAAATAGATAAATTAGTAAGAATTTTTAATATTTATTAATAGATATTGTAGTTGGAAAATGTTTTTAGTATTGTAAAGTTAATTTGGCTAGTTATGTCTTACGATCAAATTAATAACAGCTTTTATGGTGTTAAAATGACCTATATCTCATTAAATTTGTACCAAAGAGGTGGGGTATTTCTAAGTCTGACTGACTGTTTCTTTAATTGTTATTATATTATATTGGAGCTACCAGAAGTATAAAATATAAGTCAAGTTGACAGAAGTCGAAATTTTTTTTTAAATCTCAATTTTAAGATTTATAACATAACTGCATAGAGATAAAACAAGTAAAGAAACAGTCAGTCGGTGCATCCGACTTAGAAATACCCTACACCTATTTGGTTTAAATTTAATGGGAAGTCCATAAATTCGTGCGGCTAAATTATTGTCGCAAGTTGAATTTTTACGAAATTTACCTAATGGGTGTTTTATATGGCATTTTTTATGCACTTCTTATCATTCTTATCCGTTTTTAGCACATTTTCAAAAAATTTAGTTTTTTTCTATTTCCGTCCGTCCGTCCGTCTGTCCGTTTTACATCGTTTGAAATAGTTGAAAGAAATTTTAACCACGGGTAGGTATTGGGGGGGAGAGGGGTTCTATGGAGTGCTCTTTGGGTAGCTCAATAGGATCAATGGGGGTAGTATGCGATCACAGCTGGCGGGTATCCTGGTAAGTTGGCCCAGCCTCTGCTACACCAAGTCAAATCTCACCTTCACGTTGGTCCCCCCTGTTACGTCGAGCAATCCTAATGGAAGATCTGGTACCCAACCCAGGTGGAGTAATTAGGATCGGCTAACCAACGAGATTTTGGCGGGTCAAGTCTTATGTATTGTAAAACATATGCTTGACTAAAGCCGTTTCTTTCGAAGTAACTGCCGTTTTGGTGCTGCCTTGTACTTCATGGGATTAGTTTCTCAAAGGCTAGGAGATGACAACTCCGAAATTAAACTAAATCCAGAAGCGTCTAACTCAGAATGAGCGGCTCATTGGTCTGCGTCTGACCCCAGAGGGGCGGCAGATAATTAACCTGGCAGTAGGTATAAAATGCGGTCATAGGATTGACGATTCTATACCAATCACAAATGTCATGAACCCGGAACAATTGCCTCGGATATTGGATCGGACTTTACGGCAACGACCTATGGCAAGAATTAAGGAAAATGATTTGACACTCGGATATTGGAATATTTTGACAATGCTTAAACCAGGTAAAATGGCAGAGATAGCCGACGAATTGAAACGATACAAAATGAATATAGTGGCGCTTCAAGAAATAAGATACAAAGAACAAAATGTAATAAAAAAGAAAGACTATTATATAGACTATAGTGGGGGGGGGGGGGAAGAACTGGCATGAACGGTACAGCCTTCTACATAGATAAAAAAAACCCATAAAAGCTTTCTTTCTTTTGAACCGGTTAATGATAGGATTTGCTGTATGAGACTGTAAGGAAAATATCAAAATATAACTTTAATATCAGTATATGCACCAACGGAAATTAGCCCGGAAGAAGACACAGATAATTTCTATGATGTGCTAGCAAGTACATGTAGCAAAATACCAAAACATGATATGGTCATTATAATGGGCGATTTTAATGCCCAAATTGACAAGGAAAGCTTTACTAAGCAAGTAGCAGGCGGATACTCCATACATGATCTAACAAATGATAATGGATCGAGAATTATCAGTTTCGCAGCAAGCCAAAATATGTGGGTTAGTAGTGTAACATTCCCTCATAAACAAATAAATTCACAAACAAACTTGGAAAATACCAGGCAGAAGAGGTGCGAACCAAATTGATCACCTTTTGGTAGACAAGCGGCATGCCACTTTCGTAATTGACGTAAGGAATTGTAGAGGTGCAAATTGTGATTCTGATCACTATCTCTTCAAAGCTAAAATAAGGCAAAGAATTTCTGTAGTAAATACAAAAAAGAAACAAAAAACCAATAATTGGGAAATAGATAAACTACACAGATGAAAACCTAAGAAACGGATACCAAGCAGAATTAGTACGCAAAATAGAAAATATTACTCTAGATGCCAATAGCAATATTAACGAAAAATGGTGCAATAGCAATATTAACGAAAAATGGAAAGATATGCAAAATGCAATAGTTACAACGGCATCGGAAATTATCCCCAAAAACAACGGAAATAGAAGAAATGAGTGGTTTGATCAAGAATGCAAAGAAATTATAGAAGTTAAAAATGAAGCGAGAAAGAAGTTGCTAATACAAAACACAAGAGCAAATGAAATTATATATAAGCAAAAAAGAAAAGAAGCGGATAAACTAATGAGAAAGAAGAAGAGACAGTCTTTAAATAAGCAAATTGAAGAAATTGAAAATAATGCTGAAAGGCATATTAAGAAATTCTACAACAGCGTAAAAATACAGACATCGTCGTATGAGCCAAAACTCAATGCATGTTTAAGTAAAGAAGGAAATCTACTCAACGAACAACAACAAATACTAGAAAGGTGGCAGGAGTATTTTGACGAATTACTGAATAATGAACAAGTAAGGAGCAATGCAAGCCAAATGGAGCCAATATATTCAGTTGAAAATGAAATTCAAGAACCAACTCTAGAGGAAGTGATTAATGCTATTAAGAAACTTAAAAATGGAAAAGCAAGTGGGGAAGATACTATAATATCTGAATTGGTAAAATAAGGCGGAAGGGAACTGTATAAGAAATACCACGACCTAATAAAACTTATATGGCGTATAGAAAATATTCCAGAAACCTGGCAAAAAAGTTTTATTATCCCAATACATATAAAGGGAAACAAAAAAGACGGCAATAATTATCGTGGAATATCACTGCTCAATATAGCATACAAAATATTCTCTAACATACTACATAGTCGTATTGACACTATAACCGAAACAATTATTAGTGACTATAAATGTGGTTTTAGAGTAAACAGATCAACTATGGACCAATGCTTTACTCTGAGTCAGATATTTGAGAAATATAATGAATACGCAAGAGATATACACTGTCTGTTCATAGATTTCCAGAAAGCTTTTGATAGCATAGACAGAACTAAAATTAGTGGTATTCTTAATAGACTTGGCATCCCAGAAAAGTTAACAAGATTAGCATGTCTAACCCTGAAAAACACAACTGCAAAAGTCAAAATTCAAGGGGTGTTCACTGAATCTTTTAGAATAGAAGTGAGTTAAGCAGGGTGATGCTCTATCAACATTACTATTTAACCTAGTTCTTAATTATGTCGTAAAAGAGATAGATCCTCAAGAAACTATATTTATAAAATCCATACAAAAATGCGCTTTCGATATTGTATTAATTGCTAAGAATTTAAGAGAGCTAAAAGAAACATTTACACGTTTGGAAACTGATGCTAGAAAAGTGGGACTGATAATAAATGAACCCAAAACTAAATACTTCGTAAAAAGCAATTCACATATGCCAACGCAAGATTTGAATATTAATGATTATAAGTTCGAAGGTGTTCATCAGTTTAAGTATCTCGGAGTTGTATGCAGTAAAAGTGAAGACACCGCTGTGGCAATACGGGAAAAAATACAAGCCGCAAGTAGATGTTACTATACATACTCCAGACTTATGAAATCCAGGCTGTTGTCGAGAAATACAAAGCTTAAATTATACAAAACATTAATCAGACCGGTTCTAACATACGGATGTGAAACATGGACGCTTAAAACTGCAGATTGTAGACAACTGGGAATATTTGAGCGTAAATACTTCGAAAAATATATGGACCGATTAGAAACGAAGATGGTACATACAGATCAAGAAATAATTTCGAGCTTGAACAATTGACTGAACATAGAACCATAATAAGATTCATAAAAGCGCAAAGGTTAAGATGGATAGGACATGTTATAAGAATGCCGGATAACAGAACAACAAAAAGAGTGTTTCTCCACCAAATGCAGGGTACTAGAGGTAGAGGGAGACCAAAAAAAAGATGGCTAGACGCTGTTGAAGATGACTTAAGGAATAAGAAATTGGAAGAGAGTTGCACAAGATCGGGATGTATGGAAGAGAATTATAGCGGAAGCTCAGGTTCATCAAGGACTGTAAAGCTATAGAAGAAGAAGAAGGTATTGCAAACAAAATAATGTCTATGAAAATATTTGAACTTTTTTTGTTGCTCCATTTGTTACGGAGCTACAGCCCCCAAATTCGGAAAAGCGATATTTTTAAATTGCTATAAAAAGAGTTCTGTTTAGTGTATTTTCAATCTGAAAACGGCACCAAATAGCTAGTTTTATAAATTTGTTTTGGAAAATGTTTAAGGTTGTAATACGGTACTAATATTTCCATTATGCAAAACACAATTTTTGCAAAATTTTTGGCCCCAAATATCTTCTAAACGGTTCAAGCTAGGGTCTTAAAATTTTAGAGAAGTTAGACCTCCAGAAATTAGTAAGAATCGGTTAACAAAATTTTTTGTGACGTCCTCTGTTTAGAAGCTATAAGAGCTAGAAAATTAAAATTTTCCTATCTTTAAACACCTGTAACTTGAATACCTGTACAAATTTTTTTTTTCAAATATATAAAATTTGCATTATATTTAAGCATATGTTAAAGATTTTTCTTAAATTTGAAAGGGTTTCTTTAAATTGAAGAAATCGTCTCTTAGTTTTAACCATTTTTGCTTAGATAATAAAATTCTAGGTAAAACTAAATATTTTAGTGCAGCTCTCAATTAATTTCCTAGAACCTAAAAAAATGGAAAGGTTAGGACAGGATCCATCATAAGCTTGCTAAGCAAACATGTGGGAGCCTTCCCCATTGAAAGAGTACTAGGTCTTCAAAATAAAAACTTTTATGTTTTTATAAAACAGTAACTTATTCAGCAGTGTTTTTTTTTGTCTAAGGTTTTCTTTGCATTGGGATTATATTCTAAGTATTGGTTTTACTATTAGTCGTAATTAATAAATTGGTGAAATAGCTAAATTATAATGTTATCATTTTCATATATATTTTTATAAAAATAAATGATAAAATACTCAGTAAGAACCCTATATAATTTTAAAAATGTTGCTTTTTAAAAACCCTTGTTTTTTTTCATCACTTGTTTAATATCTGTCTCAGTCTAGAAGATATCCAGGGCTTATGCTATCGTATGCAGCTAGTAAGTTTTTTTTTGGTATGTTGTTGAAAACGCAACATACAACAACAGTTTTCATATTTTTGGTAACTTCAGTAATGTCTTATGTTTGATTTACAACAATTTAAAAAAAAATTAAATTAATAATATTTTTTGTATGTTTAAATATGCGTCATTTAAATATTTAAAATTGAATATTAGTACCCCAAAATCGAAATCAAATTATGTCCACAGCTTTGTTACAGTTACTTACATAATAACAATAATCTACGAACAATTACCCACAAATACTGAGAACCAGAACATTTATTGGCTCAAGAAGTGGATTGTATTCACAGCGTTATTGAGAACAATATTAAAAATATTGAAATACCTAGTCCGTTGACTTTAATAAGATTATTAAAGAACATGCGTCACTACGAAAATGTGAATCTAAAATTATACAAATGCAACCAAACGATTTCAAAATTTATTCTCGAAAATCTAGTGAATTTGTATTTAAACCTTTTAAAAACCTTTAAGTACCTTTTTTGAAATGCAAAATTCTTAAATGTAATAAAGAAGATCTCTTAAATATATCACTCAAAGATACTATTATTAGCTAAATATGGCCAAGGTCGCTTTAATAAATGAATTGAATTGTTATTTGAATAGAGTTTAATAACTGCATCTGCGAAAGCAGTACCAAAAGAAAAACTGAATGATACTAAAGATTTTCTGCCTTTTTTACCGGAAAGTGATAAAAATTTTTATAAAACTATACTTAAGATTTAAGATTAAAATTTTATTAATAAACTAAAAAAAAACACAATCAATTTTTAAATGAATGTATGAAACATATTGTTAAACATATTACATTAGATTAACAAGTGATGAAAAAAACCAAGGTTTTTTAAAAAACACATTTTCAACATTATACAGGGTTTCTTACTGAGTTTAATATTGGGTTATTATATAGGGTTTCTTACTGATAAAAATATATATAACGAGGAAGAGTGTAGTAGTGTCAACTCTTGGATACCCGTATGACCGTAACATATACATTATATCATCCGGTTAAATACTTTTGGCGAAATTTCAAACATGCAGTTTTATTAGGTGTAGTGTAATGCTCATATAAAAGAAGGAGATGTATGGCAACTACTTGAAACCTCTGCAATAGACCAACCAAATTTTGTAGTAATTTTGGCCATTACACTAAACTTTGGAAAAATTTTTGCCAAAATTTCAGACACCCAGCTTCATTAGGTGTGGAGTAATGCTCATATAAAAGAAGGAGTTGTATGGCAGCTACTCGATTTCTCTGCAGTAGACCAACCAATTTTTGCTGTAACTTTGGCCATTACACTAAACTATTTTTGGCTAAATTTCAGGCACCCAGCTTCATTAGATGTAGTGTAATGCTCATATAAAATCATATCTATACAGTAAACCAACCTAATTTTGCAGAAACTTTGGCCATTACACTAAACTATTTTTAGCAAAATTTCAGACACCCAGCTTTAATAGGTATAGAGTAATGCTTATATATAATAAGAAGTTGTATGGCAGCTACTCGAACCCACTGCAGTAGACCAACCAAATTTTGCAAAACCTCTGGCCATAAAACTAATCTACTTTTGGCAAAATTTCAGACACGCAGCTGTAATAGGTACAGAGTAATACTCATATTAAAAAAGAAGTTGAAAGGCAGCTACCCGAACCCATGGACCAAAATGGCTGGATTTAAATAGCGATGACGACTATTGCAAAAAAAACGAATTTGCGAAAATTTCAAGATCCTAGCTCCTTTAGTTTTTGAGTTATCGTGCAGACGGACGGACAGAATCTAGATTTTATCTAGAAATTTATCTAGAATTTTATTATCTAAGTAAAAATGATTTAAACTAAGAGACAATTTGTTCAGTTTAAAGAAACCCTTTCAAATTTGAGAAAAACCTGAAACATATGATGAAATTAAATGCTGCAACTTTAAATTTTTTATATTTGTAAAAAAAAACTTAAACAGGTATTCAAGTTACAGGTGTTTAAAAATAGCAAAATTTCAATTTTCGAGCCCTTATAGCTTCTAAACAGGGGAAGTGACAAATAAATTTACTTAACCGACTCGTACTATTTTCTGAGCATCTAACTGTTCCCAAAATTTCCCAAAAAGAAACTCTAGCTTGAACCGTTTAGAAGATATGTGTAGCCAAACATTTTGCAAAAATTGAGTTTTGCGTAATGGAAAGGCTTAGTATCGTATGGCAACCCTAAACAATTGCCTTTTCTAAATCTATAAAGTTTATAAAATCAGTTATTTTGTGCCGTTTTCAGATTAAAAATATGACTAACAGAAGTCTTGTTATAAAAATTTAAAAATATGGCTTTTTTCAACTTTGGGGGGCTTTAGCTCCGTAACCGATGGGGCTTCAGAAAAAAATTCTTCTATGTAATTATTTTTTTGCAATACCTACCCGTAGTTAAAATTTTATTTCCTCTATTTCAAGCGATATAAAAGTTTTTGTAAAGATACAGATAGACAGACGGAAATAGTGAAACTATATAGGCACATTTTTACAAAATTTTTTGAAAATGTGCTAAAAATTAAGTACTTTAATTTTTAATGAAAATTACATTTAATATTTTGTGCCTTAATGAAGTTTTGTATGTTATGTTATGGTAATATTTATTTTTATGTTAACATATTTTTTAGTTTTCGATATTTTACGAGTATTGTATGTTATTTTATTGTATTTTGAATTATCATTGTGCTGAAGTACCTAAAAAAGCTTCTACTTTGCAATAAAGAAATTAAAAATATTACTTTTGTTTTAATTTTTTATTTCCAAAGCTTTTTAAATAGTTCTGACTCTACATAAGTTTTAAGAATCTTGTAAAAAAATCTATATAAAGTAAACAAATAATAAGAAATTTTAACATACGTATGTATCGTATGTATTAGAAACAAATTTTTGCCGTCAAAAATCTACATACGAAAATTTTAATCCAACACGTTTTGTTAAATATACTACTCAAAAATCAAATTTCAACAAAACAATAACAAAATTTTAAAATTCACAAACTATACAACAAAAATATTCTGAAAGTTTTCAAACATTTCCATCTAGTTTTCGAAATATTTGACTTTAAACTTTGGAAATGGAAATCCGTTTTATATTGTAACTATAGTTTTTAACATACAACAATCATTTAGCTGCATGCTGAGAATTCATTTTAAACCCATTAAAGCTTTTATTAGTTTGATCGTAAGACATAGGTAACGAAAATAATTTTATTTTTACATTTTCTAATTATTTTATCGATTCAAAAATATTAAAAATCCTTACCAATTTATCTATTTAAAAATATTAAAGAACAAATAAACTTGAAATAAATGGATTCGTAAAATGCAATTACAAAATTACATATTTAAAACTTTTTATCCAACTCAATTAAAGTTTACACACATGCAACAATTACTTCTTTTCAGGATTTTTAGCTGTAGTGCAATTACTGTTGAATGATTTAGTACCCTTGATAAATTATTTTAATTTTAAATGAATTTAAATTTATTCTCTTAATTTACTTTTTTAATGTTTTATGTAATTAAACTCTAAACTATTCGAAAGAAATATTAATTTGTAATAATATAAATATAAAACCTTATTTAAATTGATTGTTTTTAATGTTAATTAAAACCGTTAATGCTTCCATTAGATTTTTATCACAAAATTTCATGAACCGCAATAAATGTATTTCAAAAATACAATGACAAATTGAGAACTTGTCATATAATTAATTTAAATATAAAAATAAATTTTATAAAGTATCGTACACAATTTCTTAATTATATATTGCCTATGGTGATAATTCAATAAAATATAGATAGAATGTAATAAAAATTAAAAAAAAAACAAGTAAAGAAACAGTCAGTCGGTGCAACCTACTCAGAAATGCCCAACACCTATTTGGTTCAAATTTAATGGGAAATCCATAAGTCATTTTAAAACCATAAAAGCCTTTATTAGTTTGATCGTAAGACATTGCTAACCAAATTAACTTTATAATACTAATAACATTTTCTGATTACTTTATCTATTCAAAAATATTTCAAATTCTTACTAATTTATCTACTTAAAAATATTATAAAACTTGAATTAAATGAAAATATATTTATTTCAATTCAATTACAAAAGTGAAAAAATTTGGGTTATTAAATTTTGTGATAAAAAGCTAATCAAAGCATAACATATTTAATAATTAAAATTTTTCAAAATTATTTTAAATTGTCAGTTTATGTACCTATTAGAAAAGTTTATAAACGCAAAATATGCAATAAATGTATTTCTAAAATATAATTACAAATTTAGAACTTTTCATATAATTCATTTAAATATAACAATAAATTTAGCGAACAATAAATGCAGCAAGTACCTTTGAATATAGTTTAAGTATTGTACACAATTTCTTAATTATATATCACCTATGGTAATAATTCAATAAAATATATGATATAATAACAAGTGAGGAGAAAAACCAAGGGTTTTTAAAAAGCACATTTTCAAAATTATATACGGTTTCCTACTAAGTATTTTATCATTAATTTATATAAAAATATATATAAAAATAAATGATAATAATACAATTTAGTTATCTCATTAATTTATTATTTATATGACTATCAGTGAAATACGTAAATATAACTCCAATGTACTCCAGAAAACCTGTTAATAAGTGTGAAATATAATGTTGGAGCTTCAACGTTAACGTTTAGTTTTGGAAAAACTTAAGCTGGTGAATAAGTTACTGTTTTATAAAAACATAAAAGTTTTAATTTTTAAGACATGGTAGCCAATGGGGAAGTTTCCCAAATTTTAGCAAACTTATGATGGATCTGCCCACCCCTCTCCTGTCCTGACCCTTCCATGTTTTTTGGTTCTAGGAAATCAATTGTGAACTCCACAAAAATTTGTATTTATCCTAGAATTTTATTATCTAAGCAAAAATGGTTAAAACTAAGAGACAATTTCTTCAATTTAAAGAAACCCTTTCAAACTTAAGAAAAACCTTTAACGTATGTTGAAATATAATGCTGCAGCTGTAGATTTTCAGGTATTGAAGCTACAGGTGTTTGAAAAAAGCAAAATTTCAATTTTAGAGCCCTCAAAGCTCCTAAACAGGGGACGTGAAAAAAGAATTTTGTTAAATGACTCCTACTAATTTCAGAAAACCTAACTTCTCCCAAAATTTCAAGACCCTAGCTTGAACCGTTTAGAAGATATGTGGGGCCAAAAATTTTGCAAAAATTGAGTTTTGCTTAGTGGTAAATTTTCGACCGTATGGCAATGCAATACATTTAAGCCTTATATTTTTGTAAAGCTTATAAAAGCAGCACTCTTATACCGTTTCCAGATAGAAAATACATTTATTTATTTATTTCAGATCTCAAAAGAGCTAATATAGCTCGTACAGAGTTTTATAATTCATAAAGAAAATAAATTTGTAAATCAAATCCTATTATAATTATATACATAAATTCTTTTTTTTTTTTTTTTTTTTTTTTGTAATTCAAAATACAGTGATAATTCAATAATAAAATGCAATAAAAAAATTAATCCTACTAACTACATTAATTCAATAACAATATTATTGTCGCTAATCATATCTAAGAGCCAATGAAATAGAAAGAAATGCAAAATATATAGAAAAAAATAAAAATAAAAACTTAAAAATTAAAAATTATTAAGAGTGAAACTAAAAAAATAACATTATATTAAAAATTCATAATTAAAGTCAAAGTCAAAACACAAAATTAATACCTACTAAGAAACAATGTCTTTTTATTTTTTATTTTTTTTTTTTTTAAATAATTATTTTATTTTTTATTTATTTACTTAAAGTTAACTGTTACTACTATTCGAAAAACAACTTAAAAAGTAACTATTGACATTGTTTTTAAATTTCACAAAGTTATTTATTTGTTTAAGTTCTGCTGGCAAATCATTATAGATCGCATAAGCCTTGATGTATATTGTATCTTGTTTATTAAATCTCATTTTAGACGATGTAATATGTATTTCTCAGCATTTCTGGTTCTATATTTATGTACTTCACTGTTCAGACTGAATTTGACATTTGTGTTAATGTTGTTAGCACACATAGCATGAACATGCATTGCCAGCTTACTTTTAATCAATTGATTTATAGGTAGAATATTATTCTCAATATGGATCTGTTGAGTTGCCGTTCTGATTTTATAACCAAATAAATTTTTTATGGCTTTGTTTTGAACAGTTTGAATTAGTTTAATGTACTTGTTACACACATTTCCCCATAAATGTATACCATGCGTAACTGTTGCATGAAACATACTGAAGTATAATGAACGCTTTAGTTTATGTGGGACTCTATTTCTAATTAATTTAAATAAACCTGCAGACTTTCTGGCCTTAGTTAGTTGTTCTCTAATTTGTTGCTCCCAAGTAAGATTTTCATCTATAATAACACCCAAGTATTTATAGCATCTCACTAAATCTAAGTCATAACACTTAATTTTGATATGAAGCATATCAGTTACTTTCCCCTTGAATATTATATATTTAGTTTTATTTGTATTTAGAGTGAGCTTGTGTTGATTCATCGATTCCTGAATTAATACTAGATCTATGTTAATTGCTTCTTCTAGTCTCTTGCAAGTAGTTTCAGCATATACTATAGCCATATCATCTGCATACATATACGGCTTTCTATTTAGCTTTAAATTAAGTAAACCGCTTATATAAACTGAGAATAATGTAGGGCCTGGCGAACTCCCTTGAATAACACCAAAGTCATTTTTCTCCAGGCCACTGGTCACACCATCACATTCAGCATACTGATTTCTCTGAGAAAGGTAACTTTTGAACCATTTGAATTCATTACCTTTTATGCCATGTTCGAATAGAATTCTAAGTAATAATTTCCTGTCAACACTGTCAAAAGCTTTCTGAACATCGAAGAAAACAGCTGCAACTTTATTCCGTTTGTCAATTGAGGATTGAATATCGCTAATCACATCAAATACAGCAGCTTGAGTGCTAGATCTTCTTATAAAACCATATTGTTGTTGTTTGTTTAAATTGTTTTTATATAAATAATCCGTAAGTTGGTTGTTGACTACGGTCTCCACAATTTTGCTAAATACTGATGATATAGCAATAGGTCTATAATTATTGAAATCAGAAATACTTCCTGATTTTTTATAAACTGGAATAATTTTACTGAATTTAATACATTGCGGAACTTCTGCTTGGGTTAATGAATAATTAATAAGTTTCGTTAAATTATTAGTCAGTTCATTATACCCGTATGACTATATAGTCAAAGGGTATAATAAATTTGCCATTACGTTTGTGACGCAGAGAAGGAGGGGGGGTAGATATAGACTCAAGTGTATGGATCGGATCAGAATCGAAAAATAAATCGATTTAGCTATGTATGTCCGTCCGTCCGTCTGTCCGTCCGTCCGTCCGCACGATAACTCAAAAACTAAAGGAGCTAGGATCTTGAAATTTTCGCAAATTCGTTTTTTTGCAATAGCCGTCATCGCTATTTAAATCCAGCCATTTTGGTCCATGGGTTCGGGTAGCTGCCATACAACTTCTTTTTTTATATGAGTATAACTCTGTACCTATCACAGCTGCGTGCCTGAAATTTTGCTGCCATACAACTCCTTCTTTTATATGAGTATTCCACTACACTTAATAAAGCCAAAAGTAATTAACCGGATGCCATAATGTATATGTTACGGTCATACGGGTATCCCAGAGTTGACACAGTCTACTCTACTACACTCTTCCTCGTTTTTACATATTTTGATTATGTGTGGTGAAATTTGGCCCTGACCTGCTGCATACGTGTCTGATAACCCATTTATTAATTTTGAGCACTCTTTTGGGTTAATAGTTTTAAATTTAAATTCTGAAGTTGTTCTAGTTTTTGGTACATATACTATGTTATTAAATTTACCAGCCATTTTTTCACCTATGTTTGCATTAAATTCATTAAAGCTGTTGATTTTATCATATTTTTTGACTTTATTTAGTTCACAGCTTGCAAAAAAATCATTTTCTTTTTTGTTTTCACAGCATAAAATATTTTTAATGTATTTCCAGTTTTTCTTGGGATCATTTTCAGCTTTTTGGAATTGCATTTCATCATATAACTTCCTCTTTTTTCTTTTCAAACTTGTTGTTAAGTTTAACCAGTATTTATATTTGTTTATACCCGTGCATACATATATGACATCGGGTATATTAGATTTGCTCCTCCGTTTGTAACGCATCGATCTAGACGAGCTAGATATAGTGTCAAGGGTACGTATCGGCTCAGAATCGAAAAATTAGTCGATCTAGCTATGTGTGTCTGTCCGTCCGTCCGTCCGTCCGTCCGTCCGTCCGTCCGTCCGTCCGTGTGTCAGCACGATAACTCAAAAACTAAAAGGGCTAGAGTCTTGAAATTCACACAAAGTCATTTTTAGACAATTTCTAGGTTCCCTATTGTTTTTGGTTAAAATCGGACCAAGGCTTCGGGGAGCTGCCATACAACTTTTTTGCACCAATATGAATTTCTTCAAAACTATTTATACTACGGGGATGAAAATTACACACGGTTAGTTTTATAATGACTCCGGCACTTATATGAAGTTTCAAAATGTTAGGGCCCCATTTTCGGGGGGCTGCCATACAACTTCCTTGCATCAATATGAATTTCTTCAAAACTAATTATACTACGCGGATGAAAATTACACACGGTTAGTTATATAATGAATCCAGCATTTATATGAAGTTTCAAAATGTTAGGGCCCCATTTACGGGGGGCTGCCATACAACTTCTTTGCACCAATATGAATTTCTTCAAAACTAATTATACTACGAGGCTGAAAATTACACACGGTTAGTTATATAATGAATCGAGCACTTATATGAAGTTTCAAAATGTTAGGGCCCCATTTTCGGGGGGCTGCCATACAATAACTGTGAATCTAATGAAGCTACAAGGTTAAAATTAAAATTGGGTAGGTAGATTAATAGGGCAAGTTACTTGGCAAAGTTGGACATCACTCGGACCATCGGACTTTTAGGGTGGGCCAATTTTTTTTTTTTTGTTTTTTTTTCTTTTTTGTTTTTTTTTTTTTTATTTTTTTTTTTTTTTTTTAAGCTAAAGTTATGGGACAATGAATGAAAATTTTGTTTATTTTTTTTTGTGATTTTTTTTTTTTTTGTTAATTTTTTTTTTTTTTTTTAAGCTAAAGTTATGGGACAATGAATGAAAATTTTGTTTTTTGTTTTGTGATTTTTTTTTTTTGTTAATTTTATTTTTTTTTTTTTTTACGTCAAAATTATGGGGTAATGAGTTAAATGTATAAGAGAAGTAAATTACGGTTTATTTTATACACCATAGTGGGTATGCACGGGTATCTAAAAGTTGACAAGGGCAACTATAATCTTCCTCGTTTTAATTAAAGGTGAGTTACTATTTTCCGCATATTTTTTGTACCAGTAATTTTTTGTTTCAATCGCTTTGGCACACTTATTGTCAATCCAGGGTGCAGAAAATTTACTATGTTTTCTATTAACTTTCTTCACAACGGTAGCGCTATTTACTGCATTTTGACAATTAATTACAAGTTCTTTTGCTAGTTGATTAACATCAGTTATAGCAGTGACATAATTATTTACAAGCAGTGACATAATTATTTTAAACATCATTCACTTCCACAAACATTCCTAAATGATCGGATAAATCATGATGGATGAATTTAACAAAACTATTGTTATACTCATTTAAATATAGGGCTTTTCTTGCAATTTGCGGGGGCTGTAGCTTCAGACACATGTTGAAATATAATTAAAGAACTTTCAATTTTGTATATTACTAAAAAAAAATTTGAACAGGTATTCAAGTTACAGGTGTTTGAAAATAGCAAACTTTCAATTTTCGGGCCCTTATAGCTGCCAAACAGAGGACGTCACAAAAAAATTTTGTTAAGCAACTCCCACTAATATCGGAGAACCTAACTTCTCCCAAAATTTCAAAACCCTATTTTGAACTGTTTAGAAGATATGTGTGGCCAAAAATTTTGCAAAAATTGAGTTTCGCATAACAGTAAATTTTGGTACCGTATGGCAACCCTAAACATTTACCTTTTAAAAATTTATAAAGTTTATAAAACCAGCTATCTTTTTCCGTTTTCAGATTGAAAATACAATTAAAAGAACGCTTGTTATAACAATTTAAAAATTGGGCTTTTTCCAACTTTGGGGGGCTGTAGCTTCGTAACGGGTGAGGCTACCGAAAAAAATTCTTCTACGAAATTAGTTTTTCAAATATTAAACAACAAATTAAATTGAGATAAATGGATTCGTAAAATGCATTTACAAAAATAAATAATTAAAACTTTTATCCAATTCAATAATATTTTACACACATGCAGCAATTACTCTTTTTCAGGATTTTAAGCTGTAGTGCATTTACTGTAGAATGATTTAGTACTCCGATTAATTATTTCCATATTCAATTATTTTTAAATTTATTCTCTTAATTTACTTATTATACTCTACACCTATAGAATAGGTAAAAGGTGTATTAACTTTGGTATGGTGTTTGTAACCACCTAAAGGAAGCGAGCTAGATATGGAAAAGTATATATATTTGTGAGCAGCGTGACCTCCTGAGTCGATATAGCCATGAACGTCCGTCCGTCCGTAGGCACGATAACTCAAAACATAATGGAGCTATCTTGATGAAATTTTAACTGTAGGTTACTAGGACTGAACTACGGCGGGGATTGCATAAGTTCGGGATTGGACTATGGGTTCGGAACATATAACCTTTTGAACGAATTTAGGCCAAACGAGCCGTGTTCCGAAAACCAATGAATATGGAACCTTCAAATTTGGTACCAGGGTGCCCCTTCCTATTTCCTTAGTGTCTTTGAAATTTGGGCCCCATTGGAGTAGTGGCTCGGGGACCAGCAACACATTTCCGAAGGCCTTAAAGCATATCTTAAAAATTAATTAAAATAGCAATTTGAAAAAATGTAGAAGCTTCAAATTTGGCACAAGGTTTACTATCTCTTGCATGTCCCCCTAATTTGGTATCAATTGGAGTTGTGGTTCAGTGCCCCTCTTAGACTTCCCAAGTTTTAAAAGCTAAAATATTAACTATACTAAAAATAGTAACTTAAAATTAAGATACAACATTCAAAATTGTGTACAAGGGTTAACTAGTACTTAAAGTACAGTGCGGACTGCATAAGGGCGAAATCAGCCCAAGGGTTCGGATGCTGAACCTTTTAATCGGTTTCAGGGCTAACGAACATATATAAAAAATGCCGATAACTCAATAACTAATGACGCTATTTTCATGAAATATTTGCTGTAAGTTATTGGTAATGCGGCGAAATTGCGAAAACGGCGGCGATTGCGTACGGTGTGGATTGGACAATGGGTTCGGAACTTAGAACTTTTTGATCGAATTTAGGCCAAACTAGCATAATTCCGAAACCAATGAAGATAGAACCTCCAAATTTGGTATCAGGGTGTCATTTTCGATTTCCTTAGTCTCCTCGAAATTTGAGCCCAATTGGACCAGCCACTCTGTTCCGAGGACCTTAAAGCATATTTTCGAAATTAATAAAGATAGTAACTTGGGGTTTCTTTACTATTTCCTGCGTGTACGTTTATTTTTGGATCAATTGGAGTGGTGGTTCAGTACCTCTCTTAGACCCCCAATGTGTAAAAGCTTATCATCGAAATTAATAAAATTAGGAACTTAAAATTAAGATAGAACGTTCCAATTGTGTACAAGGGCTAACTAGTAGTGAAAGTATGATGGGGACTGCATATCTTAAAAGCAGTGTAACTCAAAATATAATGCCGCTATTTCGATGAAATTTAAACTCTAGGTTACTAGTAATGAAAGTACCATGGGAATTGCTTTTGGTCGAGTTTGGTCAATGAGTTCGGATTCTAGAAGCTTTTGATCAATTTGAGGCCGAACGAGTATAATTTCGAAGTTAAGAAATATATTTGCTATTTCCTATGTGTCCCCAAAATTTAGACTTAATTGTAGTGGTTCAGCTATGTTCAAAGGTACTTGCTGCATTTATTTAAAATTTATTTTTATATTTAAATGAATTATATGAAAAGGTCTAAGTTTGTAATTGTATTTTAGAAATACATTTATTGCATATTTTGCGTTAAGAGCTTTTCTATTAGGTGTATAAACTAACCATTTAAAATAATTGTAGTATGGCAGCTTAAGTAATGGTGTCTTAAATAATTGTATTTCAATCGATGGTACAATTTTGGAAACGATCGATGAAATAAAATATTTAGGTTTAATTATTGACAAAAAGTTAAATTTTACCAAACATATTGACTTCATGTGCAAAAAAATCGCAAAAAAACTATCATTTATGTATCGGATTAGAAATAAACTTTCTTTATGCAGTTCAATAAATATTTTTAACACGATGGTAAAGCCACATTTCGAGTATTGTTCAACCGTTATTGCGTTCTCATCCAATTTAATTTTAGAAAGGCTACAAAAGCTTCAAAATCGTGGAATGCGTATAATCTTGAAATGTAGCAGATATACATCGATTAACTACATGCTCACAACGCTGAAGTGGTTAAATATACGAGAACGTTACAAATTGAACGTGTTAAATTTTGTATTCAAAATGAAGCATAATATCTTACCAAACTATCTTTGCTCTAAATTGTTATACGTAAAAGATGTGCAGAATTACTACCTTAGGAATATTTTTAATTTTCGTTTGGATTTTTTCCGCAATGAAAAAGCAAAGAAAACAATATTATACGAAGGGTTGAAAATGTTGAACGAGCTGCCCAACGATATTAAAAATGAAAATAACTTTAAAAAATTTAAATTAAAAACAATTAAGTACATTAAAGAAAATTAAAGTTTAAGTAAATTAAAATCTTTTAAATTAATAATTTTTGTATATATTCAATTCTATTTTTTATTTTTCTACATATTGTAATTTTTTATTTCTCTTTTATATTTAACACTTTCTTTCTTTTTTTGAAATAAATTACATTTCGAGTTTTGATTCTTTAATATAACTTTATGATCAAATCAAAGTAAAATATTTTATAAAAATATTGTATAAAAAACATTGTCGTTTAATAGTATTTAAAATACTAAATAAATAAATAAATAAAAAATAAATAAATAAAAAGCTACTCGAACCCAATGCAGTAGACCAAACAAATTTTGCACAAACTTTTGCCATAAAACTAAACTAGTATTTGCAAAATTTCATACCCGCAGCTGTAATAGGTACAGAGTAATACTCATATAAAAAAATAAGTTGTATGGCAGCTACCCTAAGCCATGAACTAAAATGAGTGGAGTTAAATATCGATTACGGCTATTGCAAAAAACCAATTTCCGAACATTTCAAGATCTTAGCTCCTTTAGTTTTTGAGTTATCGTGCGGACGGACGGACATACATAGCTAAATCGATTTTTTTTTTCGATTGTGAACCGATCTATACACTTGAGTCTATATCTACCCCCCTCCTTTTCTGCGTCACAAACGTAATGGCAAATTTATTATACCCTTTGAAGATATAGTCATACGGGTATAATAAATTTTACAACTTAACTATCGTACACAATTTCTTAATTATATATTACCTATGCTAATAATTCAATAAAATATAGATCGGCTGTACCAAGCAAAAACACAGTAACTAACAATATGATCAAATTCGAGTTAAGAGCAAAAATGGACTTACTATGTTGTTTCCTAACATTGTACATTGTCACTTTTACGATCTGAACCCTTAGTGAGTAAAAATGATGCTTCCAAAACACAGTAAGTGCATTGTTTACATCACGATTCCTAGTTCAAAACACAGTAACAAACAAATCCCAAATTAAAACACAGTAATTGCAATGAGTTACTGTGTTCTAATTTGGTGTTTGTACTTACTGTGCTTTAAAAGTGAAAAATGGTTCGGTTTTGTGTAATCACAAAGCGGCTGTCCCAAGCAAAAAAACAGTAACTAACAAAATTAAATTGTTTTTTTTTTAATTCTCTTTTTTCAATGTCTACTTGTTTTTTGTACTCTATTTTTAATGTAATAAATTGTACAGCGCAAAACAAAAACTTGGTGATTTTCTCTGCGCTGGTTAATATTGTAAACCAACCAAATGGTCCAGATGAAGTTCGCTTTAAATTCCTTACTAAAGGGCATACCCATATGAGTGCTGATGGAGTACATGGGAACATTGAAAAAAAAAATAGGCAGGAAGCAATATATTTATGATTTCCAAGAGCTATGCGAGGTAATATAAAGTTCACGTAAAAATTTACGAATTTTAAAATTGGAACAGTTTCATCAATGGAAGTCAGGTAAACGGTCTTTAATGAAAAAGAAAAATATTGAAGATTCCATGACAAATTTTAAGTTGTGCAATTTGGTGGAAGTAAAATTTACAAAAGGATGCCGAACAATTGAATATAAAAACGATTTCGATGAAAATTTCAAGTTACTGGACTTTCTAAAGAAAAAAGAAAATATAAACAACGTTCCATGCTTAATCGAACACCGTGGTGTGCAGAAAAAAAAAGGAAACAATAATCAAAGAGCTTGTTCAATTAATGCCAGTTAATAGGGGTTCATTTTGAATAATATAAATGAGTCTGAAACATCAAAAGACTTAGTTACTTTTGACACCAATAACGTGGAAGAATAACAAATTACATAATAATTTGTACAAATTAATCTAAATTACTTTTTTTATAATTAATTATTTTTTATAATTTCTTAGTAGATAAGACTGAATTATTTTTGTTAAGTTTTTATTTTCAGATGAATTATTTTTGTCTAGTTTTAATTTGTATTTTCAAATGAAATTTTTTGTTTAGTTTTAATTTTTATTTTCAATGAATTATTTTTTTTTGTTAAGTTTTTATTTTAATGAATTTTTTATATTTTAATAAAGTGTTTTATTGTTATAGTGATTTAAAAATTTTAATAATTTGTTTTTTATGATAATGTAAAAAGGCAATACCTACTGTGTTTTTGTTTTGAGATTTAATTATTAAATTAATACTTGCCTTACTTTAAAAACACAGTAAATTCAAATACTGTGTTTTTACATGGTTTTCTTTGCTTAAATTTTCAATAATACCCATTTAAAACAAAAAACCTTTTCGGAATTACCCAAAATTAAGAGTAATCGAATCGAAATGGTATTAAAAAGAAGCATACTCATTCAATTTATAAGAAAAAATTACATAGACCACAAATTTTTAAAAGATGTTGTGAGGCTTCAAAATTTAGTGTTTTGCTTAATTTCTCGAAAGTATACTTGAATCAATTACTGTGTTTTTGCTTGGGACAGCCGAGATATGATAAAATAAAAATTTAAAAAAATATTTAGTTTTTAATTTATAAAATATAATACATAATATGTTTAATACTAAAACTCTTAGCCTTTTAAAAATATAAAAGTGTTATATAGGATCAGAAATAGGAAATAGCCATGAACGTCCGTCCGTCCGTAGGCACGATAACTCAAAACATAATGGAGCTATCTTGATGAAATTTTAACTGTAGGTTACTAGGACTGAACTACGGCGGGGATTGCATAAGTTCGGGATTGGACTATGGGTTCGGAACATATAACCTTTTGAACGAATTTAGGCCAAACGAGCCGTGTTCCGAAAACCAATGAATATGGAACCTTCAAATTTGGTACCAGGGTGCCCCTTCCTATTTCCTTAGTGTCTTTGAAATTTGGGCCCCATTGGAGTAGTGGCTCGGGGACCAGCAACACATTTCCGAAGGCCTTAAAGCATATCTTAAAAATTAATTAAAATAGCAATTTGAAAAAATGTAGAAGCTTCAAATTTGGCACAAGGTTTACTATCTCTTGCATGTCCCCCTAATTTGGTATCAATTGGAGTTGTGGTTCAGTGCCCCTCTTAGACTTCCCAAGTTTTAAAAGCTAAAATATTAACTATACTAAAAATAGTAACTTAAAATTAAGATACTACATTCAAAATTGTGTACAAGGGTTAACTAGTACTTAAAGTACAGTGCGAACTGCATAAGGGCGAAATCAGCCCAAGGGTTCGGATGCTGAACCTTTTAATCGGTTTCAGGGCTAACGAACATATATAAAAAATGCCGATAACTCAATAACTAATGACGCTATTTTCATGAAATATTTGCTGTAGGTTATTGGTAATGCGGCGAAATTGCGAAAACGGCGGCGATTGCGTACGGTGTGGATTGGACAATGGGTTCGGAACTTAGAACTTTTTGATCGAATTTAGGCCAAACTAGCATAATTCCGAAACCAATGAAGATAGAACCTCCAAATTTGGTATCAGGGTGTCATTTTCGATTTCCTTAGTCTCCTTGAAATTTGAGCCCAATTGGACCAGCCACTCTGTTCCGAGGACCTTAAAGCATATTTTCGAAATTAATAAAGATAGTAACTTGGGTTTTCTTTACTATTTCCTGCGTGTACGTCCATTTTTGGATCAATTGGAGTGGTGGTTCAGTACCTCTCTTAGACCCCCAATGTGTAAAAGCTTATCATCGAAATTAATAAAATTAGGAACTTAAAATTAAGATAGAACGTTCCAATTGTGTACAAGGGCTAACTAGTAGTGAAAGTATGATGGGGACTGCATATCTTAAAAGCAGTGTAACTCAAAATATAATGCCGCTATTTCGATGAAATTTAAACTCTAGGTTACTAGTAATGAAAGTACCATGGGAATTGCTTTTGGTCGAGTTTGGTCAATGAGTTCGGATTCTAGAAGCTTTTGATCAATTTGAGGCCGAACGAGTATAATTTCGAAGTTAAGAAATATATTTGCTATTTCCTATGTGTCCCCGAAATTTAGACTTAATTGTAGTGGTTCAGCTATGTTCAAAGGTACTTGCTGCATTTATTTAAAATTTATTTTTATATTTAAATGAATTATATGAAAAGGTCTAAGTTTGTAATTGTATTTTAGAAATACATTTATTGCATATTTTACGTTAAAAGCTTTTCTATTAGGTGTATAAACTAACCATTTAAAATAATTGTAGTATGGCAGCTTAAGTAATGGTGTCTTAAATAATTGTATTTCAATCGATGGTACAATTTTGGAAACGGTCGATGAAATAAAATATTTAGGTTTAATTATTGACAAAAAGTTAAATTTTACCAAACATAGGTGCAAAAAAATCGGAAAAAAACTATCATTTATGTATCGGATTAGAAATAAACTTTCTTTATGCAGTGCAATAAATATTTTTAACACGATGGTAAAGCCACATTTCGGGTATTGTTCAACCGTTATTGCGTTCTCATCCAATTTAATTTTAGAAAGGCTACAAACAAAAATAATATTATTTATTGTAACTTCAATATTCATATGGGTTTTTTTCGTTTGCATTATATGTGCAGAGCTTGAAGGTTGAGTTCTGTTAACTAGATTTGTTGTTGTTTTAGGAGTAGGGTTCTCTGTACAATTTGATCTCTTGTGCCCATGGGTTCCCGAACGGGATAGCGATGCGTATTATGTTGTTGCTTCCTGTTAACAATACTCAGCCTCTCGCTATCCAATTCCAACTCTCACCTTCACGTGGTGGAACCTGTTAACCTGAGTACCCAGTATGAAAAATTGGGTAACCAACCCCAGTGTAGTAATCTGGTCAGGGACCGACGAGAGAGGAAGAAGGTGCTGCCTTGTATCTTTTATTATGGGATTGGTTTCCCAAAGGCTAGAAGACGAAAACTTCGATATCAAATGACCTGGTCCTCCAGGTTGGGGGTCCATCGTTGGTTTAACAGGCCACATCGTAAAACAACATTGTTACGAGAAACACAACTCAGCCTCGGATAACAGAATTTGAACAAACGGCACGAATCTCGGCACGAAAAAGGAAAAATGAATTGATACTAGGCACATGGAATATTAGAACTATGCTACGGGCAGGTATGATGCACGAAATCGCTCAGTAACAGCATGACTATAAAATTGACATCTTCGCGCTCCAAGAAATTAGATGGAAAGGAAATGGTGCTATACATGAGAGAAATTTCTCTTTATACTTTAGTGGAAACGTCAATAGAAGTTGTCTATATGGAACAGGCTTTATGATTACAAAGCGCTTAAAAGAAACGGTACTAGGTTTTACACCAGTTACTGACCGTATATGCCTTCTAAAAATTAAGGGAAAATTCAATAATTTACTTTAATATCCGCTTACGCACCAACAGAAGAAGCGGATGAAACAGAGAAAGATATATTTTACTACGACTTAGAACAAATATGTAGCAGCGTCGGTAGTTATGATACAATGATCATTCTTGGGGATTTCAACGCCAAAATAGGTAAAGAAACGTTCACAGAAAACATAGCAGGAAAACACTCTCTGCATCATGTCACATCACAAAATGGATTAAAATTATGCGAATTTGCAAATAGCACAAATATGTATATAAGTAGTACACATTTTCCACACAAAGACATACACAAAGGTACGTGGAAAGTACCAGGATCACAAAGGGTTAACCAAATTGACCATATACTTATAAATAAAAGAAGGCTCTCAACCATTATTGACTCGCATACATGCAGAGGGGCAAATGTCGATAGCGATCATTATCTGGTTAAAACAATCCTACGCCAGAGGATCTCCAACGTTGAAAAAAACCGAGGATTAAAAAGAATAAACTGGAACGATGAAAAATTAAAAGACATAGGAAATCTAGCGGCATACCAACGCAAAATCGCATCAGTAATAAGAGAAAGCCAGGAAGAACAAACGACCAACAGTATTGAGAGCAATTGGCAAATTTTAGAAAAGGCAATAACACAAGCAGCAACCGAATATATTGGTCAAAAGCAAGTTGCTAGAAATGCGGAATGGTTTAACGAAGATTGTAAAAGAGCGATTGAAAGAAAGAATAACGCAAAACAAAAATGCCTAGAAAGAAGCACTAGGAGTAATAGAAATGCTTACATTGAATTAAGAAAAGAAGCCACAAAAGTCTGCAGAAGGAAGAAAAAATTACACCTTAAAGCTAAAGTGGAGAGCATAGCTAAGAACTTTCATCGAAATGATATGAGGAAATTCTTTAACGGCATTAAACAACAAAAAAACGGCTTCCAACCGAAACTAATAAACTGTAAAGATAAAACCGGCGCCACCCTTGCAGAAGAAGAATCAATAGTCACTCGTTGGAGAGAATACTTTTCAGAGCTACTTAATACGCAGGAAGGGGATACAAGCAATATTATACCACCAAGAAACATCAGTGAGCAAACTAAGCAACAACGTTACTTAATTGAAGCTCCATCGTTAGATGAAGTAAAAGACGCCATACAAAATCTTAAAAACTATAAAGCACCCGGCGAAGATGGAATAACAGCCGAATTGATAAAAAAAATTGGTGAGGAAAACATTCTAACGCTGCACCAGCTGATGGAACAAATATGGCAGGAGGAATGTATGCCAACAGGATGGCTTACGGGCTTAATAGTACCCATCCATAAAAAAGGTGACAAACTGAATTGCGAGAACTACCGCGGAATTACATTACTGAATGTATGCTACAAGGTGCTCTCAATTATGCTCTCGAAAAAATTAAAGGAAAAAGCTGAGCTAATATTGGATGAATATCAGTGTGGATTTAGACCAAACCGGTCAACAACTGATCAAGTGTTCCTCCTAAAGCAAACTATAGATAAATGCTATGAATTCAACACAGATTTACACCTACTGTTTTTGGATTTTAAACAGGCGTTCGACTGCATTGAAAGAAGCAAAATTCTAAACTCTTTGCATAACTTGGGTATACCGACAAAACTAATAAATCTCACCATGATGACACTAAACAATACCATGGGTAAGGTCTTATTACAGCGAAATATATCCGAGTCTTTTAGAATTAAATCAGGAGTAAGACAGGGAGATACACTATCGACAACAATCTTCAACTTGATGCTACATCATGCGGTCAGAGATCTATATAGAGGAGGTCACATATTCTGCAGATCAGAATTGTTTTATGCGTATGCTGATGATATAGTAATAATATCAAAAAACAAGAACGATATGATGCGCATGTTCACATCCATAGAAGGAGCTGCAAAAGCTATTGGACTGCGAATAAACCAACCAAAAACACAATATCTGAAGGTATCAAGAAGAGAAAGCAGAAGACAACCCGAAAGAATTACCGTCGGGAGTACCAATTTCAAGGTACTGCAAGTTTTAAGTATTTGGGTGTGATAACAAAAAATGGCAACAGTATGCATGATTGTATAACTGACAGATTAGTGGCTGCAAACAAATGCTACTACGCGCACCTCAAATTATTTAAATCCAGATTACTCACCAGAAAATCCAAGCTCAGTATATACAAAACAACCGTGCGACCAGTACTTACTTACGGTTGTGAAGCTTGGACCCCTACGGTCACTGAAAAGAAAAGTTTGCGAGTATTTGAACGCAAAATATTAAGAAAAATCTACGGGCCTAGAATTACAGAGGACGGGGAATATTTTCAAAGGTCAAATGAAGAGCTGAACCGTATAATCGAGGGGAAAGATGTAGTCAGGTTCTACAAAGCGCAACGCATTCGGTGGGCTGGACATATAATGAGGATGGAAGAAACACGGCCCCAGAAACAAATACTTCAGTATCGCTCACTTATAAATCGACCACAGGGAAGACCTCGTCTGAGATGGCTGGACAGTGTAGAAAAGGATTTACTAACACTAAATGTACAAAACTGGAAGATAAAAGCAAGAGACAGAAATATCTGGAGACTAGTTGTGCAAGAGGCTCGAGCTCACCCCGAGCTGTAACGCCAGTTGATGATGATGATGTGCCCAAATTTATTGCACCCGAAACATTTTGGACCTTTGTTTGTATTGTCTTGGCTGTATACAACTATGAAACTCGTGATCGTTTGAACCACAGTTGAAACAAAAACGACGTCTGCTTACGTTAGAGTTTACTTCCGTTTTAAATTTTGAAAACCCTTTTTTATCAGCGGATGATGTTGTATTTTCAATTTTACAAACCTTTTCGTATACGAAATGATTCGTCATTCCTTTTCCTTCTTTCGCGTAATCGTGAATGCACGTCAGCGCTCGTAACCTTAGCTTGAAATTCCTGGATTAGAGATTGTATTAACCTGTAGTAATTTAATGGTTTCGCTTCATATTCAATATACAACTTCGCTGATCCCGATAAACATCTTTTACAGAATAGGAATTTTTGTAGCTCGTTCCACTGAAATACTTCTGAGCATTGCTCGAATTCCTCTTTCCGTTTGCTTATGCTGATTGTTTCGTCGCCATTAAATTTGCGTATAACGCTTTCGACATCACTAAAATTCATTTTGGTTTCGCGATTATTAGTGCGCGTATTACAAAAATGTGTTAATGAAAAATCGATGCTTGAATCGCTTTTCTGCAGAGTTCTGCTCCTTGAACCCATTTTGAAAAAAAATTTTTTTTTTTTTAAATAAGGCTTACTTTAAAGCTGAAAAAATTTTAAATATCGGCCTAGTACCTTAGTTGAAAAATTAATAAATGCTAATATATAAAAAATATATATTTCAAGACAGAGACAACAAATATTTTTATTTATTAAACTTTTTTTTTTTTATTTTGTTTATTAATTTTTATTTTATAATATTTAATCTTCTTCGTTTTTTCTTTACTTCTTTTCTTCTTTTATTTCTTTTCTTTTTTCATTTAGGGTATCTATGTACTTGAATCAATTGTAAAAATAAAATAAAATAAGATTATGAAATTAAATAAAAATTTAATTCGTATTAAAATCACTGCATTCGTATACTATTAAATTGAAGGTGTATTTCAACGCTGAATTTGGAATTAAATTTTTTTTTTTTTTTGTTACTTGCCTTATTTCACCACTGCATTTAATTTTGTTACTTGCCTTATGATTAATTTTTTTTTAATTCAGGTTCCTTGTTTAATATCTCTTTATTAAATATTTAAAAAAAAAAGAAACTTCATTACCAAAATAAATATTTCTAGTTGATAATATGAGACAGATGTTTTATTATATTTACTTCGATATTTAAAATATATTATAAAGTTCTTGAGAAATTAATTTTTTTTTTTTTTATGTTATTAAAACTCTTGATTAGAAAAACAAATTGTTCGTTTTTATTTTTAAGTAAAAATATTTTTTTTTTTTAATTTAAATTAAGCAATACTTATTGTTTTTATTTTTCATAAATTAGATTTTTTATAATTTATGTTGATTTGTAATCTTGTAAATTTTATGATGTCTTATATAGTTTATAGTTTCTTTTTATATTTATAATATTATAATTTAAAATTGTAAAAGCGGAAAAATATTATAAATAATGATTTTGCACACAAAATTGATGTTATTATTAATTACATAGTTATAAAAAAAATATTGTAAGATTGTAGAATATTTTAAAATGTTTTTTTTTTGATTTGATTTATTTACAAGTAGTATGTATATGCCGTTTCAGCGGTAGGAGGAGCTTTTTTAATGCCGTTTCAGCGGTAGGAAGAGCTTTTATCGGCAGTTCTCCCAAAGTTATGTTATAAAATTGTGATAAGTAAAAAGTTTTGTGCTTTTGAGTATTTTAAATTAAGCTTACCGGTTAGAATATCAGTTATCTTTAAATTTCAAATTAAAACAATAATAAACTTAAACTACCCAACTAACATTTATATTCTAATTAGTTTTCGCAGCTAAATTTTAGCTTTTACAACGTCATCCTAATGGTCTAAAATAGCTACTTTGCAACTAATGCTAATTTACAAGTTTTCGAGTCATGAAAACGTAAGCACAACCAAAAATAAATTTAAATAGCTTTTGCGACTAATATGCTTTTATATAAGCAAAGAAGTAATATACGCAATAGCGATTTACTGTAAAATGACAGCTAAATAGCTGTTAAAATAATTTTGATTACCATAATGCTATTTGGCTTTTATTATTGTTTCAATAACAGCAAAATAGCTTTTTGGAAAACTTATTTGTTATTCTAGTAAACTGGCAATAAGTAATGCTATTTGGCTTTTATTATTTTTTCAATAACAGCAAAATAGCTTTTTGGAAAACTTATTTGTTACTCTAGTAAACTGGCAATAAGTAATGCTATTTGGCTTTTATTATTTTTTCAATAAAAGCAAAATAGCTTTTTGGAAAACTTATTTGTTACTCTAGTAAACTGGCAATAAGTAAAGCTATTTGGCTTTTATTATTTTTTCAATAACAGCAAAATAGCTTTTTGGAAAACTTATTTGTTACTCTAGTAAACTGGCAATAAGTAATGCTATTTGGCTTTTATTATTTTTTCAATAAAAGCAAAATAGCTTTTTGGAAAACTTATTTGTTACTCTAGTAAACTGGCAATAAGTAAAGTGTTTTTACTTTAATTACCATATTGCATAATTTTGGCATTAGCTACAAAAATGGCAATATAGTCGAAATGACAGCTAAATAGCTGTTAAAGTAATTTTTATTGCCTTAATGCTATTTAGCTTTTATTATTTTTTCAATAACAGCAAAATAGCTTTTTGGAAAACTTATTTGTTATTCTAGTAAACTGGCAATAAGTAATGCTATTTGGCTTTTATTATTTTTTCAATAACAGCAAAATAGCTTTTTGGAAAACTTATTTGTTACTCTAGTAAACTGGCAATAAGTAAAGTGTTTTTACTTTAATTACCATATTGCATAATTTTGGCATTAGCTACAAAAATGGCAATATAGTCGAAATGACAGCTAAATAGCTGTTAAAGTAATTTTTATTACCATAATGCTATTTGGCTTTTATTATTTTTTCAATAACAGCAAAATAGCTTTTTGGAAAACTTATTTGTTATTCTAGTAAACTGGCAATAAGTAATGCTATTTGGCTTTTATTATTTTTTCAATAACAGCAAAATAGCTTTTTGGAAAACTTATTTGTTACTCTAGTAAACTGGCAATAAGTAAAGTGTTTTTACTTTAATTACCATATTGCATAATTTTGGCATTAGCTACAAAAATGGCAATATAGTCGAAATGACAGCTAAATAGCTGTTAAAGTAATTTTTATTACCATAATGCTATTTGGCTTTTATTATTTTTTCAATACTTTTCAATACTGTCACTACTTTGGAGTGACAGCCGTTTTTTTTGCGGTTTTAGTTTCTCCCGGAAATGTTCCCGCTAAAAGAAACATTCACATTTTTTGACTTAATAATTTTTTTTAGAAAAACCAAGAGTAAGTAAAGTTAAAAAAAAAATTGGCATTAATAATATAAAATAATAAAAAATAAACATATAGTAAGAAAATTTATAAAAGGGAACATAGAGCAGGAGATGATTGGACGCATCATAACAAACAAAAAACTCTATTTTTTTTTGAGTCACATTCCTTGTAGCAAGTAATTGAATGTTATTTGAAAACCTATTATTCAAGGTTTCATATGCAATACGATTTGGTTTACTTAAAAAGAGAGTGAAGCTTCTTATTATTAGATATTCTTTGGTTTGAATTTAATATTGTATTGTAGGTATTTTATTTATAACTATACCTATGTATTTTTTGTTTTTTTTTTTTTTTGTTAAAATGTTTCACTTCTATTAAATATAGGTATGCTTAGCTAAAGTTGGCTTGAATTTAAAATTTGTTAAAATGTTTCATTTCTATTAGATATGCGCTTAGCTAAAATTTTAATATAAATGACATAATTGCTATATTTACATATATGTATATGTTATAAAGGACGATGTACTGTGATGTAAGGTATATCAAAAGTACTTTTTTGTATTATGTTTTTTTCTGTATTGCGTGAAGAATAGCTAAATGATTAAAATAAAACATAAGATACATATTTATATCCATAGATTAGAGAATAGATTATAAATACAATACTGTAGGAATATTAATTAGGTATGTTGTGTAGGTATATAGCGTAGTATATGTACATTGAAATGAGATTTTTTGAGTTCTTGAGATTTTTGGATGTGTTAGTGGTATATCAGAGTTGAATTTATTTTTTATAAAGCGCAAATTATTATATTAAACAACAATAAAATTAAATACTTTTTTTTAACAACACAGAGTTAAAAATAAACTTTTCAAAAATATTTATAAATTTTCAATTATTATTTTTTCACTTTAAAAACAAAATATAACACTTCTTAATACATTTAGACAAGAATATTTAAAATTAATATACAATAAGTAATAAGCATAAAAATAATGTGTAAAAACATTTCCAGAAACTGTTCTATATACTTTAATGCTATTATAATGTCACCACGTGCATGCATAACTATTTAGCTTTGTACAAAGCGAAATAGATATGCATGGAAAGCTATTTTGCTTTGTACAAAGCTGAATAGTTATGCATGGAAAGCTAGTTCAAACATTTAGATATGTACAAAACTAATGTTCTGTGAAATATAATTGGTTGTTGCCACAGCTATTTTATTATCAACAAATAATGTTAATTATTAATAAGATGTGCCACTGTCATTCACAAATATTAATGTTTTTTGTACACCAAACAAAAAAAATTTCATTTGTAAAATTAGGTAAAATATATGTATGTTGCAAAACCTTTCTGTTATTAAAATTTCTGCAAGAGAGAAACAGAACGATATTTTTGCAATGCTCTTTCAAAACCACTATTTTTTTTTTTGTATTGGTATAATAGGTAGGTATAAAATATAAAGATATTTGAAAATGAATTGCAAAGTATTCATTAATTTTTTTTATTCATTTAGGTACAAAGTGGCAAAAAGTAATAAAAAGTGTTTAAAATTGTTAATAATTTTTTTTAATTTTATTAAAATTATATAATTAGATTTAGAATTCATAAACTAAAAAAAAATTTTAATAAAAATGTGAGGAATTATTGATAAAAGAAGTATTGTAAAAGACATAAAAAAACATAATAAAAAATCTAATTTTAATTTCTTATACCTTATATATTTTACATTTTTAAATTATTTGTTTAAGTAATGTTTTTAAGATTTTATATTAAGTATTCTAAAATAAAAAATATTTTAATATTAAAACAACAATTTAATTTAAATTTGTTTTATCTCGCTACTTTCGACACACTTTGCTCCATAGTGAGATTTCAAGTTTTTTGTTTTCATTTCATATAATAAAATCTTATTTCTATACCTAACCTACATATGTATTTCAATTTCGTTGTGTTTTTTTTTTCTTTTTTAAATATTGCAAACCCAAAAATTGCTCACGTGTTGGAGTGGCTCATCTTATTACAATACCTAGATAATTTTTGATTACCAATTTTTTTTTTTATACTCTTTTATTATATATGTATGTATATATATGATATTATGACCACGAGTATATTAAAATTGCTCCTCCGTTTGTAACGCATTGATCTAGATG
Organism: Dolichopus griseipennis; assembly: GCA_963082915.1. NCBI lineage: Eukaryota > Metazoa > Arthropoda > Insecta > Diptera > Dolichopodidae > Dolichopus > Dolichopus griseipennis. The sequence continues at coordinate 202,159,025 of OY720441.1, read as the reverse complement.
AGCTAGATATAATGTCAAAGATACGTATCGGATCAGCTTCGAAAAGTATCTAGCTATGTGTGTGTGTATTTTCTGTCTCTATGTCTGTGGTTAAGATTCAACCAAAATTTCGGATAGCTCTAGAACAACTAACATTTATAACTTATATAAAAATTTAAATTTTTGCAGTACAACTTGTATACAACATGCAGTTATATGAATTTTTTGTTTGTTTATTTTTGCTTTTGTTATTGCTGTGTTAGTTTTGTAGATATCTATCAATTTACGATTTCATATGATTCAAATGATGCGTAGTTTAAAAAATTTAAGATAAGCTAAAATTAACACAAATATTTTTTTTAAGTAAATAAATGGCTTGATAAATAATTTATATGTATTTATATAACATGTTTATTTGAAATTCCTTGTACCTATGTGTAGTTTGTATTTTAGATTAATAGATAATAATCATTATGAATATGACGATTATTATCTATCTTGATAGTCTTAATATATGAATATGATGTTTATTTTTTCAAAGTTTAAATTAAAAGAGATAATATCAAAGACTATACAATATAATTATACACTAAGCACTTTTGTAAAGTTTCAAAATGTTAAGGCATCATTTTCGGCGAGCTGCCATACAAAGTTGTCAATTCAATATCTGTGAATCTATTAAAGCTACGAAGTTAAAATTAAAATTGGGCTAGTAAGGGTAAAGGGCAAGTTACTTGTCGGACCAACTTTAAGGGTAGGCCAAATATTTTTTTATGTTTTTTTCTTTTGTTTTGTTTTTGTGGTTTTTTTAACAAAAATTATGGGCTGAGTGGGTAAAATTTTTTTTTTATTATTTTTTTTTTTTATATTTTACAACATAAATGCATGGATATCTAAAAGTTGACAAGGGCAACTACAGCCTTCCTCGTTTTTTTTTTTATTTTATGTACAGCATAATAGCTGTGATTGCAAGCAATTCAGCAAATATACTTAATATGAATCCCTGATAGTTATATAACTTTTTAAAAAAGAATATTTGCTGCCTACAAATCTAAATTGCTTTAAATTCTAATTAATATATTCTTGTGACCTTTTGATTTTATATTCGCTATCAGAATATTTATTTTGCAAAACTAATTTTTTAGCTATCATGAAAGATATACATATAGCTTTTTAATAAAGGCAAAAATAAACATGGTAGAAAAAAAACATGGCAGAAAAAATTACCAAAATTATTTAAGTTTTATAAATTATAAAAGAATGATTATTGCCCTTAAAACCCCTACTAAATTATTATTATCAATTGTTACAACTTTAACCTTAATTTAATAAAATTTTTAAAATATATTTTCGAGAAAATAATTTTTTCTTAAAAATAATTTTTTTATTTATTTATTAAATACTCAATATTTTAATGGCGCATTTTTTATTTCGAAGTATTTTTGAAAATTAATCGATAAAATATTAATCGCAAGTGAATTTAGTCTTTCTTATCTTCTGGAAAATCATATTTGTTCATCAAAAATTATAATTTATACTATTAGACAAGATATAAATTACATAATTACAAAGTTTGTATTTATAAGAACTTTGTAATTTTTAAAATATTTATTTATATATTCAAACAATTTAATTTTATTTACAATTTGTGATATTATAACAGCAAAATAATTTTGGAAGTTATTTTGGCTATCAGAATAGCAAATTTGTTAGGCGAATGATCTTGCAGTAATAGCAGCTTTTAAGCATATATTTCTATTAAGCTGTCATGTAAGTGACATAGAAAATCAAACATGTTTGCATTTGCCATAACTTTTACACATCCGTTGCTATTTGGCTATCATGACAGGTATTTCTATTTTATAGCTATTTTGTAGTTTCAGTATCATAATAGTCACACAGCTAATTTGCTTTGTTACGTTGTCAAAACGTTGTGAAAGCCAAAATATGATCACCACTTTGATCACCGCAACATCATGATCACGTCATAAGAACATTTTCATAATTTTTGGACCTAGTAAAAATAGCTAAATAGCTGCGAATTTTTGCTGTGGCAACGTTTTGGTGACCTAGAATTGCTAGTTGGGTAGTTTGAGTCTTTGAGTATTTTAAATTAAGCTTGGTTGTTAGGATATCAGTTATGTTTAAATTTGAAATTAAGATATTGTGCTTATTGTTCTTAATGAAATATGAAAAGTTTTAAAGCTTGGTTTAAATACAAAGCTAATATTATCAAAATTTAAGCTTGATTTAATATTGCCATCAAAATTAAAAAAAAGTTTTATAAATTAAAAAAAATAAGCTTAAGCTATTGAGCTGAATATTCTTAATTAGATATGAAAAGTTTTTTAAATATCAGTCATGTTTAAATTTCAAATTAAAACAATAATAAACTTAAGCTAGTTTGAGTCTTTGAGTATTATAAATTAAGTTTGGCGGTTAGGATATCAGTTATGTTTAAATTTCAAATTAAAACAGTAATAAGCTTAAGATATTGTGCTTACTGTTCTTCATTAAATATGAAAAGTTTTTAAAGTTTGGTTTAAATACAAAGTTAATATTATTAAAGTTTAACCTTGATTTAATATTTCCGTGAAAATTAAAAAAAAGTTTTATAAATTAACAAAAATAGGCTTAAGCCATTGAGCTGAATATTCTTAATTAGATATGAATAGTTTTTTAATTTGGCTTATACTTAATATTATCAAAGTTTAAGCTTGAATTAATATTTACGTGAAAAATTTAAAAAATTCAAAGCTGATAAGCTCGTCCGTTTGTTTGAAAATTGAGCTTCCAACTGCCATTTTAAAGTTGGAAAATGACATGTAGATTTTTTCAATACTTCCAAATTACTTTTAAATTACGTTGACATTCGAATTGCTTTGGCATTAGAAAAACCAGACTTTTTTCTATTTTTCAATGATTCAGACGAAAGCTATTTAAAAATTCTTGAAGCTACATTATACATGAAACATTTAACAATTAATCCTAGCATATTAATAGCACATAATACTGTTTTGGAAAAGGCTAACGCAAAATATTTTTATACGAGAAGTGAATTCGAAACATTTACAATTCCAGCTAACACATCCAACATATCATTGGATAATATATTTATAGGGCAAATACCAAAAGCTCTTTTATTTTGTATGGTTAATAATGAACATTTTAATGGTAAAAGATCAAAAAATCCATACCATTTCGATCATCAAAATCTTACACAATTTCAATTATATGTGAATGGAGTGCCTACACCAAATTCTGCAATTGAAACCAGTTTTACGTCGAATAACAATTGCAATTCTCGTGCATATTTAACATTATTTATCGGAACAGGTATACATCATTCTGATAAAGGCCATCAAATTTCAAAAGAACTATTTTTAAAAGGTTATACAATACTAGCTTTTGATTTATCACCAGATGGTTCTGGAACTGATACATGTCAAAGTTTATTAAACCAGGGAGTAGTAAAAATTGAAGCAAGACTCAGTTCTCCATTAACTTCAACATTAACATGCATTGTGTTTGCAGAATTCGATTCCATTATCGAAATTGATAAAAATCGCAACGCCTATGTAAACATATAAAAGGAAGCGTAGTGCAGCATCTCTATTCATTTGAAAATGGCATACGCTCTAGTAGATTTATCATTCTGTACGGACGATAACAATAAAATATTTGTTAAAAACCTTGCTGTGGCTGGAATAAACGAAAAATGTAAAACTATAAAGTATAAATTCCCAACCAAAGATTTAAAAATAACAGACATCAAGAATTACTCTTTTGGACATATGGACAATGAAAAAACAACTAATATATAAATAAATTTGTTGAAAAATGCGATATAGTGTTCACAAATGGTAAACTTAAAGTTGAATTTTTAACCGCATACATAAGTGGAAATACTCAGCTAATTGATATTTCTCGTTTACAAAAAAATGAATACACTTCAGATAACGAAAACGCGGTAATGTAATAGCTCTTGATCAAATACCGAAAAATATTTCAAAACTTGGTATTTTAATAATAAACACCGACACTTTTACTGAAAAAGGAATACATTGGTTAGCAATTTTCGTGCCAGTTCAAGGCTGTGTAGAATATTTTGATTCATTTGGAAATCCACCATTCCACAATAAGATTGTGAAATTTCTACAAAATCAATCAAAATGTTTTGTTTTCAACAATAAGCGTTTACAAAGTGATCTTACATCAGTCTGTGGACAATATTGTTGTGTATATTTATGGATGCGATGTAAATGCAAGAGCATGAAAAGTTTTATTAATTTATTCAACACAATGTCCTCCTCACCCAAAAACGATAAAAAAATACAAATAATGTTTCGGAAAATTTTCAAAAAATGTATACGATAAAAACTATAAATACAAAACTTTCGAGTTATAAAACTTTAACAGTTTAAAAAACATGGAGCCAACATCAAATGCTGAAGTATTTATCGAAAAACAATTAATAACGATGTCAGCAACGATAACGACGAAGTGCAACAAAACAAATCATTTATTAAGCTATATTTACTATTTGGATAAAAACAAACAATAAAAATACTAATTGGATTTAATGTTGAAAATTTAGCTGCAACAATAATTTTCCAATGTCATCGCAAAATCATTAGCGAGATGAATTATTTGCAGTGGCATGCTTTTTATGTAGATTTTACAAACAGTCAACCTAAATTAAACTCAAATAAATTTCCACTCAAATTCAATCTAAAACTAAAAAACTAACATTGGAACTAGATGAGTACACCCGCTTTTGCCTTATGTTGGACTTTACACCAGCAGTGATGTCATATAACAATGGAGCTGAATTATGTGCGGGAATAAGTATTCAAGTATTTCGACAGATATATTGAAAGGAATAAACTGAAATTGGAACAAGAAGATTTTTATATTCCTATGAATTTACATATAGTGTATTTATTCTAGACTATTTTATGACATACCATTGTTTATGTCTGAAAAAATATATTGTGCAACAATTAATAAAACAAATATTTTTTAAAGCCAATTAATTATTATCTTTTATTAAATACATGTACAAGTTTATACAATTTTTTACTGCACATCATTGCAACAAATTTTCTGTATTATGATGGTGAGGGCAAATGGTGATGTAATTTCTTAGTTTGTAAAACATAAGAAAACAAGATACATAAACATAAACAAGATCAAATATAGTTGTTAAATGTTCCTCAAAGACATTTTTAACTTTTAAATACTCTATAAAGCCATCATTCCAATCCATGTTAATAATGTTCTTTTTGTTGTACTCATTTTGTCGTTTAACATCACTATTTAACTCTTCAAATGAGTACGGTGCTTTAAATATAAAAAACACTGGTATTAGAGAACCATCAGCTATCAAAGAAAATTCTTTAAAAAAATAAAGTTTGTTATTTCCAATAACAAATTGTAAATCAACAATAGCTTTTCTGCTTCCACTGTTGTTGTTGTTGTTGTTGCTATTGATTTTGTTCTTTATTATAATAAAAAAAAACTAATAACCTAGCCTTTTATTTATAACTCTGGTTTCATAAACAAAAGTGGGGATACCTAGATATAATATAGAGCAGTAAATTTTTAAAGCTATTCTTGAATACTGTCTTGACTAGTCTTGAATACAGGCCTACCGTGCCAAGTGGCCCTCTTGTTTCGGACTGTCACAGACCGTTTCGGACCTTCACAGACCGTTCTCGGACCTTCACAGACCGTTTTCGGACCTTCACAGACCGTTTTCTGACCTTCACAGACCTTTTCGGACTTTCACAGACCGTTTGCGGATTTTCACAGACCGAAACTAGTCTTGAATACAGGCCCCTCGCGCCAAGGAGCCCCCTTAGCACCGTCATGCAATTTTTATGAACCTGAACTTACATCTGTTAAATTTCCTAATGTTTACCTTGTAGAAAAAAGAATAAGAAAAAAATAAATTAAGTTTTGGTTAGGTGGCTTGGCTTTGATAAAAACCATGATTCATGGATAAATAAAAAAGATATTATTTAATGAATAATAATTTATTAACTTTTAGTAAAACATGCTATGCTGTTATTTAATATTAAACACAACTTTTTAAAACCAAGTTTTTTATTTTTTTTTTTTTTTTTTTTTTTAACTTGAACTCGATCACGTTTGTTTAATTTTTTTTCAAAACTTTTGTAGTTAAGATAATAATCAAACAAACAATTTCCATCGATTTTTTAAGCTTTTCGACTTTAAAATGGCAGTTGGAAGCTTAATTTTCAAACATAACGGACGAGCTTTATCAGCTTTGAATTTTTTAAATTTTTCACGTAAATATTAAATTAAGCTTAAACTTTGATAATATTAAGTATACCCCAAATTTAAAAAACTTTTCATATCTAATTAAGAATATTCAGCTCAATAGCTTAAGCTTATTTTTGTTAATTTATAAAACTTTTTTTAATTTTCACGGAAATATTAAATCAAGCTTAAACTTTTATAATATTAACTTTGTATTTAAACCAAACTTTAAAAACTTTTCATATTAAATTAAGAACAGTAAGCTCAATATCTTAAGCTTATTACTGTTTTGATTTTAGATTTAAACATAACTGATATCCTAACCGCCAAGCTTAATTTATAATACTCAAAGACTCAAACTAGCTTAAGCTTATTATTGTTTTAATTTGAAATTTAAACATAACTGATATTTAAAAAACTTTTCATATCTAATTAAGAATGTTAAGCTCAATAGCTTAAGCTTATTTTTGTTAATTTATAAAACTGTTTTTTAATTTTCACGGAAATATTAAATCAAGCTTAAACTTTTATAATATTAACTTTGTATTTAAACCAAACTTTAAAAACTTTTCATAATTAATTAAGAACAGTAAGCACAGTATCTTAAGCTTATTACTGTTTTAATTTTAAACTTAAACACAACTGATATCCTTACAACCAAGCTTAATTTAAAATACTCAAAGACTCAAACTAGTTTAAGCTTATTATTGTTTTAATTTGAAATTTAAAGATAACTGATATTTTAACCGCTAAGCTTAATTTAAAATACTCAAAAGCACAAAACTTTTTACTTATCACAATTTTTTAACATAACTTTAGGAGAACTACCAAAAAAAGCTCCTCCTGCCGCTGAAATGGCATATACATACTACTTTTACAGTTACTACTCATATTTACTTTGTTTAAACGTTTCTTTCCGTACTACTTTTTATTCAATTTAGATTTTTCTTTAAAACACCAGAAATTTTTTATTTAATGTATTTTTATTGCTGTAACACATAATAAAAAATTATTATACCCATTTTAATTCCTTCCACGGTAAATTAGATTTCAATATTTAAAAAAAATTTAATTTTTTTTTAAGTCTTCAGTCACTGAATTCAATTATTATTATTATTCAATTGTTTGTTAAATATATAGTTTTTTAAAAAAAAATTATGTATTATTTTAGATTAAGAGATGGTAGTATCCATCCCGGTTGAGCCCCCATGTAAAGATGTTTGTAATTATAAATGATTTTATATGTTTTTACCCTTTGATTCTAAAATAGCCTTTGTATTTGAATTAATAACACAATTGTTCTCATTAAATTAATGATGATTTTTAATAGTTTTGAAATTTGAAATATATAACAATTAATTTTAGTAATAGTTTTATAGTTTATATAAAAATAAAATTGATGATTAATGATTATTTAAGGAATGATACAAATGATATATTTAAGTTAATGATTCTTTTATAAATAATTCTTTTAGTTTAATTCAAATTATGTATTTTAATAATAACTTTAATTAATTCTTTTAGTTATAAATTATTCTTTTAACAAATTTTACTTTCCACTTTTTAATTAACTTCGTGAAATGAAAATGTGTGTGAAAAATGAAAATGTGTTTAACAGCTGATTACTCCTACGACAAGTGCGTACCAATAAACTGACCAACATGTTAACTGTTACCAACGTACTTAAATCTACTGGCAAAATCCATCTCATTTCCACATATATATATCAAATTTGATTTTTTTATCTTTATTAATTTCGAATATATTATGCTTAAATATCTTGGGAGTAGTGGGGGTATATAAATTTCATCAAAATAGGGTAATTAGTTTCTTAGTTTTGGTGTTTTTACGATACACGTTTGTTAGCTTTTGAACTTTTTAAAGGTTCCAGAACCCGAAACCATGGTACGATTTCGCCCATTTGCAGTCCCAGTCATACTTTCAAAACTAATTAACCCTTGTACACAATTGGAACATTCTATATTAATTTTAAGTTACTATTTTTATTAATTTCGATGACAAACCTTTCAACCTTTAGAGGTCTAAGAGAGTTACGTGAACCACCACTCCAATTGATCACACATTAAGGGAACACGTAGGAAATAGTGAAGAACAGCCTTGTGCCAAATATGAAGCTTCTACATTTTGTTGAAGTTACTATCTCTATTATTTTCGAAAATATGCTTTAAGGATTTTGAAACTAGGTGGCTGCTCCCCGATCCACTATTTCAATTGGTTCCAATTTTCGAGGACACTATGGGAATAGAAAGGGACACCCTGATACCGAATTTGGAGGTTCTAACATCTTTGAACTCGGAAACATGCTCGTTTGTCCTAAATTAGATGAAAAAATTCCAGGAACGAATCCATGGTCGAATTTCACCTATATGCCGTCCGCGCCGTTCTTTCAATACTATTGATCCCTTGTACACAATTGGAACGTTCTATCTTAATTTTAAGCTATTTTTTTTTAATAGTTTCAATGATATGCTGTAAGGTCTTCAGAACTGTGTGGATGGTCCCCGACCCACTGCACCAATTGGTCCTAAATTTCCAGGACTCTAAGGACATAGAAAGAGGCACACTGATACCAAATCTGAAGGTTTTAATTACTTTCGGAATTATGCTTGTTTGGTCTAAAATCGATCAAAAAGTTCTAGGATCCGAACCCATGGTCCGATCTCGACCGTACACAGTCCTCGCCATAGTCTCATTACTAGGAAACTACATCATAAAATGCATGACTATAACGCCTCTAGTTGTTGAGTTATACTTATTTTTTTTATTAGCTCATTTTCAAAAAATTTTGTAAAAATGTGCCTATATAGTTTTACTCTGTCCGTCCGTCCGTCCGTATGTTTACAAAACTTTTACACGGTTTTAAATAGAGTAAAGAAATTTTAACCACGGGTAGATATTACAAAAAAAATAATTTCGTTGAACAATTTTTTTCTGTAGCCCCACCCGTTTCGGAGCTACTGGTGGGCTGTAAAAAGCCCTATTTTTAAATTATTATAACAAGAGTTCTGTGGTGTGTATTTTTAATCTGAAAACGACAAAATATAGCTGGTTTTATAAACTTTATAAATTTTTAAAAGGCAAATGTTTAGGGTTGCCATACGGTACTAAAATTTACAATTAGGCAAAACTGAATTTTTTCAAAATGTTTGGCCACACATATCTTCTAAACGGTACTAGCTAGGATTTGAAATTTTGAGAGAAGTTAGGCCTCCAAAATCAGTAGGAGTCCGTTAACAAAATTTTTTTGTCGAGCTCTCTGTTTAGGAGCTATAAGGGCTCGAAAATTGAAATTTTGCTATTTTTAAACACCTGTAACTTGAATACCTGTCCAACTTTTTTTTTAGTGATATTTATTTATTTATTTATTTCAAAAAAATCATTCTCAAAGAGCATTTTATGCTCGTATAGAGTGTATAAATATAATTCATGTATATTAAATCAAAATGTCACAAAAAACATGTATAAAAATTAATTATAAAACAAAAAGAAAAAAAAATCAAAATCAGACTTACAATCAATCGCAATAATAAAACAAAAAAATATAGATATCAAAAATTAAAAATTAAAAGTTAAACAAAACAAAAAAATTACTTATTTAATATATATATATGCATGTACATGATGAGTTTAAAACCAAATGAATTAATATTTTGATGAGAACCGGTTTTTGCATGCTTTCTTCAGACTTTTTAAATTTAAACTTTTTATTTCAGCTGGCAAATTATTATACATTCTAATGGCCGAGTTCATAATTGAATCAAGGCCAATAAGAATTGTACTTGTACAGTTGGTACGCAGATGATGGGATGTTCTAGTTTGGTAATTGTGATCTTGACTGTTTGTTTTAATACTTATGTTAGTTAGAATATTTTTCTGTGTAATATTGTTTATATGCATAATTTGCAATAAGTTTTTAATATCTACAATTTTTAAAATTTCTAATTTTTTATGTATTTAATTTGTTGACGATCTTGTTTTTAGCACAAACAGGTTTTTGATAGCTTTGTTTTGTATTATTTGCAGCATTTCAGTATTTTTATTGTACGTATTACCCCATACTAATATTCCATACGTCATGGTACTATAAAAAATACTATAGAATGTCGATTTTTTTACTTCTAGTGGTAACCGTTTGCCAATTCTTTTAAAAATATCTGCGATTCTTCTTGTTTTTTTTGCTAATTCTAACGTATGCGGAGTCCAGTTTAAATTTTCATCCACAATAACGCCAAGATATTTATATTGTGCCACTTGTTCAATTACCATATCGTTATACATGACCTTTATGCATTCTTTGTCAGGTTTAATAAGCATAAGTTTGGTTTTTTTTACATTGACTGTTAGCTTATGAGTGTTCATCCACTCATGAATTGCTATCATATCTTTGTCTATGGCATTTTCTAATTCCTTAGTGTTGTTCTCAGCATACACCACAACAAGATCATCTGCATACAAGTATGATTTACCTTTAGTTTGTATTGACGAAAAATCACTTATGTAACATGCGAATAAGGTTGGGCCGAGTGAATTTCCTTGAATCACGCCATAATTTATGTTTGCAATATTACTTTTTATTTCATCACATTCTGTATATTGTTTACGATTTTCTAAGTAGCTTTTGAACCAATCTACCTCATTGCCTATTATACCACATTCAAATAATATTCTTAATAATATTCGTCGATCTACCGAATCAAAAGCCTTTGTTAATTCGAAGAACACTAAAGCAACTTTTTTTTTTGCACTTATACTATTCTACTTCTGTGATAACATAGCAAAGGGTAGTACTGGTATTCGAGTACTTCCTAAAGCCATATTGCTCTTTGCTCAACAAATTTTGTTTACCAAGATAATTTGTCAATTGTGTGTTAACTACAGTTTCCAATATTTTGCTGAACACGGACGAGATTGATATTGGCCTGAAATTATTCAAATTTTCTTTGTCACCACTTTTTTTGTAAACAGGCAAAACTTTGTTAATTTTTAGTTCATCTGGTACCTTGCTTTCCATAAATGAAAGATTAACCAAGTTCATAATTGGTTTTCGAGTTCAGTTTGACAAATTTTTATTAGGTTTGTCGAGATATTATCGAAACCTGCGGCTTTGGTTTTTGAGAGCTCTTTTATGACACTTAGTGTTTCATTTTCATTAATAAGTTTTAGTTCAAATTTATTTTGCGTTCCTGCTCTTGGTACATATACATATTTATCGAAGTTCTTTGCCAGATCGCTTCCGACATTGCAATATAAATTACTAAAATCAATAATTTTGTTAGTTTTGTTACAGTTTTCAGTAAAAAAATCATTATTTCGTTTCTGGAAATATTATCAGTAACTAATTCTTTTATAAATTTCCAAGTTGTTTTTAATTTTACTAAATCTATTCGAATCATAATTTTGTTGTTTTTTTCTTTTCATGGCCGTAAATTTATTTACCCAAAAACGGTATTTTTCTCTTATTACGTCATTTTCACGATCTAAAACATATTTAGCATACCAATAGTTTTTTCTTTTCATCAATTTTGCACACTCTTTATCAATCCATGGTTTGCTAAATGATTTATTATTTTACTTCTGTTTAGTAAAAGTATTTTTTCTATTAAATTTTTACTACATTTTTGTACACTAAGTCGGCAATACCACTCAAGTTGTCAAAATCGGTATTTACTATTTGACGCTTAATGTTATTCATATTAATATAATTGAATTTTTTTACTTCAGAAGTTTTGTTTACATATTTATGTTTACAATCACTTAATTCAATAAAAAAAGCCTTGTGGTCAGACAGGTAAGTATTTAACATATTAATTTTTATATTTTTAGATGAATCATTTGTTAGATCGTGGTCTATACAGAAACCTGATGCTAGTCTGGTTGGAAGTGAATTGCATAGAATAAATGAATTTGATTCGAATATATTTAAATATTTATTTATTGTGTAATCTTCGTTAAGTGTGTTAAAATTAAAATCACCAATAACTATTGTGCTTTGTAATGAGTTTTCTAAATGGTTATCAAAAATTTAAAAAAAAATTGTCTTAAGCAATAGAATTAGAATAAGGTGGTCTCTATACGGTCGAAAGTTGTATATTTTTATTGTTGGTTTTAATTGAAATTGAAATTATGTTGTTGATATTATCATTATGAGTTTGTGTAATTGTATAATCAATTGTTTCATTAATAAATAACCCAATACCACCGCCACGACTGTTTTCTCTACAAACTAATACTTTTTGAAATTATTTATATTAATTAGATCAATATCATCTTGAGTTAACCATGTTTCTGTGAAAACTATTAAGTGTACTGTCTCGTGAATTCCATCAAGTATGAGATTTATGTCATCTAGTTTATGCTTAATGCTTCTGATATTTAAATAAAAAAATTTTAAAGAATCGTTGTTTTCAAATTTCAATTCATTCTGGTCTTGGATATCAACAACTTGGGTATTATTAGGTAAAGTTTCAATTTCAAGCAAATTAGTTTTCATTAAATTGTATTAAATATTCTTAGATATAACTCTAATAATATTCCTATTATCTGTTTTACGAACAAAAACTTTACCCTGTTTTACCCTAGTGTATTGAATATTTTTATTTCTCTTTAAGTCCCTACATTTTTCGTAAAGAAAACTGAAATATAGTGTTAAACGTTCGTTAATGTATATGTATTGCGATTCAGGTTGCGAATTTCGGGAAAGAATCGGGAAAATTTTATTATATATAATTCTATTACTTTTTTTAGGGTACAATTATTTTATTTTTAATCTTGAGACTATTAAACCTTATAATAATTTTAGCATTCTCACCTGAATTTTTTAAATTATTTTTGGATAAATATGTTTCCTTAATATCATCCGCTACTATGTTAATATCCATCTCATTAATAATTTTCATAGCAACTTCATTCAAATTATTCTAAGCGACAATTGGGAGCCCAGATATTTCAAGTGTTTTATGATGTTTATTTTGCTTAATTATTTCAATTTCGCTTTATTTTTTTTAACTTGTTCTTTTAAAATTTGGTTTTCACTACGAAGTTGAATATTTTCATCGATCAGAGTATCAAGATATTCTTTGGTTACGCGTAGTTCTTTTGGTATTTCCTCAAATTTTTTTTTGTGTGTATCTAGATGTTTTAGTATCAGTTCAAGGTCTTGCATAATTCCTTCCTGGTTTGCTTCATTGACATTAATGGACAGTCTATTTTTCCTACGCTTTTCTTTACACATATTACAGAACCATGGTTTGTTCCGATTTAGACCGATTTGATCAAGAGCATCACTTGTATAACCTGAACACTCTAGATCAAACCATAGTTTACAGCTGCCATCACATTGAAGCCCATTATCCTTTCTAAGATTAATACTTCTCTTACATTTACCACAACTAAATTTGTTTGCCATTTTGAGTTTTGGCGTATGCATTTGATTATAAGATTAAAATTTATTTTAAATTATTATTTATGTATATAAAGAATTTGTTATAATTATAATTTACTTATTATAATTTACCACAGTATAAAATAATGAATTGTCAAAAATTTATAATATTAAGTTTAAAAATTATATTTTATTTTCTTTTTATTTTAATTTATTGACATTCAAAATTACACGTCCGGACAGTTTGACAGTTTGACATATTATATCTATATATTTTAGATATACAAAATTCAAAACTATATAAATATATTTCAACACGTGTGAAAGGTTTTTTTTAATTTTGAAGGGTTACGAAGCTACAACCCCGTGCAAATTTTAAAACAGCCCTATATTTAAATCGATCTACCAAGAGTTCTGTTAGGTTTATTTTCAATCGAAATACGGTATTAGAGAGCTGCTTTTATAGACTTAACAAAAATACGTCAATCAAATGTATAGGGTACTAAAGTTTAGCTTATATAAAACTCAATTTTTGCAAAATTATTGGTCCCACATTTGTCTTAAACGGTTTAATATAGGGTCTTGATATTTTGGGAGAAGTTAGATCATCAAAAATTAGTAGAAGTCGGTTAACAAAATTTTTTTGTTAAGCCGTCTGTTTGGAAGCTATAAGGGCTCGAAAATTGAAATTTAGCTATTTTTACGCACCTGTAACTTGAATACCTGACCAATTTTTTTTTTTATTAATATACAAAATTTAAAGGTCCAACATTATATTTTAACATATGTTAAAGGTTTTTCTTAAATTTAAAAGCGGTTCCTTAAATTGAAGAAAGTGTTTCTCAGTTTTACCCATTTTTGCTTAGATAGTATAATTCTAAGTAAAATTCAAAATTTTTGTGGAATTCACAATTTAATTCCTAGAACCTACACAAATGAAGAGGGAGGGAGGGGGGGTTAGATGAAGTTAGGTCCTTGAGAAATTTGGCAACCTTCCCAATTGAAGGGCTATTAGAACTTTAAAATAAAAAATTCACTGTTTTTATAAGTAAGCAGTAACTTAGTCATCAACGAATATATTTGCTTAATTAAATGTTAATATTGAAGCTTCAGTTAACTTAGTATGAAACACTATATTATTTTGAAAACGTGCTTTATTAAAAACTCTTGGTTTATTTTCATCACTTGTTTATATGTTCCTTGGCCCTTTGAACAACTAAAAGTCCAGAATCCGAACCCATGGGCTGATTTCGCCCATATGCAATCCCCGCCGTACTTTAAGTCCTAGTAGCCTACAGTTAAAATTTCATCAAGATAGCTCCATTATTTTTTGAATTATCGTGCCTACGGACGGACATGACTATATCGACTCAGGAGGTCACGCTGATCACAAATATATATACTTTTCCATATCTAGCTCGTTTCCTTTAGGTGGTTACAAACACCATACCAAAGTTAATATACCCTTTTCCTATTGCATAGGTGTAGGGTATTAAAAGGAATTTAACCGTTTATTAAAAAAATATTTTGTTTTTAATTTATAAAATATTATACAAAATATGTTTTATAAAGTGTTTAATAAAAACGGAAATAGGAAAGAACCCTCGGGTATCAAATTTAAAGTTTCTATCTTCATGAATTTCGAAGATAAGCTTTTTAATTTTAGGATTTCTTAGGAGCCACCTCAACCACCACCACAATTAAGCCTAAATTTCGGGGACACATAGGAAATAGGAAATATATTCTTTGGCTTCAAAATTATACTCGTTTGGCCTCCGATCGATCAAAAACTTTTAGAATCCGAACTAAACAATACAAATTTTATGAAGATAGCGTTAATAGTTGTTGAGTTATCGTAATTTCTTATATATCTTCGTTAGCCCTTAGACCGTTTAAAAGGTCCAGAATCCGAACCCTTTGGCTGATTTCGCCTATATGCAGTCCGCGCTGTACTTTAAATGCTAGTTAACCCTTTTACACAAGTGGAACGTTCTATATTAATTTTAAGTTACTATTTTTAGTAATTTCGATTATAAGCTTTTAAATCTTGGGAGGTCCAAGAGGGGTACAGAACCACCACTTCAATATATCCAAAATTAGGGGGACACACAATAAATAGTGAAGAACACCCTTGTGCCAAATTTGAAGCTTCTACATTTGTTTGAAGTTACTATTTTTTATATTTTCGAAGATATCCTTTAAGGTCTTCGAAACTATGTGAATGTTCCTGGACCCACTACTCCAATTGGTTGCAATTTTCGAGGACACTAAGAGACAATGGACACCTTGATACTAAATATGGGGGTTTCTCTTCTTTGGATTCAGAATCATGCTCGTTTGGCCTAAATTCGATAACAAAATTCCAGGATCCGAACCCATGCAGTTCAATCATGTCTTTATGGTGGGTAACATGTAAGTGAATTTGCTCCGGGTTTATTTATTTTTTCTTTATTAAAATACTAACTGATATAATTTAAAAAAAATATAAAAGCAGAAGTTTAACTTCGTATATTCTCACATTTCAAATTGGATACATAAAACTTTGATTTGCTTGCCTAATAAATTAAATTATTGAGATTGTGGTAGTTGTTTTAATTTGAAAACAGAAGAGTTAGGTTACTTTAAAAGCAGCGGTACTAAATTTGAATGTTTGCAGTGCTGTTCTCTGGGAAGAATCTCCTTACACTGTACGGATATGAATATAGTGCATCAAACTAACACACCTCTTCTTAGATCTCCATTACCATCAAATGACACAAGTATACTGCAATAAACTTCCGCATCTATTGTTGGAACTTCATCTTCATCAAATGTTTTAATTTATATAAATGCAATAAGAACTTCTACAAAAATTAATTATAATAGAGCACAATCACCATCAAATAATTTTGTATTTGATAATGCTAATTCAATGGAAAACACAATTACATTAGAAATGATATATAAAAAGATCACCAGTCTAGAAAGTACAAATAAAGAATTTTTGAGTATAATCAAATAATTACAGGAAGACAACGCTCAACTAAGAAAGAGAATAAACAATTTAGAAAATCGAGTTAACTATTTACAACAACAAAATTTAAACAATTGCATTGAACTATCTCGATTACCAGTAATGGCAAAAGACAAATATATAACTGCGGCAAAAAAATTTTTTAGGGAAAGTTTATCTATTGAAGTACAAGATTTTGAGAAATTGTTTATAAAAAAGAAGAAACAAGGAGACAGTAAAAACAACAACAGCAATAATATTGAAAGCAACAATAAAAGAACGTACAACAAAACGAAGCAAACAAATTATCTGTATACAATTTAAAAATAGTGATATAAAACAAAGAATTCTGAGAGCAAAACGGAGCGACAATATTATATTAAATTTCGGAATTTTCGGAAACATAAGTAAAAACAACAAAATAAACAAAATTTTTATAAATGGAAGTTAAACAAATTATAACAAAGCATTCTACATGGAAGCTAAAAAAATAAAAGGAGGGAAAGAGTACAAATAATTATGGTATAAAAATTGTAATATTTTTTTAAAAAAAAAAAAAAAGTGCAATCTTCACTATAAGGTCATAAGTCAATTTTACTGCGTCATTTTGCAGCCGAAAAGAGACGCTGACAAAAATTTTTGTTGAGTTCGGTTAATCAGTTTGGGCACGAGGGCCTAATGAAGCTTTTTAAATGTTTTTAATGTCGAGTCAAAACGGTTTGACCGATTGACTTGAACTTTTGCACAAATGTTCCTCTTAGCAACCGGAATTATTTGTATACATTTGCTTCCAATGAATTAACCCACTTCGGGCGGGGGGGTTCCAAAAAAATTTGTGTTTCCGATTTGTGTCCAATTTTACAGGGTGATTTTGCAGTCGAAAAGAGAGACTGCAAAAAGTTTTAGTTAAGTTCGATTAACCCGTTTTCCACGACGACGCCATCAAGTTCTCTATAAATTTTATTTGCTTAAACGATTAAAAGAATTTTATTCAAAATTTTGTATCAACATTTTAATTATAAAAACCCACAGGGTTAATTTGGTTTTGACTTGTTTACGCGTTTTGCACAAAGATTCAATGAAATTTTAAAATTTCTGATATTAACGCAAGTTAACCTTTATTCCAAAAGCTCACTTAATTACTAAGACTAATTTTTTTGCTCTCCTTAAATAGTCTCAAATAGTGCAAAAGCTAAATGAGATAATATTAATAATAATAAAAATAAAGCTAATAAAGAATCCGCATAATAATATATTTAAAATTAAATAACATAACATTTTCCTTCTTCAAATTTTTTCGTAAGTCTTTGTTTTTAATCTACTTTGCAGTTTTTTTTTTTTTTAAATAGATTTTAGTGTGAAATTGCAGTTTTCTTCAAATGAAATCTAAAAATCAAAAAATCAATTTCGTATATATTATGCTTAAATACATAGTATTTCAATACAGTTTTTCCAAAAAAGAGGCCTACATTTCTCTCATAAAATCATAAAAAAACGAAGAGCGTAATAGAAATTTCAGGTAAGTACTAAACAAAATATAAGTTGAAAAGCAGATCTTTAAACCTTTTCTGAACCATCAACTATATTTTATTCAAACGTTGGCAACTCAAGAAAACTGCTATTGACATAGTATAATGACATAATGGCAAATTTAGTATACCCTTTTGACCTAAAGTCTTTAAGTCAAATTGTCAAGAAGAACCACATATAGAAAAATTAGAGATATCGTTCAAACTGTTTTGCAAACTGTTTTTTAAAGTTTTTGTTTCGCAATCGGTTAAAAGAACTCGACAAAACATTTTTTTAAGCATTCCCCTAATTCAAAGAAATTGTACCTACTTTTAAAAATTGGACGTAAATTACTTACAAATTTTTTTTTGAACAATCGTCGGGTCGGCATGGCTTAACAAATTAATCGAGTGAATTTCATTTTCAAAGAGGAACACATACACAAAATTTGAAGTTAATCGGTTAAATAATTTCTAATATATAGCAAAGCAACGAAAAAACCTATACAAAAGCTGTTTGACAACAATGGGTTAACGAAACTCCACAAATATTTTTTTGATGCTTTATTTTTAACCAAAGTAGTACTTCAAAAAATTGGCTGAAACTTGCCTTTACAATTTGCACGCTTCCAGGCAACGCCGGGTAAATGTGCTAGTATACTATACTTTTATTGTTTTGTTAATTAATTTTCAAAATATTTTGTTTCCATTATAATGAATATAAATAATGATTTTTGTAAAGATTTCAATATTTATAACATAATTAAAGAAAGTCTTGATTCTGTCTACAAGGAGAATAATGATTTGAATGATAGTGTGTTTATAATACATCAAAATATTAAAAGCTAACATGTTCAATAATCGTTTTGTTAATTTATCTAACAGTTTATTCCCTCAGATAGATGATTGTATTTGTTCGTCCTGTATTGGTCTTCTATTTGAATAGTCTTCTTTTCATAATTATAGCTTCGTTTTTGAGCCTATAAGTATAGCTATATTAGGTTTGGAGTTATCGTGCCTACGGTCGGACGGACGGACATGGCTAAAGTTTTTCAATAAATCTAAGAATAAATTTGAACTATTTATAAATTTTTCCTCCACTTATTCCATTTTTAAATTTAATAGCTGCATGGGTGAGTTGAAACTATGTGCATTTCAATAATAAAATCTGAAATTTTTACTACAAATTTATGCCCTAATGTTCTGTAAAACATGCAAAAAATGGGTCTGAATTCTGTAATTTACTTTATACCTAATTGTCTAGTTTAATTATTTAATTTTTCCTAAGTTTTGTATTGACAAAAATATATTTATCGTCATGAGTCATGGAGAGTCTTTATAGGTTTTTTCGTTACTTTGCTATAAATTAGAAATGATTTAACCGACTGACTTCAAATTTTGTTTATGTGTTCTTCTTTGAAAATGGAGTTCACTCTATTAACAAACTTGAAATTTCTTAGCCCTTCCCGTCCAACAATTTTTTCAAAAAAGATTTGGGAAGGATATTACGTCTAATTTTGCGAAATATTGCTTGGTGAAAGTTTCAAAAACAGGTTTGTTGAGTTCCGTTAACATATTGCCGCACAGCAGCTTTTTACAAATTTTTTCACTACTTTACTCTTAAGCAGAAACAGTTTGACCACTTGAATGTAAATTTTGTATGCGTGAACTTACTTGAATTGCCAGCGTTTGAATAAAATATCTTCGATGGTTCAGAAAAGGTTTGAAAATCTGCTTTCCAACTTAAATTTTGTTTTCTACTTACCAGAAAGTTCTAGTACGCTCTTCCTCGTTTTTTTAAGATTTTATGAGAGAAATGTAGGCTTCTTTTTTGGAATTTTCTTTTTTAAAATACTATGTATTTAATCATAACATAAATGAAACTGAATATTTTGATTTTTAAATTTCATTTGACGAAAAACTCCAATTTTACACTTAAATCTGTTTTAAAAGAACAACAACTGCAAAGTAGATAAAAACAAAAACTTACGAAAAAATGTAGAGAAGTAAAATGTTATAATATTTAAATTTAAAGATATTATTATCCGGATTCTTTATTAGCTTTATTTTTATTATTATTAATATAATCTCATTTAGCTTTTGCACTATTTAAGACTATTTAAGTCTTAAAAAAAAAATTAGTCTTATTAATTAAGTGAGCTTTTGGAATAAAAGTTAACTTGCGTTAATACCAAAATTTTGAAAATTTCATTGAATATTTGTGCAAAACGCGTAAACAGGTCAAAACCAAATTAACCCTGTGGGTTTTTATAATTAAAATGCTCGTACAAAATTTTCAATAAAATTCTTTTAATCGCTAGCTTAAATAAAATTTATAGAAAACTTGATGCGTCGTCGTGGAAAACGGGTTAATCGAACTTAACTATAACTTTTTGCAGTCCCCCTTTTGGACTGCAAAATCAACCTGTAATATTGGACACAAATCGGAAACACAATTTCTTTTGGAATCTCGCCAGGCCGAGATGGGTTAATTCATTCCAACCTAATTTATACAACCAATTCCTGTTGCTAAGAGGAATATTTGTGCAAAACTTCAAGTCAATCGGTCAAGCCGTTTTGAATCGACATCAAAAATATTGAAGAGGCATCATTGCGCCCTCGTGCCCAAACGGGTTAACCGAACGCAACAAAACTTTGTCTCAGCCTCTCTTTTTGACTGCTAAACCTCCCTGTAAAATTGAACACAAATCGAAAACACAAAATTTTTTGGAAGCTCGCCAGGCCGAAATGGGTTAATTTATTCCAACCAGGTTGGTACAACTAATTCCGGTTGCTAAGAGGAATATTTGTGCAAAATTTCAAGTTAATCGGTCAAACCGTTTTGACTCGACATCAAAAAAACAAAAAAGCTTAAAACGGCTCTGGAGCCGCAACCTGTTGACTTATAAATATGTGACATAGCCTATGTCATCCCCCGGGCTGTCTCCCTCCTTTAAAATTTTGTGACAATCGGACCAGTGGTTTTCAAGTGAATCCTGGACAAACAAACAAATGTTCTTCTTTATACATATATTAGAATACCCTGCGGTAAATTGCCCTGCGGTAGGGGAATAGAATACTTCCTACTTAGGGGAATGAACTGCTTGTCGTAAAAGGCGACTAAAAGTTCAAACAAAAATCCCTAAGCGACTGACTCGGAACGACCAGCTCTCTGGTCTGCGTCTGATCCCTGAGGGACGGCAGTTAAACTCCTGGCAGTAGGTAAAATGCAAAAATATATAAAATAGAAAACATGAATAACGATAATAAAGAAATAAATCCGGTAGGGATATCTACCAAAGTGTCGGGGGAAGCCACGGCTGCCAGCGAGGGCTTTGCTGAACGTATAAGAAGGTCAGAGGAGTCGCCAGTAGCCCAAAATTCAAAAAACAATATAGCGGACCCATTTAAGAAGAGCGGAAAAATTAACAGATCACCACCAATTAGAGAACTTCAAAATGAACATGCACTGTATAAGAAATGGCAGAAGGCTGTCGATGAAACAACATAACTAAAGAAGTTGATAAGCAATATGGAAAAACAAATACAGGATCTTAAAAATGAAATTACTAATTTAAAGATACAGAAACCACAAGCTCTACAAGTTCACAAGTTCAACGCTTATCAAAGTCAGAAAACAGTAAAAAAATAGTATACTCTACAGATGTGGAAGAATTAGCGAAAGAGATTGAATGGATAAGGGTAAAACAGAAACAAAAAAGGAAGTTAAATGACTCACTTACCCCTCCAAACGCAAAAAAGATGGACTATAAAACCACTCCAAGTAAAGAAACTACTCCAAAAAAAGGTTATTTCGCCAAAAAAAATAACCGATCCGAAAAAAGTTAAGAAAAAACAATCTCCACCGCCAATAATTGTGGATGAATTTAATAAGTATAATGAATTCTGCGAGAGAGTAAAAAAAGTAATAACAAAAAAACAGTTTGAGATTAAACTCCTTGGAAAATATTGTATAAAAATTAATTTGTTAGATGAAGATGCTTACAGAACTTTAACAAAAGCGCTATCAGAGTATAAATATAGTTGGCACTTATACGAAAGCAAACAGCAAAGGCCAATACGGAAAGGAGTTATGGTGAAGAACCTGCCTCACTCGTGTAAAACAGAAGAAATAATTAAAGATCTTGAAAATAGAGAATATAAAATAATAGGAGTTGCAAATAAACGTAGCTGGAAGAATAAAAAACCATTAAACATGTTTACGTTAACCTTCAAAGCGGAAGAAGATATTAACAGAATATACGAGATTAAAAGTATTCTAAAATGTATTGTGAATACGGAGCCCCTAAGAAAAAATAAGCTTGTAGTACAATGTAAATCATTCCAGGCATATGGTCACACACAAAAATATTGTGGAAAAACCCCAAGATGCGTAAAATGTGCAGGTAGGCACCATACCAGGGAATGTTTAAAACCTAAAACTGAACCACCAAAATGTGTTCATTGCGGAAATCAACATCCAGCTAATTATGGAGGCTACATAATCGCAAAAGAAATGCAAAAAATCAAATTTAAGAATATGAACCCAAATTCACAACAACGGAATATTCCACTATACGCTAAAAAGAAAATCAGAAACCATCTGCAAACGTTGCAAGTGAAGCAAGATTTCCAGACAAATAGAAGCAGTAAAACTTATGCCCAAGTTGTTGCGGGTAAAAAACTTAATAATAATAGCGAACAAGAAAATGATTTAAAACAATCCATTCTGCTTATACTAAAAAAAGTAACCAAAATAGAAAGTTCTATGGTCGATACGGATTGTAGAATAGGAGCACTAGAGGGCAGTACCAAAAACCTGCTTCGAAATCGAAAAGATGAATAAACTAAAAATTCTTTCATGGAATGCTAATGGACTGCTACAACACCAACAAGAGCTACAAGCAGTCCTTGACATAAATAATATAGATGTTTGTCTTATAGTAGAAACACACTTTAACAAACAAACGCATATTAATTTTCATGGTTATAAAGTTTATCATAGCATACATCCAGGTAACTCTGTTAGAGGAGGAAGTGCAGTGATTATAAAACAAAGTATACAACATCTTGAAGAAGCCAAATTTAAAACAGAAGAAATACAAGCTATGGCCGTAAAAGTAAAATGTAAAAACTACTTTATTGTAGTAGCAAGTATATATTGTCCACCTAAGTACTCTCTGAAGAAACATCATTATTTAGATCTTTTTAAGAAACTAGGAAAAAAGTTTGTTATAGGAGGTGATTTTAATGCCAAAAATACACACTGGGGATCACGGCTAACAACAACCAAAAGCAGGAAATTATTCCAAGCAACAAACGAATTTGGGTGTGAAACCATATCAACAGGAAAACCTACATATTGGCCTACAGATCCATATAAAATACCTGATTTAATAGATTTTTTCATAATTAAAAACATTTCGAATAATTTCATACAGATAGAAGATAGGCTGGAAATAGACTCTGACCACTCACCAATTCTGCTAACTGTAAGTGAAAACGCTATTGAAAAGCAGAGCATTCCGATTCTCGCCAATAAATACACTGACTGGGAAAGTTTTAAAGTATGTTTGGAAGAAAAAATACAACTAGCTGTACCGTTGCAATACAAAAAACAATTGGATGCGGAGGTGGAAAACTACATTAAAGATATACAACTTCCAGTGTGAGAAAATACACCAGTAATTAAACAAGAGTAAAAGAAAATAAATATTCAGCCGAAATCTTAAAACTAATTGCAATAAAACGCAGAGCAAGGAAAAAATGGTACCAAACTAAAGCTCCACAATAAACTAGGCGAATAATCTCACCCAACAACTAAGGTAGTGAAAAACAAATCGATAAATTTATATTTGGAAAAGCTAACAAATGATAAAAGTACTGATTACTCTTTTCGGAAGGCAGCTAAAAACCTGAAAAAACCTATTGCAGCCATTCCTTCAATTAGAAAACTGGGCGGAAAGTGGGCGAGAGATAATAAAGAAAAAGCCAAATTATTTGCGGAACACCTAGAAATAATATTTTAAGTAAACACTGGAGAAGAAGATCAAGATCAAGATGTTGAACAAATTCAGGAGCAAGAGGAAATCGCATTAACATATCCAGCTGAAGTGAAAAAAGAAATTAAAAAACAACATTAAATCTAAAAAAGCTCCGGGATATGATTTAATAATCGGACAAATTCTGAAGCAATTACCAGAAAGTGCAAAAGTTAAAATAACAAATCTTATAAATGCCGCATTCAGGCTGAAATATGTTCCGAAATTGTGGAAAGTGGCCGAGGTCATTATGATACCCAAAGCAGGAAAACCACCAAATGAGATATCGTCTTATAGACCAATCTCATTGCTGCTTACAATGTCAAAACTATTTAAAAACATTTTTCTGAGAAGACTAAAACCGGTTATTGAAAGGAAGAATTTAATTCCGGACTACCAATTCGGCATTAGAGAAAAACACGCAACAATAGACCAGGTACACAGAATAACAAACACTATTGAAAAAGCTTTAGAGGAGAAGAAAGTCTGTCCAGCAATCTTTTTGGATGTGACTCAGGCATTCGATAAGGTGTGGCACAAGGGATTGAATTGTAAGCTGAAAACAATCCTTTCAAAAGAGCATTCGGAAATGATAGAAAGCTATCTATCAGACAGATACTTCTACATAAAACAAGAAGGAGAATATTCCGATCTTAAAGAAATCAGTGCTGGAGCTCCTCAAGGAAGTGTACTTGGTACAATGCTGTATCTGTTGTATACTTGTGATTTTCCTGCACTAGAAAATAATATAATTGCGACGTTTGCTGATGATACAGCGGTTTTGGCTGTCAGAGAAAATAATGAAGAATCTACAGAAAAACTGCAGAGAGCTATGACCAAAATCCAAAATTATACAAAAAGATGGAGGCTAAAATTAAATGAAGCTAAGTCAATTCATGTGGATTTCACAAATAAAAAAATTTACCATAAACCAGTATATATAAATGGTCAAGTAATACCTTATTCAAATACTGCCAAATATCTTGGTATGACATTAGATGCGAAGCTTCGCTGGAAAGCCCACATCAAAAACAAGAAAGAAGAGCTACAAATCCGTTATAGAAAAATGTACTGGCTCATAGGTAAGCATTCTACCTTGACAATACAAAACAAACTTCTGCAATATAAACAAATATTGAAACCAGTATGGTCATATGGCATCCAGCTATGGGGATGCAGCAAAAAGAGTAATAGAGATGTTATTCAGAGGTTCCAGAATAAAGTTTTAAAAAATATTGTGAACGCGCCCTGGTTCATCAGAAACTATGCCCTACATAGAGATATGCAAATAGAATTTGTAGACAAAGAAATCGAAAATTTTGTAAAAAGTCATGAAAAAAGACTCCAAAACCATGTAAATGTCGAGGTAGTCCAGCTTCTGGATAATATAAATTTAGCCAGACGATTCAAAAGAGTAAAGCCTTTTGAGTTAGTGTAGCTATAATAAGAGAAAGAAACAGTTAGATAGACATCGCTGGATGGAATCTACATTTAAAACTAAAATAAAGCCAGAAGAAAAATTGCTCATTAGCCCTATAGGACAAGATCGCAATAGAGGAAGGGTGTGGTTTAGTGGTAAGAATCCACACTCAATGGCAAGCTACGGGGCTCATTGTGTATTTTGAAGATTCCATTCCAATATACGTAAAAATAAAAAAAAATAAAAAAAAAAATATATTAGAATACCAAGAAAAATTAATAAAAAAAAGATCAATTAAGATGATTTTATTATGCGATGGTGGTATATACTCCTGAAACAAAAATAGCGGTCCATTTACAAACTACTCCTATCTACTTTTTATCTACACTTTCTACTAAAAGGAACGCAGGTCTTATATAAAATTTGTTTGTTTTGTCAAAGTAAATCTAAATATTATATTTCACTAAAAAAAAAACATTATTCAATGTTTAAAATACATACTTGTGGTTAAAATTTCTTTTCTCTACATATGGACAGACGGACAGACGGCCAGACGGACCGACGGACATACGGACATACGGACAGACGGACAGACGGTCAGACGGACAGACGGAAGGGTGTGGACAGACGGACGGACGGACGGACAGAGTAAAACTATATAGGCA
The DNA here is from genome assembly GCA_963082915.1 of Dolichopus griseipennis. Lineage (NCBI taxonomy): Eukaryota > Metazoa > Arthropoda > Insecta > Diptera > Dolichopodidae > Dolichopus > Dolichopus griseipennis. Next base: position 202,132,733 of record OY720441.1, on the reverse strand, counting down.
CATTTTTACAAAATTTTTTGAAAATTTGCTAAAAATTAGACAGGTATTAAAGTTACAGGTGCTTAAAAATAGCAAAATTTCAATTTTCGAGCCCTTATAGCTTCTAAACAAGGTGCTTAACAAAAAAATTTTGTTAACCGACTCCTACTAATTTTTAATGATCTAACTTCTCTCAATTTCAAGACCGTATAATAAACCGTTTAAGAGATATGTGGGACCAAAAGTTTTGATGGAAAATTGAGTTTTATATAATGCTAAATTTTAGTACGGTATGGCAACCCTATACATTTTATTGACATATTTTTGTTAAGTTTATAAAAGCAGCTCTCTTATACCGCTCGATTGAAAATAAACCTAAAAGAACTCTTGTTATATCAATTTAAATACAGGGCTTTTTTGGAATTTCCAGGAGCTGTAGCTTCGAAACCCTTTAAAATTAAGAAAAACCATTAACTCATATTGAAATATATTTATAGAGCTTTGAATTTTGTGTATCCCTAAAAAAAAAGGTGGACAAGTATTCAAGGTACAGATGTTTAAAAATAGCTAACTTTCAATTTTCGAGCCCTTATAGCTCCTAAACAAAGAGCTTACAAAATTTTTTTAAAATGTGCTAAAAAGTATTATTTTTTAAGACATAATCTTTGAAATATAAGAAAAACCAATAATAATATTTTTATACATTTTGTTGTTTTTTCATTAACCAAAAATTGATGGTAGAGTTTTTACATTTAAAAGTATTGTAATATAAAATTAAATTGATGAAGTGAAAGAAAGTTCTTCTTTTTGTTAACATTATTCCAGTAATTTATTTTACCCTACACCTATGAAATAGGAAAACGGTATATTAACTTTGGTATGGTGTTTGTAAACACCTAAAAGAAGGGAGCTAGATATCGAAAAGTATGTATAGTCGATATAGCCATGTCCGTCCGTCCGTCTGTAGGCACGAAAACTCAAAAATTAATTAAGCTATCTTGATGAAATTTTAACTGTAACTAGGACTTAAAGTACGGCGGGGATTGCATATGGGCGAAATCGGCCCATGGGTTCGGTTTTTGGATTTTTTAATTATTCTAAGGGCCAAGGAACATATAAAACAAGTAAAGAAACAGTCAGTCGGTGCAACCGACTTAGAAATACCCTACACCTATTTGGTTCAAATTTAAGGACATATCCATAAGTCATTTTAACACCATAGAAGCTGTTATTAATTTGATCGTAAGACATAGCTAACTAAATTAACTGTATAATACTAAAAACATTTTCTAATTACCCTATCTATTAAAAAATACTACAAATTCTTACTAATTTATCTATTTAAAAATATTAAAAAACAAACAAACTTGAAATAAATGAAAATATATTTATTCCAATTCAATTACAAAATGAAAAAATTCTAATTATTAAATTTTGTGATAAAAAGATAATCAAAGCATAATATATTTAATAATCCAAATTTTTAAAAATTGCAATTATTTTATAATGGTTAGTTTATATACCTAATAGAAAAGCTTATAAACGCAAAATATGCAATAAATGTATTTCTAAAATACAATTAAAAATTTACACCTTTTCATATAATTCATTTAAATATAAAAATAAATTTTACATAAATGCAGCAAGTACCTTTGAACATAGCTGAACCACTACAATTAAGTCTAGATTTCGGAGACACATAGGACATAGGAAATATATTCTTTGGTTTCGAAATTAAACTCGACCACAACCAATTCCCATGGTACTTTCATTACTAGTAACCTACTGTTAAATTTCATCAAAATACCGGCATTATTTTTTGAGTTATGGTGTTTGTAAGATATATGTTTGTTAGTCCTTGAACTTTTCAAGGGTTCCAGGACCCGAAATTATGGTACGATTTCGCCCATATGCAGTCCCGTCATACTTTCAATACTAGTTAACCCTTGTACACAATTGGAACGCTCTATCTTAATTTTAAGTTACTAGTTTTATTAATTTCGATGATAAGCTTTTACACATTGGGGGGTCTAAGAGAGGTTCTGAACCACCACTCCAATTGATCCCAAATTAGGGGGGCACGGAAGAAATAGTAAAGAACACCCTTGTGGCAAATTGGAAGCTTCTACATTTGTTTCAAGTTACTATCTTTATTAATTTCGAAAATATGCTTTAAGGGCCTAAGAACTGAGTGGCTGGTCCCCGATCCACTACTCCAATGGGGCCCAAATTTCAAAGACACTTACGAAATAGGAAGAGACACCCTGATACCAAATTTGGAGGTTCTATCTTCATTGGTTTCGGAATTATGCTCGTTTGGCCTAAATTCGATCAAAAAGTTCTAAGTTCCGAACCCATTGTCCAATCCTCACCGTACGTAATCACCGCCGTAGTTTCGCTGCCAATAACCTACAGCACAAATTTCATGAAGATAGCCTCATTAGTTGTTGAGTTATCGTGATTTTTTATATATGTTCCTTAGCCCATCGATTAAAAGGTCCGGAATCCGAACCGTTGGGCTGATTTCGCCCTTATATAGTCCGCGCTGTACTTATAGTACTAGTTAACCCTTGTACACAATTTGAACGGTCTATCCTAATTTTAAGTAACTATTTTTAGTAATTTCGATTATAAGCCTTTAAAACTTGGGAGGTCTGAGAGGGGTACAGAACCACCACTCCAATTGATCCCAAATTAGGGGAACACGCAAGAGATAGTAAAGAACACCCTTGTGGCAAATTGGAAGCTTCTACATTTTTTCAAGTTGTTATCTTTATTAATTTTAAATATATGTTTTAAGGTCTTCGGAAATGTGTGGCTGGTCCCCGACCCACGACTCCAATGGGACCCAAATTCACAAGACACTTAGGAAATAGGAAGGGACACCCTGATACTAAATTTGGAGGTTCTATCTTCATTGGTTTCGGAATTATGCTCGTTTGGCCTAAATTCGATCAAAAAGTTCTAGGTTCCGAACCCATGGTCCAATCCCGACCTTACGCAATTCCCGAAGTAGTTTCATTACTAGTAACCTACAGCTCAAATTTGATGAAGATAGCGTCATTAGTTGTTGAGTTATCGTGATTTTTTATATTTGTTCGTTAGCCCTGAAACCGATTAAAAGGTCCAGAATCCGAACCCATGGGCCGATTTCGCCCATATGCAATCCCCGCCGTACTTTCAGTCCTAGTAACCTACAGTTAAAATTTCATCAAGATAGCTCCATTATTTTTTGAGTTATCGTGCCTACGGACGGACGGACGGACATGGCTGTATCGACTAAGGCGGTCACGCTGATCACAAATATATATACTTTTCCATATCTAGCTCGCTTCCTTTAGGTGGTTACAAACACCATACCAAAGTTAATATACCCCTTTACCTATTCTATAGGTGTAGGGTATAACAAGTAAGGATAACTCAACAACTAAAGGCGTTACAATCATGAATTTTATGATGTAGGTTACCAGTAATGAGACTTTGGGGGGGTTTGCGTACGAATAAGTTCGGACCATGGATTCGAAACCTAGAAGTTTTTGATCGAATTTAGGCCAAACAAGCATAATTCCGAAAACAATTTAGATAGAACCTTCAAATTTGGTATGAGTGTGCCTCTTTCTATGTCCTTAGAGTCCTGGAAATTTAAGACCAATTTGAGTAGTAGGTCGGGGACTATCTACACAGTTCTGAAGACGTTAAAGCATATCATTGAAATTATTAAAAAAAATAGCTTAAAATTAAGATAGAACGTTCCAATTGTGTACAAGGGATCAATAGTATTGAAAGAACGGCGCGGACTGCATATAGGTGAAATCAGACCATGGGTTCGGTCCTGGAATTTTTTCAGCGAATTTAGGCCAAACGAGCATTTTTCCGAATTCAAAAATGTTAGAACCTCCAAATTTGGTATCAGGGTGTCCCTTTCTATTCCCATAGTGTCCTCAAAATTAGAACCAATTGAAATAGTGGGTCGGGGACCGTCCACATAGTTTCGAAGACCTGAAAGCATATCATTGAATATAATAAAGATAGTAACTTGAAACAATGTAGAAGCTTCAAATTTGGCACAAGGGTTTCTTTACTATTTCCTATGTGTTCCCTTAATGTATGATCAGTTGGTGTGGTGGTTCAGATAACTCTCTTAGACCCCTAAAGGTTGAAAGGCTTGTCATCGAAATTAACAAAAATAGTAGCTTAAAATAATATAGAAAATTCCAATTGTGTACAAGGGTTAATTAGTATTGGAAGTATGACTGGGACTGCATATGGGCGAAATCGTACCATGGTTTCGGGTTCTGAAACCTTTGAAAAGTTCAAAAGCTAACAAACGTATATCTTAAAAGCACCATAACTCAGAAACTAATTACGCTATTTTGATGAAATTTATATACCCCCACTACCCCCACTACTCCTAAAACATTAAAGCATAATATATTCGAAATTAATAAAGATAAAAAAATTAAATTTGATATATATACTATTTCCTATTTCTGTTCCTATTTAACACTTTTATTTTTTTAAAAGCTAAGATGTTTACTTTTAAACATACTATGTATTATATTTTATAAATTAACAAGTAAAGAAACAGTCAGTCGGTGCAACCGACTTAGAAATACCCTACACCTATTTGGTTCAAATTTAAGGACATATCCATAAGTCGCTTAAACACCATAAGAGCTGTTATTAATTTGATCGTAAGACATAGCTAACCAAATTAACTTTTTAATACTAAAACATTTTCTAATTACACTATTTATTAAAAGATATTACAAATTCTTACTAATTTATCTATTTAAAAATATTAAAACAAAAAAACTTGAAATAAATGAAAATATATTTATTCCAATTCAATTACAAAATGAAAAAATTCTAGTTATTAAATTTTGTGATAAAAAGCTAATCAAAGCATTATATATTTAATAAACCAAATTTTTTAAAATTGCAATTATTTTAAATGGCTAGTTAATATACCTAATAGAAAAGCTTATACGCAAAATATGCAATAAATGTACTTCTAAAATACATATACAAATTTAGACCTTATCATATAATTCATTTAAATATAAAAATAAATTTTACATAAATGCAGCAAGTACCTTTGAACATAGCTGAACCACTACAATTAAGTCAAAATTTCGAAACACATAGGAAATAGCAAATATATTCTTTGGCTTCGAAATTAAACTCGACCAGAACCAATTCCCATTGTACTTTCATTACTAGTAACCTAGAGTTTAAATTTCATCAAAATACCGGCATTATTTTTTGAGTTATGACGTGTTTTAAGATATATGTTTGTTAGCCCTTGAGCTTTTCAAGGGTTTCAAAAACTCGAAACCATGGTACGATTTCGCCCATATGCAGTCCCCGTCATACTTTCAATACAAGTTAACTCTTGTACACTATTGGAACGTGTTATCTTAATTTTAAGTTACTAGTTTTAGTAATTTCGATGGTAAGCTTTTACACATTTGTGGGCCTAAGAGAGGTACTGAACCACCACTCCAATTGATCCAAAATTAGAGGGACACGCAGGAAATAGTAAAGAACACGCATGTGCCAAATTTGAAGCTTCTACTTTTGTTTCAAGTTATTATCTTTATTATTTTCGAAAATATCCTTTAAGGTCCTCGGAACTGAGTGGCTGGTCCCCACCCACTACTCCAATTGGGCTCAAACTTGAAGGAGACTAAGGAAATCGAAAGCGACACTCTGATACCAAATTTGGAGGTTCTATCTTCATTGGTTACGGAATTATGCTAGTTTGGCCTAAATTCGATCAAAAAGTTCTAAGTTCCGAACCCATTGTCCAAACCTCACCGTGCGCAATTGGCGCAGTAGTTTCATTACCAATAACCTACAGCACAAATTTCATGAAGATAGCGTCATTAGTTGTTAAGTTATCGTGATTTTTTACATATGTTCGTTAGTCCTGTAACCGATTCAAAGGTCCAGAATCCGAACCCTTGGGCTGATTTCGGTTTTATACAGTCCGCGCTGTACTTTAAGTACTAGTTAACCCTTGTACAAAATTTAAACGTTCTATCTTAATTTTAAGTTACTATTTTTAGTAATTTCGAGTATAAGCTTTTAAAACTTGGGAGGTCTGAGAGAGGTACTGAACCACCACTCCAATTGATCCCAAATTAGGGGGGCAAGCAATAGATAGTAAAGAACACCTAATTTGAAGCTTCTACATTTTTTCAAGTTGCTATCTTTATTAATTTTAAAGATATGCTTTAATGTCTTTGGATATGTGTGGCTGGTCCCCGACCCCCAACTCCAATGGGGCCCAAATTTCAAAGACACTTAGGAAATAGGAAAGGACACCCTGATACCAAATTTGGAGATTCTATCTTTATTGGTTTCGGAATTATGCTCGTTTGGCCTAAATTCGATCAAAAAGTTCTAGGTTCCGAACCCATGGTCCAATCCCGACCTTACGCAATTCCCGAAGTAGTTTCATTACTATTAACCTACAGCACAAATTTGATGAAGATAGCGTCATTAGTTGTTGAGTTATCGTGATTTTTTATATTTGTTCGTTAGCCCTGAAAACGATTAAAAGGTCCAGAATCCGAACCCATGGGCCGATTTCGCCCAAATGCAATCCCCGCCGTACTTTCAGTCCTGGTAACCTACAGTTAAAATTTCATCAAGATAGCTCCATTATTTTTTGAGTTATCGTGCCTACGGACGGACGGACGGACGGACGGACATGGCTATATCGACTAAGGCGGTCACGCTGATCACAAATATATATACTTTTCCATACCTAGCTCGCTTTTTTTAGGTGGTTACAAACACCATACCAAAGTTAATATACCCCTTTACCTATTCTATAGGTGTAGGGTATAAAAACTAATAATTTTTTTAAATTTTTATTATATCATATCTATATTTTATTGAATTATTACCATAGGTAATATATAATTAAAAAATTGTGTACGATACTTAAGTTGTAAAATTTATTTTTTTATTTAAATTAATTATATGAACAGTTGTAAATTTGTCATTGTGTTTTAGAAATACATTTATTGCATATTATTATATTGCATAATTAACATTAAAACCATCAAATTATATAAACTTTTTTATTTATATTTTTACAAATTAATATTTCTTTCGTATAACTTTGAGTTTAATTATATAAACATTAAAAAATAAGTAAATTAAGAGAATAAATTTAAAAATTATTGAAAATGGAAATAATTAACCAAGGGTACTTAATCATTCTACAGTAAATGCACTACAGCTTAAAATCCTGAAAAGGTGTAATTGCTGCATATGTGTAAAATTTTATTGAATTGGATAAAAGTTTTAAATATGTAATTTGGTAATTGCATTTTACGAATCCATTTATTTCAATTTAATTTGTTGTTTTATATTTTAAATAGATAAGTTAATAAGAACTTTTAATATTTTTGGATTGATAAAATAATTAGCAAATGTTTTTAGTATTATAAAACAAATTTGGTTAGCCATGTCTTACGATCAAACTAATAAAAGCTTTTATGATTTTAAAATGACTTATAGACTTCCCATTAAATTTGAACCAAATAGTTGTAGGGTATTTCTAAATCTTTTGCACAGTCGGTCGGTTTCTTTCCTTGTTTTTATATTAAAATACTTTTAAATGCAAAAAATCTACCAATTTTTGGTTAATGAAAATTTTAAGCTTAAAAGTTTTCAAACAATTAAAGAAACAATATCTACCATAATTTTTTTATATTCTACCTTTTAGGGGACTAGGGAACTAGGGAGGGTTTTACTTAAATATTGAAAAAAATATTTTTTTTTTATTTTATTTAATAACCAAATATTTTACAAAAATATTATTTTAAATTTTCTATTTTTATTTTTTACTTTATCAATATTTAAATACTGCGTACCAATACGTCGCTTATTTTGGATTGAAATCCAGCCATTTTGATCCACGGCTTCGAGTAGCTGTCATACAACTTCTTTTTAGCACATTTTCAAAAATTTTGTAAAAATGTGCCTATATAGTTTCACGCTGTCCGTCCGTCTGACCTCTGCCCGTATATTTAAAAAAACTTTTACATCGTTTGAAATAGAGGAAAGAAATTTTACCCATGGGTAGGGTAGGTATTACAAAAAAATAATTTCGTAGAAGAACTTTTTTCTGGGACTATTCTATACTACACTCATAATTTAAATTAAACGTTTTGGTTCTATTATCTGTTTGCCACTATTTACTTTTGTCTTACACAAAACGTAAATTGAAAACGTGAGACTATTCTATACTACACTCATAATTCAAATTAAACGTTTTGGTTCTATTATCTGTTTGCCACTATTACTTAAAAATTGGTTTTTATTTTGTTATGAATGTGTAGGTACGTACATTTTTTTTATTTTAAAACATTTTTTTAACTTAATTTTATTTACTTAATTCTATTTTTATTTTATATATTATAGTTTTATTATTTGTTCAAATCGAAATTTCTCACAAACCTTTCATATCAAAAAAATAAAAATACAAAAAAAAATAAAAATGACATTTAAGTTTATCAACTTGTCCATACACGATACAAATCAAAATGTAACTTAAAGACTTAGCCCATAAAAACCAAAATTTTTTGATTTTCTCACAACCAAGTTTTCAACCATCAAAATAGTCTTTCAACTTACCCATACACGATTCAAATACGCTTAACATAGAGTATGGGATGCATAATAATAAATTTAAAGTTATGAGTATCTATATTTATTGTGTGAAGTATATTTATAATAATTTTGTTGTGCAACATTTTTTTACATGTTGGCAACGTATCGCCAACACTTGTTTATTATATAAATGATCATTTATTATACCCGTATGACTATATAGGCAAAGGGTATAATAAATTTGCCATTACGTTTGTAACGCAGAGAAGGAGGGGGGGGTAGATATAGACTCAAGTGTATGGATCGGATCAGAATCGAAAAAAAAAATCGATTTAGCTATGTATGTCCGTCCGTCCGTCCGTCCGTCCGCACGATAACTCAAAAACTAAAGGAGCTAGGATCTTGAAATTTTCGCAAATTCGTTTTTTTGCAATAGCCGTCATCGCTATTTAAATCCAGCCATTTTGGTCCATAGGTTCGGGTGGCTGCCATACAACTTCTTTTTTTATATGAGTATTTCTTTGTACCTATTACAGCTACGTGTCTGAAATTTTGGCAAAAGTAGTTTAGTTCTATGGCCAAAGTTTCTGCAAAATTTGGTTGGTCTGTTGCTGTGAGTTCGAGTAGCTGCCATACAACTCCTTCTTTTATATGAGCATTACTACTATACCTATTAAAGCTGGTATGTTTGAAATTTTGCCAAAAGTAATTAATGTTTATAATAATAATATAATGTTTATATAACGGTCATACGGGTATTCCAGAGTTGACACAGTCTACTCTACTACACTCTTCCTCGTTTTTATATATAAATAAATGATAAAATACTGAGTAACAAACCCTATATAATTTTGGAAATGTGCTTTTTAAAAACCATTGGCTGTTTTCATCACTTGTTTAGTTTTTGCCAATATTTATATAATATTGTAATACTTTATAATATTATTTGTTCATCTCTTAAATTTAATGGCAACTACAGAATATATTTCAAAAGTCGGTTTTTTATTTTACAAAAAACTTAACAAAAAGCAACAACAATATACGATGTTAACAAAATGTTTTTTTTAGCAAAACAAATACAAAACAGCCATTCGGTGCAACCGACTTAGAAATACCCTACACCTATTTGGTTCAAATTTAATGGGAACTTCATAAGTCATTTTAAAACCATAAAAGATTGTATTAGTTTGATCTTAAGACATGACTAACCAAATTAACTTTATAGTACTAAAAAACATTTTATTATGTTCAGTTATCGTTTTTTTTTCTATGTAAGTTCGTTACCCCTTTTTACCCCGATTTCGCTCATTTGCAATCCCCGCCGTACTTTCAGTCCTAGTAACCTACAGTTAAAGTTTCATCAAAATAGCTCCATTATTTTTTGAGTTATCGTGCTTACGGACGGGCATGGCTATATCGACTCAGGGGGTTACGCTGATCATAAATATATATACTTTTCCATATCTAGCTTGCTTCCTTTAGATGGTTACAAACACCATACCAAAGTTAATATAACCTTTTCCTATTTCATAGGTGTAGGGTATTATAATACAGGACTTTTCGCTTATGAAGGGGCTGAAAATATTCGTCGTAATAAACGAATGTCGTTTTAAAAGAATGCTGTGAATTTTGAAAAATTAGTAAAAGACTTGAACATTGTAAATGTGCTAATTTTAGAATGAACACTTCGAACTCATTATTTGATGTGTCAGCCCCAAGCCTATATATATATATATAATGCTTTTTCTCTAATTAATTTTTTATTTTCTTTTTTTGATGCGTTAATATTGATGATTTTTTTTATTTTTAAAACTAAATAAGAAATACTAAATTATTCCCCAAGCAACATTATTTAATAATTTTAAATAAAAGAAATATAAATTTAATAAAAAACTTACAATTTTAGGTATAATTTAATTCTTTGGCAAAAAGTGTAACGTTTATTTTAATTAAAATGAATAGGAACATAGAAATAAATTTTTATTATGTACTTTTATATGAACTTGCCTGTGTCTATGGCTTTATTTTTCATTCTGTCAGATAGTGATACATGTATATTAGAAATCTGACCATAAATTTATAAGAATTATATTTATTATACTTCGCAGCGGTTAGCGAAGTGGCTTCAAGTGTAAACAGATCCGAGTTCGATCCTCGTTAAAACATAAAACATTTTATTTTTTTAATACAACAGAAATAATAAAAAAATTTAAAAATAAAATTAATTTATTTGGATATAGTTTCTTTAAAAATTTTTGACTTTGTAACTTTAAAAACTAAAATACTTCACATTGATAATGCAAACTCAATTCATAAACATTTATTTTATACATATGTACATGCATGATTACGCATGTATAGTAGGTACTTTAAGAACGTTGGCAACAAATATTTCAATTTGAATCTAAACAAAGATTGTGAACTATATACATACCTAGCTAAGCAAAAATTTTTTTTAATATTGTATACTAAAATTCAATAGGTGAGAAAAATTATACCTATAAAAATTTTTAATTCTTTTATTAGCAAGCAAATATTTTGTCGATTGATTTGTTAATTTAAATTTTGAATAAATTAAGTACCTATTTAATAAATTAATAAAAAACGAGGAAGATTATAGTTGCCCTTGTCAACTTTTAGATACCCGTGCATACCCACTAACCGTTATTTATTTCCCTTATGCTATTATAAATATTACAAAAATAAAATATGAAAAACTATATAACTTATTATCATAAGTTTTGCTTAAAAAAAAAATAACAACAAAAAAAAAAATTAAATTTTTAATTCATTATAGGTACTATAATTTTTGCTTAAAAACAAAAAAAAACCTTAAAAGTTGGTCCGGGTGATGTCCAACTTTGCCAACTAACTTGCCCTATTACTTTACCTGCCCAGTTTTAATTTTAACCTCGTAGCTTCATTAGATTCGCAGTTATCGAATTGAGAACTTGGCATGGCAGCTGTCCGAAAATGGGGCCGTAACATTTTGAAATTCCATATAAATGCTCGATTCATTATATAACTAATCGTGTATAATTTTCATTCTCGTAGTATAATTAGTTTTAAAGAAATTGATATTGGTGCAAAGAATTTGTATGGCAGCCCTCCGAAAATGGGGCCGTAACATTTTGAAACTTCATATAAGTGCACGATTCATTATATAACTAACAGTGCGTAATTTTCATCCTCGTAGTATAATCAGTTTCCAAGAAATTCATATTGGTGCAAAGAAGTTGTATGGCAGCCCCCCGAAAATGGGGCCGTAACATTTTGAAACTTTATATAAGTGCTTGATTCATTATAAAACTAACCGTGTGTAATTTTCGTCTTCCTGGTATAATTACTTTTGAAGAAATTCCTATTGGTTTAAATAAGTTGTGTGGCAGCTCCCTGAAACCTTGGTCTGGTCTTAATCAAAAAGAATAGGGAACCTCAAAAATGTCCAAAAAATGTTTTGTGTTAATTTCAAAACTCTAGCTCTAATTTTGCAATTCTATCTCTTTTAATTAATTTTTAATTCACGAATATATAAAACTTAAGCAAAATAAGCTTCATATGATCATATTCATATAATGATCATCATGATAGATAACAATCATCATATTCATAATGATTACATCTATCAATATCAATAAGCCATTTACTTAAAAAAAACCTTTGTGTTCTTTTTTGCTTATCTTAAATAAACTACGCATCATTTAAATCATATGAAATTCTAAATCGAAATCGTTATCTACAAAAAGAAAAAAACAAAAAACAACAAAATTCATATAATTTCATGTTAAATACAAGATACATAGCAAAATTTCAAATTTTTATATGAAAATATTCGAGTTAAAAAAGTTAGTTGTTCGAGAGCTACCCGAAGTTTTGGTCCGATCTTAACCAAAAAAAAATAGGGAACCTAGAAATTGATTGAAAAATATTTTGTGAAAATTTCAAAATTGTAGCTTTTTTAGCTTTTGAGTTACCGTGCTGACCCACAGACGGACGGACGGACGGACAGACACACATAGCTAGATCGACTAATTTTTCGATTCTGAGCCGATACGTACCCTTGAAACTATATCTAGCTCGTCTAGATCGATGCGTTACAAACGGAGGAGCAATTTTAATATACCCGATGTCATATATGTATGCACGGGTATAAAAAAAAGTATTAATTGAAATAAAAAAAAAATTTTACCATGAAGAGAATTTGAACCAACAACCCCAACATTTTATAAAATACGGAACATACACTACTCAAAACAAAGAGTGGAGTACCTAACTTATTAACCTTCAAATTTTTAAGATGCACAAGAAATTATATCAGTCGTTTTCGTTTTCTGTATGTGTTTTTTAGATTTGAAGTATACTGCGTAATACAATTGTAACGGTTGTGAAATGATTAGTTAAAACCTTTTTTTTGTTTTCATAGGACAATGATATTTTTTTTATAGAATATTGCGTTTTTTCAGGTGAAAGCCCGTCTTTAATTTAACGTAATTTTAAATTTAACGGTCATAATAACTTATAACTCTAATATTATGCGCCGACTTTCTGTGTAAATGTCATTCATTTTCGGTTGTAACTCGCAGCTAAATCTAAATCAAAATATTATAGGCTTATGTATATCTTTCTTTTTTTTTTTAGTTCCAATGTTCAATGAACAAGGAGATTTAAATTTTTTTAAAATTTTTTTTTTGTTTTTTCTTTATATTAAAAAGTGAAAAAAAAATTGGTTCTGTTCGAAATGAAAGCAATACATTTGGTTTAGACAGTATTTTTCATTTATAACGAACTCGGTTCAATTTTAATTATAATAAACTTTACACTTTTTGCCAAAGAATTAAATTTTACCTAAAAATGGAAGTTTTTTATTACATTGATATTTCTTTTATTTAAACTTATTATATCCAATTATGTTGCTTAGCGATTAATTAGGTGTTGTTAATTTAGTTTTGAATATAAAAAAAATCACAATAACGCATAAAAAACACAAAAAAAAATTTCAATAGAAGAAAAAGCACTATACATAGGCTGACACATCAAAAAAAATTCTAGCAAATGAGTTCGAAGTGTCCATTCTAGAATCAGGACATTCTACAATGTTCAAGTCTTATACTAAGTTTTCAAAATTCACAGCATTCTTTTAAAACGACATTCGTTTATTACGACGAATATTTTCCGTCCCATCAGGGTAGTTATAACCGAAAAGCACTGTATATTGTTCGCAATTATTAATATATTTGTCTAGAATGAGGTGTTTGTTACACGCATTCAATTAAATGTGTTTTGTTGGATGTGTTCAATTATAAAAAAATAAAATATTAATGTTTTGTTGCATGTGTTTTATTTTAGAAAATAAAATATCCAAAATTATAATAAGCAGGCCAAAAAATATTTTATTTATTTTTAATAAAAAAAAAAATTTTTGATGAAATAAAATTTATTTATTAGTATATGAATAAATTCATTTCAGCTTTAAAAATCACAGATGATTTTCTGGAAATTTTAATTAAATAGTAAAACATTTTGTAAAAGAAAATTAAGAAGACTATGCTTCACATGAATATTTGTGTAGAAAGTCTTAATTATTCGCTTTGATGCATTGCTTGCTTTGCTTAAGTAAATAAAACATCAAGCAATGTGTCAAATTAATTTCAAAGTTTCCCACATCTCGCTCTTAACTCTTCCTCATCTATCTCCCATCCGTTCATCTTTCCTTCATAATCTTTTAAATATTTTACAATTTAAAAAAAGTTAAAAACGGAAGAAAATGGTGTTAAGTTTGGGCAAGTGGCTTCGGGTATACAATAGCTGAGCTCAATGCACCATAGAAGCCAAACAAAATAAATTGTTTTTAAAGTAAATTAGGTATATTGAAAAAATTCTAAATAAAATTTATAATTTGAATTTGATAATGCAAAATTTAATTTAAATTTCAACATTTATTTAATACAATTTTACGTACATATAAATTATAGATACATTATTGAGCATGTTAAGTTAAGGATGTACATTATAGAATGTTAGCAACAAACAAGGATTTCGATTTGAATCTAAACAAAGGAAACAATATAGAATGTATAGCAACATTTTTTAAAAATTTATATACAAAACATTAATAGATGGAGAAATAGATCATTATTGAAACAGAATAAACTTATAAAAAAATTTAAAATTTTTTACTAATTTATTTAATTTAAGCACTTAAATAAAAAAAAAATATTAATTAAAATTAAAAAAAAATTAGACCAAGAAGAGATTTGAACTAACGACCCCAACATTTTATAAAATACGAAACATAAAAAAAGTAGACTAACTAACTTATTTTATATAACTAAGTTTTTAAGATACTTCAAGAAATTATATGAGTCATTTCTTTATTTTCTGTGCATCTATTACTAAAATCGAAGCATAATATGCGTTATACAAAATGTAACGGTTGCAATTTTATTTAAGATACTTTTAACATAATGTACATAATGAAATTAGATATAGTTCTTAATTAGAAAAAGTTCTTCTTTCAATTGACCTTCCGTCATTCTGTGACGGGCCAACAGCTAGTTTATTATAATACTGTACTAAAAAAAAATTTTTTTGTAAATCGTAAGTTGTTGCTTTTTGTTAAGTTTTTTGTACAATAAAAAACCGACATAATCTGTAGTTGCCATTACGTTTGTGAGTAATGATATTAAAAAATATATGTATTTGCAAAAAAATAGAAAAAAAATAACAAATAATCTTTGTTAAAAAAATAATTTGTAATTTAAATGATTTGTTACTTAGGGCCTAACTATAATCAACGCGTACGGTGTATAATTTCTGGAAATTTCTAGAAAATTTTGAAATAAATAGTTAGGTACATGAATTTACATGTGAGCAACCGAAATACGCCAAAAACTGGTACCTCGGATTTAAAAATTGACAAAGCGAAAAATAAAAATAGAAAATTTAAAATAATATTTTTGTAAAATATTTGTTTATTAAAAAATACCTATAGTACTTTTGCAGAAACATAAAAAAGAAATAATATTTCTTAAGAAAAATGATTTGTTCCTTATGAATCAATCGAATTCAGCATGAACGGCGTTCAGTTTCTGTCAAAAAATTTTTAAATAAGTAGTTAAGTATATAAAAAAATTTACCTATGTAACTATTAAATTTAAAAATGGAATAAAGGTAGGAAAAATTTATTCTTTGATTAAATGAAAAACTTTTTTTTTATGCTATAAATCTTAAAATTGAGATTTAAAAAAAAACTTCGGTTAACTTGACTATTATTGTGTACTTCTGGTAGCTTCAATTTAATATAATACTAAGCACTAAACTTATGAATTATGATATGTTAAATTTTGGTGTACATGTTATGTATTCATAGAGTTTTTTAATTAGGATGCAGAGTACGTACAACATAGTTCATATCGTACTAAAATGTTTAGAAAAAAGTACAATTTGCTATATGAAGGATAGCATTAACTCGAATTTTCGGTTCTTGACTTCAATAAATATATGTATATGTTTAGAAATACGTATAATCAAATTTTCAGAACCTATATATTATTAGAATAATATTTATATGTATTAAGAATTTAAATTTAATTTAACTGTATCAATTTATCCTCTCTTTAAAACGGCTTAAGCTATAGGAATAAAACTCAAAAATAGGTACTTAACAACGTTTTTACAATTGAGAAATATTATAAATTTTTTTTTTTAAACAAATTTCAGGCGCTTGAATTGTTGACAACACTGTTGGCATAATTTTTGTTATGTATAGGAAATAAAGAAATAATGTCGTGTAATATTAGTCTGTCTAATATAATTTACACAAAACGAATTTTATATGTTAACTTAAAAGCAAAAATAGCTCGAATTTCGAGCCGTGGCGATACTAGTATCAATAATAATCTTACATGAACATGCATGAACTTCTTTTGTTTATGGTTTATGTTGGAAAGAATTATACTAATATTATATATAGAAAATAATATTTCTAATTAGATTTACTACCATGTTAATGTCATATTATTATAAGCATATGTTTGTATTAATGTAAAAAACATATTAAAGAACATAAAAAAAAACTAGGTAGGTGTATATATGTATATATTATGTTTTATTATTTATGGAAATTGTAATAAGAATTATTATCATATAAAATTTTAATATTTGTATAGATAGATTACATGTATATCTAATAAGTCTTTTAAAAATGAAAATATAGATGTATATTCATTAAAGTTTATTTTGCAGTCGAAAAGAGAGGCTGGCACAAATTTTTGTTGAGTTCGGTTAATCCGTTTGGGCACGAGTTTTTGATGTCGAGTCAGTTTATGATGTCAAGATTGTTTAGGCCCGTTTTTTGGGTTAATTGAACTCCACAAATATTTTTTGATGCTTTCTTTTTAACCAAAGTAGTACTTCTAAAATTTGGCTGAAACTTCCTTTTTTACAATTTGCACGCTCCCGGGCAACGCCGGGTAAATTTGCTAGTCTAATATATAAAGAAGAAAATTTGTTTGTTTGTTTGTTTGTTTGTCCAGGATTCACGTAAAAACCACTGGTCCGATTGTCACAAAATTTCAAAGTAATAATTCTTGGAGCCCGCGGGGTGACATAGACTATGTCCAGAGGCGTTTTAAGCTTTTTCATTTTTTTAGTGTTTTGTCAAAACGGTTTGACCGATTCACTTCAAATTTTGAATAAATTTTCCTCTTAGAAACCGGAATCATCTGTATAAATTTTGTTGGAATGAATTAATCCATTTCGGCCTGGCGGGTTTCCAAAAAATTTTGTATTTCCGATTTGTGTCGAATTTTACAAATTGGTTTCGCAGTCGAAAAGAGAGACTGACATTAATTTTTGTTGAGTTCGGTTAACCGTTGTGGGTATGAGGGCGAAATGAAGCTTTTTCAATGTTTTTGATGTCGCGTCAAAACGGTTTGACCGATTGATTTGAAATTTTGCAAAAATGTTCCTCTTAGCAACCGGAATCAGCTGTATAAATTTTGTTGGAATGAATTAATCGATTTCGGCCTGGCGGGGTTCCAAAAAATTAAGTATTTCCGATTTGTGTCCAATTTTACAGGTTGATTTTGCAGTCTAAAAGAGAGGCTGCAAACAGTTTTAGTTAGGTTTGATTAGTCGTTTTCCACGAAGACGCCATGAAGTTTTCTATAAATTTTATTAGCTTAAACAATTAAAAGAATTTTATTGAAAATTTTGTACCAGCATATTAATTATAAAAGCCCACAGGGTTGAATTGGTTTTGACTTGTTTACGCATTTTGCACAAATATTCAATGAAATGTTTAAAATTTTTGGTATTACCGCAAGTTAACCTTTATTCCAATAAGACTAATTTTTTTGATCTCCTTAAATAGTTTCAAATAGTGCAAAAGCTAATTGAGATAATATTAATAATAATAAAAACGAGGAAAAGTGTAGTAGAGTAGATTGTGTCAACTCTGGGATACCCGTATGACCGTAACATATACATTATATCATCTGGCTAATTACTTTTGGTAAAATTTCAAACATACAGCTTTATTAAGTGTAGTATACTGCTCATATAAAAGAAGGAGTTGTATGGGACCTCTTCGAACCCTCTGCAGTAAACCAATCAAATTTTGCTGTAATTTTGGCCATTACACTAAACTACATTTGCCAAAATTTCAGACACCCAGCTTCAATAGGTATAGAGTAATGCTCATATAAAATAAGAAGTTGTATGAAAGCTACTTGAACCCAGTGCAGTAGACCAACCAAATTTTGCAGTAACTTTGGCTATTACAATAAACTACTTTTGGCAAAATGTCAGAGACGCAGCTGTAATAGGTATAAAGTAATACTCATATAAACAAAGAAGTTGTATGACAGCTACCCGAACCCATATACCAAAATGGCTGGATTTAAATAGCAATGACGGCTATTGTAAAAAAACGAATTTTCGAAAATTTCAAGTTCTTATCTGCTTTACTTTTTGAGTTATCGTGCGAACGAAAACGAGGAAGAGTGAAGAGAACCTTCAGGTAAGTAGAAAATAAAATATAAGTTGAAAAGCAGATTTTTTAAGGTTTTCTGAACCATCGACTATACGAGTATTTTATTCATACGTTGGCAATTCAAGTAAACTACTACTGACATAGTGTAATGACATAATGGCAAATTTAGTACACCCTTTTGACCTATAGTATTATATTTAAACTAGCTATTACCCTTTGTCCCGCCTCTCAATGGAGTTTTAATTTAAGTTGCTGTTATTAAAAAGGGAACACAAAAAGTATACAAGTATATAAAGATACTTTTTTAATATATTTTGGATTATTCTAGCAATTTTTCAACAAATTTATAAAATTTCACTTGAAACTTTTCATAATTATTAAATAACTAGCTAATACCCTGTACGCGTTGCTGCGCCTGTCAATGGAGGTTTAATTGAAGTTGATGCAAAAAGTTAACACAAAAATTACACACGGTTTACACATGTAAATTTTAAAATGTATGAAAGCAATCTTTTTAAAACAATTTTTCTAGGATTATTCTAGTAATTTTTGAAACTTTCTGTAATTCAAAGCAGTACAAACTACTTTCCTAAATTTAATGTAATTTACTTCCAAAAATTTTTTTTGACCAATCGTAGTACAGACTGTTAACAGACTCAACTCCATTTTCAAGTTGCTTCACACATATAAAATTTGAAGTCAACCGGTCAAATCGTTTATAATTTAGAGTTAAGTAACGCAAAAATCTATAAAAAGCCACCGTGCCCAAATGAGTTAACGGAACTACACTTTCTCTTTGGCAAAGCAGTATTGCGCAAAATTGAAACTGTTTTTTAAAGTTTTTGTTTCGCAATCGGTTAAAAGAACACGACAATTTTTTTTTTTAAACATTGCCCTAATCAAAGAAGTCTTACCTACTTTTAAAAATGGGATGTAATTTGCTTATAAAATTTTTTTCTTCACCAATCGTAGGAATGACAAGTATATTTGACAAACCGTTTCTGCTTAAAAGTAAAGAAACGAAAAAATCTGTAAAAAGCTGCTGTGCCGCAATTGGTTAACGGAACTCAACAAACCTGTGTTTGAGACTTTAACCAAGCAATATGTTACAAATTTAGACGTAATATCCTTTCAAAATTTTTTTTTGGAAAATTTTCGGGCGGCAAGGGTTAACAAATTCCAAGTCTGTTAATCCAGTGAACTCCATTCTGAAAGAGGAACACATATACAAAATATGAAGTCAATCGGTTGAACCATTTATAGAAAAATAACGAAAAAAGATATAAAAAGCTGTTGGGCCGCAATGGGTTAACGGAACTTCCTCAAAAAGTTTTTCGAGGTTTTCTTATAAACCAATGCAGTATTTTAAATAATTGGCAAAAACTTCATTTTTTACAATTTGCACGCTTCCGGGCAACGCCGGGTAAATCTGCTAGTATTTTTGTTTTGTTTAAAAACATGTCGGTATAACCATTGATTAAGAATTATATATAGATAAACATTTTCATGTTAAAAATTTGTATGAAACTTTTTTCGCATATTTTTTAAAATTCTCTGAAAACGGTTGGCACGTTTTAAATGTATTGTAACTATTTCTATTTTATAGTATACCCTTTATTTTTATTCTCTCAAAAATTTTTCCCTACATAGTACATGTGATTCAAGAATATGAATACTATGACACTAAGTATTTAGATCAATTGTAATTTTGTTTTAACTGAAAATTTCTAAATTACCTAAATTTTCAAAATCTATGGCATTGATAACAAAAAAGTATAAAAAATACTTAACCTGTATGGTGAGGTGGTGCGAAAAAAAGAAAATAAAACTTATAAGTAGGTATTAAAATAAATAAATTCAGAGAAAAATTATATACCTAATCAATCATAAAAAAAATGATATCAATATGTTATTAAAATCTATAAATTTAGATTTTAAAATAATTATTTTAGAACATTTTATGCATAATAAGATTTTGAAAATTTAGATAATTTAGAAATTTTCAGTTAAAACAAAATTACAATTGATCTCAATTCAACAAAAAACCTCTAAAGATTAAAGAATTTAGAAATAGAAATTTGAATACATACATATATCTATACATAAACACTTTATAAAATTTCATAGATTCCATTCACAACTATGCACTTTGCAAGTTTTAGAAAAATTTATTTATTTAAACAAAAATGAAAAAATCAAAACAAAAAGTTTCCCGTTACAATTGAAACCTTGTTAGAATATACATGGCAACTCCACTTATCGATTAGTGTTGGATATCAATTTATACTTTTATATATATATGTACATATGTGCTCTTTTTATTGTATTATCTTTTTCCGGTTATAAGCGAGCAGATGTAATCTTAAAATATTTGTAATCTTAAAATATTAAACTAATCAATAATTTAAAACTGGTTTTTTTTTTTCTCTATTTTTATAACAAATTAAAAGGTTATGGGCCCAGTGCTCTAAAATTTAAAAACAAAAATAATTTAAAAAAAAAAAATAATTAAAAAAAAACAAAGTTTTAAAGGTTAACAAATTTTTTTTGTATTACGTATAAATATTAAAAAAAAAAACGTGGAGCAATGAATTCGCTCGGTGTAAAACGTTTGGAGCTGTTGTCGAAAGATAACTATGACACATGGTCACTTCAGATGAAAGCTGTACTAACCAAAAATGGTCTATGGAAATATGTGAATGGTTTAAAACTGAAACCTGTTCCTAAGGCAGATGATACGGATGGTGAAGCGGCTGTGGATGAGTGGAATGAGAATGACGATAAGGCAAAAGCGGACATTATTTTGTCAATTTCACCTTCCGAAATTAAACAAGTCAAAAATTGCGATACTTCTAAAGAAATGTGGTCGAAATTAAAAGAAATTTACGTGTCTAAAGGACCAGTTAGAAAGGCATGCTTATTGGAAGCGTTGACTACAATGAAAATTCATGATGGTGATGATGTCCATGAACACACTAGAAAATTCTTCGATATAGTGGACAAACTTCAAGATATGGATATAACAATAAATCACGATTTATTATCGATATTGCTTTTAAATTCATTACCATCCAGTTTTGAAAGTTTTAAATGTGCAATCAAAACAAGAGACGAATTGCCAGCCCTGGAAATATTGAGAATAAAAATTTTAGAAGAAAGCACATCGAAAATAAATAATAATAACAACAACAGAACGCCAGGTGCATTTATAGCTACTGACAAAACAAAACAAAATTATAAGAAGAACAACTATACAACATACAACAACAAAAACAAGTTTTTTAAGTGTTATAGATGTCACCAATTTGGGCATAAGGTTTCTGAATGTAAACAAAAAAATCAAAAGGGTATGAATTTTTTAAATAATAATAATAAAACAGATTTCTCTATGTTTAGCAAAACAGAAAATTGTAATTCACAATTAGACGAGTTAAACAATAATAAAAAATTTTTTTGGTGTTTGGATAGCGGTTGCACGGCGCATCTTTGCAATAAGGAAAATAAATTTAGTAAAATATCTACAACAAATTGTAAGAATTTAAAATTAGCAAATGGTGATCTTGTTGATGTTAGTGGAGAAGGTACGGTTGAAATTAAGGTAAATTCTAATATTAATAAATCACATGTCAGTTTGAAGGAAGTGTTATTAGTACCTAAACAAACCTTTTATCAATTGCAAAAATAACTAATAATAATTTTGAAGTTCTCTTTAAAAGAGAGTATGCTCTAATTTTAGATAATAAAGGAAAAGTAATTTTCAAAGCAAAAAGATATGGCAATTTGTACTTTGTAGAAGAAGATATGCCTGAAATGATTGTAAATTTAAGTACAACATACAGAGATGACTTGCAAAATTTAAATTTATGGCATCGTCGCCTAGGTCATTTAAATATAAATGACATTTATAAATTATCAAATAAAATTAAAAATATAAAATTAAACAATAAAATAAAGTATAATGATTTTGAATGTGATGTTTGCATTAAAGCAAAAATGACTGCTCTACCATACCCTAAAATTTCTGAAAGAAAAACTAAAGTGCTAGAGTTAATTTATAGCGACGTTTGTGGTCCTATGAGGGTGGAATCTCTCGGAAAATCTAGGTACTTCGTGACTTTCATCGATGACTGTTCAAAATGGTGCGAGGTGTACTTTATTAATAAAAAATCTGAAGTTTTAAACAAGTTTAAGGAATATGTTGCTGTTATGGAAAATATTACTGGAAGAAAAATACAATATTTACAATCCGACAACGGTACTGAGTATATTAATACGGAATTTGATAATTTTTTAAAAGAAAAAGGAATCAGAAGAAGATTGAGTGCAGCCTATTGTCCCCAGCAGAACGGTTCTGCAGAAAGAAAAAATCGTACATTAATGGAGATGGCTCGTTGCTTATTAGTCCAATCTGGTTTACCTTCTCATTTTTGGGCTGAGGCCATTTTGACATCAAATTATATTAGGAACAGATGTCCAACTTCTGCTTTAAATGATGTTATACCATATGAAATAATTTTTAAAAAAATTCCATATTTAGGTCATCTACATGAATTTGGGTGTGAAGGTTATTACTTAAACAAGTGATGAAAAACAAGTAAAGAAACAGTCAGTCGGTGCAACCGACTTAGAAATACCCTACACCTATTTGGTTAAAATTTAAGGACATATCCATAAGTCATTTTAACACCATAGAAGCTGCTATTAATTTGATCGTAAGACATAGCTAACCAAATTAACTGTATAATACTAAAAACATTTTCTAATTACCCTATCTATTAAAAAATACTACAAATTCTTACTAATTTATCTATTTAAAAATATTAAAAAACAAACAAACTTGAAATAAATGAAAATATATTTATTCCAATTCAATTACAAAATGAAAAAATTCTAATTATTAAATTTTGTGATAAAAAGATAATCAAAGCATAATATATTTAATAATCCAAATTTTTAAAAATTGCAATTATTTTAAATGGTTAGTTTATATACCTAATAGAAAAGCTTATAAACGAAAAATATGCAATAAATGTATTTCTAAAATACAATTAAAAATTTACACCTTTTCATATAATTCATTTAAATATAAAAATAAATTTTACATAAATGCAGCAAGTACCTGAACATAGCTGAACCACTACAATTAAGTCTAGATTTCGGAGACATAGGAAATATATTCTTTGGCTTCGAAATTAAACTCGACCACAACCAATTCCCATGGTACTTTCATTACTAGTAACCTACTGTTAAATTTCATCAAAATACCGGCATTATTTTTTGAGTTATGGTGTTTGTAAGATATATGTTTGTTAGTCCTTGAACTTTTCAAGGGTTCCAGGACCCGAAACCATGTTACGATTTTACCCATATGCAGTTCCCGTCATACTCTCAATATTAGTTAACCCTTGTACACAATTGGAACGCTCTATCTTAATTTTAAGTTACTAGTTTTATTAATTTCGATGATAAGCTTTTACACATTGGGAGGTCTAAGAGAGGTTTTGAACCACCACTCCAATTGATCCTAAATTAGGGGGGCACGCAAGAAATAGTAAAGAACACCCTTGTGGCAAATTGGAAGCTTCTACATTTGTTTCAAGTTACTATCTTTATTAATTTCGAAAATATGCTTTAAGGGCCTAAGAACTGAGTGGCTGGTCCCCGATCCACTACTCCAATGGGGCCCAAATTTCGAAGACACTTACGAAATAGGAAGGGACACCCTGATACCAAATTTGGAGGTTCTATCTTCATTGGTTTCGGAATTATGCTCGTTTGGCCTAAATTCGATCAAAAAGTTCTCAGTTCCGAACCCATTGTCCAATCCTCACCGTACGTAATCACCGCCGTAGTTTCGCTGCCAATAACCTACAGCACAAATTTCATGAAGATAGCCTCATTAGTTGTTGAGTTATCGTGATTTTTTATATATGTTCCTTAGCCCTGACATCGATTACAAGGTCCGGAATCCGAACCGTTGGGCTGATTTCACCCTTATATAGTCCGCGCTGTACTTATAGTACTACTTAACCCTTGTACACAATTTGAACGGTCTATCCTAATTTTAAGTAACTATTTTTAGTAATTTCGATTATAAGCCTTTAAAACTTGGGAGGTCTGAGAGGGGTACAGAACCACCACTCCAATTGATCCCAAATTAGGGGAACACGCAAGAGATAGTAAAGAACACCCTTGTGGCAAATTGGAAGCTTCTACATTTTTTCAAGTTGTTATCTTTATTAATTTTAAAGATATGCTTTAAGGTCTTCGGAAATGTGTGGCTGGTCCCCGACCCACTACTCCAATTGGACCAAAATTCACAAGACACTTAGGAAATAGGAAGGAACATCCTGATACTAAATTTGGAGGTTCTATCTTCATTGGTTTCGGAATTATGCTCGTTTGGCCTAAATTCGATCAAAAAGTTCTAGGTTCCGATCCCATGGTCCAATCCCGACCTTACGCAATTCCCGAAGTAGTTTCATT
Organism: Dolichopus griseipennis; assembly: GCA_963082915.1. Lineage (NCBI taxonomy): Eukaryota > Metazoa > Arthropoda > Insecta > Diptera > Dolichopodidae > Dolichopus > Dolichopus griseipennis. The sequence goes on along the minus strand of OY720441.1, from coordinate 202,107,643 downwards.
ACTAGTAACCTACAGCACAAATTTGATGAAGATAGCGTCATTAGTTGTTGAGTTATCGTGATTTTTTATATTTGTTCGTTAGCCCTGAAACCGATTAAAAGGTCCAGAATCCGAACCCATGGGCCGATTTCGCCCATATGCAATCCCCGCCGTACTTTCAGTCCTAGTAACCTACAGTTAAAATTTCATCAAGATAGCTCCATTATTTTTTGAGTTATCGTGCCTACGGACGGACGGACGGACGGACGGACGGACATGGCTATATCGACCCAGGCGGTCACGCTGATCACAAATATATATACTTTTCCATATCTAGCTCGCTTCCTTTAGGTGGTTACAAACACCATACCAAAGTTAATATACCCCTTTACCTATTCTATAGGTGTAGGGTATAAAAACCAAGGGTTTTTAAAAAAGCACATTTTCAAATTTATATTGTATTACATACTGAGTTTAACTTTGGGAATAGTTACTGCTTACTTATAAAATTTACTGCTAACAATAAAGTTTTTAATTTAAAGTTGTTATAGCCATTCAATGGGGAAGATTGCCAAGTTTCTCAAGGATCTAACTTCATCTAACTCCCCCCTCTGTCCCCCTCCATTTTTTTAGGTTCTAGGAATTAAATTGTGAATTCCACAAAAATTTGGAATTTTACTTAGAATTATACAATGTAAGAAAAAATGGGTAAAACTGAGAGACACTTTCTTCAATTTAAGGAACCGCTTTTAAATTTAAGAAAAACCTTTAACATATGTTAAATTATAATGTTGGGCCTTTAAATTTTTTATATTAATAAAAAAAAAAAATTGGACAGGTATTCAAGTTACAGGTGCTTAAAAATAGAAAAATTTAAATTTTCGAGCCCTTATAGCTCCTAAACAGGAGGTTTGACAAAAAAATTTTATTAACCGGTTCCTACTAATATTTGAGGATCTAACTTCTCCCAAAATTTCAGGATCCTATCTTAAACCGTTTAGAAGATATATAGGACCAAAAATTTTGCAAAAATTGAGTTTTATATAATGGTAAATTTTAGTACCGTATGGCAACCCTATACATTTAAGCGACATATTTTTGTAAAGCCTATAAAAGCAACTCTCTTCTACCGTTTTTTTATGGAAAATAAACCTAACAGAACTCTTGTTATATCAATTTAAAAATTGGGCTTTTTTGGAATTTGCAGGGGCTGTAGCTTTGTCACCCTTCAAAATTAAGAAAAACCTTTGACACATGTTAAAATATAATTATAGAGCTTTGAATTTTGTATATCACTAAAAAAAAATTTGGACAGGTATTCAAGTTACAGGTGTTTAAAAATAGCAAAATTTCAATTTTCGAGCCCTTATAGCTCCTAAATAGGGTGCTTGACAAAAAAAATTTGTTAACCGACTCCTACTAGTTTCTTAGTATCTAACTTCTCCCAAAATTTCAAGACCGTAGCTTGAACCGTTCAGAAGATATGTGTGGCCAAAAATTTTGCAAAAATTGAGTTTTGTGTAATGTTAAATTTTAGTACCGTATGGCAACCCTAAATATTTGCCTTTTAAATATATATAAAGTTTATGAAACCAGCTATCGTTTGCTGCTTTCAGATTGAAAATATATCTAACAGAACTCTTGTTATAACAATTTAAATATAGGGCTTTTCCCAACTTTGGGGGGCTTTAGCCCCGTAACAGGTGGGGCTACAGAAAAAAATTCTTCTACGAAATAATTTTTTTTGCGAAAACTACCCATGGTTAAAATTTCTTTACTCTATTTCAGACGATGTAAAAGTTTTTGTAAACATACGGACAGACGGACGGACGGACAGAGTGAAACTATATAGGCACATTTTTACAAAATTTTTTGAAAATGTGCTAAAAAGGAGCCAGGTTTAAGTAAATTAGATAATCGTGCTGAAAAATGTGTTTTGGTTGGATATTCAGATGTGACAAAAGGATATCGTGTTTATATACCAAGCAAAAGGATTGTAACTGTCGTTCGAGATGTTAAATTTATGAAAAATTTTGTGGTTGCATCTAATGAATTTGAAGATTTTGGACCTGATAAAAGCTCAAGTAAGTCAGTTGATTACCCTTTAATAAAATATTCCGATTTTAGCAATATAAAAACAAAAACAAATGTAATAAAAGCAAATGAAGATAACGAAAGTGATTTTCAAACTATTGAATCATCAGAATCTGGTGAAGAAGGAAATTTAAAAGAACCGGATTTAAAGAATTTAAAAATGGACAGTCGTGGTAGACCTAAATTACTTCGCACAGGAAAGCGTGGAAGACCAAAAAAAATTAAAAGACAACGAAAAGTTAAGCTCAATAATTCTAAGTATTGCTCTCAAGATGACGAAAATGTTCAGAATTGTGCGAATTATGGACACTTGTATGCTGCTGAAGTTAGTTATAATGAAATCAAAGATGATCCGGAGTGGGATGAAGCTATTGCTGTTGAAATGAAATCAATCATCGAACGTGATACATTTAGCGTTGTTGAACGAGAAGTTGATATGAACGTAATAGGAAGCCGTTTTGTTTTTTGCAATAAATTCGATTCGAATGGTAATCCAGTAAGAAAAAAGGCCCGACTCGTAGCTAAAGGGTTTTCTCAAATACCTGGTGTTGATTTCCATGCAACCTTTTCACCTGTTGCACGTTCCAGTTCAATACGCTTATTGGTCGCTCTGGCTTGTAGATTTGGAATGAAAGTGCGTCAATTGGATATTACAAACGCTTATCTTAACAGTTTTTTGGAAGAAAAGGTTTATATGGAACCACCATCTCTAATACAAAAAGGATTAAATTATTTAATTGAAACTAATCCAAAAGGTAGTTGTATCTCAACTAAGTCAAAGGAAATTAAGAATGCTATTTTAAATGGAAATAAAATTTTTTTACTGCAACGTGCCTTGTATGGTCTTAAACAATCTGGACTACAATGGCACAAACGATTAACTGATGAAATTTTAAAATTTGGTGCTAAACAGTCTCAATACGATACGTGCTTGTATTATCATAATGAAAATACAGAGAATATGTTGTTTATACTTAGATATGTGGATGACATACTAGTTTGTTCTAGCAATGATGAATTAATTAATAAATTTGTTAAACATATAAAGTTAGCATTTGAAACAAAAGATATTGGCGAACTGCGTCATTGTTTAGGAATTCAATATGAATATGACGAAAACAAAATTATTATGCATCAAAGAAGTTATATTAAGGATATATTGAAAAAATATAATATGTTGGAATGTAATTCTTGCACTACACCAATGATTCCAGGGTTAAAATTAGAAAAATGTGTGTCAGATCAGAATCCGTACCGAGAATTAATTGGTTCTTTAATGTATTTGGCAACTAATACACGCCCAGATATCGCTTTTAGTGTTAGCATGCTGAGTCAATATAACGACTGTCACGGAAATGATCATTGGTTAGCTGCGAAGAGAATACTAAGATACTTAAAAGGTACTATAAATCACGGACTTGTATTTTATAAGAATAATAAAGAAGTGTTAACTGGTTATGCTGATGCTGATTGGGGTAACTGTGCTTTGGATCGAAAATCTTATACTGGCTTCATCTTTACCATCGGGGGTACAGCATTAAGCTGGGGATCCAAAAACAAACAACTACTGCATTATCGTCAACGGAAGCTGAATATGTTTGTATCACAGAAGCTGTTAAAGAATTTATGTATTTAAAAGGATTATTGATTGAATTTGGTTTCTCTAGTTTGGTTGAAAATGGAACTATTTATAATGATAATCAAGGTGCTTTGAAACTTGCAAGCAATCCAGTGTACCACACAAAATCTAAACATATCGATATCAAGTATCACTTTATCAGAAAGCATATACAAGATGGTACAATAAACTTAGAATATTTAAGTTCTGAAAAGATGTGTGCGGATTTCCTTACAAAGGCTCTTCCAGGCCCAAGACATCAGATGTTAATAAATAATGTTGGACTGGGAGAACGTGTTCGTTGAGAGGGGATGTTAGAATATACATAGCAACTCCACTTATCGATTAGTGTTGGATATCAATTTATACTTTTATATATATATGTACATATGTGCTCTTTTTATTGTATTATCTTTTTCCGGTTATAAGCGATGTAATCTTAAAATATTTGTAATCTTAAAATATTAAACTAATCAATAATTTAAAACTGGTTTTTTTTTTCTCTATTTTTATAACAAATTAAAAAACCTCATAAGAAATTGAAAATAAAATATTTGGTCACCTTCAAATATTCATAAAGGTTATTTGTTATTGAGATCTAGAAAGTTAGATTTTAAAATAATTATTTTAGAACCTTTATATCCATACATATCTATAGAGGTATGTGCGCAAGTACAAACAAAATTAAGTAATTTTTTAGAAAAAACGAAATCAATCCGAAAAAATGAACTATGAATTTATGAATGAAAAAATCATTGTTTATACTAGTATGACTATTTGTCAAAAGGGTATACTAAATTTGCCATTACGTTTATGACGCAGAGAAGTAGGGGGGTAGATATAGACTCAAGTGTATGGATCGGATCAGAATTGAAAAATAAATCGACTTAGCTATGTATGTCCGTGCGTCTGTCCATCCGTAATTACGATAACTCAAAAAATTAAAGGAGCTAGGATTCTGGAACTTTCAATAAATCGGATTTTTAAAAAAAACCGTCATCGCCATTGAAATTCAACCAGTTTGCACAACGGGCTCGGGTAGCTGCCATATAACTTCTTGTTTTATATGAGCACTAGCAGATTTACCCGGCGTTGCCCGGAAGCTTGAAAATTGTAGAAAAGCAAGTTTCAGCCAATTTTTTGAGATACTACTTTGCCTATAAATGCCACAAAAAAATATTTGTGGAGTTCCGTTAACCCATCGTGGCCCAACAGCTTTTTATAGGTTTTTTCGTTGCTTTGCTATATATTAGAAATGATTTAACAGATTAACTTCAAATTTCGTATATGTGTTCTTCTTTGAAAATGAAGTTCAATTTACTAACAGATTTGAAAGTTGTTAACCCCTGCCGACGATTGTTCAAAAAAAAATTTGTAAGTAAATTACGTCCAATTTTTGAAAGTAGGTACAACTTCTTTGAATTAGGGGACTACTTAAAAAAAAGGTTTGTCGAGTTCTTTTAATCAATTGCGAAACAAACACTTTAAAAAATAGTTTGCAAAACAATTTGAACGATTACCTCTAATTTTCCTATACATGCTGCTTCTTGACAATTTGGTGCTCCTTGACGATATAGTTGAAGATGGTAGGTTTCCGGTGAACAATGTTAACTGAATTAAAATGACTATAGGTCAAAAGGGGATTTTCTTGAATTGCCAACGCTTGAATAAAATATAGTCGATGGTTTAGAAAAGGTTTAAAAATTCGCTTTTCAACTTATATTTTGTTTAGTCCTGAAAGTTGTAATACGCTCTTCCTCGTTTTTTTATGATTTTATGAGAGAAATGTAGGCTTATTTTTTGGAAAAACTGTTTTAAAATACTATGTATTTAAGCATTATATATAACAACTTGAATTTTTTGATTTTTAGATTTCATTTGAAGAAAACTGAAAATTTCATTGAATCTTTGTTCAAAACGCACAAACAGGTCAAAACCAAATTAACCCTGTGGGTTTTAATTAAAATGCTGGTACAAAATTTTCAATAAAATACTTTTAATCGTATAAGAAAATAAAATATATAGAAAACTTCATATCGTCGTCGTGGAAAATGGGTTAATCGAATTTAACTAAAACTTTTTGCAGCCTCTCTTTTTAAGACTACAAAATCAACCTGTAAAATTGGACACAAATCGAAAACACAAAATTTTTTGAAAGTCCGCCAGGCCGAAATGGGTTAATTTATTCCAACCAAATTTATACAATTGAATGCGGTTGCTAAGAGGAACATTTGTGCAAAATTTCAAGTCAATCGGTTAAACAGTTTTGACTCGACATCAAAAACATTGAAAAAGCTTCTTTGCACTCTCGTGCCCAAACGGGTTAACCGAACTCAACCAAAATTTGTCCCAGACTTTATTTTCGCCTGCGAAACCACCTTGTAAAATTGGACACAAATCGGAAACACAAAATTTTTTGGAAGCCCGCCAGGCCTAAATGGGTTAAATTATTCCAACCAAATTTATGCAACTAATTGCGGTTGCTAAGAGGAACATTTGTGCAAAATTTCAAGTCAATCGGTCAAACCGTTTTGGCTCGACATCAAAAACATTGAAAAAGCTTCATTGGGCCCTCGTGCCCAAACGGGTTAACCGAACCCAACAAAAATTTGTGCCAGCCTCTCTTTTTGACTGCAAAACCACCCTGTAAAATTGGACACAAATCGGAAACACAAAATTTTTTGGAAGCCCGCCGGGCCGAAAGGGGTTAATTTATTCCAACCAGTTTTATACCATTAATTCCGTGTAATAAGAAGAACATTCGTGCAAAATTTCAAGTGAATCGGTCAAACCGTTTCCACCGACATCAAAAAAACGAAAAAGCTTAAAACAGCCCTGGAGCCGCAACCTGCTGACTTATAAAAATGCGACATAGCCTATGTCACCCCCCGGACTCCCAAAATTTTTCTTCTAAAACTTGGTGTCAATCGGACCAGTGGTTTTCACGTGAATCCTGGACAAACAAACAAACAAACAAACAAACAAATAAACAAACAAATTTTCTTCTTTATATATTAGATTACTCTGTACTTATTAAAGCTGGGTATCTGAAATTTTGCCAAAAGTAGTTAAGTGTAATGGCCAAAGTTACTGGAAAATTTGGTTGGTCTACTGCAGAGGGTTCGAATAAGTGCCATACAACTCCTTCTTTTATATGAGCATTACACTACACCTAATAAAGCTGTATTTTTGAAATTTTGCCAAAAGTAATTAATTGGATGATATTATAATGTTTATACTACGGTCATACGGGTATCCCAGAGTTAACACAATCTACTCTACTACACACTTCCTCGTTTTTTTTCTTATTCGATTTTTTTCTTTTCTTTAGTGTCATAGTATTCATATTCTTGAATCATGTTACATGTACTATGTAAAGTGAAAAATTTTTGAAAGAATAAAAATAAAGGGTATACTATAAAATAGAAATAGTTACAATACATTTAAAACGTGCCAACCGTTTTCAGAGAATTTTAAAAAATATGCGAAAAAGGTTTCATACAAATTTTTAACATGAAAATGTTTATCTATATATAATTCTTAATCAATGGGATTAATTATTGATATATCCGAAGTTGCTATCTTTATTAATTTTAAGAATATGCTTTAAGGTCTTCGAACATGTGTGGCTGATCCCCGACCCACTACTTCAATGGGGCCCAAATTTCAAAGACACTAAGGAAATAGGAAGGGACATCCTGATACAAAATTTGGAGGTTCTATCTTCATTGGTTTCGGAATTATACTCGTTTGGACTAAATTCGATCCAAAAGCTCTAGGTCCCGAACCCATGGTCCAATCCCGAACTTACGCAATTCCCGCAGTAGTTTCACTACTAGTAACCTACAGCACAAATTTGATGAAGATAGCGTCATTAGTTGTTGAATTATCGTGATTTTTTTTATATGTTCGTTAGCCCTTCGATCGATTAAAAGATCCAGAATCCGAACCCATGGGCCCATTTTGCCCATATGCAATCCCCGCCGTACTTTAAGTCCTAGTTACAGTTAAATTTCATCAAGATAGCTCCATGATTTTTTGAGTTATTGTGGTTACGGACGGACATGGCTATATGTATAGATAAGTGAAAGATTATTTTGAAGGTCGCAAAGTTTTTTGTGAGAAAATCAAAAAATTTTGATTTTTGTGTGCTAACTTTTTGGTGTACATTTTGATTTGTATAGTATATGGGCAAGTTGAACAACTTGAATGTCATTTTTATTTATTTTGTATTTTTATTTTTTAGACACGAAAGATCGTTGAGATATTTCGATTTGAAAAAATAATAAAACTATAAAGTATAAAATAACTTAACAAAGAATTTTAGTTAATTATAAAATTAAGTTAAAAAAATGTTTTAAAATATAAAAAATGTACGTACCTACACATTTATAACAAAATACAAACCGATTTTTAAGAAATAGTAGCAAACAGATAAGAGAACCAAAACGTTTAATTTGAATTATGAGTGTAGTATAGTCCCACGTTTTCAATTTACGTTTTGTGTAAGACAAAATTACACTTTTATTTAAATTTACTCACATTTGGTACGATTTTAGTCTTGCCGCATAAAAACATACCATATATTTTATTAGTCTTTTACTTTTTTATAAAACGTCAAATTTTGCAAATGCTCTATATAAATAAACTTGACAGTTGAGAATTAAAAATGATATTTTTTTTTATTTTTGAACTGAAATAAAGTCAACAATTGCTTTGATTGTTTGAATGTTTTGAAATAAAAAAAGAACAGCTCCAAATTTTAACGTTTTATAAAATTCTATGATATATTTTCGTTGTGTAGGACTAATCACGGGCTGTGAATATTTTTTTTTGTGTAAAACAAAAGTATAATTTTTATTAAATTTACTCACATTTTTGAAACATTTAAGTTCTACACAATAAAAACATATCATATAATTTATTTGTCATTTTATAAAACGTCAAATTTTTAAATAAATCTGAATTTTTTTTCTTTTTTTTAACTGAAATAATATCAACAATTGCTTTGATTGTTTGAATGTTTTGAAATACAAATATTACAGTTCCAAATTTTGACGGTTTATAAAATTACAAATCAATTCTGTTATATGTTTTTGTTGTATAAGACTAATAACAGGCTGTCAATATTTTTTTTTTTTTGTAAAATAAAAGTACAATTTTATTTAAGACTGAAATTAAACCACAATTTAAATAAAATTATACTTTTGTTTTATACAGAAAAAAATATTAACATCTAGCGCTACAAGAAAAGTACAACGCACGATAACATTTTCTACTGAAAGAATTGTATTGTTTAGCGATTTTTAATTTACCGTTAAGTGTTTACATTTTAATGCAAAAAGTATTTGTTTACAAGATTTTCTGATAATTTTTGAAAGTAAAGCATTTCTTATAAAATTAAAAATATAAATTGATTAAAAAATAAAAAATATAAGACTAAAAATAACATACGCATTAGATTAATTTTTAAAAACTTGTATATTAATAATGTTTTAAATAAAAGAACAATAAGGAAAGAAATAGAATTATAGAAATGATTTTGAAAACCATAGAAATTTTCCTTTGTATCCATAATTTAAATAAAATAAAAATATACCAAAATTCACTCAAAATCAAATTTCATTTAATTTTTGCTGTAAATTATTCAATACAATATTTTAGCGCTAGATGCTACGCCGCTGCGATTCATTGTAGCGCTATTTCATTCTAATTTTTAAAAACGATAACCAATCAAACTACTCATACACAAATATGTTAGCGAGACTTAGCTATTTCACATCATAATTCATTTTCATACAATGTTATTCGATCATCAATTGTATGGATAGAACAGCAGATATGTGTTTGAAATAGAATATAGAGAAAAATAAAAAAAAAATTAATATGAATTGAATTTTTTTATATTTTTGTTAAAATTGTAATACGAAAGCATGTATGATATCAAAAAATTTTAAAATAATAAAAATATTACGTTTATAGCTTCTCACTAATCAAATTGGTAACGCGTTCGAAAATAAATTTTTAAAACTTGAATTTTAATTTTTTTAGCAATATTTATATAAAACGTAATTTAAATATTTGTAGCAGTATTAAAAAATTTTACATTATTATATATTTTACGGTATTACAAAAAATGACAGTATTAGGTATCTAATACTGGAATAGATAAAATACTTCAGCAAAAAAGTCTAAAAAAACCGTTACAATTGCACAGGGGTCCTACTAGTAATATTATAATTTAGTTATTTAATCAATTTATAAATTATGAATAATAGTGAAATCAATATTTAGAATACGATCCCTGTTAACAAGTAAAGTTGGAGCTTTGTTGTTGTGCGAAATATAATGTTGGAGCTTCAATGTTAACGTTTAATTTTGGAAAAACATACACTGGTGAATAAGTTACTGTTCTATAAAAGCATAAAAGTTTTAATTTTTAAGTCCTAGTAGTCCAAATTTTTGCTTAACAAACTTATGATGGATCAGCCGATCCCTCTCCTGTCCCCACCCTTCCATATTTTTAGGTTCTGGGAAATCAATTGGGAACCCCACCAAAATTTGGAATTTCCAGGAGACAATAAACTAGGAGACAATTTCTTCAAATTAAAGAACCCGTTTCTAATTTAAAAAAAACCTTTAACATATTTTAAAATATAATTCTGCAACTTTGAATTTTGTATATTTGTAAAAAAACAAGTGATGAAAAAAACCAAGGGTTTTTAAAAAAGCACATTTTCAAATTTATATTGGAATTAAATTGTGAATTCCACAAAAATTTGGAATTTTACTTAGAATTATACAATCTAAGAAAAAATGGGTAAAACTGAGAGACACTTCCTTCAATTTAAAGAACCGCTTTTAAATTTAAGAAAAACCTTTAACATATGTTAAAATATAATGTTGGGCCTTTAAATTTTGTATATTAATAAAAAAAAAAAATTGGACAGGTATTCAAGTTACAGGTGCTTAAAAATAGAAAAATTTAAATTTTCGAGCCCTTATAGCTCCTAAACAGGGGGTTTGACAAAAAAATTTTATTAACCGGCTCCTACTAATATTTGAGGATCTAACTTCTCCCAAAATTTCAGGATCCTATCTTAAACCGTTTAGAAGATATATGGGACCAAAAATTTTGCAAAAATTGAGTTTTATATAATGGTAAATTTTAGTACCGTATGGCAACCCTATACATTTAAGCGACATATTTTTGTAAAGCCTATAAAAGCTCTCTTCTACCGTTTTTTTATGGAAAATAAACCTAACAGAACTCTTGTTATATCAATTTAAAAATAGGGCTTTTTTGGAATTTGCAGGGGCTGTAGCTTTGTCACCCTTCAAAATTAAGAAAAACCTTTGACACATGTTGAAATATAATTATAGAGCTTTGAATTTTGTATATCACTAAAAAAAAATTTGGACAGGTATTCAAGTTACAGGTGTTTAAAAATAGCAAAATTTCAATTTTCGAGCCCTTATAGCTCCTAAATAGGGTGCTTGACAAAAAAAATTTGTTAACCGACTCCTACTAGTTTCTTAGTATCTAACTTCTCCCAAAATTGCAAGACCGTAGCTTGAACCGTTCAAAAGATATGTGTGGCCAAAAATTTTGCAAAAATTGAGTTTTGTGTAATGTTAAATTTTAGTACCGTATGGCAACCCTAAATATTTGCCTTTTAAATATTTATAAAGTTTATGAAACCAACTATCGTTTGCCGTTTTCAGATTGAAAATATATCTAACAGAACTCTTGTTATAACAATTTAAATATAGGGCTTTTCCCAACTTTGGGGGCTGTAGCCCCGTAACAGGTGGGGCTACAGAAAAAAATTCTTCTACGAAATAATTTTTTTTGCGAAAACTACCCATGGTTAAAATTTCTTTACTCTATTTCAGACGATGTAAAAGTTTTTGTAAACATACGGACAGACGGACAGACAGACGGACGGACGGACGGACAGAGTGAAACTATATAGGCACATTTTTACAAAATTTTTTGAAAATGTGCTAAAAATGGAACAGATATTCAAGTTACAGGTGTTTAAAAATAGCAAAATTTCAATTTTCGAGCCCTTATAGCTCTTAAGCAGGGGACGTGACAAAAAAATTTTGCTAACCGGCTCCTACTAACTTCTCCCAAAATTTAGCTTGAACCGTTTAGAAGATATGAGGGGCCAAAAATTCTGCAAAAATTGAGTTTTGCATAATGGTAAATTTTATTACCGCATGGCAACTCTATAAATTTTTGCGTTGTAGTTTTGTAAACCCTATAAAAACAGCTCTCTTTTATTGTTTTTAGATTGAAAATACACTAAACAAAACTTTTGTTATACCAATTTAAATATAGGGTTTTTTTGAGGGGCTGTAGCTTCATCACCCTTCAAAAGTAAGAAAAACCTTTGACATATGTTGAAATATAATTAAAGAGCTTTCAATTTTGATTATTGCTAAAAAAAATTTTGAACTGGTATTCAAGCTACAGGTGTTTAAAAATAGCAAAATTTCAATTTTCGAGCCTTTATAGCTTCTAAACAGGGGGCTTTGTTAGCCGACTCCTTTTTACTTCTGAGTATCTAACTCCACCCAAAAGTTCAAGACCCTAACTTGAACCGTTTAGAAGATATGTATGGCCAAATATTTTGCAAAAATTGAGTTTTGCATAATGTTAAATTTTAGTATTATTATTTACCGTCTAAACAATTGTATTTTAAAAATTTATAAAGGTTATAAAACCAGCTATCTTTTACTTTTTCAGATTGGAAATACACCTAACGGTACTCTTGTTATAACAATTTAGGAAAAGAGCTTTTTCCAAATTTGGGGGGGGGGGGGGGGGGGGGGGCTGTAGCTCCGTAACGAGTGGGGCTAAAAGTTCTTCTATGAAATTATTTTTTTTAGCAATACCTATCCGTGGCATAGAACTGGTTAAAAGTTTTGTAGAGATACGGACGGACAGCACATTTTTTTTTTTTTAGCACATATAAGCACATTTTTAAAAAAAATTTTTGAACATGTGCTAAAAACATGAAATAGAGTACAAAAAATGTTAAAATATTGTGCTGAAGACAATGACGTGATAACGCAATAACTCAACTAACGTAATGTTGCTCAACATCCTAAAAAACGTATATGTTTACGAAATACAACACAGTGGTTGTTAACTAAATTTTAATTTTTATAATATTATAGACTACATTTATTTCATTTCACATGCAACTGCTAGGGTTATAAGACTGAATATATTTATATTTTTATTCCCTACACCTAAGCAAGAGGTAGATATAGATAAAAGTATATAGGTTTGTGATCATCCTCTGTGTTAATTTCGCAATTTTCGTCCCTCCTTCCGTAGGCACAACTTTTAGGGTAGGCCAAATTTTCTTTTATATTTTGTTTTTTTTTTATGGCTTTTTTGGCAAAGTTTGACATTACTCGGAATATCGTTTAGGTTGGCGCAATTTTTTTTGGTTTTATGGTTTTTTTTCAAATCAAAAACTATGGATCAAATTTTTTTTTAATTATTTTATTCATTTATATACTTTTTTTTAGCATAATATCATAAGGAAATTATATAACGGTTTATTTTATTTTATACATCACAATTGGTATGCACGGGTATCTAAAAGTTTACAATGGCAACCATAATCTTCATCGTTTCTTTTTAATTTAAATTACAAGTTTTTTTTTATATAAAATATCTAGTTTTTCAAATTTTAAATTAATAAACCAATCGATAAAATATTTTTTTGTAAATAAAAGATTTAAGAAAGTTTTATAATTTTATTTTGTTTCAATAATGATCTTTTTTTCACCTGTTATGTGAGAAATTTATTTTTCAGTCTGTAACACTATGAATTCTTAGAAATCTGACCACAGTTTAATAAAAAATGTTTGGTGTAGAAGTTAACAAGTGGGTTGGGGTGTAAAATGTTTGAGTAAGATCCTCGTTATAAGATAAACATTTTTTTCTTCTTCAATAAATGAAGTAATGAAAAAAATTATAAATAAAATTTATTATTTGGATATTTCCTTTAAAAATTTATAATTTTAAAAATTATAATACTTCACTTTGATTACGTAAAACCATAGACTAAATAATTATATAGATGATCTATTAGACAGAAATTAGTAAGAAGGCATTATAAAACTAGAATTTCTCTTTTTTTACATTAAATATTCTAAACTATTTTAAAATGTTTAGTCTGGCTCCAAAAATGTATCGACTTAAAATTTTTATATGAAAGTGATCTTCTATATCTATTTAGTCTATGATTTTACATTGTCACAGTGATGTAGCAAATAAATTAATTTTATTTGTAATTAGTTTTATTTCCATTAAAGTTAAAAAAAAATTTTTATCTTTTAACGTGGATCGAACTCACATCTTTTTACACGCGAAGCCACTTTGCTAAAAATTCTAATAAATTAATAGTCAGATTTTAAATATAACCAAATTTTAGAGGAATAATTCTGGGAACCAGGAGGTAACATAGGACATGTGAAGCTTGTATAAGTCAACAAGTTGCGGCTCCGGAGCAGTTCTGAGCTTTTCCGTTTTTTTTAAGATGAGTCGAAACAGTTGGAACTCTTGAAATTTTGCATGAATGATCTCCTTAGGTTACCGAATTAGTTGTATAAAGTTGGTTGGAACGAATTGAACCAAATCGGCACGGTGGGCTTCGAAAAAGTTTTTTGCTTCCGATTTGTGTCTAATTTTACAGAGTGTATTGCAGTTTTTTTTTTTTTTTTTTAAGCGCTAACTGTTCAACGGTTAGGCTAATAAGCCTGTCTATACCATAGGTACATGCTGGAACAGGGGGTCATATTATATTCGTGTTATTAGAATTTGTCTTATTGAATTCCACATACAATTTAAACATGAGATAGTACTAGGCCTTATAACATGTAGAAACGTCTTATATTTTCAATATTTACAATTCTATTTTTTGTTTATATTGTAATATTTTATATTTTACTTATATGGTATTCTATATCTGCGAGTTATATTATTTAATTAAATTATTTGTTTATATTTTGCATTTGTTTATATTTTTATATTAAAGTATTTTTTATTATAGATATATAATTATTAATTATTGATTATGCCATTAATTTGAACCCAATGGTGAATGGTAGCTGAGTCGAGCCGAAAACCAGAAAAGTTTTTTCACTTTCACTAGAATTCGAACCTGGGCCCTTCCGCATGAAAGGTCGGCACTTAACCACTGTGCCACCCAGCTGTAGTTGAAAAAAGAAGCTGACACAATTTTTTATTGAGTTCGGTTAACCCATATTAAGTATAAGATTAATTCATGATGAAGCTTTTTCAATGTTACTGATGGCGAGCCGAAACAGTGTGATAGCTTGACTTGAAATTTTCCAAAAACTTCCTCTGAGCTTAAAGGATTAGTTGTATAAAGAGGTTTGACTAAATTAACCCATTTAGGCACGGCGGGCCTTCAAACGTTTTTTTGTTTAGTGTTCAATTTTATAGGATGTACTTGCAGTCCAAAAGAGTGGCTAAAACTAATTTTTCCCTATGAAATTTTTTCAATCTTTTTGATGTGAGGCCGAAACAGTTTGACTGATTGACATGAAATTTTGCTTAAATGCTCTTCTTAGCTAATGGAATTTGTTGTATAAAGTTGATTGGAATAAATTAACCCATTTAAAAAAATTTTGTGGATTAAGCCGTTTGCCACGACGACACCATAAAGTTTTTTATAAATTTTATTTGCTTAAACGGTTAAATGAATTTTATTGAAAATTTCGTACAAACATTGATTTTAATTATAGAGCTTACCGGGTTAATTAGGTTTTAAGCGGTTTATGCTCTGTGCACAAAGATTCAAAGAAATTTTCGAAATTAACGCAAGGTAACCTTTATTCCAAAAGTTCACTTAATTAAAAAGACTATTTTGTTTGCTCTCCTTAAATAGTGCAAAAGATCTATGAGGTATTTTGGTTACGATATAATAATCCGTTTGGACACTATACCTAATGACTTTTTCTAAAGTTTTATAAAAATATTTTTAAAACTCCTAACTTTAGTAAAATTGTTATTCTATAAAAAATTTTAAATGCAAATTTATAATATTAATAATAATAAAAACGAAGAAGATTATAGTTGCCGTTGGCAACTTTTAAATACCCGTGCATACCTACTATGATGTATGAAATATAATAAACCGTTATTTATTTTACTTATCTATAAAGGAGAAAATATATAAAGGGGAAAATTTTTTTCTTTGTTTGTCCAGAATTCACTTGAAAACCACTGGTCCGATTGTCACAAAATGTTAAAGAAATAATTCTGAGAGCCCGAATGAATTCTGAGAGGTGACATAGGCTATGTCTTATTGTTTCATTTTTTTGATCTCGAGTCAAAACGCTTTGAGTGATTGGCATGAAATTTTGCACAAATGTTCCTGTTAGCAACTGGAATTAGTTGTATAAATTTGGTTGGAATAAATTAACCAATTTCGGCCTGGCGGGCCTTCAAAAAATTTTGTGTTTCCGATTTATGTACAATTTTACAAGGTGATTTTGCAGTCGAAAAGTGAGGCTGACACATATTTTTGTTGAGTTCGGTTAACCCTTTTGGGCACGAGGGCTCAATTAAGCTTTTTCAATGTTTTTCATGTCAAGTCAAAACGGTTTGACCGATTGGCTTGAAATTTGGCACAAATGTTCCTCTTAGGAACGGGAATGGGTTGTATAAATTTGGTTGAAATAAATTAACCCATTTCGGCCTGGCGGGCCTTCAAAAAATTTTGTGTTTCCGATTTATGTACAATTTTACAGGGTGATTTTGTAGTCGGAAGAGGCTGACACAAATTTTTGTTGAGTTCGGTTAACTCGTTTGGGCACGAGGGCGCAATGAAACATTTTAAATGATTTTTATGTCGAGTCAAATCGGTTTGACCCTTTAAAAATTTCCTGAAATTTTGCACAAATGTTCCTCTTAGCAACCGGAATTATTTGTAAAAATTTGGTTGGAATAAATTAACCCACTTCGGCCTGGCGGACTTCCAAAAAATTTTGTGTTTCCGATTTGTGTCCAATTTTAGAGGTTGATTTTGCAGTCTAAAAGAGAGGCCGCAAAAAGTTTTAGTTAAGTTCGCTGAACCCGTTTCCACGACGACGCCATTAATTTCTCTTTAAATTTTATTCGCTTAAACAATTAATATAGTTTTATTGAAAAATTTGTACAAGCATTTCAATTATAAAAAGCCACAGGGTTAATTTGTTTTTGACCTGTTTACGCGTTTTGCACAAAGATTCAATGAAATTTTTGGTATTAACACAAGTTTACTTGATTCCAGAAGCTCACTTAATTATTAATACAAATTTAGTTGCTCTCCCTAAATAGTGGAAAACCTAAATGAGATAATGTTAAAAATCTTTAAAATAAAGCTAATAAAGAATCCGAATAATATTATCCATAAATTTAAATAACATAACATTTTCCATCTCTAAATTTTTTCGTATGTCTTTGGGTTATATCTATTTTACAAATAGAAATTTGAATTCAAATTGCAGTTTTCTTTATATTCAAAAAAAATCAAAAATTTCAACTTCGTATATATTATGCTTAAATACATAGTATTTTAAAATCAAGGTCTGTAGCCCTGAGACCGATTAAAAGGTCCAGAAACCGAACACAAGGGCTGATTTCGCCCATATGCAGTCTGCGCTGTACTTTAAATACTTGTTAACTCTTGTACAAAATTGGAACGTTCTATCTTCATTTTAAGTTACTATTTTAAGTAATTTCGATTATAAGCTTTTAAAACTTGGGAGGTCTAAGAGGGGTACTGAACCACCACTCCAATTTATACCAAATTTAGGGGACACGCGAAACATTTTTTCAAGTTGCTATCTTTATTAATTTTAAAGATATGCTTTAAGGTCTTCGGAAATGTGTAACTAGTCCCCGACCCACTACTCCAAAGGGGCCCGAATTTCAAGGACATTAAGGAAATGGGAAGAGACACTCTGATACCAAATTTGGAGGTTCTATCTTCATTGGTTTCAGAATTATGCTCGTTTGGCATAAATTTGATTGAAAAGTTCTAGGTTCCGAAATCATGGTCCTATCCCGACCGTACGCAATCTCCGCCGTAGTTTCATTACTAGTAACCTACTGCACAAATATGATGAAGATAACGGCATTAGTTGTTGGGTTATCATGATTTTTTATATATGTTCGTTAGCCCTTAGATCGTTTAAAAGGTCAAAGGTCCAGATTCCGAACCCATGGGGCGATTTAGCCTTTATGCAATCCCCGCCGTACTTTCAGTCCTAGAAACCTACAGTTAAAATTTCATCAAGATAGCTCCATTATTTTCTGGGTTAACGTGTCTACGGTTGGACGGACGGACGGACATGGCTATATCGACTCAGGGGGTCACGCTGATCACAAATATATATACTTGTCCATATCTAGCTCGCTTCCTTTAAGTGGTTAGAAACACCATACCAAAGTTAATATACCCTTTTACCTATTCTGTAGGTGTAGGGTATAAAAATTTTTGTGGATTTTCAAAAATTTTTCTAGATTCATCATCATCCCAATATTGGTTAACAATTGTCAAGTTTATTAAAGAGTGAACTGCATTGTCAAACAGCAACATGTATATAAAATTTGCAGGCAATCGGTCACACCTATTCTATTTTACAAAGAAGTTTGAAAACTGTTCCAGCTTTAAAATAGTATAATAGAAAGTATAATAGAAAGTAAAGTTGAAATTTCATTGAGTAAAAAGGAAGAAGAGGGAATTGAAAAAGATGAAAGCAACAAAAATTAATCAAGGTCTCATGATAAAACAAATACAACCCTGGTAGAAATCGATGTAAACTTGAGAGAAAAATACAGATCATACAGTTATGAGATATTGGAGGAAGATTATGCACTAAAAATGGATGTAATTCTTTAATTACAACAAAGAAATAATCTAAGACCACGAAATATAAACAAATGTAATTTAGGTGTAATTTAATGTATTTCAGGTGAATTTTTCATTTTCCTTTTCTTTATGCAACTCTGAACGAAGAACAAAAATTGGTTGTAGACTAAGTTTTATTATCTGAAAGAAGAGAATCTAAATAGGAGGCTTGACAAAAAAATTTTGTTAACCGACTCCTACTAAATTCTAAGGATCTAACTTCTCCCAAAATTCAAAACCCTAGATTAAACCGTTTAGAAGATATGTGTGGCCAAATATTTTGCAAAAATTGAATTTTGCATAATGGTAATTTAGGACCATATGGCAATCCTTAACATTTGCCTTTTAAAAATTTATAAATTTTATAGAACCAGCTATTTTGTGCCGTTTTAGATTGAAAAAACACTAAACAGAACTCTTGTTATAGCAATTTAAAAATAGGGTTTTTTCCAAATTTTGATGGCTGTAGCTCCGTAATGGAAGGGACTACAAAAAAAAGTTTTTGCATGGTTAAAATTTCTTTCTTCTATTTATACAAAATTTTTTGAAAATGTGCTAAAAGCAATAATACAGAATTATAAGAAGACAAATCTACTACATTGCAAGATAAAAGTAGAAACGTCAAATAAAAATAAAAGGTATTCCACAATGCACAAATCATTATGCTGAAAAACCCGGATAAACCACCGAACGAGATTTCATCATATCGCCCAATATCTTTGTTACCAGCTAAATCAAAACACCATTAATCAACATACCAGGTTTTTGGGTTTAGAAAAAAACATTAAACCATTGACCAAATACACAGAATCGCTTCAGTATCGGACATCCTTTTGAAGAGAAGAAATATTGTCCATCAGTATTTATTGATGTATTACAAGCGTTTGATAAAGTCTGGCATGAGGGTCTTACTTATAAATTCAGTAAATTGTTAACGAATAACCTTTGCAAACTCCTCAAATCCAACATATCTGAGTGTAAATTTAGAGTATTACATGAAGAAGTTCGTTCCAACTTCTATCCAATACTAGCAGGTGTACCACAAGGAAGCGTTTTACAACCATTTTTGTACCTAATATAAACCGTAGATACACCTACAACAAGACAAACTATTATCAAAACATTTGCCGATCATACAGTTATAGTTGCAGTCAATGAAACACATTTGCAACACAAAAATTTCACGCACTTTAAATAAAGTGAACAATTGGACCAATGATTGGAAGATTAAAATTTACGAACAAAAATCAGTACAAGTAACAAACACATTAAAAAAGAAAAATGATCAATATTTCACTTATATAAATGGCATTGAAATACCACAAGATAAGTTAGTAAAATAATTAGGGTTACATCCAGATGAACGATTAAATTTGAAACATCACGTTAAGCAAAAAGCACTACAAGTTAAGTTTAATGTACGTGAAGTGTGGTGAATTGTGGGCACACATTCAAAACTCAAACTTTCATCCAAAAGACTTATTTATTTGTCAATAATTAAGCGAATATGGACATATGGTATCCAGATTTGGGGATGTACAAAACCATCAAATAGAGCAATTATTCAGAGTAGCCAAAATAGATTTGTTCGTACAATTACGAACGCGTATCGTTGTGTAACCAATGAAGAAATTCATAATGAATTTAACATAAAGTTAATCGAAGATATAATATGTGAATATGCCACAAAACATCGAAATAAACTTTCGCAGCATGTCTATGTTAATAGGATGTCTATGTTAGAAGAAACCATATAATCCAATTAAGTAATAAAATACATGTAATGTAATTGTAAAACGAGGCAGAGTGTAGTAGAGTAGACTGTGTCAACTCTGGGATACCCGTATGACAGTAACATATACATTATATCATCCGGTTAACTACTTTTGGTAAAATTTTAAACATACAGCTTTATTAAGTGTAGTGTAATGCACATATAAAAGAAGGAGTTGTATGGCAGCTACTCGAACCCTCTGCAGTAAACCAATCAAATTTTGCAGTAACTTTGGCCATTACACTAAAATATTTTTGGCACAATTTCAGACAACCAGCTTCATTAAGTGTAGTAGATGGCAGCTACTCGAACCCACTGCCGTAGACCAACACAATTTTGCAGAAGCTTTGGCCATAAAACTAAACTACTTTTGGAAAAGTTTCAGACACGTAGCTGAAATAGGTACAGAGTAATACTCATATAAAAAAAGGAGTTGTATGGCAGCTACCCGAACACATGGACCAAAATTACTGGATTTAAATAGCGATGACCGCTATTGGAAAAAAACGAATTTGCGAACATTTCAAGATCCTCGCTTCTTTAGTTTTTGAGTTATCGTGCGGACGGACGGACATACATAGCAAAATCGATTTTTTTTTCGATTCTGATCCGATCCATACACTTAAGTCTATATCTTTTATTTTAAAATTTTTTTTAAAATTCATTAGCTAAGATAAACATTTGTAAAAAGTTTTATATCAATTGGTCAAACTTTTAATGGCTTAGGAACCGGAACTGGTTGACATATTAAAACTTGGCATAGCCTTTGTTACCTTCTGGACTCCCAGGATTATTCCTGCAAAATTTTGTATAATGTGGACTAGTAGGTTTCACGTGAGTCCTGGAAATTTGGTTTATATTTCCTGGAAGATATATTTATTTGACTAACCTTATAAAATTGTGGTCATATTTTCAAACTAAGACAATTAACTTACCTACCAACTATTTAAAATAGCCGAATGAAGTGCCTTTATTATTCCAATATTTGATAAATTGTTATAAAGTTAAAGGTATATTAAAGGTATATATTTATAAGAAATTTTAAAGCTACAGCGGCAATTAAAAAAGCTTTTCAATGGATGAGTTAAATATTTTTTTTCTGTTGAAATAAAGTAAACAAAGAGTTAATTGGAATTGTATAGCGTATACGTAAATTATAAGCATAAATTTAAATCTATTAAGCAGATAAAATTCTAATTTAATACAAAGCTACCAGATATTATAAGTTAACTTTTGTATTTCTAATACCAAACCTATATTTGTATTAGAAATACCAATAGTTTATAAAAGAAACATAAGAAGTACCCTAATAGTGTGGAGTATAAGAGAAATTATAATGTTTTAAAAAACAAGATGAATGCAGAGATAATGAAAGCAAATTAAAGCTATTTTAATAGAAAATTGCAAGCAGCTGGTACAAATACTAGAAAGATTTGGAATGTTTTGAATTCTCAGATAGTAAAAAATCAGATTGTATCAAAATAATTAAGGAAATACGATGAAGTGATGAACCTTTAAATAATAGCAAAGACACAGCAAACGGTTTTAATTAGTATTTTAGTAATGTTGGAAAAAAATTAGCTGACAAAATACAAATTAAAGAAGAAAATATTATAAAAAATCGAATAAATGTAAGTTCCATGTTCTTGGTACCTACGAATGAAAAAGAAGGGTATAATGTTATAATGGATCTGAAAGACAATTCATCTGGCTCTGATAACATTGCAGCAAAAGACTTAAAAGCCGTAGCTAATATAATATTTCCGATATTTAACAACTTTGTTAATGATAGTTTTGCACAGGAATTTATCATAATTCATTTAAATGTAGTACTGTGATTCACTTACCAACTGTATGAGTAAAATATTCAAAAAATTATTTAAAAAAGAATATGTGACTTTATTAAATATTCATGCGGATTTGACAGCAACCAATTTGGCTATCAAAAATCGCATGGCACTGATGAAGCAATCAATGATTCAATAAGTGCTATTATTGGAAATCTTGATAAAGGGAACTATGTCTGCTCAGTCTTTGTTGATCTGAGCAAGATATTTGACACAGTGAACTCAAATATTGTTGAGGAGAATACACGAAATTGGAATAAGAGGGCTGCCCCATGAACTACTAAAAGCTTATTTAGAAAACAGATATATCAAAACCAAAATTAATGATGTTTGTAACAATGAATGTGTCATAACTATAGGAGTGCCACAAGGGTCAGTTCTGGGTTCCACGTTATATTTATTTTATGTTCATAATATGCAATTTGCAAATATTAAAGCTGACTATAAAATATTTGCTGATGATTCGTTGCTAATCTATACAGCAAAAAATACTGAGATATTAGAAGGATTGGTCAATGAGGATTTGGAAAGATAAATGAACTGTTTAAATAGAAATAAACTAACAATTAACATTGAAAAAACAAAGTACATGATTTTCAAACGACTAAATAAGCCTAATATCAACCCTAAAATTTGTATTGATAGCAGAGAAATTATAAGAGAACAGAATTATAAATATCTCGGTATAACAATAGATGATAAATTATGTTGGAATGATCATGTTAATTACATTTTAAAAAAGATAAAGCCATTAATAGCTTCTATTAGGAGAAGTGGCATTATATTAGATGATAAATTAGCTAAGTTATTATTCCATGTGCACATTATGTCACATATAAGATACAATGTGGTGACATGGTCGTGTTTTTCAAATATATTAAAAAAGAAAGCAAGCACTTTAATAAAAAAAAACAAAGATACTTTACAGATTAAATTGGCGTACTCCGATTGATGAGTTATACAAAGGTGTGGGATTCCTTAAGTTAGATGAATTAATAATTTTAGAAAAAGCTAAAACTATTCATAAAAAAGAATATGCTGTCATTTAAAGTACAACGTTTTTACAAAAGGCAAGAAATATGGATAAGTTACGTCATGAAAAAACTTGAACTGAATTAGCTAAAAACAGTAATTTTTGTTTTTCAATAAGAATTTACAACTCTCTACCTGAGACATTAAAGAAATGTAGTAATATAAGTAGCTTCATATTGAAATTGAAATCTTTTTTAAGAAATGATCAGGTTTTATTAAAAAGATGTTAGAGTTATAAGTAAAATTATAAATTAGGATATAATAATAATATTAATATACATAATTTTTGTATTTATTCTCTATGTTAAAGTAAATATATTTATTATAATTGCTAAAACTTTTATACCAATTTTAAGTTATTGTCTAAGTCTACATAGTATATTGTAAAATAATAATTGTAATTTAATAACATAAAATTATATATAATGAAATAAATAAAAATAAAAAAAAAATATTATAGGTACAAACATTTCATTATTAAGTTTACTTGAATAAATATAAAATTTTTATTTTAATTTAATGTAATGAAGGAAAAAATTTATATAAAGATATATAAAGGACTTTTTAACATTTATAAAT
This sequence comes from Dolichopus griseipennis, assembly GCA_963082915.1. Taxonomy (NCBI): domain Eukaryota; kingdom Metazoa; phylum Arthropoda; class Insecta; order Diptera; family Dolichopodidae; genus Dolichopus; species Dolichopus griseipennis. The sequence continues at coordinate 202,083,772 of OY720441.1, read as the reverse complement.
AAATTTTAAAATTAACTGAACTTACCCTATGAAATGTTAAAAATCAAATAGTTTATTGTAATTTAGTTTATATAGATATAAAATTCAAAAATGAAATATAAATTATTTTTATTTTATTTCCTTTTTTCTTTATGTCACAAAACATCAAAAATTTTATGGATCATAAATAATTTTATAATATGGAAAAATAAAATAAAATTTTTATTTAAATTATATTTTTGAAACAAAGATTATTTAATATAGGTAAATAAGTACCTATTTTTTTATTTTATGTACTATATATAAACTGAATAACCGAATGCAATAATTAATTTTTGAATTTCCAAACGAGAAAATTAAATATTTTTTGATGCGTTTAGATCCTTGTTACACCTTTTTTTTAACTCCTTGTACCTAACATTCCAATTGCTAAACACTAAAAAACGATATGTATTAAGTAAAGCATAGGTAGGTATAAAAGGTACATTAAACAATTATACGTTTCTATAATATTTAACACAATTGTTATATAAAAGAATCATTTTTTACAAATTGTAATAGGTAGGTTCATAATTTTTTTTTCTTTTATATTAACTAATAATTTTTACAAGTTTTAATTTTATTTTAAAGAACTTTAGTATATTGAAAACTCGGAACAATTTTTAAAAGAACTAAAATCGCATAGTTATGTATATTTTTAACAACTTGCAGAATATGAAAAATAATATAAGATAATTCCTAGAAGATTACTTATATTAATATTAATTTTGTGCAAAAATTATTATATTATAGTATATACTTTTATTATAATATTGTATAATATGATATACCTAGTAATCCATATTTCATTGAAGAGTTAAAACTATTTTGTATAAATGTATTTGTAAGAATTTTTATGATATAACAGTTTTATTAAAAATTTATTTAGTATTTGATTTGTTTTTTTTAAATACCTACAATCACAACAGAATTTTAAAAGCCAATAAAATATTAAAATTGTTTTTATGTTTAATTATTGGTTACCGATATAATATATTTTATTTTATTTTAATATATTTTATGTGGTAGTCACCCAAAAAACAAAACAAGTTTGAACTAAAAAAAAATTCCTTACAAAACAAAACACAAGAAAATACGGGTAGTTTTTGATTAGAAACAAAATTTTGGCTAAATAATGTTAAGATGATAAAAACAACCTGTACATAAATATTATTTAAACATTATAGGATTAAAAAATTTGAATGTTATTTTTCTTTTTTAAAAAGTTATGAACAATAAATTTTATTGTTTATTTAACCAATCACAAAAGATCGAAGATTATGGGCGTGCGCTTAACAATTCTTTAAAAAAAAATTATACTGGTGTAGGTATGGAGCCACACAGAGTTAAAAACCAAATGAAATGAACTGTCATAAGAATTTTTTTGGTGAAATAAATGTGTAGATATCTATATATATATATTCATAATTTTATCGAATTTTAGTAACTTTAAAGCATAGAATACCAATAACAATAAGAAGTACGACCCCTATCACGTAATTAAAATATTTTTGCTACCCAACCAATGCATGTTTATATATGCGTCGTAACATAACACATATGAAATTTATATAGTTCGCTTTTCGCTGTAACAAAATATCATAACTCATAATGCATAAAATACCTATATTTACTTCGAAAATATAGTTTTTGTATTCTTTTCTATAAAATTTTAATTTTTTCTTCATATTTATTCTACACCTATGAAACAAGAAAATTGTATATTAACTTTGGTATAGTGTTTGTAACCACCTAAAGGAAGCGAGCTAGATATGGAAAAGTATATATATTTGTGATCAGCGTGACCTTTCTAGTCGATATAGCCATGTCTGTCCGTCTGTCCGTAGGAACGATAACTCAAAAACTAATGGAGTTTTCTTGATGAAATTTTAACTGTAAGTTACTAGGACTTAAAGTACGGCGGGGATTGCATATGGGCGAAATCAGCCCATGGGTTCGAGTTCTGGACCTTTTAATTGTTCTAAGGACCAACGAACATATAAAAATAAATAAGAATAACTCAACAACTAATGGCGCTACAATCATGAATTTTATGGTGTAGGTTACTAGTAATGAGACTATGGCGAGGACTGTGTACGGTCGAGATCGGACCATAGGTTCGGATCCTAGAACTTTTTGATCGATTTCAGACCAAACAAGCATAATCCCAAAACTAATAAAGATAAAACCTTCAGTTTGGTATCAGTGTGCCTCTTCCTATGTCTCTAGAGTTCTTTAAATTAAGGACCAATTGGAGTAGTGGGTCGGGGACCATCATCACGGTTCTGAAGACCTTAAAGCATATTGAAATTAATAAAAAAAAAGTAGCTTAAAATTAAGATAGAACACTCCAATTGTGTACAAGGGTTCACTAGTATTGAAAGAACGGCGCGGACTGCATATAGGCGGATTCCGACTATGGGTTTGGATTCTGGAAGTTTTTCATCGAATTTAGGCCAAACGAGCATCATTCCGAATCCAAAGAAGTTAGAACCCCAAAATTCGGTATCTGGGTGTCCCTTTCTATTCTCTTAATATTCTCGAAAATTGGAACCAATTGAAATAGTGATATCGGGGATATGTTTTCGAAAATAATAAAGTTAGTAACTTCAAACAAATTTAGAAGCTTCAAATTTGGCACAAGGGTGTTGTTTACTGTTTCCTACGTGTTCTCCTAATTTATAATAAATTGGAGAGGTGGTTCAGGTAAACTCTCTTAGACCTCCCAAGATTTAAAAGCTTATCACCGAAATTAATTAAAACAGTTATTTAAGATTAATATAGAATGTTCCAATAGTGTAGAAGGGCTAACTAGTATTGAAGTATGACGGGGACTGCATATGGGCGAAATCGAACCATGGTTTTGGGTTCTGGAATCTTTGAAAAATTCAAGTGCTAACAAACATATATCTTAAAAACATCATAACTCAGAAACTAATAACGCTATTTTGATGAAATTTATAATCTATGTAACTAGTAATGAAAGTACTATGGGAATTGGTTCTGGTCGAGTTTGGATTCTAGAAGGTTTTGATCGAATTGAGGTCAAACTAGTATAATGTCGAAACCAAAGAAGATAGAACCTTATATTTAGAACATAGGTGTTTCTTCTTATTTGTTTTGTGTACGTGAAATTTTGGATAAATTGGAGTAGCGGTTTACTTACTACTCCCACTACTCCCAAGACCTTAAAGCATAATATATTCGAAATATTTAAAGATAAAAAAATAAAAATAAAAATCAAATTTGAAATCCTATTTACTATTTCCGTTCTTTTTTAACACTTTTATATTTTTAATAGGCTAAGAGTTTTACCATAAAACATATTATGTATTATATTTCCAAAATTAAAAATAAAATATTTTTTTAAAAAACGGCGAATTTTTTTTTGTTTTTAATTTTTATTATATCATATCTATATTTTATTGAATTATTACTATAGGTAATATATAATTAGGAAATTGTGTACAATACTTAAGTTGTAAAATTTATTTTTATATTTAAATTAATTATATGAAAAGTTCTAAATTTGTCACTGTACAAATATATTTATTGCATATTTTGGTTATTAAATTGAGTGATAAAAAGCTAATGAAAGTATTAATGGTTTTAACTTACATTAAAAACCATGAAATTATGTAAACTTTTACATTTATATTATTACAAATTAATATTTCTTTCGAATAACTTTGAGTTTAATTATATAAAATATTATATACTTATAAATTAAGAGAATAAATTTTAAAATTTTTTAAGTACTAAACCATTTAACAGTAAAGGCGCTACAGCTGAAAATTCTCAAAAGAAGTAATTGCTGCATGTGTGTAAAATATTATTGAATTTGATAAAAAGTTTTAAATATGTGATTTTGTAATTGCATTTTACTAATCCATTTATCTAAAGCTTATTTGTTGTTTAATATTCTTAAATACATAAATGAATTAGTAAGAATTGTTATTATTTTTGAATTGATAAAATAATTAGAAAATGTTTTTAGTATTATAAATAAAAATTTGGTTAGCCATGTCTGTTAAATGACTTCCCATTAAATTTGAACGAAATAGGTGTAGGGTATTTCTAAGTCGGTTGCACCGACTAACTGTTTCTTTACTTGTTTTTAATCAATCAGATTTCTAGTTTTTAAATTTTGGAAATCTTATTGCTAAGAAAATCAATAAGTGTTCAATATACACTTCTGTTTTCAGCAATTAAAAGAAAATTTCAAATCAAAATATTTCTAGTTTTTAGCAGAATTTTGTAAAAATGTAAGTATATATTTTCAATTTGTCCGTCCGTCCATCCCTATGTTTACAAAGACTTTTTAATTGTGACAAGAAATTTTAAAAATTCAGGTAGGTATTGCAAAAAAATGATTTGATGCAACAACTTTTTTCTGTAGCCCCAACCGTTACGGAGCTATAGCCCCCCAAAGTCGGAAGAAGCCCTTGTTTCTTAGGTATTTTTTCGATCTGAAAACGGTATGAGATTTTATAAGCCAAATAAATCTTTGAAAGGCAAATATATAGAGCTACTAATATTAATCACTACTCAAACTTATCTTCTGAACTGTTGGCCTCACATATCTTCTGAACGGCTCAAACTAAAAATTTGAAATTTTGGGAGAAGTTAAGCCCTCAGAAACTAGTAGGAGTCGGTTAAGAAAAGTTTTTTGTCACGGCCCTGTTTAGGAGCACTAAGTAATCGAAAATTGTGATTTTGCAATATTAAACACCTGTAACTTGAATACCTGTCCAAATGTTTTTTAATAATATATGAACTTCAAGACTTGTACATTAAATTTTAACATGTGCAAAAGGTTTTCCCTAATTTTGAAAGAAAATGTTATGATTAATTATATTACTTCTTGCAGTATGACTAGTATTGAAAAAACGCCTATTTGATTGAAAACTTTATTTATATTTGTTGTTATTTCAAAACTGTTTTCAGTATATTTTCCCGTATCCTTTTCTATAGTGTTTATATAAGATAACTTTTCTTTATTATTATTATAAATTAAAAAATTTTTATACCAATATGACTGTAGGTCAAAGGGTATAATAAATTTGCTATTACGTTTGTGACGCAGAGAAGTAGAGTATATATAGACTCAAGTGTATGGATCGGATCAGAATTGAAAAATAAATCGATTTAGCTGTGTATGTCCGTCCGTCCGTCCGAACGATAACTCAAAAACTAAAGGAGCAAGGATCTTGAAATTTTCGCAAAATTCGTTTTTTTGCAATAGCCGTCATCTTTATTTAAATCCAATCATTTTGGTCCATGGGTTTGGGTAGCTGCCATACAACTTCTTTTTTTATATGAGCATTACTCTGTACCTATTACAGCTGCGTGTATGAAATTTTGCAAATAGTAGTTTAGATATATGGCCAAAGTTTCAGCAAAATTTGGTTGGTCTACTGCAGAGGGTTCGAGTAGCTGCCATTCAACTACTTCTTTTGTATGATTATTACACAACACCTAATGAAGCTTGGTGTCTGAAATTTTGCCAAAAATAGTTTAGTGTAATGGCCATAGTTACTGCAAAATGTGGTTAATGTACTGTAAAGTGTTCGAGTAGCTGCCTTACAACTTCTTATTTTATATGAGCATTACTCAATATCTATTGAAGTTGGGTGTCTAAAATTTTGCCAAAAATAGTTTGTAATGGCCAAAGTTACTGCATAATTTGGTTGGTCTACTGCAGAGGGTTCGAGTAGCTGCCATATAACTCCTTCTTTTATATGAACATTACACTACACTGAATAAAGCTGGGCGTCTGAAATTTTGCCAAAAGTAATTAATGTTTTTAATAATGATATAATGTTTATATAACGGTCATACGGGTATCCCAGAGTTGATACAGTTTTCTCTACTCTACTGAAATTATATGCTTTCCCCATTTTGCCCCAATTTTTTTTTTAGTCTAACAATTGGAGGAACCATTAGATCAATGTAGTTTTTTTTGGCTATTTTGAGAGTTGGTGCAGTTAGTTCCCTCCAAGTTACTGGCTTGGTGATTCATTGTTTCTCCTTTGTTCCAGTTGAGATACTTAGAATTAGTGTTTATTTGCCTATTATGACTATAAAAACTACTTATTATTGTTGTTCTCACTATTATCGCTAGTATCGCAAATATTTTCATTTTTAAACTCGTGATTTTTATTGAGTGAAGAGCTTCTTTTTGACCATAATTTAGGAATATAACTAAATATATTATTTGAATTTTTAACTTTTTGTGATTTGTGAGCTTTTATACCACTATCCTCTTCACTTTTAGAATTAAAATCTTCTTTTAATTTGGTGTTAATCGTTTTATGCTCTTTTAAATTTTTGGCTTGCTTAATTTTATCGTTAATTATAATAATGTTTTGGTTCATTATTTGTATTTTCTTTACGGCTTTGCATACAGTTTTCTTGATTTGATTGATCAGCAACTATGTTCTTTAATTGCTAATATCCAATTGCTTTTTCTTTAAAGCTAATTTATATTCATACTTAGCGTTTTATGATTTATATCCATATTTAATTTTAGTTTGTTGTTGTATTTTATACAATTTATGCATTTATTTATTTCCTCTTTGTTACATTTGCTAGTTTTATGTTCTTGATGACATTTTAGACATGTTTCCTTGTTCTTGCAATCCACCGATTTATGGTTAAACCCTTTACATTTATAACACCTTCGTATATTTATAGCATCAAACACCTTGCATCTTTCTTATGCTATACATCATTTTTCGTTTGTAAGTATTTTTGCAAAATTTCTTTACTACTTCATTTAATGCGTTATATACTCCTTTGTTATATTTGTTCAACTCGTATGTTTGTACTACTTTAATTTCATACATTTTTATAAACCAGTTTTGATTTTTCAGTTTCTCTATTATTTCAGTATTACTAAATTTATTATTCATGTACACCAATTCAATTTGTGGTTTAATGCAGCAGTTCTAGTAGATGCCGTACAACTTCTTATTTTATATGAGCATTACTCTATACCTATCAAAGCTAGGTGTCTGAAATTTTCGATGAAATAGTTTAGTGTAAAGGCCAAAGTTACTGCAAAATTTAGATGGTCTACTGCATCAATCTTTCCGTAAGACCTGGGTCTATAGGTCTCAGTAAATTTATTCCTTCACTTTCATTTCTTTTAATAGCAGCTTCAAATTCATTTTTGTACTCCTTTAAATGTTCATTATTTTTTGTAACAGCAGCATCCATGTTTTGTAGAAACAAATTTACATTTTGTATGTACAGGATGCAATCCACACAGATGAATCTAACATTGTTGTGAGCATACACATTATTAATCGTTGAATGATCTAATCCTGAGCATGTCCAAGCTTCGTGAAAAACTTTTTGGAACACTCGCGCACATTGAATTCCCGTTTCACCTTTTACTTTAGCTTTGCATTTATTGCAACACGCCATTCCAAAAAATGTTTTTTTTTTCTTTTTGTTTTATATGCTTTGCACTATACAAAATATTTGGCACTTAGAATATTTTAATTTTTTTATTTAATTTATTTATTATGTTGTATACGTAATATGATACATTACAAAAGTTTATTTTTATTGTTTTCCTGTTTTATTGTTTTAATATAATTTTAACCTATAATTAAAAACACGTCTTTACTGATTAACAGTTTGGTTAAGATTTTGATACACTAGAGTTCTGTTTGGTTCCCATTACGTTCCTAACATAGAAGATTAGTTAGAGTCGTGATTCAGGTACCTTCGACAATCTTTCAAAGATTTAGCAAGCATATCTATGAAATTAATAAAGACAGAAACCTGAAATTTTGAAACACGAGTGTTGTTTCCTATTTCCCTTCCCATTTAACAGTTTTAAATTTTTAAAAGACTTAGAAGGTAATTATATTTTATAAATTAAAAACTTAAATATTTTTTTATTAAACTACTACATTGTTTTTTTGTTTAATTTTATTATATCAGATATTTTATTAAATTATGGTAATGTAATATCATAAATAAATCATATACATAGAGTATTCATCTAGAACAAAAAATGTTAGTTAATTTTGTTGATTTGAAATCACCCCAATATCGTATTGAGAAGCTTGATAAAGCACAGCAAGAAAATACAATTATCAAAAAAGAAAATGAAGCTTTAAAAAACAGAATCGAATGTATAGAAAATTATACAAAGGCCGGAAGCTAAATTAAATAAAACCGAGGAATTTGTGGATAAATCAGAGCACCTGGAAAGAAGAAATAATAAAGTGGTATCTGGATTACCGTTAGGAGTGCAAAATAATCAACTTCATGAAATATTCACTAAATTTAATATTGATAAGCCCAGTAATATCATAAAAAAAAATAACATAGATAATTAAGAGAGCTGATGGTAAGCCGGATTAATGCTTTAATATATAGTAAAATTTAATTCTGAGCAAATAAAAAATTACATACTGGCAAAGAAGATAACTTTTGACCCTAATGTTCTGCTGAATTCAACTTCGGCTCTGGTTCTAAAAATAATGCTATTCTCTTTTGCCACCATTTGTCATCTCTTCAAAGTAAGATTTATTACGGAGCTAAATCAATTAAAACAGCAAAAAATTTTAAATTCTTATGGGTCAAAAATATTGCAATATTTTTGCGGGAAGCGCAACAAGTAAAACTTTTAAAGTTTCTAATTTTAATGATATTAAAAAAATTAAGCATTTTTAAAATCTAAACTATATAATTTTATTATCCACAAAATTTTCTTTATTTAATTAAAAATTAAAATATTTATTTTTACGTTCATATACTTAACCTATAAATTAATATTAGAACTAAATCACTTTTCATTATTTTTTTTCGACATAACATTTCTTCATATTTATTTTAAACATTTAATTTTTTTTATTATTTATTTTTTGTACGTACAATTTAACTGCATGATGATATTGCTAATTTTTTATGTGCTATTACATTCAAAATATATTAAATTTCACTTAATTACTTACATTGTTAGAAACTTATCATATGATAACAAACAATAGTGGCAATTAAACTAGGTATTAAGAATCTTTTATTTAAACAATTTAACACAATATTTACATAATCTAACTCCGCCGTAGCCGGTCCGCAGTTGAACTCGTGACATAGTTATGAGAACTTCAACGCATTATATGGCAAATTCTGAAGCAACTCTTCAAACCGACCGCCCCTTCAAAGATGGGGGTTGCGCGAAAGGCTAGCATCCTCTCCCCGTGAGAACTTAATGCGCTACGAAATCTCACATAGAGCCTCGGATAAATTTTTTTTTTTTTTTTTTTTTTGCTGGCACCTCTACGTGCTAACTGTTCACTGTGATAGGCTAAACAGCCTGACTATATATTTGCATGTCGGAACAGGGGAGATATATTCATATATTAGAACTGATCAAATGAATTCCACATACAATTTAAACATGAGATAGTACTACGCCTTATAACATGTATAAATGTCTTAGATTTTCAATAAATACAGTTCTATTTTTGTTTATATTGTAATAATTTTGTACTTGAGTTATATGGTATTCTATATCACTGAGTTATATTATTTAATTGAAATATTTGTTTACATTTTGTATTTGTTTATATTGTTATATTTATTTATTTATTATTAAAGATATATAATTATTAATTATTAATTAAGCCATTAATTTGAACCCAAAGGCGAATGGTAGCTGAGTCGAGTTGAAAATCAGATAAAAGTTAATTGGTTAAATGGTGGAATTAATGGTAAATTGGCCCGGCAACGTAAAAAGGATAAAGGAAATGACTTAAGATTTGGAACGTGGAATGTACAAATAATGTTACAACCAGGAAAATGTATGAAATTGCACATGAACTCCTCAAATATAAAATTGACGTAGCAGCATTGCAAGAAATAAGATGGCAAGGTAAAGGAAAAATCAGAAAAAGGCTATTCTCATTTTATTACAGTGGAAACGATACAAGAACAGGCATGTATGGCACTAGTTTTATAGTTAGTAAAAATATAGAAGAAAAAGTATTAGGATTTACACCAGTTAACGATAGAATAAGTTACATAAGATTAAAAGGTAAATTTAACAATATTACAATTATGAATGCATATGGACCAACTGAAACTGCATATGAAAATGAAAAGGATGTTTTTTTATGAAAATCTTGGAGATGTATGTGAAAGAATAAATAATTATGACACGATAGTACTCATGGGAGACTTTAACGCAAAGATTGGAAGAGAAGCACATACACATAAAATCGCAGGAAAATTCTCATTACACGATATTACAAACAATAATGGCGCAAGATTGTGTCAATTAGCGTGCGAACAAGATATGCGGGTCAGAAGTACGGCCTTTGAACGGAAAAATATTTACAAAGACACATGGAAAATACCGCGAACAAACGAAGTAAATCAAAATGACCATATACTAGTGTCAAAAAGATGGGCAACATCAAAAATAGACATCACAACATGCCGCGGAGCCAATTGCGACAGCGATCATTTCCTTGTTGTTGCAAAAGTAAGGCAAAGAATATCAAATATTGCAAAAAAGGGTGGAGTAAAAAGAGTGTAATGGGATAATGGAAAGTTTAAGGAAACTGATTTAAAAGAACAATACTAAAGTGCAACAAGAGCAAAAATAGAGTCCCAAATGAAACTATAGATGGAAAATGGTCGCAAATAGAAGAAAGTTTAATTACCGAAGGGAAAGAAGTTATAGGAAGAAAGCGACCTGAAAGAAATTCTGAATGGTTTGATGAAGAATGTGTACTAGGAATAGAAGAATAAAGCTAGAGAAAAGACATTACATAATAACACAAGAGCTAATAGAATGCAATATATCGAAAAAAGAAGAATATCTACAAAAATCTGTCCTAGGAAAAAGAAATTAATGATGAGAAACAAAATAATTGAAATCAAGAATGAGCAAGATCAAAACAATGTTAAACGGTTATACGAAAAAATAAAGAACCAGAGGCTTTCAACCAAGGTTAGTAGCCTGCATGGACAAAGACAATAAAATATTGTCAGAAAAAAAACGAGGTTTTAAATAGATCGTCCGAATACTTCAAAGATCTGTTAAATATAAACCATATAAGTGCAAAATTCAACAATGATATAATGTACAACGTGGAACCTAAAGACATACCACCATCAGCAGAAGAAATTAGTGAAGCAATGAAAAAACTCAAGCGTAATAAAGCTCCGGGAGATGACCAAATAACAGCGGAATTATTACAAAATAGCGGGGAATTTTTACTTGATAGAATTCACAGATTAATAGTTGAAATATGGAGCAATAAAGGTATGCCTAAAAAATGGAGTGTAGGATTAATATGCCCCATACACAAGAAGGGGAACAAGTTAAACTGTGAAAATTACAGGGGAATAACGCTGCTAAATTGTGCATATAAGGTTATGTCAAATATTTTATATGAGAGATTAAAACCAATATATGAAGAGCAAGTCAGAAAGTACCAGTGCGGTTTTAGAAATGGCAGATCGACAATAAATCAAGCATTTCTGGTTAAACAAATCATGGGGAAATGCTACGAGTATAATGTAGATTTGTATATGATATTTATAGACTTCAAGCAAGCATTCGATAGCGTTAACAGAAAAGAAATTCCGAAGACCTTATTGAAACTGGGCGTGTCCAAGAAGTTGACTGGTCTTGTAATGATGACAATGCAAAATTCCAGAATAAGATATTAATACAGGACTCTACATCAGAAGAATTTACTATTACAAGCGGTGTACGACAAGGGGACGCTCTTTCAGCAATAATTTTTAATATGCTTCTGGAATATGCAATAGGTAACATGGATTTGGGAGGTAATATATTCATGAGAGAGTATCAGATTATAGTGTACGCAGATGATATTTTGATTACTGCCAAAGCTTATAATAAAATGGCAGATATATTTAAATTAATAACAGAAAAATCGCGTATAATAGGCTTAAATATAAATATAGCAAAAACTAAATACCTAAAAATGTCAAGAAATGAAGAAAGAAGACTTCCACAAAATATAAAAATTGAACAAGATGAAATTGAAGGTGTTAATAGCTACAAATATCTTGGCATAATATTAACAAACAATAACAGTAGCCAAGCCTGCGTACAAGACAGAATACAGGCAGCAAACAAATGTTACTACTCTAATAAGAAGCTGATGTGATGACATTCAAGCTAATAAGAAGAAGAGCAAAGTTGCAAATATACAAAACCATCATACGCGCAGTAGCAACTTATGGAAGTGAAACATGGACCATGAATAGAAATGAAGAAGAAATGTTAAGAATATTTGAAAGAACGATATTTAGAATTATTTATGGTCCAATACAAAACGCCGAATACCGTAGAAGGCACAATTCAGAATTATATGCGCTAGCAGAGAACGAGGACATTGTAAAACATATAAAGTCCAGTAGATTATGTTGGGCGGGGCATGTCATCAGAATGGCGGAAAATAGAGCACAATACAAAATTTATAATGCTAGACCATTGCTTAACAGAGCAAGAAATAGGCCTAGAAGCAGATGGGAAAATAACATTGAAGACGATACCAGAAAACTAGGGGAAATAAACTGGGAAACCACCGCGAGAAACAGAGATGAATGGAGGAAGATAGTGAAGAAGGCTAAAACTCACCAGGAGTTGTAACGCTAAAAGATGATATGATGATAATTTACATTAATTACATTACTTATATTTGCATGCAAATGTGCATGTCGATATTAATTAATTTCTACATTCTATTATCAACCAAATATATTAAATTTAGAATAACTTTAATTTTGTACAACATTATAAGCAAAACTTTAATTACTTACAACATTATTTTATATCACCAATATACTAAGTTGTTGTATATACAATTGTAATTTAATTCTATATTTAAGTATTCTATTAATAAGATTAAATTATTCTACTTTAACTAAAAACAAGTAAAGAAACAGTCAGTCGGTACAACCGACTTAGAAATACCCTACACCTATTTGGTTCAAATTTAAGGACATATCCATAAGTCATTTTAACACCATAGAAGCTGTTATTAATTTGATCGTAAGACATAGCTAACCAAATTAACTGTATAATACTAAAAACATTTTCTAATTACCCTATCTATTAAAAAATACTACAAATTCTTACTAATTTATCTATTTAAAAATATTAAAAAACAAACAAACTTGAAATAAATGAAAATATATTTATTCCAATTCAATTACAAAATGAAAAAATTCTAATTATTAAATTTTGTGATAAAAAGATAATCAAAGCATAATATATTTAATAATCCAAATTTTTAAAAATTGCAATTATTTTAAATGGTTAGTTTATATACCTAATAGAAAAGCTTATAAACGCAAAATATGCAATAAATGTATTTCTAAAATACAATTAAAAATTTACACCTTTTCATATAATTCATTTAAATATAAAAATAAATTTTACATAAATGCAGCAAGTACCTTTGAACATAGCTGAACCACTACAATTAAGTCTAGATTTCGGAGACACATAGGACATAGGAAATATATTCTTTGGCTTCGAAATTAAACTCGACCACCACCAATTCCCATGGTACTAGTAACCTACTGTTAAATTTCATCAAAATACCGGCATTATTTTTTGAGTTATGGTGTTTGTAAGATATATGTTTGTTAGTCCTTGAACTTTTCAAGGGTTCCAGGACCCGAAATTATGGTACGATTTCTCCCATATGCAGTCCCGTCATACTTTCAATACTAGTTAACCCTTGTACACAATTGGAACGCTCTATCTTAATTTTAAGTTACTAGTTTTATTAATTTCGATGATAAGCTTTTACACATTGGGGGGTCTAAGAGAGGTTCTGAACCACCACTCCAATTGATCCCAAATTAGGGGGGCACGCAAGAAATAGTAAAGAACACCCTTGTGGCAAATTGGAAGCTTCTACATTTGTTTCAAGTTACTATCTTTATTAATTTCGAAAATATGCTTTAAGGGCCTAAGAACTGAGTGGCTGGTCCCCGATCCACTACTCCAATGGGGCCCAAATTTCAAAGACACTTACGAAATAGGAAGGGACACCCTGATACTAAATTTGGAGGTTCTATCTTCATTGGTTTCGGAATTATGCTCGTTTGGCCTAAATTCGACCAAAAAGTTCTAAGTTCCGAACCCATTGTCCAATCCTCACCGTACGTAATTACCGCCGGAGTTTTGCTGCCAATAACCTACAGCACAAATTTCATGAAGATAGCCTCATTAATTGTTGAGTTATCGTGATTTTTTATATATGTTCTTTAGCCCTGACATCGATTAAAAGGTCCGGAATCCGAACCGTCGGGCTGATTTCGCCCTTATATAGTCCGCGCTGTACTTATAGTACTAGTTAACCCTTGTACACAATTTGAACGGTCTATCCTAATTTTAAGTAACTGTTTTTAGTAATTTCGATTATAAGCCTTTAAAACTTGGGAGGTCTGAGAGGGGTACAGAACCACCACTCCAATTGATCCCAAATAAGGGGAACATGCAAGAGATAGTAAAGAACACCCTTGTGGCAAATTGGAAGCTTCTACATTTTTTCAAGTTGTTATCTTTATTAATTTTAAAGATATGCTTTAAGGTCTTCGGAAATGTGTGGCTGGTCCCCGACCCACTACTCCAATGGGACCCAAATTCACAAGACACTTAGGAAATAGGAAGGGACACCCTGATACTAAATTTGGAGGTTCTATCTTCATTGGTTTCGGAATTATGCTCGTTTGGCCTAAATTCGATCAAAAAGTTCTAGGTTCCGAACCCATGGTCCAATCCCGACCTTACGCAATTCCCGAAGTAGTTTCATTACTAGTAACCTACAGCACAAATTTGATGAAGATAGCGTCATTAGTTGTTGAGTTATCGTGATTTTTTATATTTGTTCGTTAGCCCTGAAACCGATTAAAAGGTCCAGAATCCGAACCCATGGGCCGATTTCGCCCATATGCAATCCCCGCCGTACTTTCAGTCCTAGTAACCTACAGTTAAAATTTCATCAAGATAGCTCCATTATTTTTTGAGTTATCGTGCCTACGGACGGACGGACGGATGGACGGACGGACATGGCTATATCGACTAAGGCGGTCACGCTGATCACAAATATATATACTTTTCCATTTCTAGCTCGCTTCCTTTAGGTGGTTACAAACACCATACCAAAGTTAATATACCCCTTTACCTATTCTATAGGTGTAGGGTATAAAAAAATATAATAATACTAATAATAATAAAAAAATTACATAGTTGAATATTATATATCTATATCGAGCACGAAATTTAAGTAATAAACACATATTACTTTTAAACAACTCGATTCTATCTGTCATCCATTAAACAAAACTAGTTTTTAGCACATTTTAAAAAAATTTTGTAAAAATGTGCCTATATAGTTTCACTCTGTCCGTCTGTCCGTATGTTTACAAAAACTTTTACATCGTTTGAAATAGAAAAAAGAAATTTTAAACACGAGTAGGTATTACAAAAAAAATAATTTCGTAGAAGAATTTTTTTCTGTAGCCCCACCTGTTACGGAGCTGCAACCCCCCAAATTTGGGAAAAGCCATATATGCAAATTGTTATAACAAGAATTCTATTAGGTGTATTTTCAATCTGAACGGCAAAAGATAGCTGGTTTTATAAACTTTATAAATTTTTAAAAGACAAATGTATAGGGTTGGCATACGGTACTAAAATTTACCATTATGCAAAACTAAATTTTTGCAAAATTTTTGGCTAGACATATCTTCTAAACGGGCCAAGCTAAGGTCTTGAAATTTTGGGAGTAGTTAAATGCTCAGAAATAAGTAGAAGTCGGTTAATAAATTTTTTTTGTCACGTCCCCTGTTTTGCAGCTATAAGGGCCCGTAAATTTAAATTTTCCTATTTTCAAACACCTGTAACTTGAATACCTGTTCAAATTTTTTTTTGTGATTTACAAAATTGAAAGCTCTTTAATTATATTTCAACATGTGTCAAATGTTTTTTTTAATTTTTTTATCTTTTAAAACAGAGCTGCTTTCTTAGGCTTTACAAAAACACATCACTAAAATGTACAGGGTTGCCATACGGTACTAAAATTTACCATTATGCAAAGCTCAATTTTTGCAAATTTTTGGCTAGACATATCTTCTAAACGGGCCAAGCTAGGGTCTTGAAATTTTGGGAGTAGTTAGATCCTCAGAAATAAGTAGAAGTCGGTTAACAAAATTTTTTTGTCAAGTCCCCTGTTTAGCAGCTATAAGGGTTCGAAAATTTAAATTTTGCTATTTTTAAACACCTGTAACTTGAAAATTTGAATGTAACAAAATTTGAAGGTCCAAAATTATACTTTAACATATGTTAAAAGATTTTCTTAAATTTAAAAGCAGTTCTTTAAATTGAAGAAAGTTTCTTTCAGTTTTAACCATTTTTGCTTACATAGTAAAATTTTAAGTAAAAGTTGGGGGAATGGGAGTAGTGAGGATTAGATCCTTGGGAAATTTGGCAACCTTCCACATGCCCCTCTATGTATAGAACTTAAAAATTAAAAAAAATTCTGTTTCTATAAGTAAGTAGTAACTTAGTCACTTAGTATAATATATTTCTTAAATTAAATGTTAACATTGAAGCTTCAACATTATATTCCGATAAAATACTCAGTATGAAACACTATATTATTTTGAAAATGTGCTTTTTTAAAAACCCTTGGTTTTTTTCACCACTTGTTATTTTTTTATTTTCTCACATGGTACATATGCTGTTATTTTATTTCTCTCTCTTAAATTTTGTATATGAAGTCTGATAATGGAATAAACATATATGATTGTTTAAATGTGAAACATATATCAGGGGCAAGCAACCTAAAATCTTTGGCAAATGATAGATCAAATTTAAATGTTTTGTGTCTTTATGTGCAAAGTCTTCATAATTAACTTAATGATATAGAATCCTTAATATACTCTTTCGATTACAATATTCACATAATTATATTAACTGAGATGTGGATAACTAAAACGGAAAACAAATTTTTTAACATACCTCGGTATGATTCTTATTTTGCTAATAGATTGCAGAATACATGAATAAAAACATAGATTCAAGTTTTGCTGTAGAAGAGGCATTGAATAAAACGAATATTGTAGTAGTTAAATTAATATGCCTAAATATTAATATTATTGGAATTTACAGATCTCACGAAACATAGGTGTTTGAGTTTATTAATAAACTTGATGAAATTACATCTACTTATAAAAATTCTATCTTTGTATTCTAATTATTTCTTTTATTTTCCTATTTGTTAAAACATTAAAAAATTAACGAAAAGAAATTTTTCTATAATTCAACACTTAAGTTAACATTTTAATATTGTTTTTTTTTTTTTTTTGAACTTTATGTCTGTAAATATATTAGAAAAACATTAATGTTAGAAATCATTTTTAAACATTTTGTTATCTTTTTTTTTTCCTATTTTTTTAAACATTAAAAAATTAACGTGGTAATCAAAATTAAAATTTTTAAAAATTTCTGAATTTTTATTTTTTTAACAATATTTATACAAAACGTAATTTAAATACATATTTGTCGAAGTATTAAAAAATTTTCTAAAGTAACTCTGTATTACATTTCATATAAAACAAACAAAATCTTGTACAATTGCACAGGGGTCCTATTAGTATGTATAAATTATAGTACAATATGTCTATAATTGTAAGTAGTTTATTTGCATTTTTTGATATAATATTAATTTTACATGAATATGAGTGTGCGTAATATTTCTATGGTTTATATGTAAGAAAAAATATTTTATGAACATTTTAATTTTATTATACCCTACACCTATAGAATAGGTAAAGGGGTATATTAACTTTGGTATGGTGTTTGTAACCACCTAAAGGAAGCGAGCTAGATATGGAAAAGTATATATATTTGTGATCAGCGTGACCGCCTTAGTCGATATAGCCATGTCCGTCCGTCCGTCCGTCCGTAGGCACGATAACTCAAAAAATAATGGAGCTATCTTGATGAAATTTTAACTGTAGGTTACTAGGACTGAAAGTACGGCGGGGATTGCATATGGGCGAAATCGGCCCATGGGTTCGGATTCTGGACCTTTTAATCGATCGAAGGGCTAACGAACATATATAAGAAATCACGATAACTCAACAACTAATGACGCTTTCTTCATCAAATTTGTGCTGTAGGTAACTAGTAATGAAACTACTTCGGGGATTCCGTAAGGTCGGGATTGGACCATGCGTTCGGAACCTAGAACTTTTTGATCGAATTTAGGCCAAACGAGCATAATTCCGAAACCAATGAAGATAGAACCTCCAAATTTGGTATCAGGGTGTCCCCTCCTATCTCCTAAGTGTCTTGAGAATTTGGGTCCCATTGGACTACTGGGTCGGGGACCAGTCACACATTTCCGAAGACCTTAAACATATCTTTAAAATTAATAAAGATAACAACTTGAAAAAATGTAGAAGCTTCCAATTTGCCACAAGGGTGTTCTTTACTATCTCTTGCGTGTTCCTTTAATTTGGGATCAATTGGAGAGGTGGTTCAGTACCCCTCTCAGACCTCCCAAGTTTTAAAAGCTTATAATCGAAATTACTAAAAATAGTTACTTAAAATTAAGATAGATCGTTTAAATTGTGTACAAGGGTTAACTAGTACTATAAGTAAAGCGCGGGCTCTATAAGGGTGAAATCAGCCCATGGGTTCGGATTCTGGACCTTTTAGTCGGTGTCAGGGATAACGAACATATATTAAAAATCACGATAACTCAACAACTAATGAGGCTATCTTCATGAAATTTGTGCTGTAGGTTATTGGTAATGAAACTACGGCGGTGATTACGTGCGGTGAGGATTGGACAATGGGTTCGGAACTGAGAACTTTTTTATCGAATTTAGGCCAAACTAGCGTAATTCCGAAACCAATGAAGATATAACCTCCAAATTTGGTATCAGGGTGTCCCTTCCAATTGCGTAAGTGTCTTTGAAATTTGGACCCCATTGGACTAGTGGGTCGGGGACCAGGCACTCAGTTCCGAGGACCTTAAAGCATATTTTCGAAATTAATAAAAATAGTAACTTGAAACAAATGTAGAAGCTTTTGGCCCAGGGTGTTCTTTACTATTTCTTCCATGCCCCCCTAATTTGGGCTCATTTGGAGTGGTGGTTCAGGACCTCTCTTAGACCCCCAAATGTGTAAAAGCTTATCATCGAAATTAATAAAACTAGTAACTTAAAATTAAGATAGAACGTTCCAATTGTATACAAGGGTTAACTAGTATTGAAAGTATGACGGGACTGCATATGGGCGAAATCGTACCATGGTTTGGGGTTCTGGAACCCTTGACAAGTTCAAGGACTAACAAACATATATCTTAAAACACCATAACTCAAAAAATAATGCCGGTATTTTGATGAAATTTAAACTCTAGGTTACTAGTAATGAAAGTACCATGGGAATTGGTTCTGGTTGAGTTTAATTTCAAAGCCAAAGAATATATTTCCTATGTCCTATGTGTCTCCGAAATCTAGACTTAATTGTAGTGGTTCAGCTATATTCAAAGGTACTTGCTGCATTTATGTAAAATTTATTTGAATATTTAAATGAATTATATGAAAAGGTCTAAATTTGTAATTGTATTTTAGAAATACATTTATTGCATATTTTGCGTTTGTAAGCTTTTCTATTAGGTATATAAACTAACCACTTAAAATAATTGCAATTTTTAAAAATTTGGATTATTAAATATATTATGCTTTGATTATCTTTTTATCACAAAATTTAATAATTAGAATTTTTTCATTTTGTAATTGAATTGGAATAAATATATTTTCATTTATTTCAAGTTTGCTTGTTTTTGAATATTTTTAAATAGACAAATTAGTAAGAATTTGTAATATTTTTTAATAGATAATATAATTAGAAAATGTTTTTAGTATTATAAAGTTAATTTGGTTAGCTATGTCTTACGATCAAATTAATAACAGCTTTTATGGTGTTAAAATAACTTATGGATATGTCCTTAATTTTGAACCAAATAGGTGTAGGGTATTTCTAAGTCGGTTGCACCGACTGACTGTTTCTTTACTTGTTTTATTTTTATTTTGGACAAAAATTTTGCAAAAGTTGAGTTTAGCTTAATGGTAAATTTTAGTACCGTATGGTAACCCCATACATTTAAACCTTATATTTTTGTAAAGCCTATAAAACCAGCTATGTTTTGCCGTGTTCAGATTAAAAATACACTTAAAGAAACTCTTGTTATAACAATTTAAAAATAGGGCTTTTTCCAACTTTGGGGGCCTGTAGCTCCGTAACGGGTGGGGCTACAGAAAAAAATTCTTCTACGAAATTAATTGTTTTGTAATATCTACCCGTGGTTAAAATTTCTTTAATCTATTTCAAACGGTGTAAAAGTTTTTGTAAACATACGGACGGACGGACGGACAAAGTCAAAATTAAGAAAAACCTTTGACACTTCTTGAAACTTTCGTTTTGGAGCTTTCAATTTTGTATACAAATAAAAAAAAATTTTGACCGGTATTCAAGTTATAGGTGTTTCAAAGCAAAATCTTTAGCAAAATTTCAATTTTCGACCCCTTACAGCTCCTAAAGAGGGGGCGTGACAAAAAAATTTTGTTAACTGACTACTTAATTATTTCTAAAGATCTAACTTCTCCCAAAATTTCAAGTTTCTAGATTTAGCCGTTCCGAAGTTATGAGGGACCAAAAAGTTTGTAAAACTTAGTTTTGAATAACGGTAAATTTTAGTACCGTATGGTAACCCTATACAATTAGTTTTTAAAAATTTGTAAAGCTTATAAGAACAGCTGTCTGTTACCGTTTTCAGGTTGGAAATATACCTTATAGAACTCTAATTATAACTGTTTAAATATGGGGCTTTTTTCGACTTTGTGGGGCTGTAGCTCCGTAACGGGGGGGGGCTACAAAAAAAAGTTTTAACATTAAATTATTTTTATTGCAATACCTACCCATTTCTGATATTTTTTAGTCAATCGTAGGTAAAAAGGGGCGGACGGACGGACGGACGGACAGAGTGAAGCTATATGGCACATTTTTACAAAATTTTTTGAAAATGTGCTAAAAAACACTAGTTTTATATACAAAATTATGTACATTTATACATGTGTATATTATAATGAATAGAATACATAATAATTTTTGTAGAATATTAAAAAGTAATTTGATATGTTATTATTATGACTTATGACTAAGTATTTATAAAAACAAGTAAAGCAACAGTCAGTCGGTGCAACCGACTTAGAAATACCCTACACCTATTTGGTTCAAATTTAAGGACATATTCATAAGTCATTTTAACACCATAAAAGCTGCTATTAATTTGATCGTAAGACATAGAGAACCAAATTAACTTTATAATACTAAAAACATTTTCTAATTACACTATCTATTAAAAAATATTACAAATTCTTACTAATTTATCTATTTAAAAATATTAAAAAACAAACAAACTTGAAATAAATAAAAAAATATTTATTCCAATTCAATTACAAAATCAAAAAATTCTAATTATTAAATTTTGTGATAAAAAGATAATCAAAGCATAATATATTTAATAATCCAAATTTTTAAAAATTGCAATTATTTTAAATGGTTAGTTTATATGCCTAATAGAAAAGCTTATAAACGCAAAATATGCAATAAATGTATTTCTAAAATACAATTACAAATTTACACCTTTTCATATAATTTATTTAAATATAAAAATAAATTTTACATAAATGCAGCAAGTACCTTTGAACATAACTGAACCACTACAATTAAGTCTAAATTTCGGAGACACATAGGAAATAGGAAATATATTCTTTGGCTTCGAAATTAAACTCGACCAGAACCAATTCCCATGGTACTTTCTTTCCTAGTAACTTAGTGTTAAATTTCATCAAAATACCGGCATTATTTTTTGAGTTATGGTGTTTTTAAGATATATGTTTGCTAGTCCTTGAACTTTTCAAGGGCTCCAGAACCCGAAACCATGGTACGATTTCGCCCATATGCAGTCCCGTCATACTTTCAATACTAGTTAACCCTTGTACACAATTGGAACGTTCTAGCTTAATTTTATGTTAATTGTTTTAATAATTTCGATGATAAGCTTTTACACATTGGGGGGGTCTAAGAGAGGTTCTGAACCAAAATTGAAGCTTCTACATTTGTTTTAAGTTACTATCTTTATTAATTTTAAAGATATGCTTTAAGGTCTTCGGAAATGTGTGGCTGGTACCCGACCCACTACTCTGACGGGGCCCGAATTCCCAAGACACTTTAGAAATAGGAAGGGGCGCCCTGATACCAAATTTGGAGGTTCTATTTTTATTGGTTTCGGAATTATGCTCGTTTGGCCTAAATTCGATCAAAAAGTTCTAAGTTCCGAACCCATTGTCCAATCCTCACCGTACGTAATCACCGCAGTAGTTTCATTACCAATACCCTACAGCACAAATTTCATGAAGATAGCCTCATTAGTTGTTGAGTTATAGTGATTTTTTATATATGCTCGTTAGCCCTGACACCGACTAAAAGGTCCGGAAACCGAACCGTTGGGCTGATTTCGCCCTTATATAGTCCGCGCTGTACTATAGTACTAGTTAACCCTTGTACACAATTTGAACTGCCTATCTTAATTTTAAGTAACTATTTTTAGTAATTTCGATTAAAAGCCTTTAAAACTTGGGAGGTCTAAAAGGGGTACAGAACCACCACTCCAACTGATCCCTCATTAGAGAAACACGCAAGAGATAGTAAAGAACACCCTTGTGTCAAATTGGAAGCTTCTACATTGATTTAAGTTGTTATCTTTATTAATTTTAAAGATATGCTTTAAGGTCTTCGGAAATGTGTGGCTGGTCCCCGACCCACTACTCCAATGGGACCCAAAATTCACAAGACACTTAGGAAATAGGAAGGGACACCCTGATACCAAATTTGGAGGTTCTATCTTCATTGGGTTCGGAATTATGCTCGTTTGGCCTAAATTCGACCAAAAAGTTCTAGGTTCCGAACCCATGGTCCAATCCCGACCTTACCCAATTCCCGAAGTAGTTTCATTACTAGTAACCTACAGCACAAATTTGATGAAGATAGCGTCATTGGTTGTTGAGTTATCGTGATTTTTTATATTTGTTCGTTAGCCCTGAAACTGATTAAAAGGTCCAGAATCCGAACCCACGGGCCGATTTCGCCCATATGCAATCCCCGTCGTACTTTCAGTCCTAGTAACCTACAGTTAAAATTTCATCAAGATAGCTCCATTATTTTTTGAGTTATCGTGCCTACGGACGGACGGACGGACGGACATGGCTATATCGACTAAGGCGGTCACGCTGATCACAAATATATATACTTTTCCATATCTAGCTCGCTTCCTTTAGGTGGTTACAAACACCATACCAAAGTTAATATACCTCTTTACCTATTCTATAGGTGTAGGGTATAACAAATTATAGAATGCACAAAAATTAAAAAAAAACAAAACATAATTCGCAATTTTGTTGTATTTTAATGCAATACAGTAAGTGTGCTGTGTGTTATGTTTTAATTATATTATAGTTTAAAAGAAAAATATTGCTTATGTAAGAATTAATTGTCTGAGGTCATTAAATTAAAAAAAATGTTTATGTAAAGTGTATTTAAAAGTAGCTTTGGAGATAGATGTAGAATAAAGATGACTAATTTTGTTGAAAGTAATGCAACATCTATTGATGGGTTCATTTTTACCATACTCTGTATTATGTTGATAATCCATTAAAAATCTTGTATTTCTAGTTTGCCGAACATTAGCGTTAAGTCTAAAGTTATTATTAAGAGATTGAAAAGAAATACTGTTATTTAAAATATCAAAAGTAAAACATGATGACAAGAGTTGTCTTCGTGAAGATAAAGAAAGCATATTTAAAGACTTAAGTTTTGTGTAGTAGCTAGGAAGATTAACAAAATTAGAAGGATTATACATATTTCTTACTGCAAATAAGAGAAATTGCTTTTAAACTGATTCAATTCTATTGGAGTGAACTTGAAAGGCTGGATCCCAAATTATGTTACCGTATTCTAAAATAGATCGAACAAGGGAGCAATAGAGGGATTTTGTCACAGCTAAGTCATTAAATTCTTTAGCTCTTTTAATGAAACCTAACATTTTATTAGCCTTAGAAACTAATTGGCCATAGTGATGATTATAATTAAGTTTATTATCGAGAAGAATACCTAAATCAGAAATGCTAGAAACCCTTTCAAGAGTTACGTTTTCTATCTTATAGTCATATACTAAAGAAGATCGTTTTCGGGTAAAGCTGATAACTTTACATTTCTGTATGTTCAGTTCCAATTTATTTGATGTACACCAAGTTTGTAAATCTGATAAGCTTGATTGAAGTATAAGTGCATCAGAATTATCTTTTACAACTTTATATATTTTTAAGTCCTCACCAAAAGCAATATGTGGTATGGCGTCTAAATATTCCGAAAGGTCAGAAATAAAGACATTGAAAAGAAGTGGCCCCAAATGACTTCCTTGTGGTACACCAGAAGTAACATTAATAGATTTGGATAACAGACCTTGAAATTTGACGTTTTGGGTTCTTTCTGATAGATAAGATTTAAGCCAAGAAAGAAAAGAACCCGTAATGCCAAAAGTTGATAGCTTATTTAGCAAAATTAAGTAATCTACACGATCGAAAGCTTACTAAAATCTGTGTAAATTGCATCAATTTGGTATCCTTTCTCCTTTGGTTCAGTTTTTCGGACGTATACATCATAAGGTTAGTTGTAGTAGAACGACCCTTTCTGAAACCATGTTGTTGTTCGACAATCTCTTTTCAAATAATTTAGGAATAGTTGGTAGAATGGCTATACCCCGATAGTTTATAACTGAAGCTCTATCACCTTTTTTAAAAATGGGAGTTAAATGGGAGGATTTCCACACTTGTGGAAAAATGCCATCTAAAAGCGGCTTGTTGAAGATGGAGTGAAGAGAGATAATTAGATTTTGAGCACAGTTGTGTAAAAAGATTGGGGGGATAAGATCAGGACCAGCACCTTTTTTTTATATCCAGACTAAAAATTGCTTCAAGAATATCATTTTGTGAAAGACGTAAGTTTGAAATTAGTAAATTTGAGCTGGTAGATAAAGAATTAACAGAAAAAGCCATTGGTGCCTTAGGACGATGAATTTTCTGGAAATAATCTGAAAAGAAGTTACAAATTTCTTTAGGACAAGAAGAAAGCACATTGTCCTTGGACATCATTGAGTTAGGATATCCAAATAACTTACGCTTTGTGTTAACAAAGTGGAAAAAGTTTTTGGATTCAGCGATTAGTTTGTTGCCCATATAAGCAACATAGTTATCGTATGCTGTATTGGCTTTATGTTTAAATTCAATGGCAAGTTGCTTATAATAATTCAATAAATCGTCGCTTGGTGCTGATGAATAATTGATTTTTTTAAATATTTTATTGCGTCGATTTCTCAGATTCCTAAGATCTCTATCTAACCAAGGTTCTGTTGTTTTATTTTTTTTACGAATTTTGGGAACAAAAGTGTCAATAATTGCAAACAGCCTTGAATAAAAGTTAGAGATTAGCGAATTAATATCCTGCTGAAGTAACAGTTGGTCCCAGTTAATAAGTGACAAAGCATTATTAATACTTTGGTAGTCAGCATTAAAAAAATCGTATACAATTTCATTATTGTAAAATTTATCGAAGAGTGGGATAGCAGTGGAGAGCTCGAAAATGATTGCGTTATGTTGAGTAGTGTTAGTAAAAGATTATCTGCATCATCAGCGAGATTAACCACCACTTTATCATATGCATATGAAAATGCAAGATCTAACCACTTGTCATTACTATTAGGATAACTAATAATTTGTTGTAAATCATTACTATAGAACTCACTAATGAGATCGAAGTCAATTTCATCTTGGAAGTTAATAGATAATAACAAATTATCAGAGTCATCGACAATAAACGAAAGAGAAGGACGATTGAAATCTCCGAAAATAAAGATTAAGTCATCCTCATGCATATCCGAAATAATATTGTGATAAACAGTGTAAAATTCAGAATATGAGGAATTGTCTGAGCACGGAGGAAAATATACAATAACTAGGTATATATTATTCGTACCTAGGTTTAATTTAATAAATTGATGATCAAAAGAATTATATGTACCCGTAATTATTGGTACACTAGATAAGTTATTATTTACCGCAAGAAATACACCACCCCCTCGCGAACAATTTAAAGAATGATAGTTACGGTCTTTTCTGTATATGGACCAATTACCATCAAGAATTTCTTCGTTCTTAAACGAATCATTTAGCCATGTTTCAGTTATAGCTAGTATATTGAAATTACATGACTTAGCACCAACATAAAGCTTTTTAAGCTTACCTCTCATACCGCTACAGTTATGATAAAATATTCTGATGTTATTGATATTGTTAGTAGATTGAGAGGTCGTTTTAGATCTCGTAACATTAGATAATGAAATGAGATTAGGATTTTGTTCGAGACTTGCATAATTATTTCGTGTTTGAACGAAAAAACTTGTTATAGTTCTCGCGAGATTGGTACAAATGATTATAGTAGTTACTATCACAATGACTACGAAAAGCCTTAAGGTCCTCTTCGACATCTTTAGCTGTGAAGCCTATATTTTCATGAAATCTGAAATAGAGGCTATACAAATATTTATAATTAGATGGCAGTCTTTCATTGTGAATAAGAACTGATAAGTGAGTCCTCGTTTTGCCTTCCAAGAAGCGATTATTGGAATCATTATGTAGATAAGCAAGAAAGAGTCTCACATTATAAAGAATTCTCTCATCTCTGAATCTAGACAGTGCATATCTACAATCTTCAGTTACTGATTGCTTTGTCATTCTAATGATTGGAGATATGAGCGGATCTTGTGAAAGCAAGAGCTTATTATTGTTATTGTTATTAATAATATGTTGAATGCTGTTATTATTATTAATACTTGTATTATTATTATTACTAGTATTATTATTATTGTTATTATTATTGTTGTTGTTATTATTATTATTATTATCATTATTATTATTATTATTATTATTATTATTATTATTAATGTTATTACTATTAATTTTAACAATTGGATTACTACATGACAGTACCAACGTGTCTCCCTGAACAAAATTTGGATAATTATTGCTTTTATTTAATTTAGCTTCATTGTTTTTATTTAAACCCGATTTCAAGGTTACACCTTGAACAAAATTTCCATCTTTTTTTCTTACTGAGGATTGTTTAACTGTGTTAATTGTTTGAGTGCTGAAATGAACCTTTTTTGGTTTAACAGTGAAGGAGGATTGAGAAGAGTTTTATTTGAGCTTGTGTTTGATTTGTTAAGTGTAGAATCTTTAAAGTGTTGAACTATGGTACCATTTTTCCAATGTTTCCTTGAACGATTTGTATTTCGGTTTATATTTTAAATTTTTTGGTGTAATGTTAACTATACTAATATTATTACATTTAAGCTTATTTTTTAAAAAACTATTTAAACTTCTTACAGTTGTAAATGCTGGACATTTTAAAAAGTAGAGGACGATGTTACCAGATGTGCCGTTGAATGTAGGTTGATTTGAAAAGTTTGTTGGAACAATTGGTTGGTAAGGTAGCAATATTTGTTGAGTTAGAAGAAGATTCCGCTTTTGCTAATTCACTATGTAATGAGATGTCATTCACGGCATTAGCGGATAAACTCGACATTGTTTTGACAGCTGATACAGTAGTTGTAGTAGTTGAAGTACTCAGGCCCCAGAGTAGTAGTAGCAGTATCGATAGAAGAAATAAAACTGACAAACTAATCCGTTTGCGACCAAACTTCTTTAACGGTCTTTTTTTTCATTTATTTGAAAGGATTTGTTCACATGACAGCCGGCTTCGACTTTTTCAGAAAGCTTCCTTATATCTGTTTTTAGTGAACAGATCTCGTCTTTCAGTTTGTCAACATTGTTTATAGACGTTTTGGATGCTTTCGACCCAATGACACAAAACTTCCTAATATCCGGTTTAAGAGAGGATATTTCATCCTCTAGCCTGTCCGTTTTATTTATTTTTTCCAATTTATCGAAGATCATTGATTTCATTTCTGCCAGATTGTGGGCAACTTCGTTCTTTATGTCTGCAATCGTCACCGTCTCGTTAGTTGACGTAGATAAAACTAATGGATTTGTGTCGTCAAAGCGTTGACATAAATCCAATAAGACATTGTTAGTGTTGTCTATAACTTTGATCGCTTTATTTAACACTTGCATTTGATCATCTTTGATATCAAGCAAGCTTGTTAAGTTTTTGTTGTTCATATTTGCCAAGAGATCATGAATGTTAAGACATTCATCACACACGAAATTGTTACAAAGTCTAGAAGAATGCTAATTTCTTTTTCTTTCTAGACCTACGCAAGTTTCATGTAGTTTTTTACCGCAGAAGCCTTTACATTTCAGAAAATCCAATTTTGCGTCATGATTACAGCACGTGACATGAACACATTTAATTGCGGATGAATTGTTGTTGAGAATTTTGTTTGACATTGTGAATAGTTAATGAAAAAAAAGATTTAGAGGTCAACAAACAAAACAATTACTAATTACCATAAAATTCAAAAGTTTTCGAAATTATTATACACTTTACAGAAATTTTATCGTTAATGTTTGTATTTAATTTTTTTTTTTTTCTTTTAATTTAAATTTAACGCAAGTGTCAGCAAAATTGTATTATTATTATTGTACTTTTAAAGTTTAAATGTTTTTATAGTTTTATTGTTGTATTTATTTTAATTTAAATAATGTATGATGATTCACTAAATACTTTCATTAAAATTAAAACAAAGCGAAAGAGTATGTCTTAACTGTACTAACGATAGATTAAGAATGATGACATTAATGACATTAATATTTCTAATTAGATGTTCAACCACGTTGTTGTCAAATTATTATGAGCATATGTATGTATATTTTGTATGTAGAAAAATGATAAAAGACCACTAGAACTAGGTATATATCGCTTTATTATTTATTAAGGAAATTATCATTAAAACAAGTGCACATTTTCAAATTTATATAGGGTTTCTAAGTGACTATTTTATCATTTATTTTTATAAAAATATATTTAAAAATAAATGATATTTTAATTTAGTTATTTCGTCAATTTATTAATTATGAATAATAGTGAAATCAATAGATACTTAGAATATAATCCCAATGCTCTCAAGAAAACCTGTTAACCAGTGCGAAATATAATGTTGGAGCTTCAATGTTAACGTTTAATTCTGGAAAAATATACACTGGTGAATAGGTTACCGTTTTATAAAAACATAAAAGTAAGCAAACTTATGATGGTTCTCGAAGATCTGCCTATCCCCCTCCTGTCCCCCTGTGAGACAATCTCTTCAATTTAAAGAACCTCTTTTAAGTTTAAGAAAAACCTTTAACCCATGTTGAAAAATAATACTGCAGCTTTAAATTTTGTATATTGGTAAAAGATAATTTGAACAGATATTCAAGTTACAGGACAGGTGTTTAAGAATAGCAAAATTTCAATTTTGGAGCCCTTATAGGTTCTAAACAGAGGAAGCGACAAAAAAAATTTGTTACCAATTCCTACTAATTTCTAAGGATTTAACTTCTCCCAAAATTTCAAGACCCTAGCTAGAACCGTTTAGAAGATATGTGTGGCCAAAAATTTTTCAAAAATTTAGTTTTGCATAATGGTAATTTTAGTACCGGATGGCAACCCTATACATTTTAGCGACATATTTTGTAAAGTCTATAAAAGCAGCTCTCTTCTAACGTTTTTCGATTGAAAATAAACCTAACAGAACTCTTGTTATATCAATTTAATTATAATGCTTTTTTTGGAATTTGCAGGAGCTGTAGCTTCGACACCTTTCAAAATTAAGAAAAACTTTTGACACATGTTGAAATATAATTATAGCGCTTTGAATTTTGAATAACACTAAAAAAAATTTGGATAGGTATTCAAGTTATTTGTGTTTAAAAATAGCAAAATTTCAATTTTCGAGCTCTTGCAGCTCCTAAATAGGGAACTTGACAAAAAAATTTTTTTTTTTAACCGACTCCTACTAATTTCCGAGGATCTAACCTCTCCCAAAATTTCAAGACCCTAGCTTGAAACGTTCAGACGATATGCGTGGCCAAAAATTTTGCCAAATTGAGTTTCTCGTAATGTTAAATTTTAGTACCGTATGGTAAGCCTTTACATTTGCCTTTTAAAAATTTATAAAGCTTATATAACCAGGTAGCGGTTGCCGTTTTCAGAATGAAAATATATCTAAGACAACCCTTGTTACAACAATTTAAGTATAAGGCTTTTTTCAACTTTATAGAGCTGAAGCCCCGTAACAGGTGGGGCTACATTAAAAAATTCTTCTACGAAATTATTATTTTTACAATACCTACCCATGGCTAAAATTTCTTAGCTCTATTTCAAACGGTGTAAAAGTTTTTTTAAACATACGGACGGACGAACTGACAGACAGACGAACTGACGGACGGACAGAGTGACGCTATATAGGCACATTTGTACAAAATTTTTTAAAAATATGCTAAAAAATTACCATGAAATAAAATTTGAATATTTGTATAGATACATATACCAAGTTTTATGTTGATGAAAACATAATTTCATAAATCTATATATATAAAAGCGAATGTAACAACAAACTACTCGTTCCTTTCTCATTTATATAGTGGTCTACTGAAATGGTTCTTTTTCCCAATTTTTTATATTTCAATTTATAAAATATTTAGATTACATTTCTCGTTTTGACGAATTTATGATATATTCCTTGGTTTAGGGCTTCCATTTTCTTATTTTTATTTTCAATATATTTCGCTTTATTATTGATATTATTTATGATTTCGGGGTATTCGTTTATTGTTACATTTCCGTTAATAAAGTTTAACGGATGTTTTCCTGTGGTAGAATGTATTGTTTTATTATACATAAATAAGGCTGTTATTACCAAGTTGTTCAAATCGCTATTATTTGATTTATACTTGACTTTTAGTATCCTAAAATGTTCATTTAGGGATGCATGGAATTTTTCAATGTCAGCGTTACCTATGTGCCTGTGAGCTGTTTTAGTATGAATTTCGATATTGTTTTCCTTAAAATATTCCGTTTAATTGCAGGTTGAAAATCCAGCTTCACCGTGTATTTAATTTTTTTTGTTTTCTCCCACAGTCGCAATTCTAATTTTCATGGCTGCTAATAAGTCAATCCAATATCTGCTTCTTAATTTGTGCATCGTAACATGTTTTGTGAATTTGTCTATTATTGTTAAATAAATCGTTTCGGTATCCTAATTTCGACATGCATAATCAGGTCGCTCTGCGGTTTCTGCTGTTTGTATATTAGTTTGTATGGTTGTCTTTCATATTTTGATATGTTGCATTTTTCACAGTTATTGATTATTTGGCTGATTTACTTTTAATATTAGGTGCATAATATAGTTCTTTGTCTTTCATTTCTGCGTAGGTCACGTTTATGCCTCTGTGGTTTAATAATTCGTACGTTTTAATAATGAATTGGGTTATTTTTTCGTCGTCTTCGATGTTTTATTTCTACTGAAATATTTCAAATAAATTTCTGGAAATTTTGCAAATAAGTGGTCGTTCTCTGCAAAATTGCGGAAATACATTTGGTACGAACGTGCTATTTTATAATGTTTATCATGAATTTTTCTTGAATCGTTTCATTAAGATGTGGCTTTTATTGTTACTGCCTTTATTTAAAATTATTTTGTGTTTGAATGCATTAACTAGGGTGTTGATAATAGAAATGTGGTTAATACCATCTTTGCTAGCACTATGAACGGCAGCTCTGGTTAAAATGCGTCGTTTACTTGTTGGTCCTTCGCTCAGTTCTATGTTATTATTATTGATTTGTAGTCTAGATAGTCCATCGGCGACTTGGTTATTTTTTCCTTTTACATATTCTAATTCAAAGTTATTCTCTTCTAATTTCATTTTCCACCCTTGCATTTCACTGTTAGGTTCTTTTAGAGATCTCAGCCATATTAGAGGTTTATGTTCTGTTTGTATTTTAAATTTTCTACCGTATAAATATGGTCTAAAATATATCACGGCTCAAACGATGTCCAGTAGTTATTTTTCTGTAATTGTTGAGTAATTGATTTCGTGTTCGTGTAACGTCCTACTTGCATATCATATCGGGTGTCCTTCCTGTGAAAGTATGGCACCTAGTGCAAAGTTTGATACATATATTGTTAAGACGAATTTTCTGTTAAAATCTGGGAATTTAAGAATTAACTCGGATGTTATTAGAGTTTTTAAAATTTTCAAAACTCTCGATGTAGTCTGGATTGTTTACATTATTTTAGCTCCTTTTTTTAGATACAATGTCATTGGTTTCGCGATCTTCAAGTAAATTCTTCATAGAACGACGTTATTTGTTTGGGGGTTTTTGGGAGCTCATAGTTCAGGATGGCTTTAATTTAGCTTGGGTTTGGTTTAATCCTATCGGTGGTAAAAATGTGAACTAGGGATTCGGATTCTCGTTTAACGAATTCGCTTTTATCAGATTATTTTCTTGTAATTTTTTAAAAACCTTTTTTATTGATTGGATATGTTCTTCTAGGCTGGTTGAAAATATAAAGACGTCATCTAAATATATTAAACAGATGGACCTAAAAATTTTGGGAAAATTGAGTTCATCAGCCTTCGAATGGTGGCTGGCGCGTTTTTTAAACCAAATGGCATGCGTGTAAATTCATAATGTCCTAATAAATGCTATGTCTTCTATTTCTATTTCGACCTGGTGGAATCCCTTGGCTAAATTCAATGTCGCGAAGTATTGTGCTCGGCCTAGGTTTTCAAAGATGTCGTCCATATTTAGAATTGAAAAATGATCATTTATTGTGACGTCTTTGAGTTTCCTAAAATCAACTACTATTTTATTTCTTCTGAGGCGTCTGATTTCTTGAGCAGAATTCATATTGGTTGTGAATAGAATAATTTACTTGAACGTATTATTCCTTGTCTGAGCATTTCGTTTATTTGTGTTTTAACTTCTTTTTTGTGTATTTCAGGATACGTTTGGTTTCTGCAATTAATTGGAACATCGTTTTTTGTTTTTATCGCATGCATAAAAATAATAAACATCATGAGTAAATGAAAGATCTTTTCTTTCTTGGAAAATATGTTTTTAGATGAGCTAATGGTGTTAATAATTGCAGCTCTTTTTCCGTTGTTTAAATGTTTCTTTTGTATTTGGCTGACAATTGGTTCAGCGTTGTTAAAATTAAAATTACATACAAAGAAGAGTTTTATGGTAGAATCCGAGTTTTAAGTACACCCGTTTCGTAGTTGTTATTCGATTTTAGGGGGTTAAGGATATTATTTCCTATCAATTCGTCGTAGTCTAAGTGAAATCGATTTACTATGAATTCCGCCATTTCTCCGTCTCGGTTGAATTTCTAACATTTTTATTGTAGTGTTAATTTTTTTTTAAATTATAGGCTTGTGTAACATAGTTTTCTATTTAGGGTTGATAACATCTTTTTTTTTTTTCTTCCTTTACATTTATTTCAAAACACGAATAATAATTAGAGAATTACAATTACAAGTAAAAATAAAATTACAGATACAACTATAAACTCTACAATACACGTATTTTCAATAAATGCCACTCCTGTCGGAGCATAGGGCGGAAACAAACTCCTTCCATCTATCTCGATCTTGCGCTATTCGCCTGACTTCTGCCCAACTCTGCTGCCGGGACTCTGCTAAGACCGTTCTGACCCAGGTGTTGCGTGGTCTTCCGCATCTTCGTTTTCCCTGAGGATTCCATTGAAATGCTTGCTTGCCAATATCATCGTCCGGCTTCCGCAGGGTGTGGCCTATCCACCGCCATTTTCTACATAGGATTTCTGTTGCTATTGGTTTGCTGGCAGTAAGTGTTAGAAGATCCTGGTTTGAAATTGTATTAGGCCAAAATATCCTGCATATTCTCCTCAGACACCTATTAACAAAAGTCTGTAGTTTTCTGGATATGTTATCTGTGACTTTCAGGTTTCGCAAGCGTATAGTAGAACTGGTTTAACGCTCGAGTTGAAAATTTTTAGTTTGGTTTTTCTACTAATGTTTCTACAGCGCCAAACGTTACTGAGTTTATGATAAGCATGCCTGGCCTTATTTATCCGGGACTATATGTCCTCCTCCGCGCCATCGCTTTTTGTTATCATGCTTCCCAAGTAGCAAAATTCATCAACCTCGTCGATTACTATAGATTTGTTGTTAATATCAATTGTTACTGGTGTCTGAATACTTGTTTCTAGTCGCATTAGCTTCGTTTTGCTGAAGTTTATTTTTAACCCAACATTTTTAGCATTAATAATAAGTTTTTCTAATTTTGAGCTAATAGATTGTAAACTGTGCGACATGAGGCAAATATCATCAGCGTAATCAAGTTCCCCTAGTTTTTCGAATGGGCGCCACTGTATTCCATCAGATGTTTCAGCGTCGGTTTTTCTGATTACACTGTCTAAAACTATTAGAAACAGTATGGGGGAGAGTACGCAACCTTGACGAACTCCGTTATTTATTGCAAATTCAGCGCTTGTTTTCCCTTTAAATCGTACTGTACAAGCGGTATACCTATAAAGTTCTTTTATTAGTTCCGTTAACTTATCAGGGATTCCCAGAACTCTTAGCGCTTCCCAAATGGCATTTCTTGAAACGGTGTCGAATGCACGTTTAAAATCGACGAAGAGAAGGAAGCCGACTGTTCGATGATGATTCGTAGAGTATTTATGTGATCAACACAAGATCTCTTAGATCTGAATCCCGCTTGCTCGCGACGCAGTAAGTTGTTGACGGTTGGAGAAATACGGTCTAAAATGATTAAAGCCAGTAATTTCTCGACAGAATTTAAAAGTGTAATTCGTCGCCAGTTACTGCAGTTGCTAAGGTCGCCTTTTTTTTTTTTTTTTTTTGAATTGGTACAATGATCCCTTCTTTCCAGCTTCTTGGGATTCTTCCAGTTGTCCATGTTTCCAGGATAATTGGAAACAGGGATGTGGTTAGTACCTCGGGACCGCTTTTCAACAGCTCTGCTGGTAAATTATCAGGGCCCGGAGATTTGTTGATCTTTAATTTTGCAATGGCATTTACTATTTCCTCTCTGCTTGGTGGTGCTGTAGAGATAATACGTCTGGGATTGCGTCGTCTTGTGATTTCAACTGGCAAACTGCTTTCCCCCCTCAGTTCAGTAGAGTCTTCGAAAAATTCCTTCCAACGATTCAGTTGTTTTTCCTCTGTTGTGAGAATATTTCCGTTGCAATCTTTAAGTGGAGGTGCTTCGATCCTTGTTCTCGAAAGTTTGTTTATAGCAGAGTAGATGCCGCGTAGGTTGTTGCGGTATGCTCTTTCCGCCTCTGAGCCGATGGTATTCACAAAACGCTTTGTTTTCTTTGTTCTCATCTTCATCGGGTTCAGTGGGGGCGTAGCACTGAATAACAGCGATGTTTCGGAATTTGAAATGAAAACGTGCTGTGATGATACGGTCGGATATAGGTTTAAATTCCATTAGCGCCCTTTTCATTCTTCGTGTTATTAAAATTCCCACCCCGTTTACATGGGAGATGTTATTTCCACTATACATGAGGTAGTGTCCGGATTGTGCTTAAAAGCTTCCCTGTCCCTTCCATCTCATTTCACTTAATCCTAATATTTCGAGACAATAACGGTCCATTTCCCGGCATACTTGCGCAAGTTTTGATGATTCCGTGAGCGTTCGAACATTCCATGTTGCAAATCTTGTCCTTTTACGAAAGCCAAAAGTCGTTACCGAAGAATCTGTTAAATATCCCAGGCTTGATTCCGTTTCATGTGTAAATTAATTTTACGGCCGGGCTACAAACCCTGCGCAACCCATACGGGTGGCTCATCCGCCTTCTTCGCCGTTGGATTTTCATCTCATCCGCCTCCGAAGCCGTTGACCAGTTTTCACGTGTATCCTCGCCAGGAGCCCTCACAAGGTGCTATCAGCCGGGCCAGCTGAACCTAGGTTTTTTAACGAGGTTGGTACTCCTCCCCCTCCTCCTTTATCATCCGGGCTTGGGACCGGCATTGGCGGAGTGATAACATCTGGGTTCAGTATAATGGACGTGGCACCAGTGTCAGTTATTAATTTTAAATCTCTAATTGCTATTTTGGTTTTTATATAGTATATCCATATTATGTTCAATATGATTTTAGCTGTCACGATTATTCGTATATGTTCTTCTACTTACAGTAGGATAGTCTAAATTCATATTATATTCGATATGATTATAGTTGTCATGGTTATTCGTATTACGCGTAGAACTATTATTAGGGTTTGTTTTATTGTATATATGATTAGTAGAATTGTTGCTATTATTTTGGTTACTATAGTTATTATTGTAATTAAAGTTTTTGTTTCTAGGATAATTGTTGCCATTAAGTGTATTATTGTGTTTAGAAAGATTTTTATTATTAAAGCAAGGGTTATAGTTATTATAATTTTAATTAGTACTGTTTTTTTAACTTTGTTCTTGTGAATGCATATCCGGGATAGGATTTGCATTTCATTTTCTATATTTTCTGGGTTTCTACAAAAGAGCTTTCCCTTCATCGGTTCTGGTACCTTGTAATAAAAACACTCTGAGAGCTGTTTTGAAATTTTGATTAATGATTGATTCTGAATTTTCTTCTAATTTTGACTTGTTCTCAAGACTACGTAGCATTGCTTCAATTTCGTTATAAAAATCGAAGCTATTGGTTTTAATTGTGATGGCCCTAAACTCATTGTAAAGTGGTTCTACGCTTATAATATCGCCGAAAATATACCATTTTTGTTTGCTTTACCGACTAATTTACTTTTTACAACATCTAAGAATATTTGCTGGCTCATTTGGTCATATTTACTTAGTAAAGGTCAACAAGTTCGATGAATTTACACAATTCATCTCAATTGCCATTATAGAGTGGTAAGTTACCTAGGTATTTTAAGGGGTCCAGGCAAAGTTGATGCGTTGCTTGTTGTGAAGCTGTGTCTATAACTTTTTCTTCCATTTTATTTTTCTTTTACTCTCCTTGCTTTATTTTACACTTATATAATAATATTTTTACTACTATTATTATTAATCAAATAATTCAATAATAATTTGGAATAAAAATGGGTTTAATTAATTCAAATTTTATTTTACGATAAATTATTTTTGTTAAATTTTGAAAGCGAAATTTTTAATGTATTTGGGTAGATTTTTATTTGCAAAATCTAAAAAGTATTCTTGTAACCGAAAGGTAGTTGGATACTAATTTAATTATTATTAAGCTAAAAAATTGAGGAGAAAAATGTGATATAGAGTAGAATCAGAATAGATTTACCTTCTTTGAAATTTATGTTATGCAAATTATTTTTATAATTTGAATAATAATAACTGAGCAGTATGTTTTTTTTAATTTTAATTTAAAAGTAATAATTTCATTAACTTTTGACAATTTTTTTTTTTTCTCAGTCACACTGAGCATGAATATTCAGATGCTCTCGATAAAATTAAAGGTGATATTTTAATAGCTCTTCCAAATAAATTTAACAGACTTCAAAGAAATTTAATGGACTTACTTAAGGCTGGTTCATCATATACTGTATCTATTTCTACCTTCCAAATTTCCATTTACCGATTTCTACCAAACATTTACTTTTTAAATCAGAAAATAATTCCTCTGACACTTAAAATACAAATAAATTGATCAAAATCATTATTTGTAAAGAAAGTTCATCGTTATTTTGATGAACGGAAAATTAATGATTTTATATCAAGAGAGTTTAATTACTTCTTAGTTTCCTGCTCCCGAATCACACTAAAGCGAATTAAGTGGAATAGAATTAAACACCACCGTTTCATATTATCCGGACCTGCTCGTTGTATCCAAATACTAAATTATTTAAGCAATATAAATAAATGGAAAAAATTTGGTTCAAATGTTGATTAAAGCAAGCCCAAAGTTCAACAAATCGAAAATTCCATCTAAAAGGCAAAAGTGTATTGCTAAAGTAAATAATACTTCTAATGGCATGAATACAGATTTTATAAAAAAATAGTAGCAGATTTACCCGGCGTTGCCCGGAGTTTTACAAAATTTAAATTTATATTTTATAATCTATATATATATATCTCTACACACAAGGCATAACATCTTAAGTCGACTTAAGTAAAAAATGAGGAAAAATAGGTATTCAAATTTTAAATAGAATATCTTACTTTTCCTCTGGGTCCCATGTTTAAATTTTTTCTCTAACGGCTTTTATAAGCAATGATGCTTCATCTTATGTCCATCTTTTTAATGTTTTGCATTTGTCATATAATCTTAAGTAAACCTAAGATATTATTCAACACAAATTTATATTATGTTCTGTTAAATATTTGAAAAGGCAAAGTATCCTAAGAAAACATAAGATGTTTTGCCTTGTGCTAACTCACTCAGACCTTTGCCTTATGTCCACT
Source organism: Dolichopus griseipennis (assembly GCA_963082915.1). NCBI lineage: Eukaryota > Metazoa > Arthropoda > Insecta > Diptera > Dolichopodidae > Dolichopus > Dolichopus griseipennis. The sequence goes on along the minus strand of OY720441.1, from coordinate 202,045,154 downwards.
TAAGATAAAGTAATTAAACTAATCAAAGAAATTTCAAAAAAGGCATAATATCTTATGTAGACTTAAGTTATTTTGAATTGATACAATCAAAAAATAATTCATAATTAAGTACACATAAGAGCATTTGACTAGTGCATGTATAAAAATTCTAGCTGTAATTTCCGTTACATAAGATGATTTTTTTTTATTCGGTAATCATTCGATCATTATTTTTATTTTAAAACTTAAATCAGTCGGTGTATGCATTTTGTAGTGTAATTAATAAAAAAAAACACACAATTGATGAAACCGAAAAAAAAGTTAAAACTGTAGTTAAAAAAAAATTAGAATCCTCTGCTTCTTTAAGTTTAGATCAACGCGGAAGGCATAGGCCAAGTAATAAAATATCAGATGTACAACTAGAAGAAATTCGTAGTCTTATTAACATGTTCCCGGCTTATGAGAGTCAATATACCCGAGAAAGATCATCAAAAAAAATATTTACATAGTGCTTTAACATTAAACCAAATGTACAAACTTTATGTGGAAAACAATTCTACTCCTGTTTCATATGCTAAATATGCTGAAATATTCCATTCCACTGGAATAAGGTTTAAAAAGCCAAAAAAAGATCGATGTAACAAATGTGAAATTCTAAAAATAAGAATAGACTTTGCAGAAAGTGAAGAAGAAAAGCTTAAGTACAAAGAAGAACAAAAACAACACCATGAAGAAGCAGATTCAGCATATAAATTAAAAAATAATGACAAAGATTTTGCGAAGATAAATCAATCTCGAATAGTGTTGACATTTGATTTACAAAAATGTTTACCTACACCTTATCTTGAAACCTCGGTTTCTTTTTACAAAAGATCCTTGTGGACTTACAATCTAACAGTCCATGATTGTGTAACAGGTCAACCTACGTGCTTCATGTGGTATGAATCCGTGGCACGCCGTGGAGGAAACGAAATTGCTTCCTGTTTATTAAAATATCTGCAATCAATTTCAAAAACTAATTGTAAAAATATAGTATTTTACAGCGACTCTTGTTCAGGCGAAAACAAAAATGCATTTGTTTCAATAATGTTCTCACTGTACCTCCAAGAGACACATAATATCGAATTTATTGGCCATAAGTTTCTTGTGCCCGGTCATACGCACATGGAGTGCGACGTAGATTACTCAATTATTGAGAGGAAAAAGATGAAAACTCGCCTAACTATACATCATCCGCGTGACTGGATACAATTTATTAAAACTCTTGGTTCAAAAAAGGTTTTCCAAGTTGAGGAAATGACGCAGGAAAGGTTTTTTAATTTTTCTTTATTATTAAAAGGAAAATTTATGTGGCGCAAAGTGGACGAAAATGGAAATAAATTTAATTGGAATTCGGTTAAGTGGTTGAGATATAGTAAAACTTATGGCGAAATACTATATAAAAATTCACTAAATGAAAACGCGACTTTTGAAGTACTTAATATTAAAAATCGTAATACTCCGAATGTAACAATAGCTAGTTTAAAGAATACGTTATTACCTATATCGAAACAGAAAAAAAATGATCTCATGTATTTAAATAATTTGATCGATCCTCTTTATCGTGATTTCTACAAAAATTTTCCAGTTGAAGGAATTCCTGATATACATCCCGAACTTGTGGATTCATCCGATGAAGAATAATAAAATGTATTGTTTTATTTTTATTACTGTTAATTTATATTAATAGTTAATTTCCAATCTGAATATGGAGTTTTTAAGTTTACATTTTCGCTGAAGTATTAATTTATTTCATGTTATGTTTTGTTTAATTTATGTTATGTTTTGTAATTAAATTTAAGTTATTAATGGTAAAATATAAAAATTGAAGTTAAAAGTACAAAATCTTTCAAAATATACACTAATATCTTATTTACAGTTTTATGCAATTTTACACTTTCAAAACAAACTTATGTCGACGTAAGATGCTTTAGTGAAAGAAATATTTATACAAAAAATTTTATTAAAGTATCTTATGTCGACATATGACACCTACAAATTATAATATCATAATAAGTCACAATATCTTATGTTACATTTTGCATATTAGTGGCTAAACTATTTGAGATATTTGCTTTTAATTTATGTCATTTAAAGCATTTCTAAAATATCAATCGATATTTTACTCTAAAATTTCTTACATTTCAAAAATAAATTTTTCATATCATTTTTTCATTTAAAACGCTTCTACTGCAAAACTTGGAATTTTGACTTAAGATGTTATGCCTTGTGTGTAGAGATATATAAAGCAAATATTTTTTTTTGTTTTATAGAGTATAGACTCCGCACTTGCTCAGTCAATTATTATGAAAATTTGTTTATAAAAGTTTTTTGGTACGGGGAGTGTTCTAAACTTAAAGTTGGAACAGTTTTCACCCTTCTTTGTAAAATAAAATAGGTGTGACCGATTGCCTGCAAATTTTGTATATGTTTTGCTATTAGACATTGCAGTCTATTAAAGAACTTGACATTTGTTAAACCAATATTGGGATGATCATGAATCTAAAAAAATTTAGAAAATCCACAAAAATTTTTAAAACACTTGTGTTGATTTCCGTTAAATAATTCCGGCACAATTTACAAATTGTACTTTTTCTTTTAATTAAAAAACCTCTGAGAAGCACAGAAACGCTCAACCGGATATTATCTACTTTACCTACTAAATTTGCCATTACGTTTAGGGCGCAGAGACCAATGGGGGTAGATAGACTCTGAGGTATGGATCAGATCAGAATCGCAAAGTGAATCAGTCTAGCTATGTATGTTAACTCATCCGCACGATAACTGAAAAACAATATAGAGCTAGGATTCTCTAATTCGTTTTAATAAAAGAGTCGTCATCGTTATTGCAATCCTACCAGTTAGCTCCACTGGTTAACATTTTGTTGTTCTACTTCAGTACGTTCGAGTAAATGCCATACAACTTCTTTATTTATAAGAGCATTATTCTATAAGTAAATAAGCAGGGTGTCTGAAATTTCCCCAAAAATATTTTAGCTTTTTTGCCAAAGTTTGTTCAAAATTTAATTGGGGTAGTTGGAGCAAACCGAACGCACAGCACTGTCATCTAATTTCTTGTTTTATGTGAGCATTACGTTATGTCAATAGTAGTTAACTATTGGCCATTACAATGGCTGAATAAAATATAGTCAATGTACTGGAAGAAGTTTAAAGAGCTGCTTTTCAACTTATATTTTGTTTTGTTGTTAATTGAAAGTACTACTATAGCCTTCCTTGTTCTTTATGATTTTTCAAAGGAAATATAAGTTTTTTTTGGAAAAAGGTTTTAAAATACTATGTATTTAAGCTTAATATATACGAAATCGAACTTTTTGATTTTTAGATTTTATTAGAAAACGAGGAAGAGTGTAGTAGAGTAGACTGAATTAAAAACAAAATATTTTTTTAATAAACGATTAAATTCCTTTTTTTTAATGTTCATCATATCATATATTTTATTGAATTAATACCAAAGGTGATATATAATTAAGACATTGTGTACAATCCTTAAGCTTTATTCAAAGGTACGTGCTGCATTTATGTAAAATTTATTTTTATATTTAAATGGATTATATGAAAAGTTCTAAAATTGTACTTTAGAAATATATTTATAGCATATTTTGCGTTTATAGTTCTTATCAAGTTCTTATCAAACGAGTCTCAAGTTCTTATCAAATCGAGTTCTTATCAAACCATCAAACCATTAACAAGTTAACGGTATTTTTATTAAACCCGCTTTTTTTTTATATTTATTTCGTTTTTAATATATAACTTTTTTAATAAATAAAAACTTTTAATAATTTTAAACATTTTTCAAAAAGTGCTGACACTTAATTTAAATAAAAAAAAATTTACATTATAACTTTAAAATTAGTAAGACTTTTTTTATAAAAATTTTAATTTTTGGCGATCAAATTTCAATCTAGGTCATTTAAGTTTATTCACTTTTAATAATACATTTTGCAAGTGTAATTTTTTAAGAACATTAAAAACTGACCTATTATATTTTAAATACATTTTTTTTTTGCCGTTATAAAATAAAAAAAACAATATTAAATAAAAATGAATCAAAATAAATGCAGTGCCGTACTCTGTACAATTACAGATTTCAGAACTGAAATTATTACATGTAATAGTATCTGTAAAAGAAAATTTCATGGAGTTTGCATTAATGCACCTAGGGGCTGGCAAACATGCAACTCGTTCATTTCGCATCACTTTGTTTGCGATAGTTGCTTGGATTTGAACCAGCCTATACAAATACTAAAAGATGAGTTAATGGTTACACTAAATGATATTAAAAGTGACTGCCAAGGTTGCACGACTAAAGCAGTAGATGCTTTAAAAAACAATTCGGTATGCTTTAACGATATGGCCAAAAGCTATGATAACTTCAATCAAGCTTTATGCAGTTTTCTTTCTGACCGGAAAAAATATTTGAAAAACACTATGACAGATCTATTAAATGATCTCAAAGGTGAACTTATATCGGCAACATCAAAGGAGCTGGTTGGCATTCGTGAAGTGGTGGATCTAATGAAGGACGACTTAAATCGTATGAACGTATCCCTTCATGCTTTGGGTTCAGATCAACAAATACCCAATCATAGACAGAAGGAAATTCAGTGCGATGTGGAGTTAATTAAACAACAGTTGGATAAATTAAATAAACCACCAATAGTTTATAAAGATGTTTTTATCCAAACTGACAATATCACACCTAGCACAACGGCAAAGAGTAAAATAAATAAGACAAAACCCGGAGTTAAGGCTTTACTAACCCCGATTGTTACAACAAAGCCTTCGTTTACTCTTTGCATTTCAAGGCTAAATTGTAAAATGACTGAAAAAAGCCTTGAGAGCTTTATTAAACAAAAATTTAAGTGTGATATTGCAATTTGTAAAAAAGTTACTCCCAAAAGAATCCGGAATCCAAAATACCTGTCATTTAAAGTGTGCGTTCCTGATATGATGGTTGAGAAGGTGAGAAATCTTAAATTTTGGAAGAAGGGAACGAAAATTACAAAATTTCGGGATGTTAGAGGTAATAAAAATAAAATTAATAAAAATAAAAATAATGATAATAATCGTAAAAATAAAAATATATCTAGTAATAAAAGTAATAAGACTAATAAAAATAAATATAATAATAACAATAATAATAATAATAATAATAATAATAATAATAATAGTAATAATAATAATAATAGTAATAATAATAATAATAATAGTAATAATAATAATAATAATAACAATAACAATAATAATAATAATAGTTCTGAAAATAGTAATATTAACTCTGACAATAGAAATACTAATACTAGCATTAACGTTAATAAGATAACTGTACATCCTAATAATAGCGCAACTGCTAACAATTCAACTAATTCTAACTCAACAGATTCAAATAATTCCATAAACACTAAATTAAATACTAATAACAGTACTTCAAACATAAATCAGAACAACATTTGTCATAACCACAATACTATTCAGAACAATAATAACAATACAAACACTTTAAATACTTCATCAGTAACTAAAGAGCCTGAAATTGTCAATGCTAACTCTACTACAGTTATTGAACCTCCTCCTTCTTCGTTGACTTCTCCAAACACTCCTTCTACTTCTAAATTCGTAAAATTTGTGCAAGGTGAAACTCTTCAGCCTTCAATTATTAACCCACTTTTACCACCAATAACTAGAATGACACAACAATCTCTTGCCAACAAGGACTATACAATAGCTCTTTCCAGGCTAAGAGATGATAAAGTTTATAACATGGTCAGATTGTATTTGTCGTATTTGTTTGACGATAATTATAATAAGGTATTGGAAGGTAAGACTAGAATAAGTGTAAAGGTCTTAATTGATAACGAAGGTTTACCGACCGATTATAAAGAACTCTATAAATTATATATTAAATTTCACGAAATTAAAGGTATATCTTCCAAAGATGTTTCTGACGACTTAAAGGCATACCGTAACCATTGTAGTAGTAATTATTACAATCACTTGCAGGTTTCAAATGATAACCATAATAAATATTTTCATATTAAATAATATTTAAATAAGACCTCTACATCTTTGATTGATCCTTCAAATTTGATAAATTTATCATTATATTATCAAAATGTCAGAGGTCTTAGAACAAAAACTAGACAAGTCCTACTTAATTCAATAAATTTAAATTTTGACGTATTTGCTTTAACTGAAACTTGGCTAAATTCTTCTATTAACAATCTTGAGCTTTTTGATAGCTCATACTCGGTTTTTAGAAAAGACAGATACTCTGAACTTAATGTATCTAATAGTTACATTCCTAAAGGGGGAGGAGTATTGATAGCCGTAAAAAACTCATTTAATGCAAATGAAATTCCTATTTCTGACGCGGACTGTCTCGAAATAATTGGTGTGAACATAAAATTTTCCAATAAAAGTGTTAATATTGTTAACACATACATTCCACCTTCTTCGAATTTAAATATTTATATTACTCTTTTAAATGTAATAGATTCGATTTGCTGTAATTCTGGTCCTAATGATGAGTTAATTTTATGTGGAGATTTTAATCTCCCTAATATAACTTGGATCAATCATGACGAAGAATCTTTTTTGATTGCTGATTCTTCAGTGAATGAACCTGATTCTCAATTTATTGATGGTTTAAATACCAACGATTTACAACAGATTTCCCACTGCCGCAATTTTAAAGATAAACAATTGGATCTAATATTTACTTCTGATTGGAATAATATTATTTTCTGTGAATCGGTGTCACCGCTTGTTGCGTTGGACCCCTATCACCCTTCAATAAATTTTACTTATTGTTTGACTAATTCCATAAATCATGAAGCAGCAGATTCTTATAGGTTTAATTTCAATAAAACCAACTTTCCCGGACTAGTAAATTTCTTAAACACCTATGACTTCACGTCTATATTTAATAATATAGACCTTAATCAAATGACAATTAGGTTTTATGAAATAATGTTCGAAGGTTTTACACAATTTGTTCCTATTTCAAAAAACAGATGTTCTAACTCTGGCCCACCATGGTTCACAAAGGAGCTTAGATCTCTCAGAAATAAGAAAAACAAAGCCTGGCGTAAATATCTAAAAACAAAAGATATTAATGAATTTAATAATTTTGTCATATTGTTTGAGAATTTTAAAACTTCTTCTGAAATACTTTATAATAGTTACATTAACTTAATGGCAACTAAATTAAAGTCTGATCCGAAAAAATTTTGGAAATTCTTAAACTCTAAACGTAAATGTGATGATTACCCAACATTTATGAATTTCAATTCTCTTTCTAGTAATGATCCTTCAACTATTTCAAAATATTTTCGTGAGTTTTTTAGCACTTCATATAGTGAGTCTTCTTTTACGCCAAATGAAAATTATTTCTCCTATATGAATACATATCAAAAAACTTCTCTTACTGACATTAATATTAATGAACAAATAGTTTCCAGCTATCTAAATAAACTGGGTGATAATACTTTTCCTGGACCAGATGGTATACCAGAAATAATTTTGAGCAAATGTTCTAACATTCTCACTACGCCTTTAACATTACTCTTTAAAAATTCATTAAATTCCGGATATTTTCCTCCTATTTGGAAAATTTCTTATATCAGGCCAATTCACAAAAAGAATGCTAAAAATGAAATCACTAACTATCGCCCAATAGCTAAATTATCTTCAATTCCTAAATTATTTGAATTAATTATAACGGATTCAATTTATAATCATTGTAGGAATCTTTTAATAGATAACCAACATGGCTTTGTAAAACAAAAATCTACGGTGACTAATCTAGTTGAAACCACATCTCTTCTTCTTAATAACATGGAAGAAGGATTTCAAACAGATGTTGTCTATACTGATTTTAGTAAAGCATTTGATCTATTGCCACATAATATTATTTTACTAAAACTTGAAAAATATGGTTTTCCACTATTTTTCCTTAAGTGGATACATTCTTATTTATGTGATCGCTCCTATAGTGTTATATTTAAAAATGTGATTTCAGAACCTTTCGTGGCAAATTCGGGAGTTCCACAAGGTAGTCACCTTGGCCCTCTACTTTTTATCTTATCTGTAAATGATGTTTCTTCTTTAATTTCTAATTGCGAGCTTCAAGTTTACGCTGATGATATGAAACTTTTTAAAAAGATTACATCTTATAATGACGCCATCCTTATGCAGAATGATCTTCAAAATTTTAACAATTGGTGCGTTAATAACTGTTTACTACTTAATGTAAATAAATGCGCACTGATATCTTATACACGCCGATCTAATCCTATTTGTTTCAATTATAACTTAGATGGTATTAGTTTACCTAAAGTTACCTCAATAAAGGACTTAGGGGTGTACTTCGATTCCCAACTTAGCTTTAAAATCCATTATAATAATATTATAAATAAAGCTAATTCACTATTGGGATTTGTTAAACGTTCTGCAAAGGAATTTTCAGATCCTTATGTACTTAAATCGTTGTACACTTGTCTTGTAAGACCAAACTTGGAATATGCTAGTCAAGTTTGGTCTCCGTTTTATATGGTACACATTGATAGGATTGAGGCAATACAAAAAAATTTTCTTAGATTTGCCTTACGCCATTTGCCATGGTCGAATCCCATTATTTTACCACCATATGAACAAAGGCTAAAATTAATTGATTTGTGTACTTTAAATTTTCGACGTGAAGTTTCTGATGTCATTTTTATTACAGAAATTGTCAAGGGTAACGTTAAATCTAATTTAATTTCTAGTAAAATTATTATTAGAAATCTTCAACGTCTTCGCTCTTGCAATTTATTTAAAACTAATAATCATAGGACTAACTATGGCAAATTCGAACCTATTAATAGAATGCTTATTATAGGTAATAAACATAAACATTATATTGACTTTACACTTTCAAAACACTCCCAAAAACAAAAATTATACAATCGCTATTATTAGGATTATTTTTGTTTTGTTTTTCTTGTAGTAATGTAAAGTTAATAATTTTTAACTTTTAATTTTAATTTTAGTTTGAACATATTTTTAATTAGTCAAATATGTAATTTTTTATATTGATTTTAATTGTATAATTTTAATTGTTATTTGTATGATTTTTTGTAAACTGTTTGTGTTAAGCAGTATAATAAATAAATAAATAAATAAAAAAAAATAATAAGCTTTTCTAATAGGTACATAAAGTAACAATTTAAAATAATTGCAATTTTGAAAAATGTAAATTATTAAATATATTATGCTTTTTATCACAAAATTTAATAATTCAAATTTTTTCACTTTTGTAATTCAATTGAAGCCGAAAACACGCCCCGATTTCGACAATGTATAGTCCCCGCCATACCTTTAATACTAGTTAACCTAGTTAGCAGATTTACTACTTGCTGTGAATACAAATTTTTATGATAGTCTTCATTTTGTTTCATTAAGAATAAAGAATAAAGTCGGTATACTGGGTTGGTAAGAGTCATGTAGGTATACTGGGAGATTCGACCATGGGTTCGGAACCTACAACTTTTTGATCGAATTTAGGCCAAACGGGCATAATTCCGAAACCAATGAAGATTTAACCTCCAAATTTGGTATCAAGGTGTCTATTCCTATTTCTTTAGTGTCATTGATTTTTGGACTTGATTTTTGGAGTAGTGGGTCGGGGACTAGCTCCACATTTCCGAAGACCTTAAAGCATATCTATAAAATTAATAAAGATAGCAACTTGGAACAAATGTAGAAGCTTCAAATTTGGCACAAGGATGTTCTTTACTATTTGTGTGGCCCCCTAAATTGGGATCAATTGAAGGGGTGGTTCAGTACCCCTCTTAGACCTCCTAAGGTTTAAAAGCTTATAATCGAAATTATTGAAAATAGTAACTTAAAATTAAGATAGAAAATTCCAAGTGTGTGCAAGGGTTCACTAGTATTTAAAATACAGCGCGGACTGCATCTGGACGAAATCGTACCATGGTTTCTGGTTCTGGAACCCTTGAAAAGTTCATGGGTTAACAAACATATATCTTAAAAATAGCATAACTCAAAAATGATGCCACTATTTTGAAGAAATTCAAACTGTAGGTTACTAGTAATGATAGTATCATGAGAATCGGTTCTGGTCGCGTTTGGTCAATGAGTTCGGATTATAGAAGCTTTTGATCGATTTGAAAAATTTTAATTATTAAATATATTATGCTTTGATTAGCTTTTTATCACAAAATTTAATAATTCAAATTTTTTAACTTTTATAATTGAATCGAAATAAATATATTTTCATTTATTTCAAGTTTTTTTGTTTTTTAATATTTTTAAATAGATAAATTAGTAAGAATTTGTAATATTTTTGAATAGATAAAGTAATTAGAAAATGTTTTTAGTACTATAAAGTTAATTTGGTTAGCCATGTCTTAATATCAAACTATTAAAATTTTTTATGGTATTAAAATGATTTATTAACTTCCCATTAAATTTGAACCAAATAGGTGTACGGTATTTCTAAGTCGGTTGCACCGACTGACTGTTTCTTTGCTTGTTTTCATTATTATTAATATTAGAAATGTGCATTTAAAATTTTTTTATGGAATAACAGCTTTGCAAAATTTAAGAGTTTTAAAAAAATGTTATAAAACATTAGAAAAATCATTAGGTATCGGGCCCAAACGGGTTATTTTATTGTAACCAAAGTATCTCATTTAGCTTTTGCACTATTTGAGCAGAGGAAAAAAATTAGTTTTATTAAATAAGTGAGCTTTTGGAAAAAAGGTTAACTTGCGTTAATACCAAAAATTCGAAAATTTCGTAGAATTTTTGTGCAAAACGCGTAAACAGGTCAAAACGAAATTACTCCGGCGGACTTCAATAATTAAACCCAATGCTGGTGCAAAATTTTCAATAAAATTCATTTAACCATTTAAACAAATAAAATTTAGAAAAAACTTCATGGCATTGTCATGGCAAACGGGTTAATGGAACTCAACTTAAATATTTTGCAGCCTCGCTTTTGGACTTAAAATCAACCTGTAAAATTGGAAACAAATCAAACAAATAATTTTTTGGAAGCCCGCCTAACCAGTATGGGTTAAAACATTCCAACCATCTTTAATTAACCAATTCCGTTAGTTAAGAGAAACATTTTTGCAAAATTTCATGTCAATCGGTCAAGTTGACCAACGTCCTAACCGAACTCAACCAAAATTTGTGTCAGCCTCTCTTTTCGACTGCAAAACCACTCTGTAAAATTAGACACAAATCGGAAATACAAAGTTTTTTGGAAGCCAGCCGGGTTGAAATGGATTAATTCTTTTCAACCAACTTTATAAAAATAATTCTGGTTGCTAAGACGAACATTTGTGCGAAATTTCAAGTCAGTCGGTCAAACCGTTTCGTCTCGACAGCAAAAACATTGAAAAAGTTTCATTGCGTCCTCGTGCCCAAATAGGTTAATTGAACTCAACAAAATCTGTGTCAGCCTCTCTGTTCGCCTGCAAAATCACCCTTTAAAAATTGACACAAATCGGAAACGCAAAATTTTTTCGAAGCCCACCAGGCCGAAATGGGTTAATTTATTTAAAACCAAATTTATACAACTAATTCCTGTTTCTAAGAGAAATAGTTGTGCAAAATTTCAAGCCAATCGGTCAAACCGTTTTAACTCGACATCCAAAAAACGAAAAGGCTTAAAACGGTTCTGGAGCAGCAACCTGTAGACTTATAAAAAAGTTGCATAGCCTATGCCACCCCCCGGGCACTCAGAATTATTCCTTTAAAATTTTGTGACAATCAGACCAGTGGTTTTCACGTGAATACTGGGCAAACAAACAAACAAACAAATTTTCTTCTTTACATATTAGATAACAACAAAAACATGGTTCTACTTTAACAATTATATACAATTAATAATAATTATAATAATTATTCTACTTATTTAACAAATATGAAACAGTCGACTTCCATCCCTACTTGGTCTAATACAACAAATACTAAAATTGACAGATTAATCGATTTACAATTTCCTCTGTTGAACCAGTACCTCCTTCTTTAGCTACTAAAAATCTTTAATAACCAAAAAACCTGTTAAGTCTAATAATTCTTCTATATCCATTAGTAATAAACATCTTAGTGATTCATTAATAAAAAAAAATATAAGTTTTCAAAATTCAAAAAATCTGTTTCAAATAAATATGATAATTGTTTATATAGTGAAACCATTAATTCTCGTAATCAACCAATTTTGATTAAGCTTTATCCCATTCTACCAAATATTATACTTCCGCACTACAACCTAAATTACCAAATCATAATTGCTTATACTCAAATTAAATTTTCACTCCAAATGAACTGAACACGAATATATCTATTTCAAACCCACTAATTTTTGATCCTCTTTTGCCACTTGTAGTAAAATTAACACAACAATCTCTTCAAAGTTATAATAACAAATCTAATGACGTGTGTGTAGGAGGTAAAACAAACAATTCTTTTAGGCTTGCAGTCCAACAAAAGGGACTCCCGACAGGTGTTAACGAATTTCGTAATATTTTTGTTAGATACCACCAAACATTTCACATTTCACAAAGTGCTTTAATTGATTTGCAATCATATGCTTCTGATATCTCTTCCAATAGAAAGAAAGGATCATCTTCAGAGGATAAGAGAAAATCATTCTGAGTACTTTCGGTCAGTTCCAAACGGAAAAAAGTCTAGTTAACGTTAATTTATCTCAAATTTTAAATTATCTCAATCTATCATACCTAATCTTACTCATTTTAAACTATCCATTTATTATAAAAACGTTGGAGGATAACATACTAAAACTCAATAAAGTTTTTTCTAATTTTTTTTAATTAATTATAGATTTTGATATTATTTATTTTAACTGAAACTTGGCTTAGTTCATATTTTAATATCCGTGAAATTTTCCTAAAATCTTATACTGTTTAAAAGTCAAATATGGATGCATATTGTCTGAAAATGTCAGAAAAGCTGGTGGTGTGTTGATTGCCAAAACATTTGTGCCTCAGAAGTAATATAATTTTTATACTTTTTATACCCTACACTTATAGAATAGGTAAAGGGGTATATTAACTTTGGTATGGTGTTTGTAACCAGCTAAAGGAAGCGAACTAGATATGGAAAAGTATATAGAATTGTGATCAGCGTGACCTACTGAGTCGATATAGCCATGTCCGTCCGTTCGTCCGGAGGCACGATAACTCAAAAAATAATGGAGCTATCTTGATGAAATTTTAACTGTAGGTTACTAGGACTGAAAGTACGGCGGGGATTGCATATGGGCGAAATCGGTCCATGGGTTTGAATTCTGGACCTTTTAATCGATCGAAGGGCTAACGAACATATATAAACAAGTGATGAAAAAAGACCAAGGGTTTTTAAAAAAGCACATTTTCAAAATTATATTGTATTTACATACTGAGTTTAACTTTGGAAATATTTACTTGGAAATAGTTACTGCTTACTTATAAAATTTACTGCTAACAGTAAAGTTTTTATTTTAAAGTTGTTATAGCCCTTCAATGGGGAAGGTTGCCAAGTTTCTCAAGGATCTAACTTCATCTACATCCCCCCACCCTCCGTCCCCCTCCATGTTTTTAGGTTCAAGGAATTAAATTGTGAATTCCACAAAGATTTGGAATTTTACTTAGAATTATACAATCTAAGCAAAAATGGGTAAAACTGAGAGACATTTTCTTCAATTTAAGGAACCACTTTTAAATTTAAGAAAAACCTTTAACATATGTTAAAATATAATGTTGGGCCTTTAAATTTTGCATATTAATAAAAAAAAAATTGGACAGGTATTCAAGTTACAGGTGCTTAAAAATAGCAAAATTTAAATTTTCAAGCCCTTATAGCTCCTAAACAGGGCGTTTGATAAAAAAATTTTGTTCACCGACTCCTAATCATATTTGAGGATCTAACTTCTCCCGAAATTTCAGGACCCTATCTTAAACCGTTTAGGAGATATATAGAACCAAAAATTTTGCAAAAATTGAGTTTTATATAATGGTAAATTTTAGTACCGTATGGCAACCCTATAGATTTATATATTTGTTTTATATATTTATAAAGTTTGCAAAACCAGCTATTGATTGCCGTTTTCAGATTGAAAATATGTCTAACAGAACTCTTGTTATAACAATTTAAATATAGGGCTTTTTCCAACTTTGGGGGCTGTAGCCCCCCATTTTTTTTGCAAAAACTACTCATGGTTAAAATTCTTTTACTCTATTTCAAACGGTGTAAAAGTTTTTGTAAACATACGGACGGACGGACGGACGGACAGAGTGAAGCTATATAGGAACATTTTTACAAAATTTTTTGAAAATGTGCTAAAAATCACGATAACTCAACAACTAATGACGCTATCTTCGTGAAATTTGTGCTGTAGGTTATTGGTAATGAAACTACGGCGGCGATTGCATACGGTGAGGATTGGACAATGGCTTCGGATTTTAGAACTTTTTGATCGAATTTAGGCCAAACTAGCATAATTCCGAAACCAATGAAGATAGAACCTCCAAATTTGGTATCAGGGTGTCGCTTTCGATTTCTTTAGTCTCCTTGAAATTTGAGCAGAATTGGAGTAGTGGGTGGGGACCAGCCGCTCAGTTCCGAGGACCTTAAAGCATATTTTCGAAATTAATAAAGATAGTAACTTGAAACAAATGTAGAAGCTTCAAATTTGGCACATGGGTGTTCCTTACTATTTCCTGCGTGTCCCTCTAATTTTGGATCAATTGGAGTGGTGGTTCAGTACCTCTCTTAGACCCCCAAATGTGTAAAAGCTTATCATAGAAATTAATAAAACTAGTAATTTAAAATTAAGATAGAACGTTCCAATTGTGTACAAGGGTTAACTAGTATTGAAAGTATGACGGGGACTGCATATGGGCGAAATCGTACCATAGTTTCGGGTTCTGGAACCCTTGAAAGTTCAAGGGCTAACAAACATATTTCTTACAAACATCATAACTCAAAAAATAATGCCGCTATTTTGACGAAATTTAAACTCTAGGTTAGTAGTAATGAAAGTACCATGGGAATTAGTTGTGGTCGAGTTTAATTTCAAAGTCAAAGAATATATTTCCTATTTCCTATGTGTTCCCGAAATTTAGACTTAATTGTAGTGGTTCAGCTATGTTCAAAGGTACTTGCTGCATTTATGTAAAATTTATTTTTAGTAAATAAGTAATTAATTGAATTATGTAAATTTTAATTTGTCTATTTATATGAAATACCTAAATTAAATATAAAACAGTGAATTGAATTTTGAATAAAAAAAAAATAAGTATTGATTTTTAAAATATGTAAAACTGAACTTTGAAAAAAAAAAGGTAAATTGTTTTTTTTGTTTTTTGATTTTTTATTTCATTCTATTTTGGTATAGTTTTTTTTTTTATTTTTTTTTATGATTACGTTGAGTTGTAATAATTATACTAGAAAACAATGTGACCAAAAGGCTAAGGCTAGGGTCTTTAGAAAACAAATTATAACACATAATAAAATTATTTTTTTAAAATAAAAACTACTGAATTAAATAAATAAAGAAAAACAAAAAAAAAACAATTATATGAAAAGGTCTAAGTTTGTAATTGTATTTTAGAAATACATTTATTGCATATTTTGCGTTTATAAGCTTTTCTGTTAGGTATATAAACTAACCATTTAAAATAATTGCGGTTTTGAGAAATTTGTATTATTAAATATATTATGCTTTGATTATCTTTTTATCACAAAATTTAATAATTCAAATTTTTTCAGTTTGTAATTGAATTGGAATAAATATATTTTCATTTATTTCAAGTGTTTTTGTTTTTTAATATTTTTAAATAGATAAATTAGTAAAAATTTGTAATATTTTTTAATAGATAGTGTAATTAGAAAATGTTTTTAGTATAATAAAGTTAATAAAATAGCTATGTCTTACGATCAAATTAATAACAGCTTTTATGGTGTTAAAATGACTTATGGATATGTCCTTAAATTTGAACCAAATAGGTGTAGGGTATTTCTAAGTCGGTTGCACCGCCTGGCTGTTTCTTTACTTGTTTTATTGTGCTATGGAATTGGTAAAAATCGATTTTTATCCTCCTATTTGTTTTTTCTTTAAATCTTTTTTGCCTTCAACAGTTGAATCAGCACAATCTTATCGGCTTAATTTCTATAAAGCCTATTTTGCTAGACTTGATAATATAATAAGCAGCACTGACTTTTCGTTTTCAACTTCTGCTGATCTTAATTTAACAGTCAATAGCTTTTATTCAATCCTTCTATTATTACTCAACTTGTACCCTTAATTGTTGAAAAAAGCAATATATTTAGTCCGCCTTGGTTCACTAAAAATCTTAAGAAACTAAAAAATAAAGCCAGGCGTAAATTTATTAACAGCAATAATAGTTCGGATTTTAACAATTTTGTATTTTTACTTAATGAATTTAAATTGTTGCCTTGTAGCCTTTATTCAAATTATGTGCAGAATATGTATTTAAGTATTAAAACCAATCCTAAACCTTTTGGAAATTTGTGAGTTCTAAGAGAAAGAGTGATCAATTCTCCACTTTCATTAATTATAACAATAAAAAAAGCTCTGATTCTTCAAATATTTCTGAACGGTTTCGTGACTTTTTTTCAGCAAGGTATTTCTCATCCGTTTTTGTTCTTGGTAATTTAGGGTATACTAAATTTGCTTTTATTAGCTTTATTATACCCTACACCTATAGAATAGGTAAAAGGGTATATTAACTTTGGTATGGTGTTTGTAACCATCTAAGGGAAGAGCGCTAGATATGGAAAAGTATATATATCTGTGATCAGCGTGACCTCCTGAGACGATATAGCCATGTCCGTCCGTCCGTCCGTAGGGACAATAACTCAAAAAATAATGGAGCTATCTTGATAAAATTTTAACTGTTTTAACTGGTTACTAGGACTGAAAGTACAGCGGGGATTGCATATGGAAGAAATTGTCTCATGGGTTCTGATTCTGAACCTTTTATTCGATCGAAGGGCTAACGAACATATATAAAAAATCACGATAACTCAACAACTAATGACGCTATCTTCATCAAGTTTGTGCTGTAGGTTACGAGTAATGAAACTGCGGCGGAGATTGCGTATGTTTGGTATTGGACTATGGGTTCGGAACCTAGAGCATTTTGATCGAATTTAAGCCAAAGAATGAATAATTCCGAAACCAATGAAGATAGAACCTCCAAATTTGGTATCAGGGTGTCGCTATTAATTTCCTTAGTTTCCTTGAAATTTTGGCCCAATTGGACTAGTGGGTAGGGACCAACCACTCAGTTCCGAAGATTTTAAAGCATATATTCCAAATTAATAAAGATAGTAACTTGAAACAAATGTAGAAGCTTCAAATTTGGCCCAGGGTGTTCTTTACTATTTCTAGCGTGCCCCCCTAATTTGGGATCAAGCGGAGTGGTGGTTCAGTACCTCTCTTAGACCTCCCAATGTGTAAAAGCTTATCATCGAAATTAATAAAAATAGTAACTTAAAATTAAGATAGAACGTTCCAATTGTGTACAAGGGTTAACTAGTATTGAAAGTATGACGGGGCCTGTATATGGGCGAAATCGTGCCATGGTTTCGGGTTCTGGAACCTTTGAAAAGTTCAAGGGCTAACAAATATATATATATATTTTGATGAAATTTAAACTCTAGATTACTAGTAATAAAAGTATCATGGGAATTGGTTCTGGTTGAGTTCAGACAATAAGTTCGGATTCTAGAAGCTTTTGATGGATTTGAGACCGAACGAGTATAATTTCGAAGCCAAAGAGTGTATTTCCTATCTCCTATGTGTCCCCTAAACTTAGACTTAATTGTTGTGGTGGTTCAGGTGCCTTCTAAGAAATCCCAAAATTAAAAAGTTTATCTTCGAAATTAATAAAGATCGAAACTTTAAATTTGACACACGAAGGTTATTTCGTACTTCTCTTTTAATTTAACACTTTTATATTTGTAAAAGGCTAAGAATTTTACCATAAAACATATTATGTATAATATTTTATAAATTAAAAACAAAATATTTTTTTAATAAACTATTACATTCCTTTTTTTTAATTTTTATTATATTATATATTTTATTGACTTATTATTATAGGTTATACTTAAGTTGTAAAATTTATTGAATTATATTAATTATAATTTATTAATTATATGAAAAGTTTAAAATTTATCATTGTGTTTTAGAAATAAGTTTTTTGTATATTTTGATTATTAAATTTTGTGATAAAAAGCTAATGAAAGCATTAATGGTTTTAAGTAACATTAAAAACCATGAAATTATATAAACTTTTATATTTTGCAAATTAATATTTCTTTCGAATAACTTTGAGTTTAATTATAAAGAACATTAAAAAATAAGTAAATTAAGAGAATAAATTTAAAAATTATAGAGAAATTAAATTAATTAACCAAGGGCACTAAATCATTCTACAGTAAATGAACTACAACTAAAAATACTGAAAAGGAGTAATTGCTGCATGTGTGTAAAATTTTATTGAATTGGATAAAAGTTTTAAATATGTAATTTTGTAATCGCATTTTAGGAATCCATTTGTCTCAACTTTATTTGTTGTTTAATACTTTTAAATAGATAAATTAGTAAGAATTTTTAATATTTTTGAATTGATAAAATAATTAGAAAATGTTTATAGTATTATAAAGTAAATTTGGTTAGCCATGTCTTACGATCAAACTAATAAAATCTTTTATGATTTTAAAATGACTTATGGACTTCCCATTAAATTTAAACCAAATAGGTGTAGGGTACTTCTAAGTTGGTTGCACCGCCTGACTGTTTCTTTACTTGTTTTCTTTTTTTGTATTTTAAGCAAAGATTATAGGTTAGGATGAACAAAATTTTTTTTAACTATTTTATTTTTTTATATGTTTTTTGTATTATATGTAATAACATAAGAGAAATAAATAATGGTTTATTTTATTTTATGCACGGTATCTAAAAGTTTATTTATGGTATGCACGGGTATCTAAAAGTTGACAGGCGCAACTATGATCTTCCTCGTTTTAAAACGATTTGTTTTAGGATTATTCTAGCAATTTTTCAACAAATTTTTCAAATTTCGCTTGAAACTTTTCATAATCATATATATAATACACAAGTGTTGGCGAGACCTTGCCATAATGTTAAAAAATATAGCTCATCAAAATTATTGTATTTTGTACTTCACTTAATAAATAATGATGTAAATACTTATACTTTTAAATTTATTTCCGCTACATGAATAAAGAAAAGAAGAATTAAAACTATTCATATAATAAAGGCACGATACGATACGAATTGAGATCTACGAAATGTTTATTTTTGTTTTTTTTTTTTTCTAAAACAAAATTTAGAAGTAAAGAGAACATAGAATAGAGGAGATAGCAATTTGTTTTTGTTTTATTTGTTTGATGGCGGCTATATTCAATAATCAATATTGCAAATGTTCCTTCCTATCATAAAAAAATTTTTAGAAAAAGTGGCAAACAAGCAAGATTGAAAAAACAAAAAACAAGAATAAAGAAAAAAAAATTAAAACTATTCATATCATCGAGGTACGAATTGAGATTTACGAAATGTTTACTTTTGTTTTTTTTTTTCTAAAACAAAATATAGAAGTAGAGAGATTGTAGAACAAACGAGAATAGAAATTTGTTTTTGTTTTATTTGTTTAATGGCGGCTATATTCAATATTCAGTAATCTAAATGCGCCTACCTACCCTAAATTTACTCACATTTGGTACGATTTTAGTCTTGCACCATAAAAATATATCATATATTTTATTAGCATTTTTACAAATGCTCTATACTATATAAATAAACTTGACAGTTGAGAATTAAAAATGATTTTTTTTTATTTTTTAACTGAAATAAAGTCAAAAATTGCTTTGATTGTTTGAATGTTTTGAAATGAAAAAAGAACAGTTCCAAATTTTACGTTTTATAAAATTTTATGATATATTTTCGTTATCGTTATGATATATTTTCGTGTAGGACTAATCACGGGCTGTGAATATTTTTTTTTGTGTAAAACAAAAGTATAATTTTTATTAAATTTACTCACATTTTTGAACAATAACAATAATAGTAGAACTTAACTACACAATAAAAACATATCATATAATTTATTTGTCATTTTATAAAACGTCAAATTTTTAAATAAATCTGAATTTTTTTCTTTTTTTTAACTGAAATAATATCAACAATTGCTTTGATTGTTTGAATGTTTTGAAATACAAATATTACAGTTCCATATTTTGACGGTTTATAAAATTACAAATCAATTCTGTTATATGTTTTTGTTGTATAAGACTAATAACAGGCTGTCAATATTTTTTTTTTTTGTAAAATAAAAGTACAATTTTATTTAAGACTGAAATTGAACCACAATTTTAAAATTATACTTTTGTTTTATACAGAAAAAAATATTAACATCTAGCGCTACAAGAAAAGTACAACGCACGATAACATTGTGTAGAGATTGTGTAATTGTATTGTGTAGAGATTTTCAATTTACGTTTAAGTGTTTACATTTTAATGTAAAAAGTATTTGTTTACAAGATTTTCTGACAATTTTTGAAAGTAAAGCATTTATTTTAATAATATTTTAAATAAAAGAATAATAAGGATAGAAATAGAATTATAGAAATGATTTTGAATACCATAGAAATTTTCCATTGTGTCCATAATTTAAATTAAGTAATAATATACCAAAAGTCACTCAAAATCAAGTGTCATTTAATTTTGCTGCAAATTATTCAATACAACAATTTAGCGCTAGATGCCACACTCAAGTATATTATCGGAGTGGGTTAAATGCAAAAAAAACTTAAAAAAAACATTTTATCAGTGCAGCAGTGTTTTTCGTTGTTTATTTTAAATATTACAAGAAGATGAGTTTTAAATTGAATTATTTTGAATTTTTATTTTTTAAAAACGATAACCAATAAATCTACTAAAATACAATATAATCTGCGAAACTTAGTTATATCACATTATAATTCATTTTTATGCAATGTGATTCGATTTTCAATTGTATTGATAGAATAACAACACATATGTATTTGAATTC
The DNA here is from genome assembly GCA_963082915.1 of Dolichopus griseipennis. NCBI lineage: Eukaryota > Metazoa > Arthropoda > Insecta > Diptera > Dolichopodidae > Dolichopus > Dolichopus griseipennis. The sequence goes on along the minus strand of OY720441.1, from coordinate 202,023,999 downwards.
ATATATTAATATGAATTGAATTTTTGTTTTATTTTTGTTAAAATTGTAATTGGAAAGCAGATATGATATCCAGAATAATTTTAAGATATTAAAAAGATGTTTTTAGTTTTTCACTAATCAAATTAGTAACACGTTTGAAAATAAATTTTTAAAAACCTGAATTTTTTTTTAATAGCAATATGTATATAAAACGTAATTTATATATTTGTCGCAGTATTAAAAAATTTTTTAATGTAACTCGGTATTTCATAGTATTTCAAAATTACAGTATTAAGTATCCAATGCTAGAAGAGGTAAAATCTTCAATGCTAGAAGAGATAAAATACTTTAACAAAAATGCCTAAAAAACCTTTGCAATTGCACAGGGGTCCTACTAGTTATCTAATATATAAAAGAGAAAATTTGTTTGTTTGTTTGTTTGTCCAGGATTCACGTGAAAACCACTGGTCCGATTGTCACAAAATTTTAAAGGAATAATTCTGAGAGCCCATTCTCAATAATTCTGAAAGTGACATAGGCTATGTCATATTTTTATAAGTCAACAGGTTGCGGCTGCAGAGCCGTTTTAAGCTTTTTAGTTTTTTTGATGTCGAGTCAAAACGGTTTGACCGATTGAATTGAAGTTTTGCACAACTGTTCTTCTTAGCAACCGGAATTAGTTGTATAAATTTGGTTGGAATAAATTAACCCATTTCGGCCTGGCGGGCTTCCAAAAAATTTTGTGTTTCCGATTTGTATCCAATTTTACAAGTTGATTTTGCAGTCAAAAATAGGCTGCAAAAAGTTTTAATTAAGTTCTATTAACCCGTTTTCCACGACAACGCCATGAAGTTTTCTATAAATTTTATTTGTTTAAACGATTAAAATAATTTTAATGAAAATTTTGTATCAGCATTTTAATTCTAACAACCCACAGGGTTAATTTGGTTTTGACCTGTTTACGCATTTTGCACAAAGATTCGAGGAAGAGCGTAGTAGAACTTGCAGGTAAGTACAAAACAAAATATAAGTTGAAAAGCAGATTTTTAAACCTTTTCTAAACCATCGACTATATTTTAATCAAACGTTGGCAATTCAAGTAAACTGCTATTGACATAGTATAATGACATAATGGCAAATTTCGTAATCGGTTAAAAAACCTCGACAAAACATTTTTTTAAACATTCCCCTAATTCAATGAAGTTTTACCTACTTTCTAAAAAAGGACGTAATTTCCTTACAAATTAATTTTTGAACAATCGTCGGCATGGGTTAACATATTCCAAGTCTGTTAATAACGTGAACTCCATTCTCAAAGAGAAACCTATATACAAAATTTGAAGTCAATAGGTCAAACCATTTCAAAGTAACGTAAAAACCTATAAAAAGCTGTTACGCCACAATATTTGGAGGCTTTTTTTTTAACCCGGGCAACGCCGGGTAAATCTGCTAGTTATATAATAATAAAAAAAAAAATTTTAATTAAGATAACATTATTCGCTGAAAACCCACCCATCATCCTCAACTCTATCGTCAAGGAGCATCAAATTGTCAAGAAGCACCACGTATAGAAAAATTAGAGATAATTGTTAAAACTGTTTTGCAAACTGTTTTTTAAAGTTCTTGTTTCGCAATCGGTTAAAAGAGCTCGACAAAACTTTTTTTTAAACATTCCCTTAATTCAAAGATTTAAGATTTAGATTTATGTAACGAAAAAACCTATAAAAGCTGTTGGGACGCAATGGGTTAACGGAACTACAAAAATAATTTTTTGAAGCTTTCTTTTTAACCAAAGCAGTACTTCCAAATATTGACCAAAACTTGTTTTTTTAATATTTGCACACTCTGCTAGTCTAATATATAAAGAAGAAAATTTGTTTGTTTGTTTGTTTATTTGTTTGTCCAGGATTCACGTGAAAACCACTGGTACGATTGTCACAAAATTTTAGAGGAATAATACTGTGAGTCCGGGGGTGACATAGGTTATGTCACATTTTTATAAGTCTACAGCTTGCGGCTCCAGAGCCGTTTTACGCTTTTTCGTTTTTTTGATGTCAAGTCAAAACGGTTTGCTTGATTGACTTCAAATTTTGCACAAATGCACCCCTTAGCAACAGGAATTAGTTGTATAAAATTGTTGGAATCAATTAATCCATTTCAGCCAGGCGGGCTTCCAAAAGATTTAGTGTTTCCGATTTGTGTCGAATATAACAGGGTGGTTTTGCAGTCAAAAAGAGAGGTTGAGAAAAATTTTTATTAAGTTCGGTTAACCCGTTTGGGCACGAGCTCGCAATGAAGTTTTTTCAATGTTTCTGATTTCGTGCCAAAACGGCTTGACCGATTGACTTGAAATTTTGTACAAATGTGCCTGTTAGCTATCGGAATTAGTTGCATAAAATTGGTTGGAATATATTACCAATTTCGGCCTGGCGGGCTTTCAATAAATTTTTTGTTTCCGATTGTGTCCATTTTTACAAGTTGATTTTGCAGTTCAAAAGAGAGGCTGCAAAAAATTTTGATTAAGTTCGATTTACCCGTTTTCTACGACGACGTCATGAAGTTCTTTATAAATTTTATTTAATTAAACGATTAACTAAATTTTAATCGAAAATTTTGTACCAGCACTTAAATTATAAATGCCTTCCGGGTTAATTTGGTTTTGACCTGTTTACGCGTTTTGCTCAAATTCAAAAATTTTTAAATTTTTGGTATTAACGCAAGTTAACCCCTATTCCAAAAGCTCACTTAATTAAAAAGACAATTTTTTTTTTGCGCTCCTCAAATAGTGCAAAAGCTGAAAGAGATAATAGTAATAATAACAAAAATAAAGCTAATAAAGAATTCCAATAATAATATCCTTAAATTTTAATAACATAAAATTTTCCTTCTCTACATTTTTTGGTAAGTCTTTGTTTTTTATCTACTTTACAGTCTAATAAAATCTTAAAATCAAAAAATTCAATTTCGTAGTACTATATTTTTTTCAAACGTTCGTAATTCAAGTAAACTCTTATTGACATAGTATAATGATATAATGGCAAATTTCGTATACCCTTTTGACCTATAGTCAATTGGGTATAATAATACTTATATGTAAGCTACCTATTACCCGGCGCACGTTGCCCCATCAGTCAATGGAGTTTTATTTTAAGGTGATGTTATTAAAAAAAGTTAGCACAAAAATTACACATGGTGTACATATTAATTTTAAAATGTAATAAAGAAATTTTTTTAAAACGCTTTTTTTAGAGTTATTCTTGCAATTTTTCAACATAGTTATCAAATTTCACTTGAAAATTTTCATAATTATTAAATAATACTAAAAAATAAATTTTAATTCAGTTAACATTATTCGCCGGCAACCCACTATTCTCAACTCTATCGTCAAAGAGCACCAATTTGTGAATTAGCGACGTATAGAAAAATTAGAGATAATCGTTAAAACTGGTTTGCAAACTGTTTTTTAAAGTAATTGTTTGCAATCGGTTAAAAGAACTCGACAAAACATTTTTTTAAGCATTCCTCTAATTCAAAGTAGGTTTACCTACTTTCAAAAATTGGACGTAATTTACTTACAAATTTTTTTTTGAACAATCGTCGGTTCACTCAATTCGGGTGAACTCAATTCTCAAAGAGGAACACATATACAAAATTTGAAGTCAATCGGTTAAACCATTTCTAATTTATAGCAAAGTAACGAAAAAACATTAAAGCTGTTGGGCCACAATGGGTTAGCGGAACTGCACAAATATTTTTTGAGGCTTTCTTTTTAACCAAAGTAGTACTTCAAAAAACTTGGATGAAACTTGCTTTTTTACAATTTGGCACGCTCCCGGGCAACGCGAGCTAAATCTGCTAATGCTCATATATACATAGCTAAAATTGATTTATTTTTCGAGTCATCTGGGTATAAACAAGTAAACAAACAGTCAGTCGGTGCAATCGACTGGGAAATACCCTGGAACTATTTAGTTCAAATTTAATAAGAAGTCCATAAGTCATTTTGATTTTAAAACCATAAAAGCTTCTATTAGTTTTATCGTAAGGCGTAGCTAACCAAATTAACTTTATAATACTAAAAACATTTTCTAATTACTTTATCTATTCAAAAATACTACAAGTTGTTACTAATTTATCTATTTAAAATTATTAAAAAACAAAAAACTTGAAATGAAAAACAGAAAAACTTAAAAAAATTTTATCGTTTCTTAAAAAAATATTTTTTTTTAATTTATAAAAATAATAGATAACGTGTTTTATAGTACAATTCTTGGCCTTTCAAAAATATGAAAGTGTTAAATAAGAACAGAAATAAGAAATAGTATATCAAATTTGAAGTGCCTATCTTTTTCAATTTCAAAGATAAGCTTTTTAATTTTGGGATTTTTTAGTAGGCACCTGAACCACCAACACAGAAAAGTATATATTTCGGGGATAAAAAGGAAATAATAAAAAACACCGTTATACCAAAATTAAAAGTTCTGTATTCATTCTAAGTCAATATGTTTATTAAACTCGAATATATGTTTTATGGCATTGCTAATAGTGGGGGTCCAAAATTTCACGTACACAAAATAAGAAGAAACACCTGTGCACAAAATTTTAAGTGTCTATCTTATATTTTTTCGAAATTAAATTCGTTTTACCTCAATTCGATCAAAACCTTCTAGAATCCGAACTCATTGTCCGATCTTGACCAGAACCAATCCCCACGGTACTTTTATTACTAGTAACCTAGAGTTTAAATTTCATCCAAAAACAGTTATCAGGTTTTGAGTTATGGCCTTTTTAGCACATTTTCAAAAAATTTTGTAAAAATGTGCCTATATAGTTTCACTCAGTTTGCCCGTCTGTCCGTAGGTTTACAAAAACTTTTACATTCTGTGAAATAGAGGAAAGAAATTTTAACCACGGGTACGTATTGCAAAAAAAATAATTTCATAGAAGACCATTTTTCTGTAGCCTCACTTTTACGGAGCTATAGCCCCGCCAGTTTAGAAAAATCCCTCTTTTTAAATTGGTGTAACAAGAGTTCTGTGTAGTATATTTTCAATCTGATGGTACAAAATAGCTGGTTTTATAAATTTTTAAATAACTTTATAAATTTTTAAAAGGGAAGTGTTTAGGGTTGCCATAGGGTACTAAAATTTACCATTATGAAAACTCAATTTTTGCAAAATTTTTGGCCACACATATCTTCTAAACGGTTCAAGCTAGAGTTTTAAAATTTTAGGAGAAGTTAGACCTTCACAAATTAATAAGAGTCGGCTACTAGGCTTTCAAAATTAAAACTTTTATGTTTTTATAAAACAAAAACTTAACAGCAGTGTATGCTTTTCCAAATTTAAATGTTAACATTGAAATTCCAACATTATATTTCGCACTTATTATCAGGTTTTCTTGAGTGCATTGGAAACAGAATATAATCCTAAGTATTGATTTCACTATTAGTCATAATTAATAAATTGATGAAATAACTAAATTATAATGTTATCCTTTATTATATCCTACACCTCTAGGATAGGTAAAAGGGTATACTAATTTTGGTATGATGTTTGTAACCACCTAAAGAAAGCGAGCTAGATATGGAAAAGTATATATATTTGTGATCAGCGTGACCTCCTGAGTCGATATAGCCATGTCCGTCCGCCCGTAGGCACGATAACTCAAAAAATAGTGGAGCTATCTTGATGAAATTTTAACTGTAGGTTACTAGGACTGAAAGTACGGCGAGGATTGCATATGGGTGAAATCGTCCCATGGGTTCGGATTCTGGACCTTGTAATCGATCGAAGGGCTAACGAATATATAAAAAAAATCGCGATAACTCAACAACTAATGACGCTATCTTCATCAAATTTGTGCTGTAGGTTACTGTTAATTAGGCTATGGCGAGGATTGCGTGCGGTCAAGATTGGACCATGTGTTCGGAACCTAGACCTTTTTGATCGAATTTAGGCCAAAGGACATAATTCCGAAACCAATGAAGATAGAACCTTCAAATTTGGCATCATGGTGTCCCTTCATATTTCCTTAGTGTCTTTGAAATTTGGGCCCCATTGGAGTAGTGGGTCGGAGACCAGCCCCACATTTCCGAAGACCTTAAAGCACATCTTTAAAATTAATAAAGATAGCAACTTGAAAAAATGAAGAAGCTTCAAATTTGGTACAATGGTGTTCTTTACTATTTTTTGCGTGTCTCCCTAATTTGAGATCAATTGGAGTGGTGGTTCAGTACCCCTCTTAGACCTCCAAAGTTTTAAAAGCATATAACCAAAATTACTAAAAATAGTTACTTAAAGTTAAGATAGATCGTTCCAATTGTGCACAAGGGTTAACTAGTATTTAAAGTACAGCGCGGACTGCATATGGTCGAAATCAGCTCATGGGTTCGGATTCTGGTTTCAGGGCTAACGAACATATATAAAAATAACGATTTCTCAAGAACTAACGACGCTATCTTCATGAAATTTGTGCTATTGGTTACTGGTAATGAAACTACGGCGACGAATGCGTACGGTGAGGATTGGACAATGGGTTCGGAATTTACAATTTTTTGATCGATCGATTTTACAATTGATTGATTTGATTTGCAGTCAAAGAATATATTTCCAATGTGTCCCCTAGATTTAGACTTAATTGTAGTGGTGGTTCAGGTGCCTCTTTAGAAATCCCAAAATTAAAAAGCTTACCTTCGAAATTAATAAAGATCGAAACTTTAAATTTGATACACGAGGGTTATTTCGTATTTCCGTTTTTATTTAACACTTTTATATTTTTAAAAGGCTAAGAATTTTACCATAAAATATATTATGTATAATATTTTATAAATTAAAAACAAAATATTTTTTTAATAAACTATTATATTACTTTTTTTTAATTTTTATTATATCATATATTTTATTGAATTATTACCATAGGTTATATATAACTAGCTAATACCCGGGGCGCGTTGCTGCGCCTTTCAATGGAGGTTTGATTGAAGTTGATGTTACTGCAAAATGTTAACACAAAAATTACACACTGTTTACACACGTAAATTTTAAAATGTTTGAAAGCAATTTTTTTAAAACGATTTTTCTAGGATTATTCGAGTTATTTTGGAACTTTCTGTAATCAAAGCAGTACAAACTACTTTCCGAAATTTGACGTAATTGACTTTCAAACTTTTTTTTGACCTATCGTAGGACGGACTGTTAACAGAATCAACTCCATTTTCAAGTTACTTCACGCATATAGAATTTGAAGTAAACGGGTCAAATCATTTCTAATTTAGAGTTAAGGAACACAAAAATCTATAATAAGCCACTGGGCCCCAATGGGTTAATGGAACTCAACTTTCTCTTTGGCCAAAGCAGAATTTCGTAAAGTCGGACAAAATTTGGACCCAAAATTTTTTTTGACCAACCGTCGCCCCGACATGGGTTAACAAATTCCAAAACTGTTAATAGTGTCAACTCAATTCTCAAAGAGCATCACGTATACAAAATTTTAAGTCAATCGGTTAGAATTTTAGAACAAACCAATTAAAATGCTTGCACCACAGCCCCAACTTGGCGGTCCGTAAGAGCAAAATTTTTAGGCCACAATTTCTTTCCGTACCCAAAAACCTCTATATACAAATTTTCATGAAAATCGGCTGGGCAGTTAAGGAGTCTGTTCGTGTGGAATCGAAGCTCTTATAGCATTAAATAAATTTCCACTTAATATCAAAAAGTTTGCAAAACCAACAGCGGAATTCATTAAAAAGATGAATAAACTTTTTGATGTGTTGAATGGGAACCCACCACTTCAGCGAAATGAATATAATTTTAGTTTTCTTAGAGAAATGAGAGAATATATTTTAAATATTAAACCAATGGGTCCTGCAAGAGAACCTTTTTGTTTTAAAGGTCTGGTAATCACAATTGACAGCGTTCTCAAACTAACTTCAACATTATTTTCGTCTAATGACAATATTTTTTATATTTATGCCAATAAGTTGAACCAAGATCCACTCGAAAATTTATTTGGTAAGTTGAGGGCTAGAAATGTTAATAAAAACAATCCGAGTGTTGCCGAGTTTAGCTCCTCATTTGCCAAAATAATTTCTTTAAACATTCTGTTTAAATCAAAATTTTCAAATTGTGAGGAAGACGATTGTGATTTCCTTCGCCTAGATTGGGATATAGTTTTGCAAAATACTGAAGAAACTTCTTTCAATTTATCCAATGGGAATGAACTATCTGAACAAAGCGATGATATTCAAATTGACGACATTGAAAATAATATGAACGTAGGTAATAACACAATAACAGTAGAGGTACCTAATATAACCGATGTTGCAACAAGGTACTTTGCGGGGTACTGCATTTTCAAAATGTTCAAAAAAATAGGTAAAAATTGTGAAAATTGTTCTAACGAAATGTTAAAAAACAAAAATAATTATAATTTAACAGAAATTCTTATAAAATTAAAAGAATATGAAACTTCAACCAATTATCCAATTTTATCATGGCCTGCAGAAAAGTTCTTTCAAATATGCCGCTTGCACGTAAGTGTCTTTTCTCAATATTTTCAAAAAACACCGTTCGTACGAAACTTAAAACAAAATATCGTCAAACAATGCGAACAAAAAATAAATTTTCATTTTCCCGATTGGTTTCAAAAAGATAATAGTTGCTATGAACATAGAGTCTTATGTACTGATTTCTTAATTCTAGTTTTACTTTGGAAAAATAGCAAATGGGTTTTGGACAAGAAACAAAATCAAGTTCAAAATAAAAAATTAAGAAATCTAATGCATATTTAATTGTCTGTCCGTATTTTTAGCAATCTGTATTCGTCAGTTTGTCTGTCTGTTTAAAAAAAAGTAAAGAATATCAATTAATTTTTGTCTGTCTGTCTTTCCGTCAATCTTCATTCCCATGTGTTTTTTGGTCTGCCTAAGAAAACTAAAAGGAATTTTTAAACTATAATAAAAAATTAAATTCATTTTTAATTGTCTGTCCGTCTGTTTATCTATCTGTACATCAGTCTGTTTGTGTGTCAGTCTAACAAATAATAAAAAACAACTGCTCTTCTGTTTTTCAGTTTAAAAGTACATACATACACATATATATATATATATATATATAATGTATTATTATATGATTTTTTCATTTGAATTCATTTGTTTTTTATCTGTCTATCTGTCTATTGTCATTTATCCATCAGTGTGTTTGTCTGTCTGATATTTACGAATGATTAACAGCTAAGAGCTATTTTTTTTTGTTTCCCTTATATTAAGTACATAGCTAAATTTCTTTAATAAATAATTTCCATAAAACATTAAGGCACAGCAATTTTTTTTAAGGTCGTAACTCGTAAGTATATTTATCTATTGGTTTGAAATTAATTATGTTTTAAATTTTGTTTTATTTTTTATTATTTATTTTGTATATATAATTGCGAAATAATTATTTTTAAATTTATTTTTACATTTTTTTTTTTACTTATTTATTTGTGAATAATTATGATGGCTGTTTTTATTTTTATTTTGAATTGTTTTTAAATTTTTTTGTTTGCATATTTTATTTAATTTATAATAATAATAAGGGTTTTTTATGCCAAATGGAATTTTATTACATACATTATGTATTTTGAATTATTAATCATTAATCAATAATTTCCACTTGGCTTTTTCCCTTTATAAATAAAATTTAAATTAAAAGGAATAACAATGTAGTTTTTTTATCAAATTTTATAGGTACTTTATTAGGTGCTGAGTGCTGACTACATTTAGAATTTACGCATAATAATTTTACTTAATCGTAGATTATGTATCATTATTTATAGGTGAAGTTTACACTGAATTAAATTCTGAATTTTATTATAATTTTGACTTTTAAAAGAAAAAAATATACCTACACAGTTGTTTCGGCTTTTTTCGTTTTATTAAAAAAAATAAAATAGAAATTGAATTTTTGAGTTGATTGGGTTTTTTTTATTTAGAGAAAAGTAAATTAATTTATGGAAAAATTGAAAAAAATTTTTTTCAGATATAGGTATCAATTTACTTTTCTCTTAAGTATGTACGCACTCACATATTTATTTTTATTTCTCAACAAAAATCTATTCAGTTTACCTATTAACAATTAACAAAGATCTATACCCGGTGTACGGGATTTGAATTTTTCACACTAAATAATCTATTTTGCTCATATAAAAACTTATAAATTTAGACTATTCTTCAGTTACATTTGCTAGACAAAATTAAAATTTCGTTGTTTGTCCTTCGCTATAACTCTATATATATTACGGCAAAGAGATATGCACATACATATGGATGCCTGTATGTAGGTATATCAAAAATTTTAAAACTCTTATTTTTTTTAAAACAAAGCAAAAAATTTTTATATATTTCATAGTAAAAAAAATAACACAAAAAAAACAAAAACAAAAGCAATAAAAACTATACAACATCCATATAAAAATGGCTTATTAAAAAAAACATATTCATTCAAAAGTAATATTTTCATCTATTTGTGTTTTTTAATTTATAAACACATGCAAATACTTATACCACCTTATACGATGAGTGGTGAAAGTAAAAGGTATTTTTGCCTATGGTGTAATTTTAAATAAATTATTTCAATTTTATTTTATTCTAAAACCAATTTTGTCAATTGGTTTCGATCTTAACTAATTTTAATAAAATGTCTTAGATCAATGTCTATTAAAAATTAATGGACCTTAAGAAATGGAACACTTTTTTTGTATGGAATGAGACATCTGTATGTTATTTATTTGTGTTACTACCTTTAATAATTTCGAAAATATGTTTTAAATTCTTCTGAACTGTGTATCTGGTCTCCGACCCACTGCTCCAATCGGTCCCAAATTTCAAGGACACTAAGGAAATAGAAAGAGACACCCTGATACAAAATGTGGAGGTTCTATACTAATTGGTTTCAGAATTATGCTTGTTTGGCCTAAATACGATCAAAAAGTTCTAACTTGTGAACCCATTGTCTAATCCTCACCATACGCAATCGCTGCAGTTGTTTCATTACCAGTAACCTACAGCACAAGTTTCATGAAGATATCGTCATTAGCTGTTGAGTTATAGTGTTTTTTTATATATGTTTGTTAGCCCTTGGACCAATTAAAAGGTCCAGAATTCAAACCTATTGGCCGATTTCGACCAGATGCAGTTCGCGCTGTACTTTAAATACTAGTTAACCCTTATACACAATTGAAACTTTCTACCTTAATTTTAAATAACTATTTCTATTAATTTCGATTAAAAGCTTTTTATAATGATATATTCTTATTAACGTTAAAATAAAACTCCAGTTTGACTTATCTTACTTAACTGTATCCTTTTTATTTCCTTAACTTAGCTATTTATATAGCATATTAAGTTTATCAGTTGATTTCGGTCAATGCACTTTTATTAATTTAATACCGTTTGCAAATAAAGTTAGTAAAGAATGAGAATGAATATGACGCGGTCAGTGACCTATATATTTTATCTTTGTTTTGTATAGTTTAATAAGGGCGATTCGTATGCTATACTTGGTTATACTTATGTGCATATCACATACATATTACATCTCCCTTCGAAAAAAAAAAGAAAGAGAAAACAAAAAAAAATGTTTTTGTTTAGAAAATATTTTATTATTTTTTCCTTTCTTTTTAATTAGTTTCTTATTTATGTTTGCGATATTTATATTCTATATTGTTATAGTGCTCGTATATATAAAAAATTATTCGCTATTATATTTTAAGAAAAAAATTAAAACTTGGTACAGTCACAAATAATTGTTAATGCATATTGATTGTTGTTAATTGTCTTTGGTAAAGGATCCATTTTATCAATTATTACTACATCAAAAGGTCTTAGTGGTATGCCTGTAATTTGTAATGGTTCTTGTGTTTTATTTTGGCTTTATTTATTTGACATTTTATACAGTTCTTTACAAATTTTGAAATGTCTTTTCCCATTCCTTTCCAATAATATAATATTCTTAATTTGGCATGTAGTCAATATGTAGTCGTTTTTGACTATGTATCCCGCGTATTCCAAAAGTAGGATAATTATGATATTTATTTAGTTTACTTTTTATTTGTTTGATTTTTTATTTATTTAAAATTTTATTACCTATGTTTTTATACCCTACACCTATAGAATAGGTAAAGGGGTATATTAACTTTGGTATGGTGTTTGTAACCACCTAAAGGAAGCGAGCTAGATATGGAAAAGTATATATATATGTGATCAGCGTGACCGCCTTAGTCGATATAGCCATGTCCGTCCGTCCGTCCGTCCGTCCGTCCGTCCTTCCGTCCGTCCGTCCGTCCGTCCGTCCGTCCGTAGGCACGATAACTCAAAAAATAATGGAGCTATCTTGATGAAATTTTAACTGTAGGTTACTAGGACTGAAAGTACGGCGGGGATTGCATATGGGCGAAATCGGCCCATGGGATCGGATTCTGGACCTTTTAATCGATCGAAGGGCTAACGAACATATATAAGAAATCATGATAACTCAACAACTAATGACGCTTTCTTCATCAAATTTGTGCTGTAGGTAACTAGTAATGAAACTACTTCGGGGATTCCGTAAGGTCGGGATTGGACCATGCGTTCGGAACCTAGAACTTTTTGATCGAATTTAGGCCAAACGAGCATAATTCCGAAACCAATGAAGATAGAACCTCCATATTTGGTATCAGGGTGTCCCCTCCTATCTCCTAAGTGTCTTGAGAATTTGGGTCCCATTGGACTACAGGGTTGGGGACCAGCCACACATTTCCGAAGACCTTAAAACATATCTTTAAAATTAATAAAGATAACAACTTGAAAAAATGTAGAAGCTTCCAATTTGCCACAAGGGTGCCCTTTACTATCTCTTGCGTGTTCCCTTAATTAGGGATCAATTGGAGTGGTGGTTCAGTACCCCTCTCAGACCTCCCAAGTTTTAAAAGCTTATAATCGAAATTACTAAAAATAGTTACTTAAAATTAAGATAGATCGTTTAAATTGTGTACAAGTGTTAACTAGTACTATAAGTAAAGCGCGGGCTGTATAAGGGCGAAATCAGCCCATGGGTTCAGATTCTGAACCTTTTAGTCGGGGTCAGGGATAACGAACATATATTAAAAATCACGATAACTCAACAACTAATGAGGCTATCTTCATAAAATTTGTGCTGTAGGTTATTGGTAATGAAACTACGGCGGTGATTACGTACGGTGAGGATTGGACAATGGGTTCGGAACTGAGAACTTTTTTATCGAATTTAGGCCAAACTAGCGTAATTCCGAAACCAATGAAGATATAACTTCCAAATTTGGTATCAGGGTGTCCCTTCCTATTGCGTAAGTGTCTTTGAAATTTGGACCCCATTGGACTAGTGGGTCGGGGACCAGGCACTCAGTTCCGAGGACCTTAAAGCATATTTTCGAAATTAATAAAAATAGTAACTTGAAACAAATGTAGAAGTTTCAAATTTGGCCCAGGGTGTTCTTTACTATTTCTTCCATGCCCCCCTAATTTGGGATCATTTGGAGTGGTGGTTCAGGACCTCTCTTAGACCCCCAAATGTGTAAAAGCTTATCATCGAAATTAATAAAACTAGTAACTTAAAATTAAGATAGAACGTTCCAATTGTATACAAGGGTTAACTAGTATTGAAAGTATGACGGGACTGCATATGGGCGAAATCGTACCATGGTTTGGGGTTCTGGAACCCTTGAAAAGTTCAAGGACTAACAAACATATATCTTAAAACACCATAACTCAAAAAATAATGCCGGTATTTTGATGAGATTTAAACTCTAGGTTACTAGTAATGAAAGTACCATGGGAATTGGTTCTGGTTGAGTTTAATTTCAAAGCCAAAGAATATATTTCCTATGTCCTATGTGTCTCCGAAATCTAGACTTAATTGTAGTGGTTCAGCTATATTCAAAGGTACTTGCTGCATTTATGTAAAATTTATTTGAATATTTAAATGAATTATATGAAAAGGTCTAAATTTGTAATTGTATTTTAGAAATACATTTATTGCATATTTTGCGTTTGTAAGCTTTTCTATTAGGTATATAAACTAACCACTTAAAATAATTGCAATTTTTAAAAATTTGGATTATTAAATATATTATGCTTTGATTATCTTTTTATCACAAAATTTAATAATTAGAATTTTTTCATTTTGTAATTGAGTTGGAATAAATATATTTTCATTTATTTCAAGTTTGCTTGTTTTTGAATATTTTTAAATAGACAAATTAGTAAGAATTTGTAATATTTTTTAATAGATAATATAATTAGAAAATGTTTTTAGTATTATAAAGTTAATTTGGTTAGCTATGTCTTACGATCAAATTAATAACAGCTTTTATGGTGTTAAAATGACTTATGGATATGTCCTTAAATTTGAACCAAATAGGTGTAGGGTATTTCTAAGTCGGTTGCACCGACTGACTGTTTCTTTACTTGTTAAAATCTTTTATCGAGTATTGGGTAAATATGAAATCATTATTGTCAATTTTTATTTCATCTATATTAAGGTTATTAGTTTCGTTTTCTATTCCGCGGAAAAATAACTCTAATGATATACTCTTTTTTGTCATAAATTTACTCATTTTTAATTTAATTGCGCATTTTTTCTTTTTAAATATTTTACATAGGATTTTTGTATCGTCTTTAACTATTTTTATTTTGTGAATATTCCAGTTTTTTACCGATTCATAGATTTGTATGCTTTTTGTATTTTTACTACAATCCAAAAAAGGATTGAGTTCTTTTCTTATCAATCACATTTTTTTATTAATAGTCATAGATCTTGTTTTGAAGTTCATTACTTGAGCAGTTCCTGTATTGTCATGGGTCAATTTTAAATCTTCAATATTAATACGTGATAATTCATTGTCTATTACATTTAATTTGCCTTTTATATATTCAATCGTAAAATTATATTCTTCTAAATCTAATCTCATACGTGTCAATTTGGATGATGGATTTTTAAAAGAAAATAAATATGTTAATGGTTTATGATCACTTTTAACAATGAAATAAGTAACTTAAATGTAAGGTCTGTATCGCGAAGTGGATAGCTGCTAATTCTTTTTCAATTGTAGATTTATTTGATTCACCTTTTGTAAATGATCTTGAAGCAAATGAAATTCGTAAACCAGCTCCTAGTTAATCCACTACTAGTGTAAATTCTTTTGCAAAATCTGGATAGTGCAAAATAGATGGTTTTAGTAATGAGTTCTTTAATTTTTGAAAAACCTTTTGAAAATCTTCACTCCAAATAAAGGTTGCCTATTTCCTTGTTAAGGCATTTAATGGCTTTGCTATTACAGCGAAATTCGGAATAAATTTTCTATAATAATTTGGAAAAGCCACGAAACGTCCAGTTTCGTTTTGATCTTTATGTATTGGATATTTAGAAGTTATTTCATATTTAGAATCATCTGGATATATGCCTTGATCCATATATTTGTGACCTAAATATGTAACTTCAGACTTGAAAAATTTGCACTTTTCCGAATTTAATTTTAAATTATATTCTTTACAAATGTAAAGACTGACTTTAGTTTTTTCAAATGATGACTTTCGGAACACACTATTACAATAATGTCGTCCATATAAAAAAAAACATTGTAAAGGTGTCGCAACTGCGAAAGCATGTGACATCATTCTTGAAAACGAATTTGGAGATACTTTAAGTTTAAATGGAAGAACTTTCCATCTGTAACTACCAGATTGTTTGGTGAAAGAAGTTATATCTAAAAATTATTGATCTAATGGAACTTGAAGAAAACCAGAGTATAAATCCAATACTGAAAATAATTTAGTTTTACCTAAATTGTTAAGGATATTTTCTATTCTTGGAAGTGGAAATTTATCGACTATTAATTTACCATCCATAAATTAAACACATTCTCCATTTATTTTGGTTACATTTTTTTGGTACTAATATTATAGGACTATTATAGTTCGATTGGCTTGGTTCAATCAATTTTTTATACCCTACACCTATGAAATAGGAAAAGGGTATATTAACTTTGGTATGGTGTTTGTAACCACCTAAAAGAAGCGAGCTAGATATGGAAAAGTATATGCATTTGTGACCAGCGTGACCTCCTGAGTCGATATAGCCACGTCCGTCCGTCCGTAGGCACGATAACTCAAAAACTAATGCAGTAATCTTGATGAAATTTTAACTGGACTTAAAGTACAGCGGGGATTGCATATGGGCGAAATCGACCCATTGGTTCGGATTCTGGACCTTTTAATTGTTCTAAGGGCCAAGGAACTTATAAACAAAATAAGGATAACTCAACAACTAATGGCGTTACAATCATAAATTTTATGATGTAGGTTACCAGTAATACGACTATGGCGGGGACTGCGTACGAACGAGTTCGGACCATGGGTTCGGATCCTAGAAGTTTTTGATCGAATTCAGGCCAAACAAGGATAATTCCGAATGAAGATAAAACATTCAAATTTGGTATCAGTTTGCCTCTTCCTATGTCCTTAGAGTCCTGGAAATTTAGAAACAATTGGAGTAGTGGGTCGGGGACCGTCCACACAGTTCTGAAGACCTAAAAGCATATAATTGAAATTATTTAAAAAAATAGCTTAAAATTAAGTTAACCCTAAACCTCTTAACATATTTTTTCTCGTAACTTCTTAACATAGCCTTCCAGGCCACATATTAAATTTGAAAGGAATTTATAGTTTTTTAAATTTAATATTTTCATTAATCTTATAAATCGAAAATAATTTGTTAATATATATTTGTTTTTTAATTTTAGTTTAATAGATTAATTAATAATTTTTTTTTAAAGTGTTAAAAAATATAAGAAAATAACAGAAATATTTAAAAAAAAATAAAACATTTTATTTCATTTGTCATTCTAAAAAAAAAAATTTAACATGTATACATTTACAAAAAAATATTAAATATTCAAAAATAAAAATAAAATATAAATAAAACAAAAATAAAAATAAGAAATTATTATAAATTGTTACTTGCTATGAAAATTATAATTGTTTTATTATAAATTATGAAAATCTGTTGAAAATAAAATAATTCAAGATAAATATCTAATATTCTCTTTTACATTCCTCACAAATGCCAGTGGATGATGAATGTTCATTACATACACTTTTATGGCATGAATCGCATGTTTGTTTTTGCATTCTATTTATTTTGCATAAATAGCATTTCTGCCGTTTTGGAGATGGTTTCCTTCGGGCGGTAGGTTCAGGTTAAGTATTTCGTACTGTTATAAGTTCCAACACATTTGAGGAAACTAATTTTGAAGTTGCGTGGAGTTTAGATACTTCCAAGCGTTTCTGTATTTGCGGATGAACTAAATTTTCTCCCAGAGCTCTAAGAAAAAGGTTTCTCTTATTACTCTTTTTTTCATTCCAAAAAGGAAAATTTTTGTACCAAATAACATATGCAGCTATATTTGCTACATCCAATATATTCATGAAAAAATATAATGGCCATCGGTTAGTTTTTCTTTTAATCATATATTCATGAACCATCTGGTCCATAGTATCAACTCCTCCTTTCGTTTCATTATAATATTTATTAATTTCTGAAATTGGGTTCCCATCATCTTCAATCAATATATTATCAGAAAAGTGCATAGTAGACATGAAAATTACTGCTTTACGTTCTTTTGGGACATGTGATGCAATAGTAATTTTCTTTTGGAATCCAAATAAAGTTGTGCCTGATTTTCTCAATTTATTTGGAAGGAATTCATTTGGAATACACGCTTTATTTTTTCTTAGAGTACCCACTAGTGTTAATCCCTTACAAAGCAAATTTTGTGCTAAATTTAGACTTGTAAAATAATGATCCATTGTTATATTTCGAGAACTTCCAAAATATGGTTCACATAAAGTTTCTACTACTTTTTGTCCTAAGCCCACTGCTCTTGTATTCCCTTCTTTTCCTAAATATTGTATTCCATTTAGCGGACAAGCGGTTTTCGAATCACAAAGCCACCATATTTTGATACCATATTTATCCGGTTTACTAGGCATATATTGAATGAATGGACAGCGGCATGGCAAAGTTGCTCATCCACGGTTAAATTTTCTGATGGTAAGTAATATTTTCCAAAATTTTTGTTGATTCTTTCCCATATATTACGTATTGGTGCTAATTTGTCTTTTCGACGACGTTCACTTCTGGTACTTTTTTCATCAAACCTTATAAAGCGTAAAATTTCCTCAAAACGTGTGAGTCCCATAGTAGCTTTGAAAATTGATGATCCGTATAAAGGATCCCAGAAACTCCTATAACATGAATTATTAGACTTCATATGTCCGGCAGATACTAGCAAACCAAAAAATGCATGTAGTTCAACTAAATCTATATTTTTCCAATTTCGCTTACTGTCATATACTCGCAAAGCTTCAGAATTGGTAAATTTTATTATATCATTGCAAATTTCATCTGTAACATATAATTTGAAGCAATCGATTGGATCATTTACTACATATCCTGGTGGAAGAATAACTTTATTTGTAGCACCTTTTATTATATTTTGACGTCCAGTCCTAAATTGATTAAATGGCATCCTGGCCCATTTACTTCCATCTTTTGAAATTAAGTCACTCAAGTGAGTGTCATTTTGTATCTCAATTTCCGTGTCCGTGGATATTTCATCTTCCAGTTCTGAAGCATCAAATATATGCTCCTCCTCAGAATCACTAAAATTTTGATGTAATTCTTCATCAAAGAAATTCATATCCTCATCTTCGTTTGAATTCAATAAAGCGGCAATTTCTGATTCAAATAATTTACGTTTTGTCATATTGCAAGCAATTTACAAACAATAAATTTATCTAATACGCAAATATGTTATGAAATAATACCAATAAACTTCACTTTAGAAAATAGTTTTAATAACTACACGAAAATGCAAATATTTTGAATGATTAAAACAAAAAAGTACATACATAGCCTACTAGGCTATGTTAAGAAGATTTTATGTTAGAAATTTAAAATGTTTTTAAAAATAGTAGAAAAAAACAAAAATAACGTTTTCTTATGTTTTTTTGACAGCCTTTATTTCAAAAATAGATTAAATAAAGATTTTTTTAGGTTTTTATAAGTTATAAAAAATTTATAGCCTGAGAGGCTATGTTAAGAGGTTTAGGGTTAAAACGTTCCAATTGTGTACAAGGGATCAATAGTATTGAAAGAACGGCGCCGACTTCATATAGGCGAAATCCGACCATTGGTTCGGATCATGGAATTTTTTCATCGAATTTAGGGCAAACGAGCATGATTCCGTTTTCAAAGCCGTTAGAACCAACAAATTCGGTCTTAGGCTGTCCCTTTCTATTCCCACAGTGTCCTCGAAAATTGGAACTAATTGAAATAGTGGGTCGCGGACCATTCACATTGTTTCGAAGACCTTAAAGCATATTTTCGAAAATAATAGAGATTGTAATTTCAATAAAAAGTAGAAGCTTCAAATTCGGCACAAGGCTGTTATCTACTATTTCTTACGTGTTCCCTTAATGTATAATCATTTGGAGTGATGGTTCAGGTAACTCTCTTAGACCTCTAAAGGTTGAAAGGCTTATTATCGAAATTAATAAAAATATTGCCGGATGGTTTTGTTTACATTAAATTAAAAAAATATTTTTTTTTTTTGGATATAATCATTCTTTTAATTTTCCCCTACTGGTAAACAAAATAATACATCCATCTCTCGCCTCTTCTGGATAGATGTTAATGTCTCAAAAAACTCTCACTACTCTCAGAATAGCATCAAAACAACACCGTAATTTAATTAATGTATTCTAATGATATTTGTTAAATTACATTAATTATATTTGTTTTTTTTCAATTTCATTCTTTTGCATTGCTACAATTACAAATGTTGTTATACCCTACACCTATAGAATAGGTAAAGGGGTATATTAACTTTGGTATGGTGTTTGTAACCACCTAAAGGAAGCGAGCTAGATATGGAAAAGTATATATATTTGTGATCAGCGTGACCGCCTGGGTCGATATAGCCATGTCCGTCCGTCCGTCCGTCCGTCCGTTCGTAGGCACGATAACTCAAAAAATAATAGAGCTATCTTGATGAAATTTTAACTGTAGGTTACTAGGACTGAAAATGCGGCAGGGATTGCATATGGGCGAAATCGGCCCATGGGTTCGGATTCTGGACCTTTTAATCGATCGAAGGGCTAACGAACATATATAAAAAATCACGATAACTCAACAACTAATGACGCTTTTTTCATCAAATTTGTGCTCTAGGTTACTAGTAATGAAACTACTTCGGGGATTTCGTAAGGTCGGCATTAGACCATGCGTTCGGAACCTAGAACTTTTTGATCGAATTTAGGCCAAACTAGCGTAATTCCGAAACCAATGAAGATAGAACCTCCAAATTTGGTATCAGGGTGTCCCCTCCTATCTCCTAAGTGTCTTGTGAATTTGGATCTCATTGGAGTAGTGGGTCGGGGACCAGCCACACATTTCCGAAGACCTTAAAGCATATCTTTAAAATTAATAAAGATAACAACTTGAAAAAATGTAGAAGCTTCCAATTTGCCACAAGGGTGTTCTTTACTATTTCTTGCGTGGTCCCTTAATTTGGGATCAATTGGAGTGGTGGTTCAGTACCCCTCTCAGACCTCCCAAGTTTTAAAAACTTATAATCGAAATTACTAAAAATAGTTACTTAAAATTAAGATAGACCGTTTAAACTGTATACAAGGATTAACTAGTACTATAAGTAAAGAGCGGGCTGTATAAGGGCGAAATCATCCCATGGGTTCGGATTCTGGACCTTTTAGTCGGTGTCAGGGATAACGAACATATATTAAAAATCACGATAACTCAACAATTAATGAGGTTATTTCATGAAATTTGTGCTGTAAGTTATTGGTAATGAAACTACGGCGGTGAATACGTACGGTGAGGATTGGACAATGGATTCGGAACTGAGAACTTTTTGATCGAATTTAGGCCAAACTAGCGTAATTCCGAAACCAATGAAGATATAACCTCCAAATTTGGTATCTGGGTGTCCCTTCCTATTGCGTAAGTGTCTTTGAAATTTGGGCCCCATTGGACTAGTGGGTCGGGGATCAGGCACTCAGTTTCGAGGACCTTAAAGCATATTTTCGAAATTAATAAAAATAGTAACTTGAAACAAATGTAGAAGCTTCAAATTTAGCCCAGGGTGTTCTTTACTATTTCTTCCGTGCCTCCCTAATTTGAGATCATTTGGAGTGGTGGTTCAGGACCTCTCTTAGACCCCCAAATGTGTAAAAGCTTATCATCGAAATTAATAAAACTAGTAACTTAAAATTAAGATAGAACGTTCCAATTGTATACAAGGGTTAACTAGTATTGAAAGTATGACGGGACTGCATATGGGCGAAAGCGTACCATGGTTTGGGTTTCTGGAACCCTTGACAAGTTTAAGGACTAACAAACATATATCTTAAATTACCCTAACTCAAAAAATAATGCCGCCAAAGAATATATTTCCTATGTCCTATGTGTCTCCGAAATCTAGACTTAATTGTAGTGGTTCAGCTATATTCAAAGGTACTTGCTGCATTTATGTAAAATTTATTTAAATATTTAAATGAATTATATGAAAAGGTCTAAATTTGTAATTGTATTTTAGAAATACATTTATAGCATATTTTGCGTTTGTAAGCTTTTCTATTAGGTATATAAACTAACCATTTAAAATAATTGCAATTTTTAAAAATTTGGATTATTAAATATATTATGCTTTGATTATCTTTTTATCACAAAATTTAATAATTAGAATTTGTTCATTTTGTAATTGAATTGGAATAAATATATTTTCATTTATTTCAAGTTTTTTTGTTTTTTAACTTTTTTAAATAGATAAATTAGTAAGAATTTTTAATATTTTTTAATAGATAGCGTAATTAGAAAATGTTTTTAGTATTATAAAGTTAATTTGGTTAGCTATGTCTTACAATCAAATTAATAACGGCTTTTATGGTGTTAAAATGACTTATGGATATGTCCTTAAATTTGAACCAAATAGGTGTAGGGTATTTCTAAGTCGGTTGCACCGACTGACTGTTCCTTAACTTGTTTTATTTGTAATTAGATATATCGCTATAGATACAACACGTAAATGTATAAAACGAAATTTTAAAGGAGATGAAAAAAACTATTTTAACAGGTATCGTTTCAATGTTTTCTAAAAAAAAGAGGTGATGTATTTGGTTTTCATTAGAACTTTATGCTCCTTAAATAATTTCAAGAAAAATGTTGATATTTTTGGAGTTTTTGCACTTACATATTGTCACAACAAAATTTATAAGAACATTTTGTTATTTGCATGGTATCACATACATTATTCATACCTGTTATAATTATTTTGAATGTGACCTAATATTCGTAGTTTTTTTTATTATTTATTCTGGCTATCTTAAATTTATTATTTAGTTTAGTTATTTATTAATAAAATGTACAATTAAAAAAGAAAAAACATTTTATGATCTGCACTAACTTAATTTTTATTTCCATTAATCTGTTATTGAATAAAAAAAATTGCACTTCAAGTAAAATAAAATAAAATATTATTCATTACCATATTATTTTGAGTTTAAATTAAAATTAAATAATAATATATTAAAAAACTAAAGTAGGAAAAAATAATATTAGAACAGTTCATGTGGAATATTATCGTAATAAAAATGATAGTCCTCTGGAACTACATTTTTTAATTCTTGAAGATGTTGCCACTTTTCTTTTTTTATTTTAAGTAGGTTATGGTGTAAAACGTCGAAAATGTTTAAATTTAGTAAATCTAATTTTGTAGCACCTATTCGAGTTAGTTCAAATCGATCCATTCTCCACTAAAGGATGTTTTTATTAGAATTCCTTTTGATATATATTTAATTACTTTTATGTTCGTTACATTTGATCCATTGCTAGGTTTTATTGAATTGTATACGTTTTGTTTATTAAAATCTTTTACAAAATTATGTGATAGTCTCATTATTTCGTAAGGATTTTTCTTCCTTGCATTTATAGTATGCATGCAGTAATCATTTGGAATGTAAATATTTTTATTTTTTATTTGCCTTTCTATACGTGCGTGGACAGAATCAACCTCCATTTGGGTGTGCCCCTTTTCAAGGTATTTTTGATAAATGGTTACATATTTTTCAACGCAATATGCCAAAATAGCATTAGATAAAATAGAATTTTTATTCTGGTAAATGCAATTTTCACTCCAAACAATAATTTCTTTACTTTCGGAGCATTTTTCTGATAAATATTCAATAAGGCAAGAAGCAAATGTACTAGCACTTAAATCAGCCTGCGTTTCGTCAAACCAGTAGCATTTAACATTTTTGGTATTCAAATTAAATAAGGTGAAATTATGAACACACAATTTAGTTTTATAGAAAATTGCGGATGCATTTACCATGGGGCAAACTTTTACAGATTGTAAATCCTGTGTCAAGACTGTGCATTCTCCTTTCTGTCCTCGGATTTTATCAATTTCTTTTTCTGCTCTAGCTTCATTTTTTCTCAACATAGTCGTCATCATTTACATTTTTCGTGTCATGACCTATACAGATATCACACATGTCTTTCTTAGGCATTGAAAATCCTAAATTCATATCATTAAAGATTCGAGTAAAAGTTTTTTTCGACAAGGGAGTTAATGCATAATTTACATCATGTTCACATTGTTTTTTATATTCTTCAAATAAACTAGTGTAATTATTATTTCCAAATATTGGTTCTATGTACAGTTTGTTGGTACGGCTTCTGCAATAGTGCGAAGGTAATTTCGGAAGTGAAACAAAAAAATTTTTTACATACTCATTTTGAATCATAATTTTTTGATTATTATTTGTTCTACGAGCACTTCTTAATTTTTGATTTTCATTAATACAACTGGTTAACTTTTTATTTGCATTTTTTACCCATTTGTGAACTGACAATTCTTTAAGAGAAAAAGTTGACAGAAATATATTTTTACATATCCTTAATAGTCCAGAATTTTTTTTTTATATTATATATAAAAGATAAATTTCTTTTTGGTAATGTTTCAGAACATATTCTACGTTTAACACCCTGTTCTAAAACTAACGTTGTTACATATGTCTTTTTCTCGCTCCAAGATAGTTTAGACCAAAAGTATTTGTGTAGTTCCTCTCTCCTTTTCGCTGTTATTTCATTGCATTTAAATAACTTGGATGTTTTGCATCTTTTGGAAGAACATGTTGCACCCAACTTTCTCTCTTCTCTTCTGATTCCTCTCTGTTTTTTATTATTGTTATTTTGCCAGCCTAAATATTTTCTACCCTCTTCGCGACGCTTCTTATTTATAAAATCTTTTCTTTTTGACGGATCTGGTCTTCTCTTTTTTCGCGTTAAAATTTCAATTTCATCTGAACCTAAGGTAGTACTTATTTGACTTTGATTATCCATATCAATTTCTGAATTATGTGACACCATTTCACTTGAAATTTGCGAATTTTGAATGTTAACCGGAAACTTAATTTTACCTGAAAAATTTTGGCGATTCACATCAGCTTCTAAAGAATGTGGTACCATTTCATTTTCATCTTCGAACAAGTCTGAAGAAGATCGTGAATTTTGTATATTAACCGAAAACTCAATTTCATCTGGAAAATTTTGGCGATTCACATCAGCTTCTAAAGAATGTGATACCATTTCATTTTCATCTTCGAACAAATCCGAAGAAGATCGTGAATTTTGTTAACCGAAAACTCAATTTCATCTGGAAAATTTTGGAGATTCACATCAGCTTCTAAAGAATGTGGTATCATTTCATCTTTATATTGCAACAAGTCTGGGACTGGAGCAACACTTGATGTTGGAAAATTTAGGTGATTCGCATCAACTTCTAAAGCATGTAATACTACTTTGTTTTTATGTTCGAAAAAGCCCGACGAAGCTCTTATATTTTCTTTGGCTAACGATGTAATTAATTAGTATTATTGTATTAATTTATTTGTACAAAAAATTACAACTTACGTTCATTTTTAATTAAAATATTATCTAAATTAATAGTTGTTTGTGTTGCATAGGAATCTAAATTTACAGTTGTAATTGGTTCCTTAACTATTTCCCACATTTCACTTTCCATGCTATCTCCAAAAATTTCTCTCAGCAAATAATTTAAACTCATTTTTTAGTAGGTATGTACTATTTAACTCTTAACTTAAAATTAAAATTTTTAAAGAGGTTTTTTTTTAACTACTTGTTACAGTTATTTTATTATCTACTTATTTTACAGTTATTTTATTATCGTTTTTATTTAATTATCTACTTATTAGGCGCTAATTTTACTTACGGACAGAAAAAAAATATTATTGTGACAACTCGTAAAATGTTATTAGGGGAATTCCTTTTAAACAAAAATAAACGAGTGAAACCTAGCATAATATTTTGCGAGTTATCACAATATAATTTTTTTTCTTTTTGTTTACTTATCCAATACGAGATGTCACTTTTCTTTTTCTTTGCAAAATTTACATAAAATTTTAGAATTTTAAAAACGTAAAAAGAAGGATTATGAGCAAACAAATCATTTTATATAAAAAAAAAAAATTTGCAAAACTTGCATTTACGTGTTGTCACTTGCCACGTAGCGATATATAATTAAGAAATTGAGTACAATACTTAAGTCAAAGATATTTGCTGCAGATATTTGCGTGTTCAAAGATACTTGCTGCATGTATGTTAAATTTATTTTTATAACTATATAAATTATAAGAAAAGTTCTAAATTTGTAATTGTATTTTAGAAATACATTGTTTGCATATTTTGCATTTATAATCTTTTCTAATAAGTACATAATACTAGGAATTTAAATATATTAAAATTTTGAGAAATTTGAATTATTAAATTTTGTGATAAAAAGCTAATCAACGCATTATTTTTTTTAATTTCCTTTAAAAATCATCAAATTATATAATATTTTATATATATATATATATATGTATATTAACAAAAAATAATATTTCTTTCGAATAACTTTGAGTTTAATGAAAATTAGTGACACAGTGAAGTACTTATTTATAACAGAACTGCTCAAAATGCCTTATCATAAATATAAAAGACGAGAATTTACCAATTCTAGTCGAAATATTTCAATCTGAAATTAATCTTTTCCATATCTGTAATCTGGATCACGTCACATATCATAGAAAACTATGTAGGATTCCTAAAAATCTATAAATTAAATCTAACCAGAATTTTTCAACTTAAAAGTATTAAGATATTAAAAATTGAATTACATAAAAAAACGAGGAAGATTATAGTTGCCCATGTCAACTTTTAGATACACGTGCGTGTATTAAATAAATAAGAATTTTATATATTGCAATTGAACTGTTTGACAGAAAATTCAAAATATTTGTTTTTTTATATTTAATTACAAAAAAATTGAATAAAAAAAAAAATGAATTAAGAAAAAAATATGAATTTAAAAAAAAAATATGCTCTAAACGAGATTCGAACCCACACTTTTCAATTACAAGGTCGACGTCTAACCACTAAGCAATTTTTTTTAAAATTATTATGGTTGCATTGGTATCAATTGTTTGTTTTGAATAACTGTTTTCAATTTTTTTAAAAATGTATTAAAAAAAAATAAATAATTTATAAATGAGAGTTTTACGATAAATTTAAAAAAAAAAAAAATTTTGCCCCAGCCAAGATTCGAACCGAAACGTTTTAAATACTACTCCCATGTCCTAACCACTACACCATAGAACAATGAATAAATTATTAATTTTTAAATAAATGAGAGTTTTTTGTCAAATTTTCTATAAAATAAAATTTTTCATACATAAAATAAGTACATATATTTTATTAAAAAGAAAATAGATAACAAAAAATTAATTAAAAAAAAAAAAAAAATTTTTCCTTAGCCTGAATTCGAACCGAGACATTCTGGCTACAAGTAACATGTCCTAACCACTACACCATGAATCGATTAATGATTTAACTACATTTTGTTTGTTTTT
This sequence comes from Dolichopus griseipennis, assembly GCA_963082915.1. Lineage (NCBI taxonomy): Eukaryota > Metazoa > Arthropoda > Insecta > Diptera > Dolichopodidae > Dolichopus > Dolichopus griseipennis. The sequence goes on along the minus strand of OY720441.1, from coordinate 201,996,974 downwards.
ATATTTGGTTTCTATTTAGTTATTAATTTTGAAAATATTCATATAATTTCGAAAAATTTGTATGGCAGCTACCCGAAGCCTTTCTCCGATTTTAACCAAAAACAATAAAAATCTACAAATTGTCTAAAAATTACTTTGTGAAAGTTTCAGAACTCTAGTTCTTACAGTTTTTGAGTTATCGTGCTGACGGACGGACGGACGGACGGACACACATAGCTAGATCGATTCACTTTTCGATGCTGATTCGATACGTACCCTTGACACTATATCTAGCTCGTCTAGATCGATGCGTTACAAACGGAGGACCAATTTTAATATACCCGATGTTCATATATGTATGCACCGGTATAAAATGTAATTTAAGAGAAGAATTTTAAAAATTATTTAAAGTTCGAGTAAGTAATCAAGGACACCAAATAATTCAGCAGAATGAAATGTTTCAACTAATGCTCTACAGCAAAAAATTCTGAAAAGAAGTAATTGCAGCATGTGTGTACAATTTTATTAATTGGATAGAAAGTTTTAAATACATTTTATTCAAGTTTTTTTGTTAATTTTTAATTTATTTAAATAGATAAATTAGTAAGAATTTTTATTATTTTTGGATTTGGAAAAAGTAATAGCTTACAAACTTCGCATTTAATTTGAACCAAATAGGTGTTGGGTATTTCTAAGTCGATTACACAGCCTGACTGTTTCTTTACTCATTTTTGATCTACTTTGCAATTGTTCTTTCAGTGTCATTGACACAAAATAAATTTCAGTGTCAAATTGTAGTTTTATTTTTTTTTTTTTTCTAATAAAATTCTAAAAACCAAAAAGTTGAATTTCATAAATCGTTGACTGTATGATTCTTTGATCCATACGTCATTTTAGCATTTTTTAACATAAGAATAATTCTTCAGGTCTTTTGAAACGCTCTTTCTTTCTATGTAATCCGTTTTCCTTAATATATAATACTTTCTGAGATATACTGGTGTTACTTTGATCCACAACCACTGTTTTTTAAATATTTTATGTATTAATGGTCCATATCCAAATTTTGGCGTTTGGATCACAAAATCCTATTGAATTTCGGTTTTCAAATCTTGTATACTAGTTTGATCCACATTTCAACGCCATACACGTGTGGCATTTTAATTTTAAATTTTATTAAATGCTAGTTTGATCCATATTTATTACACGCGTGTTCCTACTAAGTTTTTTTAATATACATGGATCGAGCAAAAAAATTTTTTGTTAAAGTAAAATTGATCCACGTGCATTTAATTTAACGTTTATTTTTCTGATATATAAAGAAGGTGAATGCAATTTTTGACAGAGTTGCATTATGAATATGGTCGAGTATAGATGTGTAAATTGAAATGTGAAAATGAGTTATTGGATTCCATATAACATACCGAATAATATTCTTGCGTAATTTTTAAATTAAATATGAAATTGAAATGCATTAATGTTTTAATTTTTAAGTCTTGAAAGATAAATTTTTGTGCTTCAGTTAAGGAATCAGATCCAGATTTCTCAAGTAAGATCAATTCAATTTTTTATTTTTTATTATTTACAATTCATCTAATAGGTGATAATTCTTATTGTGAGCCGAGCTTTTAACCAAAGAAACTTGGTAATAAAAAAATATTCTAAGTTTAGGTAGGTAGAAGCTTAATTGAAAATTGAAAATAGGTATACAGGTTTATAATAGGTTTTTAAAAAAATGATCATATCTTGTATAACATACCAAGTACATTTAAGGGATTTGAAATTATAGACAATGTTACCAGCTTTCATATAAATGTACAAAAAAAAAAACGCTTTAGCTTAGTACTGTTGCGAAATTATATGTAAATCTTTTATATTAAAAATTTTAATAATTTTACGCCTTTTTCGAATAACTGTGAAAAAGCCTTTATATATATATTCATTTTAAAATTTCTCAAATTCTCAGATTTAATTTCATTTATCACAATTTTTATCGTATTATCTTTAACCGTTTTCGATACAATTCAATAATAACTGGCTGTACTCCAATCAATTTTATTTTTTTTTATGAATATTAATATATGAAAGTTGGTAATCTTATCTATTCAATTATCTATATTTTTTTTTTCATATTTCCGATAAATTTTGAATATAGGTATATATCTAGAAACCTTGTGTATTATATACAAGGTTATAGCTTGAAACCTAGTATATCATCTTGTAATAATTATTATAATATGTTTATGTTGTTTTTTCAAAAACAGATTCAGACTCTGATTGCATGATTCTAAAGGAACATAATATTTTGCCAGAATCAGCTGAACCTGAACCAGTTTGAGTAATATTTGAAAAAACGTATAAGTCATTTTAGATTCAGATATTACAACACCACCACCACTAGTAAGAAATCGAAAGGCACAGCCACAATTATGGCAACGAAATATAAAGAAACGACTAAGAGAATCAGGTCAAGAATATTTAACTAAAAATAATGATAAAATACCAGCTAGATGCTTGAAACCTCCATGCAAGCACACTTACTTTTTCTTATGCACTAAAAATTTTACTCTTTAGTTTTGGAAATTGAATGATAATGACAAAACCCAATTTTATTTTAAATTTGTTAAGAGGCTTGTTGTAAAAAGACGCCGAGTTGAAAAATCGGATGTGAAGCATTTTTCAATATTTTTTTCAAATGGGCCACATAATATACCGTGTTTGCAGACATTTCTTTTTAAGTACTTTAAACATCGATAAAAGACGTATATATTACTGTTTTAATAATCATGTAGATGGATTTACAGGTGCTCCTATTCCATCGAAGTTAGGAAACCATGTGAAAAAGGTAACAGATGAGAAAAAACTAGACGAAATTCGCGAGCATATACAAAGTTTTCAAACCGTAGAATCACATTATTGCCGTTCTACAACTCACAAACAGTATCTTGAAACACAATTAAATCTAAAAAAAATGTATGAACTTTATATTCAGAAATACCATGAATCCGTTAAACTTGGAATTTACCGAAAAACTTTTAATACAGAGTTCAACATAGCATTTCATAAACCTAAAAAAGATTTGTGTGACATATGTTATCTTTTTCAACAAAGTTTTTAGATTTTCTAAATTATTTTTAGATTCATCATCATTCCAATATCGGTTAACTAGAGTGTTCTAGACTAGAAGTTGTAACAGTTTTCAAACTTCTTTGTAAAATAAAATAGATGTGACGGATTGCCTGCATATTTTATACACGTGTAGCTGTTAGACAATGCAGCTCACTCTTTTAATAGACTTGAAATTTTTTAATCGATATTGGAATGATGATGAATCTAAAAATAATTTAGAAAATTTAAAAATTTTTAAAAGACTATTTTCGATTTCCGTTAATTTATTGCGGCAAAATTTACAAATTGTACTTGTAATTTCTATTAAAAACCCTTTGAGAGGCGCAGAAGTGCTGGGTATTATCTAATTTACATGTAAGTATTATTATTATGAATATAGCTCAAAAGAGTATACTAAATTTTCCACTAAGTAAAAATATTTCTGAAGAAGAAAAAGATAAACAAGAAGTTCACATTAAAGAAAAAATAGCAACTAGAGCTGAGAAAAGTGACATTAAAAGCGGCATCGACCCACATCATATATTATTAGCTTATGATCTTCAAAGTGTTTTCCTATTGCCGAAAGGAAATGCGTCAATTTTCTAATATAAACGCAAATTGAATGTTTACAATTTAACGGGAATTGTATTGATTAATAATGGAGTCAATACTACATATTGTGTTTTATGGATCGAAATATATAGCGGTCGAGCTGGAAACGATATTTCTAGTGCACTAATTAAGATTTTAAACCAAGTTATTAAAGACTTTCCTCATACTAAAAGAATTACTTACCTCAAAATAAAAATTGAATAAATTCAACGGCAATAAAATTTTTTATGAAAAAATACCCAGATATATTTCAAATAACGCAAAAATTTTCGGAACCCGGACATTTGGCAATTCAAGAAATAAATTCCATGTATTCGTTTATTGACAAAAATTTAAAAATCTAGAATCCATAGTCCTCTTCACCTAATTAGACTACTGAAAGGAATGAGTTCAAAAAAATTTATTTTAAAAATTCTTCAAATGACAGAAAATGATTTTCAACATTATTCGGCTCCTGACAGAAAATTAGATTACAGTAGAGTTAAGTTTTTAAGAATTAAAAGCATACTATACGAAAGTGAAGAACCTTTTGGAATTAAGTATAAAATATGATTTTAAGATTTAAATTACAATAATGTCAGTATACATAAACAAGTGATGAAAAAAAACCAAGGATTTTTAAAAAAGCACATTTTCAAAATAATATAGTGTTTTATCGGAATATAGTGTTGAAGCTTCAATATTAACGTTTATTGGAAATATATACGTTGGCGACTAGGTTCCTGCTTACTTATAAAAACAGTAAATATTTTATTTTAAAGTTCTAATAGCCCTTCAATGGGGAAGGTTGCCAAATTTCTCAAGGATTTAACTTCATCTAAACCCCACGTCCCCCCCCTCCCTCTCCATTTTTGTAGGAATTAAATTTTTGTAGATTCTAGGAATTAAATTGTGAATTCCACAAAAATTGGGAATTTTACTTAGAATAATACTATCTAAGCAAAAATGGGTAAAACTGAGAGACACTTTCTTCAATTTACCGAACCGCTTTTAAATTTAAGAAAAACCTTTAAAATATGTTAAAATATAATGTTGGACCTTTAAATTTTGTTTATTAATAAAAAAAAAATTGGACAGGTATTCAAGTTACAGGTGCTTAAAAATAGCAAAATTTCAATTTTCGAGTCCTTATAGCTCCTAAACAGAGGGCTCGACCAAAAAATTTTGTTAACGGACACCTACTGATTTTGGAGTACCTAACTTCTCTCAAAATTTCAAGACCCTAGCTAGTACCATTTAGAAGATATGTGTGGCCAAATTTTTTGCAAAAATTAAGTTTTGCATAATTATAAATTTTAGTACTGATGGCAACCCTCAACATTTGCCTTGTAAAAATTTATAAAGTTTATAAAACCAGTTATCTTTTGCCGTTCAGATACATTCAACAGAATTCTTGTTATAACAATTTAAAAAAGGGTTTTTCCACGTTTGGGGGGCTTTTTCTCTCCATTTTTAAATTGTTATAACAAGAGTTTTGTTATGTGTATTTTCAATCTGAAAACGGTAAAAGATAGCTGGTTTTATGAACTTTATAAATTTTTAAAAGCCAAGTGAGTTAGGGATGCCATAAGATACTAAAATTTTCAATTATGCAAAACTTCATTTTTGCAAAATTTTTGCAAGTAGTTAGGTTCTCCGAAATTAGTAGGAGTCGCTTAACAAAATTTTTTTGTCACGCCACCTGTTTAGGAGCTATGATGTATAGGGTTGCCATACGGTACTAAAATTTACCATTAAGCCAAACTCAATTTTTGCAAAATTTTTGGCCCCACATATCTTCTAAATGGTTCAAGCTAGGGTCTTGAAATTGAGAGAAGTTAGATCTCTAGATATTGGTAGCAGTCAGCTAACAAAATTATTTTGTCACGTCCCCTGTTTAGGTGCTATAAGGACTCGAAAATTGAAATTTTGCTATATATAAACACCTGTAACTTGAAAACCTGTTCAAATTTTTTTTTACAAATATACAAAATTTACAGCTGCAGCATTATATTTCTCACTACAATAAAAGTTTTTCTTAAATTTGAAAGAGTTTCTTTAAATTGAAGAAATTGTCTCTTAGTTTTAACCATTTTTGCTTAGAAAATAAAATGCTAGGGAAAATTCCAATTTTGATAGAGTTTACAATTGATCCTAGAACCGAAAAAAATGGAGGGATGAAGACAGGAGGGGATGGGCAGATCCATCAGAAAATTCTAAGCAAAAATTTGTGAACCTTCCTCATTGAAGGGCTACTAGGTTTTCAAAATTAAAAGTTTTATGTTTTTATAAAACAGTAACTTATTCACCAGTGTAAGTTTTTCCAAAAATAAACGTTAACATTGAAGCTGGAACATTATATTTCATTATATTATTTACAGGTTTTCTTGAATATATTGGGGTTATATTCTAAGTAATTCACTATTAGTCATATAATTAATAAATTAATGAAATAACTAAATTATAATATTGTCATTTATTTTAATATATAATTTTTTAAAAATAAATGATAAAACACTCAGTAGGAAGCCCTATATAATTTTGAAAATGTGCTTTTTAAAAACCCTTGTTTTAAAAAAGCCTCACTTATTTAATTTCGTTTTTACATTTTGGTATGCATTTAATAGTTAGTTTTAAGAATTTTGTTTTGGTTTTTTTATGTTTTGTTTAAATAAATGAATTTTTATAATTCAAAAAATGTTTTATTTACCAATAGAAATAAATATATTTTGATCCACCTCCTACGAAATTTTAATTTTTTCCAAAGTTGGATATAGCCCAAATCCCTAAAAATTTTTTCCCTAATAAAATTAACATAATTTCCCAAAAATTTATACTGAAATAGTTTTAGCAAAAAAAATTTCAGAAAATTTCAAAAAATTCTATCGGTCGGTTTGGTTTTTACAGCTCCTGTAACTTCAATGCCATTTTTCTCAGTTTGGTTTTTTGGCGTATGGATCAAAGTAGCATGCAGTCGACGATATATTAAATTAAAATCATTGTATTTGAAAACCTTTTTTTCAAAAACGAACCTACATTTATTTTAAAAAATTATAAAAAGACATAAGAAAGAGGGTAGTAGAATAGACTATGTAAATTCTGGGATACTGAATGACTGTAATATAGAATTTAATTTAATTACGAGTTTAATTACTTGTTGCAAAATTTTATATGCACAATTAATTCGGTTTTCAGTTATGTACAAAAGAAAATATAAGTTGAAAAGCAGTTCTTTAAACTTTCTGTATTTTATTCAGACCTTGGCCATTCAAGTTAGCTTATATTTACATTGAGTAATATAAATAAATAATATAAAACTAGAAGTTGTATGACAGCTAGTCAAACACCGTGTTCTACCACAACCAAATGTTGCACAAACTTTGACCATAAAACGAAACTATTTTTGACAAAATTTTTCAAGGCTATTCTTTACTATTTCATACGTGTTCCCATAATGTATGATCAATTGGAGTGGTGGTTCAGGTAACTCTCTTAGACCTCTAAAGGCTGAAAGGCTTATCATCGAAATTAATAAAAATAGTAGCTTAAAATTAATATAGAATGTTTCAATTGTGTACAAGGGTTAATTAGTATTGAAAGTATGACTGGGACTGCATATGGGGGAAATTGTTCCATAATTTCGGGTTCTGGAACCTTTGAAAAGTTCAAAAGCTAACAAACGTATATCTTAAAAACACCAAAACTCAGAAACTAATTACACTATTTTGATGAAATTTATATACCCCCACTACTCCCAAGACCTTAAAGCATACTATATTCGAAATTAATACAGATAAAAAAATCAAATTTGATATACATACTATTTCCTATTTCTGTTCCTATTAAACATTTTTATATTTTCAAAAGCTAAGAGTTTTACTACTAAACATATTATTATGTCTTATATTTTATAAATTAAAAACTAATCATTTTTTTAACTTTTATTATATCATATCTATATTTTATTGAATTATTACCATAGGTGATATATAATTAAGACATTGTGTACAATACATAAGCTATATTCAAAGGTACTTGCTGCATTTGTGTAAAATTTATGTTTATATTTAAATGAATTATATGAAATTTCTAAATTTGTAATTATATTTTAGAAATAGATTTATTGCATATTTTGCGTTTATAAGGTTTTCGATAGGTACATAAACTAGCACTTTAAAATAATTACAATTTTGAAAAATTTTAATTATTAAATATATTAAATTTTTATCACAAAATTTAATAATAAAAATTTTTTTACTTTTGTAAATGAATTGAAATAAATATATTTTCATTTAATTCAAGTTTTTTTGTTTTTTAATATTTTCAAATCGATAAATTAGCAAGAATTTGTAATATTTTTTTATAGATGGTCTAATTAGAAAATGTTTTTAGTATTATAAAGTTAATTTGGTTAGCTATGTTTTACGACCAAACTAATGACAGCTTTTATTGTTTTAAAATGACTTATGGACTTCCCATTAAATTTTAACCAAATAGAAGTAGGGTATTTCTAAGTCGGTTGCACCGACTGACTGTTTCTTTACTTGATAACGACTCCGTAATAATAGTTATATGTATATTAGATAATACTCGGATGAGTGTTTCTGCGACTCTCTAAGTGTTTTCAATTGAAGTCGGTGTTTTAATAAAAATATTAAAGCCTATATGTACAAATTTTCATGATAATTGACTGAGCATTTTTGGAGTCTATACGCTATGATAAACAAGCAAACATTCGCTCTTATATAAAGTAGGAAAGCCTGGTACAATTTTAATTTTTCTTTTTATACCCTACAACTATGAAGTAGGAAAAGGGTATATTAACTTTGGTATGGTGTTTGTAACCACCTAAAGGAAGCGAGCTAGATATGGAAAAGTATATATATTTGTGATCAGCGGGACCTCCTGAGTCGATACAGCCATGTCCGTCCGTCCATCTGTCCGTCCGTAGGCACGATAACTCAAAAACTAATGGAGCTATCTTGATGAAATTTTAACTGTAGGTTACTAGGACTTATAGTACGGCGGGGATCACATATGGGCGAAATCGGCCATTGCTTCGTATTCTGGACCTCTTAACTGTTCTAAGGGCCAAGGAGCATATAAAAAAAATAAAGAAACAGTCAGTCGGTGCAACGGACTTAGAAATACCCTACACCTATTTGGTTAAAATTTAAGGACATATCCATAAGACATTTTAACACCATAACAGCTGTTATTAATTTAATCGTAAGACATAGCTAACCAAATTAACTTTATAATACTAAAAACATTTTCTAATTACACTATCTATTAAAAAATATTACAAATTCTTACTAACTTATCTATTTAAAAATATTAAAAAACAAAAAAACTTGAAATAAATGAAAATATATTTATTCCAATTCAATTACAAACTGAAAAAATTTGAATTATTAAATTTTGTGATAAAATATGATCAAAGCATAATATATTTAATAATACAAATTTTTCAAAATTGCAATTATTTTAAATGGTTAGTTTATATACGTAACAGAAAAGCTTATAAACGCAAAATATGCAATAAATGTATTTTTAAAATACAATTACAAATTTAGGCCTTTCCATATAATTCATTTAAATATAAAAATAAATTTTACATAAATGCAGCAAGTACTTTTGAACATAGCTGAACCACTACAATTAAGTCTAAATTTCGGGGACATATAGGAAATAGGAAATATATTCTTTGGTTTTGAAATTAAACTCGACCACAACCAATTCCCATGGTACTTTCATTACTAGTAACCTAGAGTCCGTCCGTAGGCACGATAACTCAAAAACTAATGGAGCTATCTTGATGAAATTTTAACTGTAGGTTACTAGGACTTAAAGTACGGCGGGGATTGCATATAGGCGAAATCGGCACATGGGTTCGGATTCTGGGCCTTTTAACTGGTCTAAGGGCCAAGGAACATATAAAAAAACAAGGATAACTCAACAACTAATGGCGTTACAATCATGAATTTTATAATGTAGGTTACCAGTAATAAGGCTATGGCGGGGAATGCGTACGAACGAGTTCGGACCATGGGTTCGGATCCTAGAAGTTTTTGATCGAATTTAGGCCAAACGAGCATAATTTCGAAACCAATGAAGATAAAACATTCAAATTTGGTATCAGTGTGCCTCTTCCTATGTCCTTAGAGTTCTGGAAATTTAGGACCAATTGAAGTAGTGGTTCGGGGACCATCCACACAGTTCTGAAGACCTTAAAGCATATCATTGAAATTATTTAAAACAAGTGATGAAAAAAAACCAAGGATTTTTAAAAAAGCACATTTTCAAATTTATATTGTATTACATACTGAGTTTTACTTTGGAAATATTTACTTGGAAATAGTTACTGCTTACTTATAAAATTTACTGCTAACGGTAAAGTTTTTATTTTAAAGTTGTTATAGCCCTTCAATGGGGAACGTTGCCAAGTTTCTCAAGGATCGAACTTCATTTAACTCCCCCCTCGCCCCCTCAAGCCCCCCCCCCCCCATTTTTCAGGTTCTAGGAATTAAATTGTGAACACAAATTTGGAATTTTACTTAGAATTATACTATCTAAGCAAAAATGAGTTAAACTGAGAGACACTTTCTTCAATTTAAGGAACCGCTTTTAAATTTAAGAAAAGCCTTCAACATATGTTAAAATAGAATGTTGGGCCTTTAAATTTTGTATATTAATAAAAAAACAAGTGGACTGGTATTCAAGTTACAGGTGCTTAAAAATAGCAAAATTTAAATTTTCGAGCCCTTATAGCTCCTAAACAGGGGGCTTGACAAAAAAATTTTTTTAACCGGCTCCTACTAATTTCTTTGTATCTAACTTCTTCCAAAATTTCAAGACCCTAGCTTGAGTCGTTCAGAAGATATGTGTGATCAAAAATTTTGCAAAAATTGAGCTTTGTGTAATGTTAAATTTTGGTACCGTATGGCAACCTTAAATATTTGGCTTTTAAAAATATATAATATTTATGAAATCAGCTATCGTTTGCCGTTTTCAGATTGAAAATATATCAACCAGAACTCTTGTTATAACAGTTTAAATATAGGGCTTTTTCCAACTCTGGGGGGACTCAGATCTTGCACAAATATCTAAATTTAAAATTAAAACAATTACAAAAGCTTATTTGAAAAGCAATAGTATTATGTAAATGCCGGGAGAAGAGAAAAACTGGGTTTAATTTTTCAATCACTGGTGATTGTTATAAGCTAATAATATAGATAACTAAACATTCAACTTGCACTTGAATTTAAAATAAGTTTATTACACACATTTAAGATAAGGAAAAAATAATTTTAAAATTACTTGGAATAGGTACCTAATAAGATCAGACTATCAAGAAATATTTGATAAATTATTAAATGGATTAAATTGGTATACCAAATTTTCTATTTATAATGGTATTACACATATGTATTATATATGTATAAGATATATAATATGTATATATATTTATAAAAAAATTATTAACAAACTGAATTCCGTTGGTAGAAGACGTTGTTTAATGCAACCAAAATGTAATTAATTGCAATAAAAATTTAATGAAAGATTAAAGATAGGTTATTCAAGTCCATTTATATATTAACGCCCGTGCGTAAATTAAATATAAATATGAGATATAAAATTGTTGTGATTTTAATTTGCTTTAATTTTAATTTTATTTTTATTTCTGTTTGTATGAAAAATAACAATTAAAAAATTAAATTTATACATATATATATCTATATATATAAAAATGAAAGTTTGTTTGTTTGTAGCGAATAGACTCCTAAACTGCCCAACCGATTTTCATGAAAATTTGTGTATAGCGGTTTTTGGGTACGGAAAGAAATCGTGGCCCAAAAATTTTGCTCTAACGGACCGCCAAGTTGGGGCTGTGGTGCAATTATTTAAACTTCTTTGTTCTAAAATGAAAACGGTTTGACCGATTGACTTCAAATTTTGTATACGTGATGGTCTTTGAGAATTGAGTAGACATTATTAACATTTTTGGAATTTGTTAACCCATGTCGGGCCGACGGTTGGTTAAAAACAATTTTGGGTCCAAATTTTGTCCGATTTTACGAAATTCTGCTTTGGCTTAAAAGAAAGCCCCAAAAAAAATTTTGTTGAGTTCCATTAACCCATTGCGACCCAACAGCTTTTTATAGGTTTTTTCAATACTTTACTCTAAATTCGAAACTGTTTGACCAATTGACTTCAAATTTTGTATATCCTTGAGAATTAAGTTGACACTAATAAAATTTTTGGAATTTGTTAACCCATGTCGGGCCGACGGGTGGTCAAAAAAAATTTTGGTCCAAATTTTGTCCAATTTTACGAAATTCTGCTTTGGCTTAAAAGAAAGCCCCAAAAAAAATTTTGGTAAGCTACATTAACCCATTGCGGCCCAACAGCTTTTTATAGGTTTTTTCAATACTTTACTCTAGTTCGAAACTGTTTGACCAATTGACTTCCAATTTTGTATACGTGATGGTCTTTGAGAATTGAGTAGACACTATTAAGAGTTTGGAATTTGTTAACCCATGTCGGGCCGACGGTTGGTCAAAAAAAATTTTGGGTCCAAATTTTGTCCGATTTTACGAAATTCTGCTTCAGCTTTCAAGAAAGCCCCAAAATAAGTTTTGTTAAGTTCCATTAACCCATTGCGGCTCAACAGCTTTTAATAAAGTTTTTGGTTATTTTACTCTAAATTAGAAACTATTTGACCGGTTGACCTCATATTTTATATGTATGAAGCAACTTGAAAATGGAGTTAAGCCTGTTAACAGTCGGTCCTACGATTTGTCAAAAAAATTTTTTTGAAGTAAATTACGTCAAATTTTGGAAAGTAGTTTGTACTGCTTTGAATTACAGAAAGTTTCAAAAATTACTAGAATAATCCTAAAAAAATCTTTTTAAAAAGATTGCTTTCATACATTTTAAAATTTACATGTGTAAACCGTGTGTAATTTTTGTGTTAACTTTTTGCAGTATTATTCAACCATTAAGAGGCGCAGCAACGCGCACCGGGTATTAGCTAGTCTAATATATAAAGAAGAAAATTTGTTTGTTTGTTTGTTTGTTTATTTGTTTGTCCAGGATTCACGTGAAAACCACTGGTCCGATTGTCACAAAATTTTAAAGGAATAATTCTGGGAGCCCGGGGGGTGACATAGGCTATGTCACATTTTTATAAGTCAACAGGTTGCGGCTCCAGAGCTGTTTTAAGCTTTTTCGTTTTTTGGATGTCGAATCAAAACGGCTTGACAAATTGACTTGAAATTTTGCACAAATGTTCCTCTTAGCAACCGGAATTAGTTGTATAAATTTTGTTGGAATAAATTAACCCATTTCGGCCTGGCGGACTTTCAAAAAATTTTGTGTTTTCGATTTGTGTCCAATTTTACAGGTTGATTTTGTATTCTAAAGAGAGGCTGCAAAAAGTTTTAGTTAAGTTCGATTAACCCGTTTTCCACGACGACGCTATGAAGTTTTCTATAAATTTTATTTTCTTATACGATTAAGAGTATTTTATTGAAAATTTTGTACCAGCATTTTAATTAAAACCCACAGGGTTAATTTGGTTTTGACCTGTTTGTGCGTTTTGAACAAAGATTCAATGAAATTTTCAGTTTTCTTCAAATGAAATCAAAAAATTCAATTTCTTATATATAATGCTTAAATACATAGTATTTTAAAACAGTTTTTCCAAAAAATAATCCTACATTTCTCTCATAAAATCATAAAAAAACGAGGAAGAGCGTATTACAACTTTCAGGTGAGTACTAAACAAAATATAAGTTAAAAAACAAATTTTTAAACCTTTTCTAAAACCATCGACTATATTTTATTCAAACGTTGGCAATTTAAGAAAACTACTATTGACATACTAGTATAATGACATAATGGCAAATTTAGTATCCCCTTTTGACCTATAGTAATTTTAATTCAGTTAACATTATTCGCCGGAAACCTACCTTCCTGAACTATATCGTCAAGTGCACCAAATTGTCAAGAACCACCATGTATAGAAAAATTAGAGATAATCGTTCAAATTGTTTTGCAAACTGTTTTTTAAAGTTTTTGTTTCGCAATCGATTAAAAGAACTCGATAAACCTTTTTTTTAAGTATTCCCCTAATTCAAAGAAGTTGTACCTACTTTCAAAAATTGGACGTAACTTACTTACAAAATTTTTTTTTGAACAATCGTCGAGTCGGCAGGGATTAACAACTTCCAAGTCTGTTAGTAAATTGAACTTCATTTTCAAAGAAGAACACAAATATACAAAATTTGAAGTTAATCGGTTAAATCATTTCTAAAATATAACAAAGTAACGAAAAAACCTATTAATAGCTATTGGGCCACAATGGGTTAACGGGACTCCACAAATATTTTTTTGTGGTTTCATTTATAAGCAAAGTAGTATTTCAAAAAATTGGCTGAAACTTGCCTTTTTACAATTTGCAAGCTTCCGGGCAACGCCGGGTAAATCTGCTAGTCTAATATATAAAGAAGAACATTTGTTTGTTTGTTTGTTTATTTGTTTGTCCAGGATTCACGTGAAAACCACTGGTCCGATTGTCACAAAATTTTAAAGGAGTAATTCTGGGAGCCCGGTGGGTGACATAGGCTATGTCACATTTTTATAAGTCAACAGGTTGCGGCTCCAGAGCTGTTTTAAGCTTTTTCGTTTTTTGGATGTTGAGTCAAAACGGCTTGACCGATTGATTTGAAATTTTGCACAAATGTTCGTCTTAGCAACCGGAATTAGTTGTATAAGTTTGGTTGGAATAAATTAACCCATTTCGGCCTGGCGGGCTTCCAAAAAATTTTGTGTTTGTGATTTGTGTCCAATTTTACAGGGTGGTTTCGCAGTCGAAAAGAGAGTCTGGAACAAATTTTTGTTGAGTTCGGTTAACCCGTTTGGGCACGAGGGCCCAATAAAGCTTTTTCAATGTTTTTGATGTCGAGTCAAAACGGTTTGACCGTTTGACTTGAAATTTTGCACAAATTTTCGTCTTAGAAACCGAAATCAGTTGTATAAGTTTGGTTGGAATAATTTAACCCATTTCGGCGTGGCGGGCTTCCACAAAATTTTGTGTTTCCGATTTGTGTCCAATTCTACAAGGTGGTTTCGCAGTCGAAAATAGAGTCTGGCACAAATTTTTGTTGAGTTCGGTTAACCCGTTTGGGCACGAGGGCGCAAAGAAGCTTTTTCAATGTTTTTGATGTCGAGTCAAACCCGTTTGACAAATTGACTTGAAATTTTGCACAAATGTTCGTCTTAGCAACCGCAATTAGTTGTATAAATTTGGTTGGAATAATTTAACCCATTTCGGCCTGGCGGACTTTCAAAAACTTTTGTGTTTTCGATTTGTGTCCAATTTTACAGGTTGATTTTGCAGTCTAAAGAGAGGCTGCAAAAAGTTTTAGTTAAGTTCGATTAACCCGTTTTCCACGACGACGCCATGAAGTTTTCTATAAATTTTATTTTCTTATACGATTAAAAGTATTTTATTGAAAATTTTGTACCAACATTTTAATTAAAACCCACATGGTTAATTTGGTTTTGACCTGTTTGTGCGTTTTGAACAAAGATTCAATGAAAATTTCAGTTTTCTTCAAATGAAATCTAAAAATCAAAAAATTCAATTTCTTATATATAATCCTTAAAAACATAGTATTTTAAAACAGTTTTTCCAAAAAATAAGCCTAGATTTCTCTCATAAAATCATAAAAAAACGAGGAAGAGCGTATTACAACTTTCAGGTGAGTACTAAACAAAATATAAGTTGAAAAGCAAATTTTTAAACCTTTTCTAAACCATCGACTATATTTTATTCAAACGTTGGCAATTCAAGAAAACTACTATTGACATAGTATAATGACATAATGGAAACCTTAGTATCCCCATTTGTCCAATAGTCATTTCAATTCAGTTAACATTATTCGCCGGAAACCTAACATCCTCAACTCTATCGTCAAGGAGCACCAAATTGTTAAGAAGCACCTTGTATAGAAAAATTAGAGATAATCGTTCAAACTGTTTTTTAAAGTTTTTGTTTCGCAATCGGTTAAAAGAACTCGACAAAACATTTTTTTAAGCATTCCCCTAATTCAAAGAAGTTGTACCTACTTTCAGAAATTGGACGTAATTTACTTGCAAATTTTTTTTTGAACAATCGTCGGGTCGGCAGAGGTTAACAACTTCCAAGTCTGTAAGTAAATTGAACTTCATTTTCAAAGAAGAACACATATACAAAATTAGAAGTTAATCGGTTAAATCATTTCTAATATATAACAAAGCAACGAAAAAACCTATAAAAAGCTGTTGGGCCACGATGGGTTAACGGAACTCCAGAAATATTTTTTGTGGCTTCATTTATAAGCAAAGTAGTATTTCAAAAAATTGGCTGAAACTTGCGTTTTTACAATTTGCAAGCTTCCGGGCAACGCCGGGTAAATCAGCTAGTATACATATAAATGTTTATGTTTAAATAATTTAATTTTAACCAATACATTATTTTTTCCAAAATTGTTACAATTGAACACAATATAGTAATAAAACTATAATGCACTCCATAAAATATTTGAAATTTTTTTAAAGCAAAAATAATTTTGCTATAAATAATAGGGAAAACCCCATTTCTGAAATAGCAAATGAATAATGGATCGTATTAATTTGCTAGAAAGCATATACGATCGATTAGAACAATAAAAAAAATTTTTTTTGTGTGTGGGTAAGGCCACTCTGGTGCTGACACACTCATATAATTAAGAAATTGTGTACAATACTTAAGTTGCAAAATTTATTTTTTATTTAAATTAATTATATGAACAGTTGTAAATTTGTCACTGTATTTTAGAAATACATTTATTGCATATTTTGATTATTAAATTTTGTGCTAAAAAGCTATTGAAAGCATTAGTGGTTTTAAATAACATTAAAATCATCAAATTGTATAAACTTTTATATTTACATTTTTACAAATTAATATATCTTTCGAATAACTTTGAATTTAATTATATAAACATTAAAAAATAAGTAAATTAAGAGAATAAATTTAAAAATTATTGAAAATTCGTTACCTAAAGAACATTAAGTTAAAATTATAGTAGTTTGTTTTGGTTGGTTTGGTTGTAAGTAATAATAAAATAAAAGTATACAAACTGAAATGTAAACAAGTAAAGAAATAGTCAGTCGGTGCAACCGATTTAGAAATACCCTACACCTATTTGGTTAAAATTTATGTAAGTAATAATAAAATAAAAGTATACAAACTGAAATGTAAACAAGTAAAGAAATAGTCAGTCGGTGCAACCGATTTAGAAATACCCTACACCTATTTGGTTAAAATTTAATGGGAATTACATAAGTCATTTTAAAACAATAAATGCTGTTATTAGTTTGGTCGTAAAACATAGCTAACCAAATTAACTTTATAATACTAAAAACATTTTCTAATTAGACTATCTATAAAAAAATATTACAAATTCTTATTAATTTATCGATTTGAAAATATATTTATTTCATTTCAATTACAAAAGTAAAAAAATTTTGATTATTAAATTTTGTGATAAAACTTTTTTATATTTAATATAATTAAAATTTTTATCACATATTTTTAATATTTAATATAATTAAAATTTTTCAAAATTGCAATTATTTAAAATTGCTAGTTTATGTACCTATCGAAAAGCTTATAAACGCAAAATATGCAATAAATGTATTTCTAAAATATAATTACAAATTTAGAACTTTTCATATAATGCATTTAAATATAACCATTAATTTTACATAAATGCAGCAAGAACCTTTAAATATAGCTTAAGTATTGTACACAATGTCTTAATTATATATCACCTATGGTAATAATTCAATAAAATATATGATATAATAAAAATTAACAAAAAGTAATTTAATCGTTCATTAAAAAAATATTTTGTTTTTTATTTATAAAATACTAGCAGATTTACCCGGCATTGTCCGGGAACGTGCAAATTGTAAAAAAGCAAGTTTCGGTAAATTTTTTGAAGTACTACTTTGGTTAAAAAGAAAGCCTCAAAAAAATATTTGTGGAGTTCCGTTAACCCATTGTAGCTCTACAGTTTTTATAGGTTTTTTCGTTAATTTGCAGTAAATTAGAAATGGTTTAAGCGATTGACTTCAAATGTTGTTTATGTGTTCCTCTTTCAAAATGGATTTCATTCTATTAACAGACTTGGAATTTGGTAACCCATACTGATCCGACGATTGTTCAAAAAAAAATTTGTAAGTAAATTACGTCCAATTTTTTAAAGTAGGTAAAACTTCTTTGATTTAGAGGAATGTTTAAAAACATTTTTCAAGTCGAGTCGAGTTCTTTTAATCAATTGGGAAACAAAAACTTTTGCAAAACAGTTTGAACAATTATCTGTAATTTTTCTGTACGTAGGGATTCTTGACAATTTGGTGCTCCTTGACGATATAGTTGAGGATGGTGGGTTTTCAGCGAATAATGTTAACTGAATTAAAATTTTTTTTTATTATTATTTAATAATTATGAAAAGTTTCAAGTGAAATTTTATAAATTTGTTAAAAGATTGCAATAATAATTCTATAAAAAGCGTTTTAAAAAAAATTCTTTATTACATTTTCAAATTAACATGTATACCATGTGTAATTTTTGTGTTAACTTTTTTCAATAACATCAACTTACATTAGAAACTCCATTGAGTGGCGTTTCCCCGGTGCGCCGGGTAAAAGGTAGTTTACATATAATTATTATTATACCCGTTTGACTATAGGTCAAAACAGTATACTAAATTTGCCATTATGTCATTATACTATGTCAATAGTAGTTTTCTTGAATTGCTAACGTTTGAATAAAATTTAGTCGATGGATTATAAAACGTTTAAAATCTGTTTTTCAACTTATATTTTGTTTTGTACTTACCTGAAAGTTTTACACGCTCTTCCTCGTTTTTTTATGATATTATGAGAATGTATAAATATATTATGAGGAATGTAGGCTTCTTTCTTGCAAAAACTGTTTTAAAATACTATGTATTTAAGCATAACTTTAGTGTAAAATTTAAACTGCAATTTTACACTGAAATCTATTTTTAAAAAACAACAACTGCAAAGTAGATAAAAAACAGAGTCTTACCCAAAAATGTAGAGAAGGAAAATGTTACGTTATTTAAATTTAATGGTACATATTATTATTCGGATTCTTTATAAGCTTTATTTTTATTAGTATTAATATTATCTTATTTACCTTTTGCACTATTTGAGACTATTTAAGGAGAGAAAAATATTAGTCTTATTAATTAAGTAAGCTTTTTGAATAAAGGTTAACTTGCATTAATACCAAAAATTTGAAAATTTCATTGAATCCTTGTGCAAAACGCGTAAACAAGTCAAAACCAAATTAACACTGTGGGTTTTTGTAATTAAAATGCTGGTACAAAATTTTCAATAAAATTCTTTTAATCGTTTAAGCAAATGAAATTTATAGAAAACTTTAAGGCGTCGTCGTGAAAAACGTGTTAATCGAACTTAATCATAAAGCTTTTTGCAGGTTCTCTTTTCGACTCAATCAACCAACCTGTAAAATTGGACACAAATCGGAAACACCATTTTTTTTGGAAGCCCGCCACGCCGAAATGAGTTAATTTATTACAACCAAATTTGTACAACTAATTCCGTTTGCTAAGACGAACATTTGTGCAAAATTCCAAGAAAATTGGTCAAACGGTTTTTACTCGACATCAAAAACATTGAAAAAGCTTCTTTGGGCCCTCGTGCCCAAACGGGTTAACCGAACTCAACAAAAATTTGTGCCAGACTCTATTTTCGACTGCGAAACCACCTTGTAAAATTTGTACAGCTAATTCCGTTTGCTATGAGGAATATTTGTGCAAAATTTCAAGTCAATCGGTCAAACCGTTTTGACTCGACATCACAAACATTGAAAAAGCTTCATTGGGCCTTCGTGCCCAAACGGGTTAACCGAAATCAAAAAAAAATTTGTACCAGACTCTCTTTTCGACTGCGAAACCACCCTGTAAAATTGGACACTAATCGGAAACACAAAATTTTTTGGAATCCCACCAGGCGGAAATGGGTTAATTTATTCTAACCAAGTTGATATAACTAATTCCGGCTCTAAGAGGAACATTTGTGCAAAATTTTAAGTCAATCGGTCAAGCCGTATTGACTCGACATCCAAAAAACGAAAAAGCTTAAAACGGCTCTGGAGCCGCAACCTGTTGACTTCTCAAAATGTGTCATAGCCTATGTCGCTTCCCGGGCTTCCAAAATTATTCCTTTAAAATTTTGTGACAATAGGACCAGTGATTTTCATGTGAATCCTGGACAAACAAATAACCAAACAAACAAACAAATTTTCTCCTTTATATATTAGACTAGCAGATTTACCCGGCGTTGCCCGGAAGCTTGAAAATTGTAAAAAAGCTAGTTTCAGCCAATTTTTTGAGATATTACTTTGCCTATAAATGCCACAAAAAAATATTTGTGGAGTGTCGTTAACCCATCGTGGCCCAACAGCTTTTTATAGGTTTTTTCGTTGCTTTGCTATATATTAGAAATGATTTAACAGATTAACTTCAAATTTCGTATATGTGTTCTTCTTTGAAAATGAAGTTCAATTTACTAACAGACTTGAAAGTTGTTAACCCCTGCCGACGATTGTTCAAAAAAAAATTTGTAAGTAAATTACGTCCAATTTTTTAAAGTAGGTACAACTTCTTTGAATTAGGGGAATAAAAAAAGGTTTGTCGAGTTCTTTTAATCGATTGCGAAACAAAAACTTTAAAAAACAGTTTGCAAAACAATTTGAACGATTATCTCTAATTTTTCTATACATGCTGCTTCTTGACAATTTGGTGCTCCTTGACGATATAGTTGAGGATGGTAGGTTTCCCGTGAACAATGTTAACTGAATTAAAATGACTATAGGTCAAAAGGGGATTTTCTTGAATTGCCAACGCTTGAATAAAATATAGTCGATGGTTTAGAAAAGGTTTAAAAATTCGCTTTTCAACTTATATTTTGTTTAGTACTCACCTGAAAGTTGTAATACGCTCTTCCTCGTTTTTTTATGATTTTATCAGAGAAATGTAGGCTTATTTTTTGGAAAAACTGTTTTAAAATACTATGTATTTAAGCATTATATATAACAAATTGAATTTTTTGATTTTTAGATTTCATTTGAAGAAAACTGAAAATTTCATTGAATCTTTGTTCAAAACGCACAAACAGGTCAAAACCAAATTAACCCTGTGGGTTTTAATTAAAATGCTGGTACAAAATTTTCAATAAAATACTTTTAATCGTATAAGAAAATAAAATATATAGAAAACTTCATATCATCGTCGTGTAAAATTGGACACAAATCGAAAACACAAAATTTTTTGAAAGTCCGCCAGGCCGAAATGGGTTAATTTATTCCAACCAAATTTATACAACTAAATGCGGTTGCTAAGAGGAACATTTGTGCAAAATTTCAAGTCAATCGGTCAAACAGTTTTGACTCGACATCAAAAACATTGAAAAAGCTTCTTTGCACTCTCGTGCCCAAACGGGTTAACCGAACTCAACAAAAATTTGTCCCAGACTTTATTTTCGACTGCGAAACCACCTTGTAAAATTGGACACAAATCGGAAACTCAAAATTTTTTGGATGCCCGCCAGGCCGAAATGGGTTAAATTATTCCAACCAAATTTATGCAACTAATTGCGGTTGCTAAGAGGAACATTTGTGCAAAATTTCAAGTCAATCGGTCAAACTGTTTCGGCTCGACATCAAAAACATTGAAAAAGCTTCATTGCGCCCTCGTGCCCAAACGGGTTAACCGAACCCAACAAAAATTTGTGCCAGCCTCTCTTTTTGACTGCAAAACCACCCTGTAAAATTGGACACAAATCGGAAACACAAAATTTTTTGGAAGCCCGCCGGGCCGAAAGGGGTTAATTTATTCCAACCAGTTTTATACCATTAATTCCGTGTAATAAGAAGAACATTCGTGCAAAATTTCAAGTGAATCGGTCAAACCGTTTCGACTCGACATCAAAAAAACGAAAAAGCTTAAAACGGCTTTGGAGCCGCAACCTGCTGACTTATAAAAATGCGACATAGCCTATGTCACCCCCCGGACTCCCAAAATTATTCCTTTAAAATTTGGTGTCAATCGGACCAGTGGTTTTCACGTGAATCCTGGACAAACAAACAAACAAATAAACAAACAAATTTTCTTCTTTATATATTAGATAGCCTTTTAAAAATATAAAAGTGTTGAATAAAAACGGAAATAGGAAAGAACCTTCGTGTATCAAATTTAAAGTTTTTATCCTCATGAATCTCGAAAATAACATTTTTAATTTTGGGATATCTTAGGAGCCACCTGAACCACAAATTTTGGGGACACATAGAAAATAGGATATATATTCTTTGGCTTCGAAATTATACTGGTTTGGCCTTAGATCGATCAAAAGCTTCTAGAATCCGAACTCATTCTCTGAACTCGACAAGAACCAATTCCCATGGTACTTTCATTATTAGTAACGTGGGGTTTTAATTTCATCAAAATAGCGGCATTTTCTTTTGAGTTATACTGCTTTTAAGATATATGTTCATTAGCCTTTGAACTTTCAAAGATTCCAGAACCCGAAACCATGGGGTTCGGGTTCTGGACCTTTAATACGATCGAAGGGCTAACGAATATATATAAAAAATCACGATAACTCAACAACTAATGACGCTATCTTCATCAAATTTGTGCTGTAGGTTACTAGTAATGTACTACTTCGGGGATTGCGTAAGTTCGGGATTGGACCATTGGTTCGGAACCTAGAATTTTTAATGGAATTTAGGCCAAACGAGAATAATTCCGAAACCAATGAAGATATTTGGTATAAGGGTATCCCTTCCTATCTCCTTAGTGTCTTTGAAATTTGGGTTCCATTGAAGTAGTTCGGGTACCACACCCAAAACTCCCAAAACCTTAAAGCATATCAAAAAAAATTATTAAGATAGACACTTTAAAATTGATACACGAGCATAATGTTTTGTTTCCATTACGTTCCTAAAACAGGGGATTAATGAGAGTCATGGTTCACTAACAAAGATTTAGCGAGAATATCTTTTAAATTAATCACGACAGAAACCTTAAATTTGGAATACGATTGTTCTTTCCTATTTTCTTTCTTGTTTAAAACTGTTATATTTTTAAAAGCTAATTATATTTTAATATCACACATACTATGTATTAAAATTTATAAATTTATATTATTTTCAGTTTTTAAAAATTTGAATTACTAAATTTTGTGAATAAGACCTAATCAAAGCATTAATGATTTTAGTGTACAATAAAAACCATCAAATATATGAGCCTATATATTATAAAAATTAATATTTCTTTCGAATTATTTTGAATTTAATGAAAATTAGTGTCACAGATAACAGGAGAAATATTATTGTAATACTTATTTATAACAGAAGTGCTCAAAATTTCGTATCATAAATATAAAAGATAAGAATTAACCAATTCTAATCCCAATAATCTAGAATTAATGTTTTCCATTCCTGTAACGTGGATTAGGTCTTATTTCAACCAAAAGTAAATAGGATTGCAATAAATCTATAAATTAAATCAGACCAGAATTTTTCAAATTAAAAGAATTAAACTATTAATCATAATCAATTCAATCATGTATAACATTAAAAAATAAGTAAATTAAGAGATTAAATTTAAAAATTGTTTAAAAGGGAAATAATTAATCAAAGGTACTAAGTCATTCAACAGTGACTGCAGTACAACAAAAATTAATAATCCTAAAGTGAAGTAATTGCGGCATGTGAGTAAAAATTTACTGAATTGTATATAAAGTTTTAAGTCTGTTATTTTGTAATTGCATTTTATAAATACATTCATTTCATGTTCTTTTGTTTTTAAATATTTTTTAATAGATAAATTAATTAGAAAATTGTTTTTAGTATTAATTTCGCAACCTAATCTACTTATAGCTAATCCAAATTCTAGTAGGGCAATTACTGGAAATTAATATTATGAATAACGATAGCTTTATTATACCAAAAGTGGAATATACAAAGCTCTTTCACAATGTTAATATCAATCAATATGAAGTGGCTATTAACAATATTTAACTTTTTAATATTGCAAAAGATTCGAGCGATTTTGAATTTTTTAATCGGGAACTTATTCTATCTAAACATAATTTTAAAACAATTACGTCACATTCTAATAAAACAAGGCGCGTGTAAGGAGGTATACTAAACATATTGGGTAACGCTTTAAAGTTCACAACGGGATATATGGATTCCGAAGTCGCTGAAGAAAATATTGATCATTTAAAAAATCTAAGCGAAAACACACTACAAATGACTGATCAAGTAAACAAACAAGTTATTATAAATAAAAAGTGGGACCAAAAATTTTGCAAAAATTGAATTTTATATAATGCTAAATTTTAGTACCAAGCTTATCATCGAAATTAAAAGAACTAGTAACTTAAAATTAAGATAGAACGTTCCAATTGTGTACAAGGGTTAACTAGTATTGAAAGTATGACGGGGACTGCATATGGGCGAAATCGTACCATGGTTTCGGGTTCTGGAACCCTTGAAAAGTTCAAGGGCTAACAAACATATGTCTTAAGAACACCATAACTCAAAAAATAATGCCGCTATTTTGAAATTTAAACTCTAGGTTACTAGTAATGAAAGTACCATGAGAATTGGTTGTGGTCGAGTTTGGTCAATGAGTATATTTTTGAAACCAAAGAATATATTTCCTATTGCCTATGTGTCCGCGAAATTTATACTTAATTGTAGTGGTTCAGCTATGTTCAAAGGTACTTGCTGCATTTATGTAAAATTTATTTTTATTTTTAAATGAATTATATGAAAAGGTCTAAGTTTGTAATTGTATTTTAGAAATACATTTATTGCATATTTTGCGTTTATAAGCTTTTTTATTAGATATATAAACTAACCATTTAAAATAATTGCAATTTTGAAAAATTTGGATTATTAAACATATTGTGCTTTGATTAACTTTTTATCACAAAATTTAATAATTAGAATTTTTTAATTTTGTAATTGAATTGGAATAAATATATTTTCATTTATTTCAAGTTTTTTTGTTTTTTAATATTTTTAAATAGATAAATTAATAAGAATTTGTAATATTTTTTAATAGATAGTGTAATTAGAAAATGTTTTTAGTATTATAAAGTTAATTTGGTTAGCTATGTCTAGATCAAATTAATAATAGCTTTTATGGTGTTAAAATGACTTAAATTTGAACCAAATAGGTGTGGGGTATTTCTAAGTCGGTTGCACCGACTAACTGTTTTGTTACTTGTTATAAGATTGTTAATCAACCTTCTAACAGATTTCTTATACGTTTTAATTCTTTTTTTCTTTTATAAAAAATTGGAACTACATAGTGTAGTTAGTTATTAGTTCTGTAAGTGATACTAAAATAAAAGTATACACACTGAAATGTGCTTTGAATAGCTTTATACGTTTTTATTATAATTTTTGTATCTACCTTCTAACAGATTTCTTATACGTTTTGATTTTTTTAGCACATTTTCAAAAAAATTTGTAAAAATGTGCCTATATAGCTTAGACATTGGTCCGTCCGTCTGTCCGTCCGTCCGTTTGCCGTATGTTAACAAAAACTTTTACATCATTTGAAATAGAGTAAAGAAGTTTTAACCACGGATAGGTATTGCAAAAAAAGTAATTTCGTTGGAAAAGTATTTATATAAAACTCAATTTTTGCAAAATTTTTTGGCTCCCTCCATATCTCCTAAACGGTTCAAGCTAAGATATTAAAATTTCAAGTTAGGTCCTGGGAAATTAGTAGGAGTCGGTTAACAAAAAATTTGTGAGGTTAGGTCCTTGAGAAATTTGGTAACCTTTTCCATTGGAGGGCTATTAGAACTTTAAAATTAAAAAGTTACTTGTAGCAGTAAATTTTATAAATAAGCAGTAACTTCGTCACCAGTGTATATATTTCTAAATATCTATAAATTAAACTCACTACTCAGTACATAATTTTGAAAAGGTGCTGCTTTAAAAACCCTTGGTTTTTTTTATCACTTGTATCTTTCTGTTCATAATTTACATTTAATCAGTTTCATTTTTTCTTTTTCCTATGTATGTAAGTATTTGTAATTAGGAGTATATTACATGTGTAAATAACGCATAACATAACATTTTTTTTATTCCTTTTCCACTCCTTTAAGGAGTATAGGGCATTCACCAAGTTTATTTTAAACTAGGCTTCAGTTTCTTTCATCATAATATTCACTAAGTCGTTGATTACTCAGCTGTAGTTATTGTATAAGGCTATAAAATATGAATGCACAAATGTTAACTTTGTGCGCCATCTATAATCTTACACAAGAATTATTTATATATTTTTATTAATATCTTATTTTATATTACGATATAAACTATTACGATATAATTATATAATTTTACGATATTTTTTTATTAGATATGATTTGACCGGGGTTTGAACCCGAGATCTTCCACATGAAAGGCGGCGTCTTTACCACTACGCCATTGGTTAGATCATAACATAACATAGGGCACGCTAATTAGCAGCAGAAGCAGCAGTTTGTCTTTTATTATATTTAGATATATATATAGTAATATAAGGCTCTCAAGTGGTCATATTTTAATCGTTTAGAATAAAATAATATTTTACTTGAAAACATTATCTGCTTTTTTATTAAACCTAAAATTTATTTATAAATAAAATGTCAATTGTTGACCCACTTGAGAATAGTTCATAATTACCCATATTATTTTCGCAAGATAATTTGAATTCAACGATAGCAAAATTCCATTTCAATACTGACCTGCATATAAGGCCAAACTAAAAAGAAAATTTATTTGGTTAATGTTGTAATGCGAAATAATATTCTTCAGTGGAACACCAGCAAAGTAATTTTTGCTGATAAAACCAAATTCGGTTCAGTTGAATCTTGTAATAGTTTTGTAACAAAATTATTTATTTTTTGTATTAAAATTTAATTTAATAATTTTGTACTTAAGTAATGAATTTTTGATTTTGGTTTTAGTTCTTGTTGGAACTAGATATTAAATATAGTTTAAATAAAAACGTTAAAATTAACGGATTTAAAAATTTTTTTTATTTATTATTATGATGTTTTGATTATATTTGTATAAATTAAAATCGTATTGCATTTTGTTAAGTCGAAAAATAAATTATATTGCTTATTATTGGTCTAATTTCTTAAACATACTTTTTATTTTTGATTTTATTGTTATCTTTATTACTACTAGAATAATTTGATTATGGATGCTCAAAAACTCCAATTAATAAATTTCTTATCGAGTAACATTAATACTATTACTCCTTTTAATGGATATACATCTGGTTTGTCAGGTTTTCATTCTCGTGTAGATATAATAATAACTATAAACACGTTAAACGCTAATTATATCAAAGTTGTAATAGGTTTTATAAAAGATAGGATTACAGAAAAAGCTAGAGAATAACAGTGTAAATACGGACATATAAATTCATAGACTTCACTCAAAAAAGTATTAATCAGAAACCTCGCAGAAAGAATCCCCATAACAGATATTATTGATGAAATTCAACTTAGTCGTTGTGACGATACAGTAGGAAGTTTTGACGAAACGGTTTGTTATGCAAGCTAAATAATGCATACATATTAGTGAATGAGGGTACTACAGAAAAGATAAACTCAAACCAAAGACTTGTATTTAAATATTTCATTGAAAATCTTTCAGCCTTAGCAAAAAATTTATTAGCCTGTAAGGATTCTGATACTTAAGATACTGCATTTGATATCTTGAGTAAATTCGGATATCTATCGCACTCAAATAAAAAATTTATTAATAAACGTTTTAATAATCAAAGTAGTCCAAATAATTTTAAAGGAGATTTCAATAGTCAGAAAAATTAAAACAAAACTCCCAATAACAATAACCTAAATCCACAAAACACTAATAATAGTAATTATAATAATAATTATAATAACAATAATAATTTTCATATGAATTTTAATAATCAAAGATTTGGTAATAACAATAAAATCCATCATAATCATCTAATAATAACTATAATCGTACTTCCTAAATTGTTTTGTATCGTATCGTTTTGTATTGTATTGTATCGTCTTTTTAAAGCTTTTAAAAAACTTTCACAATAATTTATCGCCAATAATATCCTTGTTGATATTAATGCTATAATTAACTATAAAAATATAACTCTTTAAACTCGAAATGCAATTATACCCTTCTTTCTCAATAAAGAAGAAGAGATATATTCAAATACTTGCTATCAAGATGACTCTGGTAATATTTTAAGAAATGAATATTTTCAAAATTCTTTACCTAAAGAATGCTATTCAACAAATTTAAATAATGTAGACTTAAGAAAATTGAAACAGTTACTCAATTCATTTTAAGATATTTTTTTTTTAAAGAAGGTGATAATCTCTCCTTCACATGCAAAACAAAGCATGAAATAAAAACCCAAAATGAAATTCCTATTTTTTATAAGTTGTATCGATACACATTCATAGAACAGAAGGTGACAAACAAATTCAAGAAATCCTAGAACAAAAGATCATAAGACATAGTAACAGTCCTTACAACTCACCAATTTGGGTTGTCCCTAAAAAATTGGAGAATTTGAGAGCTCAAAAATGGCGAATTGCTGTGGATTACAGAAAATTAAATGAAGTAACAATTAGTGACAAATTACCTACTCTGGAGCTTTTGATGGGTCTAAGGATTAAAGAACATACACCAAAAATCACGATAACTCAAAAACTAATGACGCTATTTTGATGGAATGTAAACTCTAGTTTACTTGTAATGAAATAATGAAAGCACCGCGGAGATTGCTTATGAAAAAATTAGACAATACGTTCGGATTCTAGAAGCTTTTGATCGAATTGTATAAGCGAGCATAATTTCGAAACCAATGAAGATAGAACTTTAAAATTTGAGGCTCATATATATCCTTTCATTTTCTGTGTGTCCTAGAAATGTGGGACCAATTGAAGTAGTTCGGGTACCACACTCAAAACTCCTAAGACCTTAAAGCATATCAAAAAAAATTATTAAGATAGACACTT
Organism: Dolichopus griseipennis; assembly: GCA_963082915.1. NCBI lineage: Eukaryota > Metazoa > Arthropoda > Insecta > Diptera > Dolichopodidae > Dolichopus > Dolichopus griseipennis. The sequence continues at coordinate 201,968,120 of OY720441.1, read as the reverse complement.
CAAATTTGATACACGAGCGTAATGCTTTGTTTCCATTACGTTCCTAAAACAGGGGATTAATGGGAGTCATGGTTCAGTAACAAAGATTTAGCGAGAATATCTTTTAAATTAATCACGACAGAAACCTTAAATTTGGAATACGATTGTTCTTTCCTATTTTCTTTCTTGTTTAAAACTGTTATATTTTTAAAAGCTAATTATATTTTAATATCACACATATTATGTATTATATTTTATAAATTTATATTATTTTCAGTTTTTAAAAATTTGAATTACTAAATTTTGTGACTAAGACCTAATCAAAGCATTAATGATTTTAGTGTACAAGAAAAACGATCAAATATATGAGCCTATATATTATAAAAACTAATATTTCTTTCGAATTATTTTGAATTTAATGAAAATTAGTGTCACAGATAACAGGAGAAATATTATTGTAATACTTATTTATAACAGAAGTGCTCAAAATTCCGTATCATAAATATAAAAGATAAGAATTAACCAATTCTAATCCCAATAATCTAGAATTAATGTTTTCCATTCCTGTAACGTGGATCAGGTCTTATTTCAACCAAAAGTAAATAGGATTGCAATAAATCTATAAATTAAATCAGACCAGAATTTTTCAAATTAAAAGAATTAAACTATTAATCATAATCAATTCAATCATGTATAACATTAAAAAATAAGTAAATTAAGAGATTAAATTTAAAAATTGTTTAAAAGGGAAATAATTAATCAAAGGTACTAAGTCATTCAACAGTGACTGCAGTACAACAAAAATTAATAATCCTAAAGTGAAGTAATTGCTGCATGTGAGTAAAAGTTTACTGAATTGTATATATAGTTTTAAGTCTGTTATTTTGTAATTGCATTTTATAAAAACATTCATTTCATGTTCTTTTGTTTTTAAATATTTTTTAATAGATAAATTAATTAGAAAATTGTTTTTAGTATTAATTTCGCAACCTAATCTACTTATAGCTAATCCAAATTCTAGTAGGGCAATTACTGGAAATTAATATTATGAATAACGATAACTTTATTATACCAAAAGTGGAATATACAAAGCTCTTTCACAATGTTAATATTAATCAATATGAAGAAGCTATTAACAATATTTAACTTTTTAATATTGCAAAAGATTCGAGCGATTTTGAATTTTTTAATCGGGAACTTATTCTATCTAAACATAATTTTAAAACAATTACGTCACATTCTAATAAAACAAGGCGCGTGTAAGGAGGTATACTAAACATATTGGGTACCGCTTTAAAGTTCACAACGGAAAATATGGATTCCGAAGTCGCTGAAGAAAATTTTGATCATTTAAAAAATCTGAACGAAAACACACTACAAATGACTGATCAAGTAAATAAACAAGTGGGACCAAACAATTATAAATAAAAAGTGGGACCAAAAATTTTGCAAAAATTGAGTTTTATATAATGCATAATAATAAAATATTTATATAATTTTAGTACCGTATGGCAACCCTATACACTTTATCGACGGATTTTTGTAAAAATTATAAAAGCAACTCTCTTATACCGTTTTCGATTGAAAATAAACCTAACAAAACTCTTGTTATATCAATTTGAATATAGGGCTTTTTTGGAATTTGTAGGGACTGCAGCTTCGTAACCATTCATAATTAAGAATAACCTTTGACACATGTTGAAATATATTTATAGAGCTTTGAATTTTGTAAATCACTGATACAAAATTTGGACAGGTGTTCAAGTTTTAGGTGTTTAAAAATAGCAAAATTTCAATTTTCGGGCCCCTATAGGTCCTAAATAGCAGAATTGACAAAAAAATTTTGTTAACCGACTCCTACCAATTTTTGAATATCTAACTTCTTCCAAAATTTCAAGATTCTTTCTTGAACCGTTCAAAAGATATATGTTGGCAAAAATTTTGTAAAAATTTAGTTTTTCGTAATGTTAAATTTTAGTACCGTATGGCCGTTTTCAGATTTAAAATACCTATAACACAACTATTTTTATAACAATTTAAATATAGGGCTTTTTCCAACTTTGGGGGGCTGTAGCTCCGTAACAGGTGGGGCTACAGAAAAAATTTCTTCTACGAAATTTTTTTTTTGCAATAACTACCCATGGTTAAAATTTCTTTAGTCTATTTCAAACGGTGTAAAAGTTTTTGTAAACATACGGACGGACGGACGGACAGAGTTAAGCTACATAGATACATTTTTACAAAATCTTTTGTAAATGTGCTAATAAAAATGTATGCAGATATTAATTTAATTAATAAACTATTAGGAAAAATTTCTAATATACTTCTTATGAGCAGACTTGATATAATGCCTAATGATATCTTTTCTGACGAAGAAATCTCGAAGTTCAACATTCCATACATTAAAAACGGTATTCTAATCCAAGAGAAATCTCTAATATTTGTTGTTAGTATAATTTATAAAGATAGCAATTTAGTTTTAAAAGAAAAAATTTTCAATTCGAAGAAATTTATAACGGTATAATTATTATCAAAAATTTACCTACAACACAATTAACACAAAACTGTATACAACAAAGGGTTAGAATAAAAGATAACAACATTATAAAATTTAAAGATTGTCATATACAGATAAATAATCTTCTATTTACTAACAAAATAAAAAATTTTACTAATAGTATAGTAATACCAACAATTCATGTAAATGATACAAAAATATTAAATAATGTTACACTAGAAAAACTGAATTGACAAAATATTGAAAACAGAAAATTCAAAATTGGATTTAGGTAATTTTTATTGGGAGTTTTGTTTGAGAAATTCTTTTACAAATAAAATGTTTGTCAAATAATTGTTGAATTACTTGAGAATATTTCATAATTGCCCTTATTATTTTCACATGATATTTTAAATTCTACGATAGTATTATTCCTTTTCAATATTGACCTCATATAAGGCGAAATTAAAAAAGAAATTGCATAATGTTGTAATGCAGAATATTATTATGAAACACCAACAAAGTAATTTTTGCTGATAAAACAATATTGCCTTAGTTCAATCTTGTAATAGTTTTGTAACAAATAATTTTTTTTTGTATTAAAATTTAATTTAATAATTTTGTATTAACGTGCAGTTTATAAATTTTTAGTTTTATAATATCCCACGTGCTGAACTGATCTTGTAAATTGGTCAATCTGAATTCTCACATCACTTGCAAATTATGTTCTACTAAATGCTACGTATAGTTGTCCATGGGTGAATACAGATTGAAGTAAATAAATCCCAGTTTTATCAAAAGTTTGTCCTTGCACTGCATTTATTGTCATCGGTTAAAACGTTAATTGAATAGGAAACTGCTTCTTTTAAAGTGAATGGCATATTTACGTCAAATTAACTTTATTTGTGGAAAATAAAATTACTTTCCCAAGGGAATTCCCTTTGACAATTTCTAATTTTAAAAAATTTTCTAACATATCTCTAACCTAACTTATATAGTTATAAACCAAAACTTATATTCATATTCCTAATTAGAATGAATACAGACCCTTTTTTTTATTTTAAGGCAATGAATGAGTAATCATCGGGGTGTTGACAAATTAATGTATTCTGTTTGCAAAATAATATTATCTGTTGAATTTGATATGACGAAACCACACTGTAATAACATTTTTCAGGTCCGTCAATTAATTTTAAAACCTTTTCATTTATTTTAAAACAACTCCCATTTAAAGAGCAAATAACCACTTTTGAAGCAATATCCTGAAAATCATCAATCGTTTCCCCAAAAACATGATGTATTTTTGAACCAGTATAAATAAATTCATTGGATATTTTAATAATCTCTTCACTCAATTTAATAGAAACTTCATTATTACCTAATTGCAAAAGCCATTTTGAACAGTTTATCTAATTTGGATTTGAGCTCATATTCTTTTTCGGAAGGATTTGTCGAAGACCAGCACCAAATACAATTTCTTTTCAAACTTTTTTTTTTCTTGTATGTATTTTGTTGAAATTGCTAAAAAATATTATTTTGCTACTTTGTATATTGTTTTTGCTTTTCGTTAAGTTTTTTATAATAATAAAATAACCGACTTTTGAAATATATTCTGTAGTTGCCATTACGTTTGGGAAATGTACAACAAATGTTGTTATAAAATATGTTTGCAAATAACTTACAAATAAAGAAACAGTCAGTCGGTGCAATCAACTTAGAAATACTCTACTATATAGTATTTGGTTCAAATTTAATGAGATATGAATAAGTCATTTTAAGACCATAAAAGCTTTTATTAGTTAGATCGTAAGACATAGCTAACCATATTAACTTTAAAATACTAAAACCATTTTCTAATTACACTATCTATTAAAAAATATTACAAATTATTACTAATTTATCTATTTAAAAATATTAAAAAACAAAAAAACTTGAAATAAATGAAAATATATTTATTCCAATTAAATTACAAAATGAAAAAATTCTAATTATTAAATTTTGTGATAAATTAGCTTTTTAGCATAAAATATTTAATAATCCAAATTTTTCAAAATTGCAATTATTTTAAATGGTTAGTTTATATACCTAATAGAAAAGCTTATAAACGCAAAATATGCAATAAATGCTAAAATACAATTACAAATTTAGACCTTTTCATATAATTCATTTAAATATAAAAATAAGTTTTACAAAAATGCAGCAAGTACCTTTGAACATAGCTGAACCACTACAATTAAGTCTAAATTTTGGGGACACATAGGAAATATATTCTTTGGTTTTGAAATTATACTCGTTCGGCCTCAAATCGATCAAAAGCTTCTAGAATCCGAACTCATTGACCAAACTCGACCAGAACCAATTCCCATGGTACTTTCATTATTAGTAACCTAGAGTTTAAATTTCATCAAAATAGTGGCATTATTTTTTGAGTTATCGTGTTTTAAAATATATGTTTGGTAGCCCTTGTACTTTTCAAAGGTTCCAGAACCCGAAACCATGGTACGATTTCGTCCATATGCTGTCCCCGTCATACTTTCAATACTAGTTAACCCTTGTACACAATTGGAACGTTCTATCTTAATTTTAAGTTACTAGCTTTATTAATTTCGATGATATGTTTTTACACATTGGGGGGTCTAAGAGAGGTAGTGAACCACCACTCCAATTGATCCAAAATTAGAGGGACACGCAGGAAATAGTTAAGAACACCCATGTGCCAAATTTGAAGTTTCACATCTTTATTAATTTCGAAAATATGCTTTAAGGTCCTCGAAACTGAGTGGCTGGTCCCCACCCACTACTCCAATTGGGCTCAAATTTCAAGGAGACTAAGGAAATAGGAAGGGATACCCTGATACCAAATTTGGAGGTTCTATCTTCATTGGTTTCGGAATTATGCTCGTTTGGCCTTAATTCGATCAAAAAGTTCTAGATTCCAAACCCATAGTCCAATCCTGAAATTACGCAATCCCCGAAGTAGTTTCATTACTAGTAACCTACAGCACAAATTTGATGAAGAAAGCGTCGTGATTTTTTATATATGTTCGTAAGCCCTTCGATCTTTTAAAAGGTCCAGAATCCGAACCCATGGGCCGATTTCGCCCATATGCAATCCCCGCCGTACTTTCAGTCCTAGTAACCTACAGTTAAAACTTCATCAAGATAGCTCCATTATTTTTTGAGTTATCGTGCCTACGGACGGGTGGACGGACGGACGGGCGGACGGGCATAGCTATATCGACTCAGGAGACCACCCTGATCACAAATATATATACCTTCCAATATCTAGCTCGCTTCCTTTAGGTGGTTACAAACACCATACAAAAGTTAATATACCCTTTTACCTATTCTACAGGTTTGGGGTATAAAAACGACAAATCTTTCTTAAAAAAATAATTTGTAATTAAAATAATTTGTTCCTTAGAGCCTAATCAAAATCAACGCGTATGGTGTATAATTTCTGATAAAAAAATTTGAAATAAAAAGTTAGGTACATCAATTTTATTTTTATTTTATTTTATTTCATTGACCAAAACAAGGTTTTTACAAACAAAAAAAAGAAAAAAATATCTTATACTATTATTCATAATTTAAAATATTAAACAGAATTTAAAAAAAGAAAAAAAAAAAAGTGTTAGAACAATTAACAAAAATTAGAATACTTAGGTCAAATTACAATACAAAGTTTTTTTTTTTACTGTACAAAATATTAAAAATTTTAAAAATAAAAAAATGCTTACCGAAAAAAACAAAAAAGCAAAAGCACTATATGAGCGTCATTACTTATGATATAATATCATATAATATGTTAATATGTACTTGAACTTGAAATTATCATTAAGTTTACAAAATAGGTTCATTTAAAAATTTTTGCTTAAGTTTATATTTAAAAGTGTTTCTAGATATATCTGATGAAAAAAGATAACTATGTTTATTAAATGTATTCCAACATCTGTTTATAGGTTCATTATTTGCGTATTGAGTTCTGTGAGTATATGAGTGAATTTACATAAGAGCACACGAAATATGCGACATACAAAACCTCGGATTTTTAAAAATTGAAAAAGCGTATAAAATTTTTTTTATTGTTTTTTCTTATGTTGCTAAGATAATGTTTTAAGACAAAAATAAAAAATTTTACTAACATAATATTTTTTTAAAATATTTGTTTTTTAAAAAATACCTTTTATTCACAATTAATGAAAATACCTATAATATGTTTCATAACCTTCACTAATTCATAAAGAAACACACGGAAGCAAAAACAAAAAAAATAAACTTTCTTAAAAAAATATTTTGTAATTTAAATGATTGGGGCCCAACCTAAATCAAAATTTCTGTACGGCGAAAATAAGTAGTTATGTAAATAAATTTATATGAAAGCAACCTAAATACGCACAACGCGATGTACTGTACCTCGGATTTTTAAATTTTAAACATTGATAAATAGTATAAAAATATTGTTTTCGGTTTTTCTTATATTTTTAAATGTTTATTTTTAAATTGTAAGTAAGTTTAAATTGTAACCCATCGATCAAAATGGCTGGATTTAAATAGCGATGACGGCTATTGCAAAAAAACGAATTTGCGAAAATTTCAAGATCCTAGCTCTTTTAGTTTTTGAGTTATCGTGGTGACGGACGGACGGACGGAGATTCATAGCTAAATCAATTTATTTTTCGATTCTGATCCGATCCATACACTTGAGTCTATATCTACCCCCCCCTCCTTTTCTGCGTAACGGCAAATTTATTATACTCTTTGGCTATATAGTCATACGGATATAAATATGATTTAACATAACCTATTCAAATGAAAATCCATCTATTATGAGAAAATTTAAATTAAAGTTATCTGCCTAATTCTATTATCTCCTCTTTCTCAAAGTCTGGTTCAGTTGGGGATGCTCAGTAGAATAGTGTCATATGCCTGTATTTCGTTCGCTTATAATATCATTTAACTGTATTTTACTTGGGAATATTTTTTTTAACATGAATATTTAATTTTTGTATATATATATTCATTTAGCGATTCCAATGCATGCTCAGAGCTAAAAAACATTTTTTTGGCAGTTCATGCTCTACTTAGATTAAAAAAATGCCTAGGAAACAGAAAACATACGGAACGGATACAAAATAATTCAAATCGTACTAAAATGTTTAGTTTTCTATATGACGGACAGCAATAACTCGAATTTTGGCTACTTGACTTCAGTAAATATATGTATATGTTTAGAAATATAATCAAATTCTCAGAACATTATATCAGAAGAATATTTATATTAAGAATTTAAATTGTTTTTTTTTTGTGTAATAACTGTACCACATTATATTCTCTTTAAAGCGACTTTAGCTATAGGAATAAAATTCAAAAATACAACAGATTTTTTGTAACCGAAAAAATTATAAATTTTTTTTTAAGCAAATTTCAAGTGCAAGAATTGTTGACAACATTGTTGCAATATATTTTATTACGTATCGGAAAAAAAATATAATTTTTCGTGTTAAACTAATCTAATATAAATTATACAAAACTAATTTTTTATGTAATTTAAAAGCAAAAATAGCTCGAATTTCGAGCACACGGCGATACTAGTATTATTTTAAAATTTACTTTTAATTTTCAATTTTAATACTTATTTTTTTTTTTTTATTTAATATTTCACCTTTAATTTTACTTTTAATTTCATACCGGCACGTGATTTGTTTTGTTTACATTAAATGTAATACTGCTTTTTAGCACATTTTCAAAAAATTTTGTAAAAATGTGCTTATATAGCTTCACTCTGTCCGTCCGTCCGTATGTTTACAAAACTTTTACACCGTTTAAAATAGAGTAAAAAAAATTTAACCACGGTAGATATTACAAAAACAGTTATTTCGAAAAAGAATTTTTTTCTGTAGCCCCAACCGCTACGGAGCTACAGCCCCCCAAAATTGGAAAAAGCCCTATTTTTAAATTGTGATAACAAGAGTTCTGTTAAGAGTATTTTCAATCTGAAAACGGCAAAAGATAACTGGTTTTATAAACTTTATAAATTTTTAAAAGGAAAATGTCTCGGGTTGCCATACGGTACTGAAATTCGGTACTGAAATACGGTACTGAATTTACAATTATGCAAAACTCAATTTTTGCAAAATTTTTGGCCACACATATCTGCTAAACAGTTCAATCTAAGGTCTTGAAATTTTGGGAGAAGTTCGGTCCTCCGAAATTAGTAGGAGTCTGTTGAAAAAATTTTGTTTGCTAGGAGCTATAAGGGCTCGAAAATTGAAATTTTGCTATTTTTAAACACCTGTAACTTGAATACCTGTTCAAATTTTGTTTTAGTAATATACAAAATTGAAAGATCTTTAATTATATTTTTTTTTATACCCTACACCTATAGAATAGGTAAAGGGGTATATTAACTTTGGTATGGTGTTTGTAACCACCTAAAGGAAGCGAGCTAGATATGGAAAAGTATATATATTTGTGATCAGCGTGACCGCCTTAGTCGATATAGCCATGTCCGTCCGTCCGTCCGTCCGTCCGTAGGCACGATAACTCAAAAAATAATGGAGCTATCTTGATGAAATTTTAACTGTGGGTTACTAGGACTGAAATTACGGCGGGGATTGCATATGGGCGAAATCGGCCCATGGGTTCCGATTCTGGACCTTTTAATCGGTTCAGGGCTAACGAACAAATATAAAAAATCACGATAACTCAACAACTAATGACGCTATCTTCATCAAATTTGTGCTGTAGATTACTAGTAATGAAACTACTTCGGGAATTGCGTAAGGTCGGGATTGGACCTTGGGTTCGAAACCTAGAACTTTTTGATCGAATTTAGGCCAAACGAGCATAATTCCGAAACCAATGAAGATAGAACCTCCAAATTTAGTATCAGGGTGTCCCTTCCTATTTCCTAAGTGTCTTGTGAATTTGGGTCCCATTGGAGTAGTGAGTCGGGGACCAGCTACACATTTCCGAAGACCTTAAAGCATATCTTTAAAATTAATAAAGATAACAACTTGAAAAAATGTAGAAGCTTCCAATTTGCCAAACAAGGGTGTTCTTTACTATCTCTTGCGTGTTCCCCTAATTTGGGATCAATTGGAGTGGTGGTTCTGTACTCCTCTCAGACCTCCCAAGTTTTAAAGGCTTATAATCGAAATTACTAAAAATAGTTACTTAAAATTAGGATAGACCGTTCAAATTGTGTACAAGGGTTAACTAGTACTATAAGTACAGCGCGGACTATATAAGGGCGAAATCAGCCCAACGGTTCGGATTCCGGACCTTTTAATCGATGGGCTAAGGAACATATATAAAAAATCACGATAACTCAACAACTAATGAGGCTATCTTCATGAAATTTGTGCTGTAGGTTATTGGCAGCGAAACTACGGCGGTGATTACGTACGGTGAGGATTGGACAATGGGTTCGGAACTTAGAACTTTTTGATCGAAATTAGGCCAAACGAGCATAATTCCGAAACCAATGAAGATAGAACCTCCAAATTTGGTATCAGAGTGTCCCTTCCTATTTCGTAAGTGTCTTTGAAATTTGGGCCCCATTGGAGTAGTGGATCGGGGACCAGCCACTCAGTTCTTAGGCCCTTAAAGCATATTTTCGAAATTAATAAAGCTAGTAACTTGAAACAAATGTAGAAGCTTCCAATTTGCCACAAGGGTGTTCTTTACTATTTCTTGCGTGCCCCCCTAAATTGGGATCAATTGGAGTGGTGGTTCAGAACCTCTCTTAGACCCCCCAATGTGTAAAAGCTTATCATCGAAATTAATAAAACTAGTAACTTAAAATTAAGATAGAGCGTTCCAATTGTGTACAAGGGTTAACTAGTATTGAAAGTATGACGGGACTGCATATGGGCGAAATCGTACCATAATTTTGGGTTCTGGAACCCTTGAAAAGTTCAAGGACTAACAAACATATATCTTACAAACACCATAACTCAAAAAATAATGCCGGTATTTTGATGAAATTTAACAGTAGGTTACTAGTAATGAAAGTACCATGGGAATTGGTTGTGGTCGAGTTTAATTTCGAAGCCAAAGAATATATTTCCTATGTCCTATGTTTCTCCGAAATCTAGACCTAATTGTGGTGGTTCAGCTATGTTCAAAGGTACTTGCTGCATTTATGTAAAATTTATTTTTATATTTAAATGAATTATATGAAAAGGTGTAAATTTTTAATTGTATTTTAGAAATACATTTATTGCATATTTTGCGTTTATAAGCTTTTCTATTAGGTATAAGTTAATTTATTGTTTTATCTTTACTTTTCATTCTTGTGCCCAAGGCAGCCTCACCTTGGGTATATCGAGGAAAAAGGCTTAATTCACAAAAAGTAAATAAAAACAAGTTAGTTTGTTGAGAAACTATTTTATTCTGTCTTGACTAACTAATTACAGTTATATTTATATTAAAATTAATGCCGAGTAGGCATTATTACAAATTCAATTAGAATAAGTTTTTACATTGGTTCCCACGGGAAAATTAAATAAATTTTGTACAAAAATATAAAAAAGCTTTAAATGAAATTTGATATTTTAATAACTAACGTTATGCGTTATGTATTGTATTATGAAATTGTATTATTTGTATGGTGTTATAAAATTGATTGAAGTTCGTGTGTTAACTTATATAAACTAACCATTTAAAATAATTGCAATTTTTAAAAATTTGGATTATTAAATATATTATGCTTTGATTATATTTTTATCACAAAATTTAATAATTAGAATTTTTTCATTTTGTAATTGAATTGGAATAAATATATTTTCATTTATTTCAAGTTTGTTTGTTTTTTAATATTTTTAAATAGATAAATTAGTAAGAATTTGTAGTATTTTTTAATAGATAGGGTAATTAGAAAATTTTTTTAGTATTATACAGTTAGTTTGGTTAGCTATGTCTTACGATCAAATTAATAACAGCTTCTATGGTGTTAAAATGACTTATGGATATGTCCTTAAATTTGAACCAAATAGGTGTAGGGTATTTCTAAGTTGATTGCACCGACTGACTGTTTCTTTACTTGTTTTTTTTTTTCTTTATTCAATTCACAATATAATAACAATTCATATTTAATTTAATAATATAAGTATTAATGTATTTGTAAAACAATAGTTGCGCCAATTTTATTTGCGATTTTTATCACAGTGTCAATCGGTGTATCGATTTCTGCTGGTAGTCCAACTATGACTATGTTATTGGCATTCTTTTGTTGCTGCGTCTCATCCACTGCGGATTCAAGCCAGTTAATTTTTTGCTCTAGATATGATGATTTATTTTCTGCAGTATGAAGTCGGTTTTTAATATGTTGGTTTTCTTCTAAGAGTTTTTTATTTTGAATTCCAAAATCATCTATCTTAGAACTAAAAAAACTTAACGACTGTTGAATTTCACTAATAAAGTTATTGAGAACTGCTCCTAATGTTTTTAAGTACTTAGCCACATTTTCCATTGTGCACTTATTTGTGAAATCAAATTCTAGTAATTTATCAGCCGCACTAAGATTAGGAAACATATCGCCATCGATAACACATCGCCTTAGTTACCTTAACGCAGTTAACATGGAAGAAACTGAGACACAAAGAAGAGCATTGTATTGCTCTGGAATTGCCGGTAATATTTTTGTTACAAACTGGACAAATTTTAGACATTATGGTTCATTATTATTTAATTATTTAAGTATTTACAGAAAAAAGTAAGTTATAAAAAATTATAAAAATTGCAATTATAGTTTTTTTTTTATATTTTTTTTTTTTTTATCTGTTTTAAATTATGTATAATTAATGTCTGACGCACTTTTATACAGTGTATAGTAAAAACAAATTATATCTAAGTTTTTCTTATATTTTATTTTTCATATATTTTGATATTATTTTAAATATTTTTAACTTTTTTTATTCGAATGTTATTTTAAATTAATTTTTTTATTTAATTTTATTAGCGCAAAAAAAAGAGCTCGACCTTCACGTTTGACGTTTGACGTTTTGCTTTCCATGTGTCAAAAGTTTTCCTTAATTTTGAAGGGTGCAGAAGCTACAGCCCTTGCAAATTGGAAAAAAGCCCTATATTTAAATGAGAATGTCAAGAGTTCTGTTAATTGAATTTTCAATCTAAAAACTGTATAAAAGAGCTGCTTTTATAGACTTAACAAAACTATAAGGTTGAAATGTATAGGGTTGCCATACGGTACTAATTTTTAACATTTAATAAAACACAACTTTTGCAAAATATTTGGCCCCACATATCTTCTAAACGGTTCAAGCTAAAGTCTTGGAATTTTGGGAGAATTATAATAATTTCATTGAACCGAAAAAAATGGAAGGGTGAGGACAGGAGGAGTTTGGGCAGATCCATCATAAGTTTGCGAAGCAAAAATTTGGGAACCATCCCCAATGAAGGGATACTAGGTCTATAAAATTAAAACATTTATATTTTTATAAAGCAGTAACTTATTAACCAGTGTAAGTTTTTCCAAAATTAAACGTTAACATTGAAGCTCCAACATTATATTTCGCACTTATTAACAGCTTTTCTTGAGTGCATTGGGGTTATATTCTAAATATTTTACTATTAGTCATATAATTAATAAATTAATGAAATAACTACATAATATTATCATTTATTTTTATATATATTTTTATAAAAATAAATGATAAAATACTCAGTAAGAAACCCTATTTTTATAAAAATAAATGATAAAATACTCAGTAAGAAACCCTATATAATTTTGAAAATGTGCTTTTTAAAAACCCTTGGTTTTTTTCCCCACTTGTTTTTTATTGAAGATTACTCTTTATCTAGCAGCTACTAGTTGTAAACAAATCAATTAAAATATATCCATTTCATTCCCTCTCCCCCGGATGGAATGTTCTTATTTCTAAATTCGCTCATTAATTAATACCATCAATACTATGTCAAAGTATTGTTTTTATTTTAATTTGCATTGTTTTAATTTTTGATGGTATAATTAACGTATACTTTACTGATTTTTTTTTTTAATCACAAAAGAAAGGGAAGTACTGAAATTACAGTTCATTTCTTTTCAATTTTCAATATTTAATTTAAATTTAATTATTTACATATACATGCGTATTTTTCTTGCACGTAGATTTAGCTGTGTGTGAGTTTTTTGGTTGTAACTAAGTTCAATAAGGTCTAGTTAAAAACTGTTGAATGGTGTTACAAACCGATTGCTCACTCATAGCAGAATAAAATAAGGGATGAATAATATTTTATTTTTATATACGGTTATATTTTGTTCGGGTTCTATGAATCGTACACATACAATATTTAACTTAAATTATAGTATAATTAAATTTTATACTTTCTTAACAAAATTTTGATTATTATACCCTACACCTATAGAATAGGTAAAAGGGTATATTAACTTTGGTATGGTGTTTGTAACCACCTAAAGAAGCGAGCTAGATATGGAAAAGTATATATATTTGTGAGTAGCGTGACCTCCTGAGTCGATATAGCCATGTCCGTCCGTCCTTCCGTCTGTCCGTCCGTCCGTCCGTAGGCACGATAACTCAAAAAATAATGGAGCTATATTGATGAAATTTTAACTGGAGGTTACTAGGACTGAAAGTACGGCGGGGAATTCATATTGGCGAAATCGGCCATTGGTTCGGATTCAGGACCTTTTAATCGATCGAAGGGCTAACGATCATATATAAAAAATCACAATAACTCAACAACTAATGACGCTTTCTTCATCAGGTTTGTGCTGTAGGTTACTAGTAATGAAACTACTTCGGGGATTGCGTAAGTTCGGGAATGGACCATGGGTTCGGAACCTAGAACTTTTTGATCGAATTTAGGCCAAACGAGCATAATTCCGAAACCAAAGAAGATAGAACCTCCAAATTTTGTATCAGGGTGTCCCCTCCTATTTCCTTAATGTCTTTGAGTAGTCCAATTCCATTGGAGTAGTGGGTCGGGGACCAGCCATACATTTCCGAAGACCTTAAAGCATATCTTTAAAATTAATAAAGATAACAACTTTAAAAAATGTAGAAGCTTCAAATTTGGCACAAGGGTGTTCTTTACTATCCCGTGCGTGTCTTATTAATTTGGGATCAATTGGAGTGGTGGTTCAATATCCCTCTTAGACCCTCTTAAGTTTTAAAAGCTTATAATCGAAATTATTAAAAATAGTAACTTAAAATTAAGATAGAACGTTCAAATTGTGTACAAGGGTTAACTAGTGCTTAAAGTTAAGCGTGTACTGCATAAGGGTGAAATCAGCCCAAGGGTTCGGATTCTGGACCTTTAAATCGGTTTCAGGGCTAACGAACATATATAAATAATCACGATAACTCAACAACTAATGACGCTATCTTCATGAAATTTGTGCTGTAGGTTATTGGTAATGAAACTACGGCGGCGATTGGGTACGGTGAAGATTGGACAATGGGTTCGGAACTTAGAACTTTTTGATCGAATTTAGGCCAAACTAGCATAATTCCGAAACCAATGAAGATAGAACCTCCAAATTTGGTTTCAGAATGTCGCTTTCGATTTCCTTAGTGTCTTTGAAATTTGAGCCCAATTGGAGTAGTGGGTGTGGACCAGCCACTCAGTTCCAAGGACCTTAAAGCATATTTTCGAAATTAATAAAGATAGTAACTTGAAACAAATGTAGAAGCTTCAAATTTGGCACATGGCTGTTCTTTACTATTTCCTGCGTGTCCCTCTAATTTTGTACCTTTCTTAGATCCCCCAATGTGTAAAAGTTTATCAACGAAATTAATAAAACTAGTAACTTAAAATTAAGATAGAACGTTCCAATTGTGTACAAGGGTTAACTAGTATTGAAAGTATGACGGGGACTGCATATGGGCGAAATCATACCATAATTTCGGGTTCTGGAACCCTTGAAAAGTTCAAGGGCTAACAAGCATATATCTTAAAAACACCATAACTCAAAAAATAATGCCGCTATTTTGATGAAATTTAAACACTAGGTTACTAGTAATGAAAGTACCATTGGAATTGGTTCTGGTCGAGTTTGGTTAATGAGTTCGGATTCTAGAAGCTTTTGATCGATTTGAGGCCGAATGAGTATAATTTCGAAGCCAAAGGATATATTTCCTATTTCCTATGTGTCTCCGAAATTTAGACTTAATTGTAGTGGTTCAGCTATGTTCAAAGGAACTTGCTGCATTTATGTAAAATTTATTTTTATATTTAAATGAATTATATGAAAAGGTGTAAATTTGTATTTGTATTTTAGAAATACATTTATTGCATATTTTTCGTATAAGCTTTTCTATTAGGTATATTAACTAGCCATTAAAAATAATTGCAGATTTGAAAAATTTGGGTTATTAAATATATTATGCTTTGATTAGCTTTTTATCACAAAATTTAATAACTAGAATTTTTTCATTTTGTAATTGAATTGGAATAAATATATTTTCATTTATAACAAGTTTTTTTGTTTATACCCGTGCATACATATATGAACATCGGGTATATTAAAATTACTCCTCCGTTTGTAACGCATCGAAATATAAGAGCTAGATATAGTGTCAAGGGTACGTATCGAATCAGCATCGAAAAGTGAATCGATCTAGCTATGTGTGTCCGTCCGTCCGTCAGCACAATAACTCAAAAACTATAAGAGCTAGAGTTCTGAAACTTTCACAAAGTAATTTTTAGACAATTTGTAGGTTCCCTATTGTTTTTGGTTAAAATCGGAGAAAGGCTTCGGGTAGCTGCCATACAAATTTTTCGATATTTTATGAGTATTTTCTAAATTATTAAAGAAAACGAGGAAGATTATAGTTGCCCTTGTCAACTTTTTGATACCCGTGCATACCCACTAACCGTTATTTATTTCCCCTATGCTATTATAAATATTACAAAAAAAATATAAGAAAGTAAAATAGTTTAAAAAATATTTAACTTATTAGGTATCCCATAATTTTTGATTAACTTATTATCCCATAAAAAAAAAAAAAATAGCCCACCCTAAAAGTTGGTCCGAGTGATGTCCAACTTTGCCAACTAACTTGTCCTATTACTTTACCTGCCCAGTTTTGATTTTAACTTCGTAGCTTCATTAGATTCACAGTTATCGAATTGATTACTTTGTATGGCAGCTGCCCGAAAACGGGTCCGTAACATTTTGAAACTTCATATAAGTGCTCGATTCATTATATAACTAACAGTGTGTAATTTTTATCCTCGTAGTATTATCAGTTTCCAAGAAATTGATATTGGTGCAAAGAAGTTGTATAGCAGCCCCCCGAAAATGGGGCCGTAACATTTTGAAACTTCATATAAGTGCTCGATCCATTATATAACTAACAGTGTGTAATTTTCATCCTCGTAGTATAATCAGTTTCCAAGAAATTCATATTGGTGCAAAGAAGTTGTATAGCAGCCCCCCGAAAATGGGGCCGTAACATTTTGAAACTTCATATAAGTGCTCGATTCATTATATAACTAACTGTGTAATTTTCATCCTCGTAGTATAATCAGTTTCTTAAAAATTCAAATTGGTGCAAAGAAGTTGTGTGGCAGCTCCCCAAAACCTTGATCTGGTCTTAACCAAAAAGAATAGGGAACCTCAAAAATGTCCCAAAAATGTTTTGTGTGAAATTTCATTTTCCATTGTGCACTTATTTGTGAAATCAAATTCTAGTAATTTATCAGCCGCACTAAGATTAGGAAACATATCCCCATCGATAACACATCGCCTTAGTTACCTTAACGCAGTTAACATGGAAGAAACTGAGACACAAAGAAGAGCATTGTATTGCTCTGGAATTGCCGGTAATATTTTTGTTACAAACTGGACAAATTTTAGACATTATGGTTCATTATTATTTAATTATTTAAGTATTTACAGAAAAAAGTAAGTTATAAAAAATTATAAAAATTGCAATTATAGTTTTTTTTTTATATTTTTTTTTTTTTTATCTGTTTTAAATTATAATTAATGTCTGACGCACTTTTATACAGTGTATAGTAAAAACAAATTATATCTAAGTTTTTCTTATATTTTATTTTTCATATATTTTGATATTATTTTAAATATTTTTAACTTTTTTTATTCGAATGTTATTTTAAATTAATTTTTTTATTTAATTTTATTAGCGCAAAAAAAAGAGCTCGACCTTCACGTTTGACGTTTGACGTTTTGCTTTCCATGTGTCAAAAGTTTTCCTTAATTTTGAAGGGTGCAGAAGCTACAGCCCTTGCAAATTGGAAAAAAGCCCTATATTTAAATGAGAATGTCAAGAGTTCTGTTAATTGAATTTTCAACCTAAAAACTGTATAAAAGAGCTGCTTTTATAGACTTAACAAAACTATAAGGTTGAAATGTATAGGGTTGCCATACGGTACTAATTTTTAACATTTAATAAAACACAACTTTTGCAAAATATTTGGCCCCACATATCTTCTAAACGGTTCAAGCTAAAGTCTTGGAATTTTGGGAGAATTATAATAATTTCATTGAACCGAAAAAAATGGAAGGGTGAGGACAGGAGGAGTTTGGGCAGATCCATCATAAGTTTGCGAAGCAAAAATTTGGGAACCATCCCCAATGAAGGGATACTAGGTCTATAAAATAAAAACATTTATATTTTTATAAAGCAGTAACTTATTAACCAGTGTAAGTTTTTCCAAAATTAAACGTTAACATTGAAGCTCCAACATTATATTTCGCACTTATTAACAGCTTTTCTTGAGTGCATTGGGGTTATATTCTAAATATTTTACTATTAGTCATATAATTAATAAATTAATGAAATAACTACATAATATTATCATTTATTTTTATATATATTTTTATAAAAATAAATGATAAAATACTCAGTAAGAAACCCTATTTTTATAAAAATAAATGATAAAATACTCAGTAAGAAACCCTATATAATTTTGAAAATGTGCTTTTTAAAAACCCTTGGTTTTTTTCCCCACTTGTTTTTTATTGAAGATTACTCTTTATCTAGCAGCTACTAGTTGTAAACAAATCAATTAAAATATATCCATTTCATTCCCTCTCCCCCGGATGGAATGTTCTTATTTCTAAATTCGCTCATTAATTAATACCATCAATACTATGTCAAAGTATTGTTTTTATTTTAATTTTCATTGTTTTAATTTTTGATGGTATAATTAACGTATACTTTACTGATTTTTTTTTTTAATCACAAAAGAAAGGGAAGTACTGAAATTACAGTTCATTTCTTTTCAATTTTCAATATTTAATTTAAATTTAATTATTTACATATACATGCGTATTTTTCTTGCACGTAGATTTAGCTGTGTGTGAGTTTTTTGGTTGTAACTAAGTTCAATAAGGTCTAGTTAAAAACTGTTGAATGGTGTTACAAACCGATTGCTCACTCATAGCAGAATAAAATAAGGGATGAATAATATTTTATTTTTATATACGGTTATATTTTGTTCGGGTTCTATGAATCGTACACATACAATATTTAACTTAAATTATAGTATAATTAAATTTTATACTTTCTTAACAAAATTTTGATTATTATACCCTACACCTATAGAATAGGTAAAAGGGTATATTAACTTTGGTATGGTGTTTGTAACCACCTAAAGAAGCGAGCTAGATATGGAAAAGTATATATATTTGTGAGTAGCGTGACCTCCTGAGTCGATATAGCCATGTCCGTCCGTCCTTCCGTCTGTCCGTCCGTCCGTCCGTAGGCACGATAACTCAAAAAATAATGGAGCTATATTGATGAAATTTTAACTGGAGGTTACTAGGACTGAAAGTACGGCGGGGAATTCATATTGGCGAAATCGGCCATTGGTTCGGATTCAGGACCTTTTAATCGATCGAAGGGCTAACGATCATATATAAAAAATCACAATAACTCAACAACTAATGACGCTTTCTTCATCAAGTTTGTGCTGTAGGTTACTAGTAATGAAACTACTTCGGGGATTGCGTAAGTTCGGGAATGGACCATGGGTTCGGAACCTAGAACTTTTTGATCGAATTTAGGCCAAACGAGCATAATTCCGAAACCAAAGAAGATAGAACCTCCAAATTTTGTATCAGGGTGTCCCCTCCTATTTCCTTAATGTCTTTGAGTAGTCCAATTCCATTGGAGTAGTGGGTCGGGGACCAGTCATACATTTCCGAAGACCTTAAAGCATATCTTTAAAATTAATAAAGATAACAACTTTAAAAAATGTAGAAGCTTCAAATTTGGCACAAGGGTGTTCTTTACTATCCCGTGCGTGTCTTATTAATTTGGGATCAATTGGAGTGGTGGTTCAATATCCCTCTTAGACCCTCTTAAGTTTTAAAAGCTTATAATCGAAATTATTAAAAATAGTAACTTAAAATTAAGATAGAACGTTCAAATTGTGTACAAGGGTTAACTAGTGCTTAAAGTTAAGCGTGTACTGCATAAGGGTGAAATCAGCCCAAGGGTTCGGATTCTGGACCTTTAAATCGGTTTCAGGGCTAACGAACATATATAAATAATCACGATAACTCAACAACTAATGACGCTATCTTCATGAAATTTGTGCTGTAGGTTATTGGTAATGAAACTACGGCGGCGATTGGGTACGGTGAAGATTGGACAATGGGTTCGGAACTTAGAACTTTTTGATCGAATTTAGGCCAAACTAGCATAATTCCGAAACCAATGAAGATAGAACCTCCAAATTTGGTTTCAGAATGTCGCTTTCGATTTCCTTAGTGTCTTTGAAATTTGAGCCCAATTGGAGTAGTGGGTGTGGACCAGCCACTCAGTTCCAAGGACCTTAAAGCATATTTTCGAAATTAATAAAGATAGTAACTTGAAACAAATGTAGAAGCTTCAAATTTGGCACATGGCTGTTCTTTACTATTTCCTGCGTGTCCCTCTAATTTTGTACCTTTCTTAGACCCCCCAATGTGTAAAAGTTTATCAACGAAATTAATAAAACTAGTAACTTAAAATTAAGATAGAACGTTCCAATTGTGTACAAGGGTTAACTAGTATTGAAAGTATGACGGGGACTGCATATGGGCGAAATCATACCATAATTTCGGGTTCTGGAACCCTTGAAAAGTTCAAGGGCTAACAAGCATATATCTTAAAAACACCATAACTCAAAAAATAATGCCGCTATTTTGATGAAATTTAAACACTAGGTTACTAGTAATGAAAGTACCATTGGAATTGGTTCTGGTCGAGTTTGGTTAATGAGTTCGGATTCTAGAAGCTTTTGATCGATTTGAGGCCGAATGAGTATAATTTCGAAGCCAAAGAATATATTTCCTATTTCCTATGTGTCTCCGAAATTTAGACTTAATTGTAGTGGTTCAGCTATGTTCAAAGGAACTTGCTGCATTTATGTAAAATTTATTTTTATATTTAAATGAATTATATGAAAAGGTGTAAATTTGTATTTGTATTTTAGAAATACATTTATTGCATATTTTTCGTATAAGCTTTTCTATTAGGTATATTAACTAGCCATTAAAAATAATTGCAGATTTGAAAAATTTGGGTTATTAAATATATTATGCTTTGATTAGCTTTTTATCACAAAATTTAATAACTTGAATTTTTTCATTTTGTAATTGAATTGGAATAAATATATTTTCATTTATAACAAGTTTTTTTGTTTATACCCGTGCATACATATATGAACATCGGGTATATTAAAATTACTCCTCCGTTTGTAACGCATCGAAATATAAGAGCTAGATATAGTGTCAAGGGTACGTATCGAATCAGCATCGAAAAGTGAATCGATCTAGCTATGTGTGTCCGTCCGTCCGTCAGCACAATAACTTAAAAACTATAAGAGCTAGAGTTCTGAAACTTTCACAAAGTAATTTTTAGACAATTTGTAGGTTCCCTATTGTTTTTGGTTAAAATCGGAGAAAGGCTTCGGGTAGCTGCCATACAAATTTTTCGATATTTTATGAGTATTTTCTAAATTATTAAAGAAAACGAGGAAGATTATAGTTGCCCTTGTCAACTTTTTGATACCCGTGCATACCCACTAACCGTTATTTATTTCCCCTATGCTATTATAAATATTACAAAAAAAATATAAGAAAGTAAAATAGTTTAAAAAATATTTAACTTATTAGGTATCCCATAATTTTTGATTAACTTATTATCCCATAAAAAAAAAAAAAATAGCCCACCCTAAAAGTTGGTCCGAGTGATGTCCAACTTTGCCAACTAACTTGTCCTATTACTTTACCTGCCCAGTTTTGATTTTAACTTCGTAGCTTCATTAGATTCACAGTTATCGAATTGATTACTTTGTATGGCAGCTGCCCGAAAACGGGTCCGTAACATTTTGAAACTTCATATAAGTGCTCGATTCATTATATAACTAACAGTGTGTAATTTTTATCCTCGTAGTATTATCAGTTTCCAAGAAATTGATATTGGTGCAAAGAAGTTGTATAGCAGCCCCCCGAAAATGGGGCCGTAACATTTTGAAACTTCATATAAGTGCTCGATCCATTATATAACTAACAGTGTGTAATTTTCATCCTCGTAGTATAATCAGTTTCCAAGAAATTCATATTGGTGCAAAGAAGTTGTATAGCAGCCCCCCGAAAATGGGGCCGTAACATTTTGAAACTTCATATAAGTGCTCGATTCATTATATAACTAACTGTGTAATTTTCATCCTCGTAGTATAATCAGTTTCTTAGAAATTCATATTGGTGCAAAGAAGTTGTGTGGCAGCTCCCCAAAACCTTGATCTGGTCTTAACCAAAAAGAATAGGGAACCTCAAAAATGTCCCAAAAATGTTTTGTGTGAATTTCAAAACTCTTGCTCTAATTTTTCAATTCCATCTCTTATAATTAATTTTTAATTCACGAATATATTAAACTTAAGCCAAATCAACTTCATATGATCATTATTCATATAATAATCATCATGATGATTCATCATATATATTCGTAAATATCTATCAATATCAATAAGCCATTTACTTAAAAAAAATCTTTGTGTTCTTTTTTGCTTATCTTAAATAAACTACGCATCATCTAAATCATATGAAATTCTAACTCGAAATCGTACAAAAAAAAATACAAAAAACAAAATAAACAAACAAAAAAACAAAAACAAACAAAATTCATATAATTTCATGTTACAAGGTGCATAGCTTAATTTCAAATTTTTGTATGAAAATATTGGAGTTAAAAAAGTTAGCTGTTCGAGAGCTACCCGAAGTTTTGGTCCGATCTTAACCAAAAAAAATAGGGAACCTAGAAATTGATTGAAAAATATTTTGTGAAAATTTCAAAACTGTAGCTCTTTTAGTTTTTGAGTTATCGTGCTGACACACAGACGGACGGACGGACGGACGGACAGACACACATAGCTAGATCAACTAATTTTTCGATTCTGAGCCGATACGTACCCTTGACACTATATCTAGCTCGTCTAGATCGATGCGTTACAAACGGAGGAGCAAATCTAATATACCCGATGTCATATATGTATGCACGGGTATAAAGAAACCAAATATAAAAACAAACAAATTGTTGTTTAATTATTAATCGATTCATGGTGTAGTGGTTAGGACATGTTACTTGTAGCAAAAATGTCTCGGTTCGAATTCAGGCTAAGGAAAATTTTTTTTTTTTTTTAAGTTCATTTTTTTTTATCTATTTTTTTTTAATAAAATATATGTATTTATTTTATGTTTGAAAAAATTTTATTTTATAGAAAATTTGACATAAGACTCTCATTTATATTAAAAATTATTATTTTTTTTTAATATTTCTATAAAAAAATTCAAAACTGTTATTTAAAACAAAAAATTGATACCATAGAAACTACGATTATTTAAAACAAACAATTGATACCTTAGCAAATACAATTATTAAAAAAAAAATAATGAGATAAATAAAAACTCGTTTTGTAGACAAATTATCAATTGTTCTATGGTATAGTGGATAGGACATGGGACTAGTAGTCAAAACGTTTCGGTTCGATTCCTGGCTGGGGCAAAATTTTTTTTTTTTTAATTCATCTTAAAATTCTCATTTATAAATTATTTATTTTTTTTAATACATTTTTAAAAAAATTCAAAACAGTTATTCAAAACAAACAATTGATACCATCGCAACTATAATAATTTAAAAAAAAAATTGAGATGAATAAAAAGTCGATGGGTTAGTGGTTAAGACGTCGACATTTTAATTGAAAAGTGTGGGTTCGAATCTCGTTGAGAGCATATTTTTTTTTTAAATTCATCTTTTTTTTTAATTCATTTTTTTTTTATTAATTTTTTTTGTAATTAAATATAAAAAAACAAATATTTTGAATTTTCTGTCAAACTTATTTTTACACGCACGGGTATCTAAATATATATTTTATTTAATACACGCACGGGTATCTAAAAGTTGACAAGGGCAACTATAATCTTCCTCGTTTTTAATATTTTTAAATAAATAAATTAGTAAGAATTTGTAATATTTTTTAAGAGATAGTGTAAGTAGAAAATGTTTTTAGTATTATAAAGTTAATTTGGTTAGCTATGTCTTACAATCAAATTTATAACAGCTTTTATGGCGTTAAAATGATTTATGGATATGTCATTAAATTTGAACCAAATAGGTGTAGGGTATTTCTAAGTCGGTTGCACCGACTGACTGTTTCTTTACTTGTTTTTTTTTCAAAACTTAAATATTTATTTTTTTTTTAATCTATTTTAACTAATTGTTATTAAAAATTGCTAATTTTCAAGTTCATTTTTGTAATATTCGGGGCTCACAAGCTAATTTTCATGCCGTAGAATGTCAGTGGACAAAATGATAATTTTAATATTACTGGCTACTCACTTGTTTCACACTTCGTACCCAAAAGAGGAATATCGATTTACATTAAAAATGACATTGCTTACAGCACCCTAGATAAATCTTCTAGCCCAACCTTTCATTATATTTGGTTTCAAATTCTCGTTGGAAAGCATGTAATACATTTCTGTTTTTTATCACCCAATTCAATTCAAATGAACAAGAAATTGCTGTGGAAATTGACAATCTTTCAAACCAGATCAATGAAATCTTGGAATCATGTACACAAACCGAAATTGTTCTGGCAGGGGATTTCAATGTACATAAAAACGCACACTGGTTTCATTTTTCAAGTTGCTTTGGTTACCCCCTGGGAGGCTCTGACCACTGTCTGGTGGCCACAAGCTTCCCGGTAAGCACATTACCCAGCCGAAGCATTACTCCCAAAAAATTAGTATGGCAATATAGTCGTGCTAAATGGGAAGGATTAAACAATTTTTTCAAAGCATTAGACTGGTCATTGTGCTTCCGCAATTAAAATGGAAACTTTGCTGCAAATACGATTAGGGAAACAATTTTACTTGGAATGAGGTTATATATTCCTCATTCCATGAAAAGTATTAAAGGTGAAACCTGGGCATAATCGCACTTGCAAAGAAACCATTCGTGAAAAGGAGAAGGCTTTTAAGCAATACCGGAACAGCGGGTTGGAGTCTGACAGGGCCAACTATATCGTGGTTCAAAACAGATGTGAGAGAGTTATTAATAAGGAAAAATTCTTGTTCAACCGAGGGTTGAAACGCAAATTCCTACACATGCCTAAGAATAGCAAATCGTTTTGAACGTTTGCAAAAAATCTAAAGGAGGACACTAGCGGGTCCTCTTTCCCTCCGCTTAGTGATAAAACCAACTCAATTGTGTCAGATTCGAAAGAAAAGACGAACTTGTTTCAAACAATTTTAATTTTTTGTTGAGTTAAAACACTGCCACAGTCAACTTAAAGACCACCAAATATTCCAGAAGTTGGATGCATCGGTGCGGATGGGATGCCAACGGTGGTTCTTAAAAAAACCTACTCTACCATTTCAAAACCTCTACGCAACCTCTTCTATTTATCCTTTACTTCGGGTATTCGTCCTGCCCAGTGGTAGATTGCGCACGTTTAAAATTTCAAAAAAAGTTAATAAAAGCGATCCCTCAAACTACCGCCCTATAGCTAGAACTTCGGTCCTTTCCAAAGTAATGGAAAAATTTATAAAGCAAAAGCTATTGAAATATCTAGATTATAAAGTTTTGCTTTATGTTCGTCAATACGGGTTCAGAGCCCGTCGTTCAACTGGTGATCTCATTTACTTACCTTTGTGAAAAGCTCAATATTTGTTTTCACCATTCTGGTGAATCTGATGGGGTAGCACTGAATATTTCTAAAGCTTTCGACCGTGTATGGCATGCTTCTTTATTAGTAAAATGCAGAGCTATAGGGTTAGGTAGAGTGTTTCTCAAATGGATTGGAGATTTACTTTCGCATCGTACGATTCGTGTTCTGGTCGATGGTTTATCATCTGACAAATTTAAACTAAACGCTGGTGCCCTCAGGGTTCTGTTCTTTCTCCCACCCTCTTATAAATATTCATCAATGATCTTCTATCTTTAACTTCCAATCCAATTCACAGTTTCGCAGATGACAGCACTCTTGTAGCTTCCTATGAAATTCATAGCCGCTGTAACATTAATGATCAGGTTAATACAACAGCAAAAAATTTATTAAAATGTTTGGTTTTTTTGTATCGCTGTAAAACTTACTTCTCGCCATTAGATCTCTTCAACATCTATAAAACATAAATTAGACCAAAAATGGAGTGCAATGCACATATTTGGGCTGTTGCACCCCAATCGACGCTAGGATATCTCGATAAAGTGCAAAACAGAGCTATTCGTCTTAAAAATGATCTCAGTTTTACCTCAATGCTCACTCCACTTATCCATTGGCGCACAGTCTGGTCACTTAGCCTGCTTTATAGATACCTAGTGGGGACGAACACCTGTTCTAAGGAAATAAAAGAATTTATGCCTCCACTCAAAGTTTTCCAACGTGAAACAAGGAGTGCAACAGATGCTCATCCCTACTGCGTCGAATTTTGAAGTGGTGAAACACGGGTTATGGAAATTCGTTTGTTATACCCATGCCGAGATTATGGAATCACATTCCGTCCAATGTGTTTCCTAAAGTTATTAATTCGTATGTGTACGACTTAAATAAATTTAAGAAGAATATTAACATCTTTCTCCTTAATATTCCTCTAAATTTTCCCCAGCCACCATAATCTAAAATTCCCAAATAACCTCCCACAATCCTAAAATCCTTCATATCCCATCCCTGTAACCAAACTGTACATTTGTATCAGAGGTTCCTTCCTAAAGTTTAGTTCAAAAGGGGTGTGGTTTTGGTGCGTTAAAGTCGCACACTACCCAACGAAATACTGCATAGTTTCAATGGGTGACTTTCGAGCGTTCCATTCCCTCGTTAATAATCATAGCGTTAATATATTTAACTAGCTGTTGGCCCATCACAGCATGATGAAAGGTTAATTAAAAAAAAAACTTTTTCTAATTAAGAACTATTAATTATTGAAGGAAGATTGTTATATTATTGATTGAATCGTTTTCTTTGAGAGTATCTAAACTTGTTTTAATAGAATTACAGATGTTAATAATTTCACTCAAATCTATAATGTGCAATATTTTAATATAACTATCAACAATTGGCCTTCCTTCTAGTTTTAGTATTGTAAAACCTCTTTCCGTATATATAGGTGTATTACTTAAGTCATTTGCTTCAACAGTTAACCAGATAATAATGAACAATAGCATTTTATTCATTTCTAAAAAAGGGAAATAAATTAGTTTAATGTGCATGAGACAATTCTAAATATGATAGAATTAAACAAAAACAAGTAAAGAAACAGTCAGTCGGTGCAACCGACTTAGAAATACCCTACACCTATTTGGTTCAAATTTAAGGACATATCCATAAGTCATTTTAACACCATAGAAGCTGTTATTAATTTGATCTTAAGACATAGCTAACCAAATTAACTGTATAATACTAAAAACATTTTCTAATTACCCTATCTATTAAAAAATACTACAAATTCTTACTAATTAATCTATTTAAAAATATTAAAAAACAAACAAACTTGAAATAAATGAAAATATATTTATTCCAATTCAATTACAAAATGAAAAAATTCTAATTATTAAATTTTGTGATAAAAAGATAATCAAAGCATAATATATTTAATAATCCAAATTTTTAAAAATTGCAATTATTTTAAATGGTTAGTTTATATACCTAATAGAAAAGCTTATAAACGCAAAATATGCAATAAATGTATTTCTAAAATACAATTAAAAATTTACACCTTTTCATATAATTCATTTAAATATAAAAATAAATTTTACATAAATGCAGCAAGTACCTTTGAACATAGCTGAACCAATACAATTTAGTCTAGATTTCGGAGACACATAGGACATAGGAAATATATTCTTTGGCTTCGAAATTAAACTCGACCACAACCAATTCCCATGGTACTTTCATTACTAGTAACCTACTGTTAAATTTCATCAAAATACCGGCATTATTTTTTGAGTTATGGTGTTTGTAAGATATATGTTTGTTAGTCCTTGAACTTTTCAAGGGTTCCAGGACCCGAAATTATGGTACGATTTCGCCCATATGCAGTCCCGTCATACCGTCATAGTTAACCCTTGTACACAATTGGAACGTTCTATCTTAATTTTAAGTTACTAGTTTTATTAATTTCGATGATAAGCTTTTACACATTGGGGGGTCTAAAAGAGGTTCTGAACCACCACTCCAATTGATCCCAAATTAGGGGCGCACGCAAGAAATAGTAAAGAACACCCTTGTGGCAAATTGGAAGCTTCTACATTTGTTTCAAGTTACTATCTTTATTAATTTCGAAAATATGCTTTAAGGGCCTAAGAACTGAGTGGCTGGTCCCGGATCCACTACTCAAATGGGGCCCAAATTTCAAAGACACTTACGAAATAGGAAGAGACACCCTGATACCAAATTTGGAGGTTCTATCTTCATTGGTTTCGGAATTATGCTCGTTTGGCCTAAATTCGATCAAAAAGTTCTAAGTTCCGAACCCATTGTCCAATCCTCACCGTACGTAATCACCGCCGTAGTTTCACTGCCAATAACCTACAGCACAAATTTCATGAAGATAGCCTCATTAGTTGTTGAGTTATCGTGATTTTTTATATATGTTCCTTAGCCCTGACATCGATTAAAAGGTCCGGAATCCGAACCGTTGGGCTGATTTCGCCCTTATATAGTCCGCGCTGTACTTATAGTACTAGTTAACCTTTGTACACAATTTGAATGGTTTATCCTAATTTTAAGTAACTATTTTTAGTAATTTCGATTATAAGCCTTTTAAACTTGGGAGGTCTGAGAGGGGTACAGAACCACCACTCCAATTGATCCCAAATTAGGGGAACACGCAAGAGATAGTAAAGAACACCCTTGTGGCAAATTGGAAGCTTCTTCATTTTTTCAAGTTGTTATCTTTATTAATTTTAAAGATATGCTTTAAGGTCTTCGGAAATGTGTGGCTGGTTCCCGACCCACTACTCCAATGGGACCCAAATTCACAAGACACTTAGGAAATAGGAAGGGACACCCTGATACTAAATTTGGAGGTTCTATCTTCATTGGTTTCGGAATTATGCTCGTTTGGCCTAAATTCGATCAAAAAGTTCTAGGTTCCGAACCCATGGTCCAATCCCGACCTTACGCAATTCCCGAAGTAGTTTCATTACTAGTAACTTACAGCACAAATTTGATGAAGATAGCGTCATTAGTTGTTGAGTTATCGTGATTTTTTATATTTGTTCGTTAGCCCTGAAACCTACTAAAAGGTCCAGAATCCAAACCCATTGGCCGATTTCGCCCATATGCAATCCCCGCCGTACTTTCAGTCCTAGTAACATACAGTTAAAATTTCATCAAGATAGCTCCATTATTTTTTGAGTTATCGTGCCTACGGACGGACGGACGGACATGGCTATATCGACTAAGGCGGTCACGCTGATCACAAATATATATACTTTTCCATATCTAGCTCGCTTCCTTTAGGTGGTTACAAACACCATACCAAAGTTAATATACCCCTTTACCTATTCTATAGGTGTAGGGTATAAAAATTAAACCTAGTTTCATTAAAGGTGTAGGGTTTCATTATACCCTACACTTATAGAATAGGTAAAGGGGTATATTAACTTTGGTATGGTGTTTGTAACCACCTAAAGGAAGCGAGCTAGATATGGAAAAGTATATATATTTGTGATCAGCGTGACCGCCTTAGTTAATATAGCCATGTCCGTCCGTCCGTCCGTCAGTCCGTCCGTCCGTCCGTCCGTTCATCCGTCCGTCCGTAGGCACGATAACTCAAAAAATAATGGAGCTATCTTGATGAAATTTTAACTGTAGATTACTAAGACTGGAAGTACGGCGGGGATTGCATATGGGCGAAATCGGCCCATGGGTTCGGATTTTGGACCTTTTAATCGACCGAAGGGCTAACAAACATATATAAAAAATCACGATAACTAAACAACTAATGACGCTATCTTCATCAAATTTGTTCTGTAGGTTACTAGTAATGAAACTACTTCGGGGATTGCGTAAGGTCGGGATTGGACCATGGGTTCGGAACCTAGAACTTTTTGATCGAATTTAGGCCAAACGAGCATAATTACGAAACCAATGAAGATGGAACCTCCAAATTTGGTATCAGGGTGTCCCTTCCCATTTCCGAAGTGTCTTGGGAATTTGGGCCTCATTGGAGTAGTGGGTCGGGGACCAGCCACACATTTCCGAAGACCTTAAAGCATATCTTTAAAATTAATAAAGATAACAACTTGAAAAAATGTAGAAGCTTCCAATTTGCCACAAGGGTGTTCTTTACTATCTCTTGCGTGTTCCCTTAATTTGGGATCAATTGGAGAGGTGGTTCAGTACCCCTCTCAGACCTCCCAAGTTTTAAAAGCTTATAATCGAAATTACTATAAATATTCACTTAAAATTAAGATAGACCGTTCAAATTGTGTACAACTTAACTAGTACTATAAGTAAAGCGCGGGCTGTATAAGGGCGAAATCACCCATGGGTTCGGATTCTGGACCTTTTAGTCTGTGTCAGGGATAACGAACATATATTAAAAATCACGATACTCAACAACTAATGAGTCTATCTTCATGAAATTTGTGCTGTAGGTTATTGGTGATGAAACTACGGCGGTGATTACGTACGGTGAGGATTGGACAATGGGTTCGGAACTGAGAACTTTTTGATCGAATTTAGGCCAAACTAGCGTAATTCCGAAACCAATGAAGATATAACCTCCAAATTTGGTATCAGGGTGTCCCTTCCTATTGCGTAAGTGTCTTTGAAATTTGAGCCCCATTGGACTAGTGGGTCGGGGACCAGCCACTCAGATCCGAGGACCTTAAAGCATTTTTTCCAAATTAATAAAAATAGTAACTTGAAACAAATGTAGAAGCTTCAAATTTGGCCCAGGGTGTTCTTTACTATTTCTTCCGTGCCCCCCTAATTTGGGATCATTTGGAGTGATGGTTCAGGACATCTCTTAGACCCCCAAATGTGTAAAAGCTTATCATCGAAATTAATAAAACTAGTAACTTAAAATTAAGATAGAACGTTCCAATTGTATACAAGGGTTAACTAGTATTGAAAGTATGACGGGACTGCATATCGGCGAAATCGTACCATGGTTTCGGGTTCTGGAACCCTTGACAAGTTCAAGGACTAAAAAACATATATCTTAAAAACACCATAAGGGTGATTCTACGTTAATTGACAAAAAGTTCAAATAAAAAAAAATTTTTTTTTTTTTAATTTATTATTTTAATAATGTTTACTGAACTAAGTTTGCGTAAAAGTAAATCAAATTCTCTAAGAGAACCAATCCGTTTTTGCTTTTAACAGTATTTTATTTAAAATTTTTTAAAATCTTGCAATACGGAAATGACAATATATACATGGTAATGACAAATTTAATTCATAATAATAAATAAGTAATGACAAAAAAACTTTTAAAATAATTTTCGAACATTTTTATTTCATTTTTAATTCAATTATAAACTTAAAAAAAAACATTAATAAAAAACTTCAATAGAAAAACAAATATTTTAATAATACAAATAAATAATAGGCTTTACTTCACAGCTAAATGGTTTCATCTTTCAC
Source organism: Dolichopus griseipennis (assembly GCA_963082915.1). Taxonomy (NCBI): domain Eukaryota; kingdom Metazoa; phylum Arthropoda; class Insecta; order Diptera; family Dolichopodidae; genus Dolichopus; species Dolichopus griseipennis. The sequence continues at coordinate 201,936,544 of OY720441.1, read as the reverse complement.
AGCTTTCAAATTACATTTCATTTACATCAATTTTATTTTCAAAAAAGTAAAGCTGAGTATCATTCTTAAATTTTATTTTTGGTTTTTCTGAAAATACTTTTATAATTTGGTTTTGATTTATGTAAGAAATGTCTTTTGGATTTTTTTTGAAATCAGTATTTTCTTTGTTGACGCTTTTTAAAGACATTACTTCAACTTCAAAGCCATGTTCGTCATATTCTGGATCTTTTACACAGAGGGATAGGTATCTACAATTATATAAAAATATATTCTTTATTAATATGGTTTTTTTCATTACAATTGTTTACTTACTTATAAGTTTTTCCCCTTTGTCCAGGAAACTGGACCAATAGAAAGGTTCCGCATTCAATTTTCTCAGTTGTTGGTGTTGCGCAAGATGAAGATGATGATTTAGAAGATGGTGTTAAATATACATCCTCATATCGTAGTCTTGAGTTTGATTCGGTTTGATTTGGAAAACATGTAAATTCGTTATTAGAATTTTCAGCATAATTCAATGTGCCAATGTTAAAGTGTTCGCAATAGTGTTTGCAATCAAAACAGGACAGTTTTCTCATAAATAACTCGTTATTTTCTCCGCATGCTACTTGATGAACTTGCATCGTTCCCTTGAATGGTATGATCTTTTCAGAAAAAATTAGTTTTGACATTTCTTCAATGTCGCTTGTATTTATTTGATAAAATTGTATATTTAAACATTTTTCCTGGAGCACTGATAATAAAACAGTAATATCTGGTATATCTTTTCCATTCGCAACTTCTCTATCTGCAATGCGTTTGCACACACCACCAATACCATCCGGCGCTCCTTTACCGTGTCCAGTCTCAGAATAATTCCACGTAAAATAATTTATAGGATAAATTTCCTTTAAATGGTTTCTTAAAAAATAAAACATACATTTGTTTCTGTATTGCGTGGCCGGGCTATCACTTAGGAAGTGAAAAACATTAATATTATCTGGTAAGCTTTTTAAAATAGGATATAAATGAGCCCATATTGCTGCTATATTATGAAGTAACGAGTCACTGATAGTACAAAAAGATTTGCATTTTATGTCATCTTCTATTTTGAGGTAAACTACTACAGTGTGAAGTGTTATTTGCTTTCGCGAACCTCCAAAATGAAAGCTCTGAATTTCTTCGAAATATTTAACATTGTAGTTCTCGCTAAAATCCATATGTATGATTGCTTCATTGTATTTTAATTTTGATTTTAACTCTCTGATAGCTATATACTGGTGTAAAATTTTTCCCTCATGAGATAAAAAATTTGTTAAGGTTTCCTTATATTCTTCAATTAAAACTCGTAACTGAATTGCTTTATTTTCTTTTACAATTTTTTTGCATGTCTTTTCCTTATTTGTTTTAGGGCAAGTATATTTTGTAAGTTGAGTAATCCATTTAAAATAAAAAACATTGATATCAATTAGGATATTATTGATTTCGGGTGTTCTATTTACACATTCTTCGCATAGTCTTAAAAGGCATTTTACTGATTTTGAACAACACATCGAATTGATAACATCTTTTGTACAAGTTTCTTGTATAGCGTTATATTTTGCTAGTGCTTGAATCATAAACTCCATATTTGAATGAGTTATGCATTTACATGTTTCTCTTTGAGCTACATTCATTCGTTTTATCCAATAAGGACAGCTTTTGCAAAATAATGAATAGCTGATTTGACGGTTGTATTTCGATATAAACTTTTCATGTAAATTTTTTAATGTTTCATTTAAGTATCTTTTTTGTAATTCTAAGCCATTCTTTTTTATTACTTCTTTTTTTCCCGGGCACATTCGCGAATGTTCGTCTTCTTCTAAAAAGTTCTTTATATCATTTTGTAATTTTATATCTTTTCTAGTTTTTCGATTGAAATTTAAATCAATTTTAGGAAGTTTTCTATTATTACAAAATTTACGACATCGTGATAATAGTTTATATTTTTTTAAAATTTTTCCTCCAATACATTGTGTTAAAAATAACTTATCTTTTTGCTTTCGTAAATTTCTATAATTTTTAGCAAGTTGCTTTTTCAGAGCTTCCCCGAGTATCAAATTCGTTCTTATTTCGTTTATTCCAGATTGGATTATATTATCAGCTCGTTCTTCTACTGACAATTCATCCACTGTTTTTGTTTTAATTTTTCTATTTCTTTGGAGCTTTTTCTTGTATCTTTCCACTTTAGTTTTTAATTTTTTTATTAATTGTTCTTGCTTAGCAAACTTTCTTGAGCGCATCTTTTTGTTTCTGTCACGGATTTTTTTGTATTGTTCTGATCTAGATGCTGAGGAAGGTATTGATGGTGGTATCGCCGGATGTTGAAAAATTTCCTCGTCATCACTTCCTGGAGGAGTGTTCTCTATTAATAATTGTAGTTGCTTCTTCCTATCTCGAGAATTTCTTTGATTTATTCTCCATTTTTTTCTTTGAGTTTTTTTTGATCTTGCAGACATTTGAGAAATACTAAGTACTTGTTTTTTTTCCTTCTTTTTCAAATATCTGGCATGTTCCTTTTCTTTTTCTTTTTGCCTTAACTCGGGATCTTCTCTTATCCTCCTTCGCCGTTCTTTCTCTGCTTCCCTTTTTCTTTCTAGTTGTTCCTTTCTTGCTGTTATTTTCTTGGCCATTATTAAATTGGTTAAACTAAATTTTAAGAAATATCTAAAAAAAAATTCAAAAAATGGTAACGAGTTTATGCTGAATGTACTATTATAAAATGTCCTGAATATATAACTTATACTATAGGTATTGAAGGAAAATGTCATTTCCGTGCCTTTGGGTTATTACCTTTAAGTCATTTCCATGTCTTTGAGTCATTTCCATGCCTTTGAGTCATTACCATGGTTTTATCTTTTCCATGGAAATGACAGCCATGGGAATGACATTTTTTTAGTTTTTTTTTATTTATTTACTTTATATTTTTCATATTTAATAAGTCAACATTTCTTTCAATGTATAAAAATAAAATATTAAAAATATATAAAAGCTAATAAAAAATATATTAACAAATAATAAAAAAATGCATACCTTGGTAATGACCAATACACAGGTGACACCGAACAAATAAAACTTTAAAACAAATTTATGCGCATGTACCTCACTCTTCCAAATCTTGAATCAAACTAGTTACTTAAAATGTTCTACATAAATACTTCTCCGTATTATACTTAAGAGAAAAACGCGCGTCATTTAAGAATTTTTTTATTTTCGTATAACACATAATTTCTGAGAAAAATGTTGGGGACACAAAAAAAAATTAAAAAGACAAAAAAATATTGTATTTGCAAAATGTCTCTTAAAAACTATTGTTTGAGTGAGTCTTTTTGAAAATTTGTTTAATAAAAAAAATTAGAGAGTTTTTAACGGTTTTTTTTTTTAAATAAAATTGTATACCTTGTATAGGGACAGCCACGGTAATGACATTTTTAACATATATATATTGTTAAAAATTAGGTAAATAAAGTGCGATTTTTTTTTTTTTTTAAACTATAACGTTGATGAATTTTATAAGTTTTGTCTTATTTTATTAAAGTTTTTTAATGTTTATTTTTTGTTGATAAAAATTAATGGGACTCGTGTTTTGACAATTATCGTAGAACTACCCATAACTCAAAAAATAATGCCGGTATTTTGATGAAATTTAAACTCTAGGTTACTAGTAATGAAAGTACCATGCGAATTGGTTCTGGTCGAGTTTAATACACAGGTTCTTTGGCTTTGAATATATTTCCTATGTCCTATGTGTCTCCGAAATCTAGACTAAATTGTAGTGGTTCAGCTATGTTCAAAGGTACTTGCTGCATTTATGTAAAATTTATTTGAATATTTAAATGAATTATATGAAAAGTTAAAAATTTGTAATTGTATTTTAGAAGTACATTTATTGCAAATTTTGCGTTTATAAGCTTTTCTATTAGGTATATAAACTAACCATTTAAAATAATTGCAATTTTTAAAAATTTGGATTATTAAATATATTATGCTGTGATTATCTTTTTATCACAAAATTTAACAATTAGAATTTTTTCATTTTGTAATTGAATTGGAATAAATATATTTTCATTTATTTCAAGTTTGTTTGTTTTTTAATATTTTCAAATAGATAAATTAGTAAGAATTTGTAGTATTTTTTAATAGATAGGGTAATTAGAAAATGTTTTTAGTATTATACAGTTAATTTGGTTAGCTATGTCTTACGATCAAATTAATACCAGCTTTTATGGTGTTAAAATGACTTATGGATATGTCCTTAAATGTGAACCAAATAGGTGTAGGGTATTTCTAAGTCGGTTGCACCGACTGACTGTTTCTTTACTTGTTTTTATTTTATTTAACTTAACTAAAACACAAAGGTTTTTTTTTTCTAAATGGGTTGATTTTGTTTGTTCGAATTTTAATTTTTGATTTTGAATTTTAATTTTTGATTTTTGTCAAGATTTTTAGTTAAGAAATCGATCGGTTTTAGTTTTGTGATACTATAAATTGTTTCATTATAAAAGTTTACTATTTAAGTTTACTATAAAGAGACGATTGTCAAAATCATCTTTATTATTATTATCGGCATTCATGACTCATAAATGCTCTTTAAGGGTACCATTAAGCCTTTCAATGTCACTATTCCCGATTTTTAACCCCGTTGTAGTTTGATAAAATTTTATACTATTTTCTTTCAAAAATAGCTCGACAGCGCTATAAATTAACATCTTTCACCGTCTGATGTTAACGTATTCATTTTGCCTAAGATCTGGATTCTTTGTTTAATACATTCTAAAATTGAAATCCAATTCCGATCGTTTAATTCTTGAACTGCAGCATATTTTGAAAACATGTCCATTGTCGTTAAATAAAGTTTATTTCTCTTTGGATACCATATATCCATGCACGATGTCATGGAAATACTATGGTGTATCGGTCAGTTTAAAAAGAATTTTAATAAGTTTTCTGTCATGTTTGGCGATGATATAGATTTTAGAACTGTTGATAATTCCAATTAGCATACGAGAAAAGTAGTATTGGGTTTTTAGTTCGTTAAATACTTCTGTTATACCTCTATGATTTATACTTAAAAGTTATTTTTTTATAATTTCTAAAATTTGATTTCTATCTGTAATATTGGATAATTTGAGAGAAGATTTTAGCATTTTTAAGTTTTTGTTATTACTGAAGATTTTTTTACTACTGAAGATTTTGTTATTGTACATAGAGATCTTGGAACTTTACAAAGGGAGAGATATCATCTCAGTAAATGCTAAACAAACCTTTATCTTTTAATACTTTTTTCATTAAATTCATTCAAATTACTATTTTCTGCGAAAGTAACATGGTTTTGAATTTTTTTATGGGCAATTTTCAATAAAAATTTATCTTCTTCTCCTTTTGTAAGTAAATTTGAACAGGTATATTGGTTTGTCAGTTTTATAAATATGACTCGTCTCTTGAGCACTATTAATTGTAGAATCAGCGGACATTACTTCTTCATTAGCGGGACTGATAGCTTCCGTATCTTCAGTCTTAAATACCTCATAACCGTCTGTTTTTATAGAATTTAAATTAGATGAAAATGTTTCTATATTAGGATTTTCTATTATTGATAAAAAATCAGCTACCTGGTTTTTACGTTTTCAATATCAAAATTAAATTAACTTAGTTTTAAACTCCGCCACTGCCGGTCCCAAGCCCGGATGAAAAAGGAAGAGGGGGAGGAGTAACAACCTCGTTAAAAAAAACTTGGTTCAGCTGGCCCGGCTAGTAGCACCTTGTAAGGGTGCCTGGCGAGGGTACACGTGGGTAGCGTCTGTCCAACACTTGGCGGCTACGAGTGTGCGTCTGACTTGGAACAAGCGGCTCGCTATATAAATGTTTAACTGAAGCGTCTGTCCAACAATTGGCGGCTTCGAGCGGGCGTCTGACTTGGAACAAGCGGCTCGCTATAAAAATGTGAAAATTACCTGGAAGTAGGTATAAAATTCAATTAATAATTTAATGTAATGGATAAAACTCAAAGATTGAATACCCCAGGTGGTACGCCAACTCAGTTGGTAAATCCACCCTCCAAGGAAGTCGGCCCAACGGATTCTGGAGGGGGCAGAAATTGCAAGACGCAGGGCAGTCATATTGCTTATACATCTACACAGCAAGTTAATACATTAATGCATGAAAATGCAATACTAAAAGCTAAGATTGTCGAATTGCAAAACCAGATAGAAAATTTAAGGGCAAATTCAACCATTACGCCAGCCAAATTTAGTCAACGAACACCAAGATCAAATACTCCTATAGCATAAGGATCAATTAGGTTAGTAGAAACCAATATTATATATATTATGTATTATATTCTACTTCTAGAAAAGTAGAATATAATACAGACGAAGAACAACTATCTAGAGATACCGAATGGGTAAGAAAAGAACAGAGAAATAAGAAGAGAAAAATGAGTAACACTCCAACTCCACCCACGCCAAAACAAAATGGATCTAGAAAAATAATTAATAAAAACAATCAAGCTGAACAACCAGCTAAAGAAAAAAAACCACCACCTATTATAGTGGAAGGGATGGAAGATTACAATGTTTTTATAGAAGCTCTTAATAGTTCAGAACAATATCTTAGAATTAAACTTTTAAATTCAAATAAGATCAAGTTCAATCCTGTTAATTCAGAAATTTATAGAAATACTGTAAAGTTTTTAGATAAATTAATTTGAATATCATACATATGAAAACAAACAAACCAGACCCATAAGAGTAATGGTAGTTAGCCTACATTCAAAGATAAAACCAGAAACTATTAAAAATTTTCTGATTAAAAAAAACTTTTCTATAACTTCGGTGACCAACAACTTATCATGGAGAAAAAAGAACCGTTAAACATGTTTGTGCTGACGTTCGAAAATTCAGAAAATATAGAAAAAATCTATGAAATAAAAAATATACTTGGATTTGAAGTAAAAATTGAATCTATAAAAAGCAATAAATTAATTCCACAATGCAAGAGGTATCAGGGTTTTGAACATACTCAAAAGTTTTGTGCAAAGAATCCGCTTCACCCAAATGTGTACACTGCGGAGAGAATCATCCAGCCAACTGAAGAGGATGTTCTGTAACTAAAGAACTCCTAAAAAGTTTGAGGGAAAAAAGAAATAAAACTAAGTCACAAATTAAAAACAACAAACCTTTGAAGGAGGCAATTATACAAAGACAAGATATAACTAAAAACACTTATGCCTCTGTAGCTGCAGCAAACCTTGAGGCACAGACCGCCAACAAAAATAATACGACCAACCAAAATAAAAGTGATCTTGCAATACAAAATCAATACCTTCAGGAAATTTTAAATGAAATGAAGAAAATGAGTGAAAGACTTAATAAACTAGAAAGTAGCAACAAAAAAGCTATTACAAAATATAAGATAAACTAATAATGAACAACCTATTAAAAATAATGAGTTGCAATGCAAATGGATTACTCAATCACGAAAAAGAACTCGAAGCGGTCCCTTGCATAAATAATATTGATTTGAGTTTAATATCTGAAACACACTGCACCAAAGAATCATTTATTAAATTTAGAGGATATAAAGTTTACCGCACAATTCATTCAGAAAATGCAGCAAAGGGTGGAAAGGTGAAAGTGGAAATTATTTGAAAAGCTTCTACTGAAAAGATTAAAACCAATAATTGAAGAAAAACATCTAATCTCGGATCACCAATTTGGATTTCGAAACCAACATTCCACAATAGAGCAAGTTCATCGAATTACAAACATAATTGAAAAAGCACTCGAAGAAAAAAAAGTCTGTTCAACTATATTTTTAGATGTAAAACAGGCTTTTGATAAAGTGTGGCAAGAAGGTTTGAATTATAAGCTAAAATCACTCCTTCCTGCTCAGTATTCAAAAACATTAATTTCATATTTATCGGAACGTTACTTTAGAATAAAACAAGAAGAAAACTACTCTGAACTAAAGAAAATCCGGGCAGGTGTTCCACAAGGTAGTGTATTGGGGCCAATCCTCTATCTACTATACACCAGTGATCTACCTACTTTCGAAGAAAATACAGTTGCAACATTTGCTATTTTAGCCACCGACAACAACAACATTGAAACAACAAAAAAGTTGCAAAATGCAATTAAACAAATCCAAGATTGGACCTTCAGATGGCGTATTAAACTGAACGAAGCTAAATCGGTGCACATTGATTTCACCAATAAACGCGTTAAACATGAACCTGTGTACATTAACGATCAAATTGTCAAGTATGAAAATACAGCCAAATATCTGGGCATGACGCTTGATACAAAGCTTAAGTGGAAAACTCATGTAAAGAAAAAACGAGATGAGCTAAACTTAAAGTTCAGAAAAATGTACTGGTTACTTGGTAGATATTCTGTACTATCAGTTAAAAATAAGGGTATTCTGTATCAACAAGTCCTGAAACCAGTTTGGACTTATGGTATTCATCTCTGGGGCTGCTCCAGTAAAAGCATTAGAAACACAATACAACGTTTCCAAAATAAAGTACTACGTGGTATAGTATATGCTCCGTGGTATATTCGAAATGCCAGCCTACACAAGGATTTGGGTGTAGAAATGGTAGACAAGGTCATAACAACATATGCACAAAGTCATCAAAAAAGATTACAACATGACATCAACGTCGAGGCTTTAAAACTCTTGGACAATGATGATACAACACGCAGATTGAAACGAGTGATGCCATTTGAATTGGTGTAAAACTAAAATGAACAAAAAATAAAGAAACTGTCGTAGGATAAGCCTTTGTATTTTAAAAAGTAGCCTATTAAGATTTAAAGAAAAATATTTTATTAGTATTAAGTTGATAGATTGCTATATATAGAATCGCCATTTGGGTGTTTTTAAAAAAAAAAAAAAAAAAAAAAAGTTTTATCCTCCATCTTTGTAATTTACAGTTTGGCTCTTTTAAGCCATTTAACGAGACAAGTGATCTATGGTCTGTTTTTATTAAAAATTTACGTTCGTATATGTAGGGTCTAAATTGTTGAGTTGCCCAAACAATAGCTAAGAGTTCTTTCTCTATCGTTGCATTCATTGTTTGCAATATGCGATTTTTGTAGTCTATGACAGCGTCAAGTGGGGTTAACATGTTATAACCGATTTAACCATCAAACTTATCTTGAAACTTGATTTTTAAAAATGTTACCATTAATTTCTTTTCGTTGAAGATTTCGAATAGTGGAAATTTACATTGTACATTTGTAAAGACATTATTGTTTAAAGTTTTTAGGCATTGTGAGTTAACAAAACGTTTCCACTTTGGTTGACAAAAATTTGGGTTTACAATACTTAACTCTGCTCCAGTATCGACCATAAATCTAAGAGTTTTTTCAGAATTCTGAATCATTTTATAGGGATATATAGATTTTATCAGCTGTAATTTGAAAATTTAGTTCGTTTTTGTAAGTATTCGTTTATATCGTAGTAATTGTTAAGCCTATACAAGAGTTTTCTAATTTTATTGTAAAATTGTTCTATATTAGATTCTATTCTACATGATCTTAATTTGTCATCTAATTTGTCTTCCGAGGGCTTTTCACCATGGTTAGTTATTAAAATATTTTTTATATCAGATAACTCTGGGACATTTCCATGCTATCTCAGAGTGATTCTGACTTCACCTATAATTTCATCCTTAATATACCGTATATAATAGTTTTATAAATTTATCGAAAGCTTTGTATGTTTGGCATTAATTAGTCTATTCTATTAATATATTCAGGCAAATCATTTTCATCTTTGCCGTCGAAAGGTGTTACTTTAGCAACAAAATCAACAGTTAATTTTAATTTTTCTGTATCAGGCATTTTTTCTTTTTTTGATAACGCGTTTTATACTTATCTATTAGAGCAGAGATAATTTTAACGAAAACTTAAATTTAAAGTTGATTTTAAGCTTAAAATTTTCGATTATTTTTAAACGATAAAAATAATTTGTATTTTTATTTAAAGTTTTAGAGCTAAAAAAAATTAGTAGTTATTATTTTTTATTTTAAAGTTAAAAAAAATGTGCAATATTTTTTAGCACATTTTCAAAAAATTTTGTAAAAATGTGCCTATATAGCTTCACTCTGTCCGTCCGGCCGTCCGTCCCTTTTTACCTACGATTGACAAAAAAATATCAGGAATGAATAGGTATTGCAATAAAAATAATTTAATGTTAAAACTTTTTTTGTAGCCCCCCCCCGTTACGGAGCTACAACCCCTCAAAGTTGAAAAAAGCCCCATATTTAAACAGTTATAATTAGAGTTCTATAAGGTATATCTCCAACAAGAAAACGGTAGCAGACATCTGTTTTTATAAGCTTTACAAGTTTTTAAAAGCCAATTGTATAGGGTTACCATACGGTACTAAAATTTACCGTTATTCAAAACTAAGTTTTACAAAATTTTTGGTCCCTCATAACTTCGGAACGGCTAAATCTAGAAACTTGAAATTTTGGGAGAAGTTAGATCCTTAGAAATAAGTAAGAGTCAGTGAACAAAATTTTTTTGTCACGCCCCCTCTTTATTAGCTGTAAGGGGTGGAAAACTGAAATTTTGCTAAAAATTTAGCTTTTAAACACCTATAACTTGAATACCTGTCAAAATTTTTTTTTATTTGTATACAAAATTGAAAGCTCCAAAACGAAAGTTTCAATAAGTGTCAAAGGTTTTTCTTAATTTTGACTTTGTCCGTCCGTCCGTCCGTCCGTATGTTTACAAAAACTTTTACACCGTTTGAAATAGATTAAAGAAATTTTAACCACGGGTAGATATTACAAAAAAATTAATTTCGTAGAAGAATTTTTTTCTGTAGCCCCACCCGTTACGGAGCTACAGCCCCCCCAAAGTTGGAAAAAGCCCTATTTTTAAATTATTATAATAAGAGTTTTGTTAAGTGTATTATCAATCTGAAAACGGTAAAAGATAGCTGGTTTTATAAGCTTCACAAAAATATAAGGCTAAAATGTATAGGGTTACCATATGTAACTAAAATTTACCATTAAGCTAAACTCAACTTTTGCAAAATTTTTGGCATATATCTTCTAAACGGTTCAACCTAGGCTCTTGATATTGTGGAAGAAGTTAGGTCCTCTAAAATTAATAGGAGTCGGTTAACAAAATTTTTTTGTCACGCCCCCTGTTTAGGAGCTATAAGGGCTCGAAAATTGAAATTTTGCTATTTTCAACCACCTGTAACTTTAACACATGTTCAAATTTTTTTTTACAAATATGCAAAATTTACAGCTGCAGCATTATATTTCAACATACGTTAAAGGGTTTTCTTAAATTTGAAAGGGTCTCTTTAAATTGAAGAAATTGTTTCTTAGTCTTAACCATTTTTGGTTAGATAATAATATTCTAAGTAAAATTCCAAATTTTGTTGGAGTTCCAAATTGATTTCCTAGAACCGGAAAAAAATGGAAGGGTGAACACAGGAGGGGGGTGAGCAGATCCATCATAAATTTGCTAAGCAAAAATTTGGGAACCTTCCCCATTGAAGGGCTACTAGGTCTTCAAAATTAAAACTTTTATGTTCTTATAAAACAGTAACTTATTAACCAGTGTAAGTTTTTCCAAAATTAAACGTTAACATTGAAGCTCCAACATTATATTTTGCACTTATTAACAGGTTTTCTTGAATGCATTGGGGTTGTATTCTAAGTATTTCACTATTAGTCATATAATTAATTATTAATGAAATAACCAAATTATAATATTATCATGATATATATTTTTATAAAAATAAATGATAAAATACTCATATCATAAGAAACCGTATATAATTTTGAAAATGTGCTTTTTAAAAACCCTTGGTTTTTTTCCCTCACTTTTTATTTTAAGTTTTTAAGCTAAAACTAAATTAATTATTTTAAAACTAAATTATAATTATTATCATTATACTCCGCCAAGGACGGTCCCAAGCCCGGCTGAAAAAGACGGAGGAGGGCAATAGAAGGAGGCTATCGAGGCGGGTGTGGATGGTTACTGCACTTGCATCTAGAAAAACAAAACTCGAGACTGGTCAAAGATTTCATTGCAACATCGCGGGAAGTGGCGCTATCCAATAACCACAACCCACTACAGCCATGTGGGTTGTCGTAAGACTGACTACCTTTCCCATACAAATTTTTTCAAAAATAAATAAAGTTATGGAAGATGTAAAAGGAAATACCTCGGCTAAAAAGATTGGATTTATTGGAAAAAGACCTCAGAAAAGCTTAAAGGACCATGATTTAAGAATTTGTACCTGGAATGTGACAACTCTCTACAGCCCAGGGCCCTATTTCATAAAACTATTAGTCTAATATTATTAATGAATACACTAATATTTTATTAGTTATTAGTAAAATTATTTTTCATAAGGTTAATATTGTATTAGTGCTACACTAATAATTATTAGTGAATTTTATCACTGCGAAGCGCGTTTCTGTTTCATAAATCTATTAGACTAATAATTATTTGTCGCTACACTAATAATTATTAGTTAAATTTTATTAGTTTAAAAATATCAATAAATTCATTATTAGTCTTTTTAATATTAAATCTATATATAAAAGCGAAAGTTTGTTTGTTTGTATGTAGCGAATAGACTACTAAACTGCCCAGCCGTTTTTTTTGCTCAAAAGGACCACCAAGTTCGGGCTGTATTTAAACTTATTTGTTCTAAAATGAAAACGGTTTGACCGATTGACTTCCAATTTTGCATACGTGATGCTCTTTGAAAATTGAGTTGACACTATTAACAGTTTGGGAATTTGTTAACCCATGTCGGGCCGACGGGGGGTCAAAAAATATTTTGGGTCCAAATTTTGTCCGATTTTACAAAATTTTGCTTTGGCTAAAAAGAAAGCCCCAAAAAAAATTTTGTTGAGTTCCATTAACCCATTGCGGCCCAACAGCCTTTTATAAATATTTTGGTTACTTTACTCTAAATTTGAAACGGTTTTACCGATTTTCTTCAAATTTTGTATATGTGTTCCGTTTTGAGAATGAAGTTTAACAGACTTGGAATTGGTTAACCCATGCCGGCCCGACGATTGGTAAAAAACATTTTCTTGGAAGTAAATTACGTCAAATTTTGGAAAGTAGTTTGTACTGCTTTGAATTACAGAAAGTTTAAAAAATTACTAGAATAATCCTAGAGAAATCATTTTAAAAAGAAATACATTTTAAAATTTACATGTGTACTTTCATACATTTTAAAATTTACATGTGTAAACAGTGTGTAATTTTTGTGTTAGGTTTTTGCAGTAACCTCATCTTTAATTTAACCTCCATTGAGAGGCGCAGCAACGCGAACCGGGTATTAGCTAGTATATATATAATGAAAGTTCAAACTTTATATTACTTATTACTAAAATTTTATTAGTTTCAAAAAAGTTTTATGAAACAAAAAAGTATTACTCCATATTTATTAGTTCAAATAATTATTAGTTTATTAGTATTAGACTAGTAGTTTTATGAAATAGGGCCTATGTGCATCTAACAATTTGAAAAATGTTCTTGAAAAGTATAAGCTAGTCATTATTGCTTTACAAGAAATACGTTGGAAAGGCAGTGGTGTACTTAAAAAAAGGAAAAGCGGTATTTATTATAGCTGTCATGGAAAACACCACATACTAGGTTGCAGATTTATAGTTTTTTTTTTTTTTTTTACTAGGGAATGGAAATTGAAACTATGCGGTGTTTCGTTGGGTACTGTATTATTTTAACACACCAAAACCACACCCTTTTTAAACCAAACTTTAGGAGGGAACCTGTAATACAAATTTACAGTTTGGTTACAGGGATGAGGATATGGAAGGATTTAGGACTATGGTGGAAGTTATTTGGAATATTTGGATTGCCTGGGATGGGGAAAATTGGATGGGATATGTTCTTAGAAGGATGTTAATGTTCTTCTTAAATTTTGTTAAATCGTACATATATACATTATCAACTTTGGGGAAAACATTTGGTGGAATATGGTTACATAAACGAGATGAGCGCATGACAAACAAATTTCCATAAGCCGTGTTACGGCATCTGGCTAGCGCAACTGTGCAGGGATTAGCATCTGTTGGCCTTCTTGTTTCCCGTTGGAAAATCTTGAATGGAGGCATAAGTTGTTTGATTTCTTTAGAACAGGTGTTAGTCCCTACAAGATATGCATAAAACAAGGTCACTGACCCAACAGAGCGACGATGGCTGAGTGGAGTGAGCGTTGAGGTAACACTGGGATCATTTATTAGACGGAGAGCTCTGTTTGCACTTTAAATAGATATCCCAGCGCCGTAATGGGAGCACCAGCCCAAATAAATGTATTATACTCCATTTTCGGACTAATATAAGTTTTATAGATGTTAAGGGGATCAGAGGATGAGAAGTAAGTTTTGCAACGATACAAGAAACCCAAACACTTAGCAGCGTCCTCAGCTACTCCAAAAATATGATTTGATCAAGTAAATTTTTGGTTTAGCTGAATACCCAAAATGTTCAAGTATTCCGTATGATGTAAAGCTTCTCCTTGAAAAGAAAGGTTCGGAATAGTTGTAGCTATTTTTCGCGAGGCTAGACAGCATTGGGTTTTTTTGTATTGAAAACAACTCTGTTGATTACACCCCATTTTTGGATTTTAATTAAATCTTTATTTAATTCACTTATAGTGAAATTTTTTGCTCTTGAATTAATCTGATAATTAACGTTACAGCGGCTATAAAATTTATAAGAAGCAACAGGGGTACTCTCATCTGCGAAGCTATGGATTGGATTGGAGGTTATTGATAGTAGCCCATTTATAAATATTAGGAAAAGACTTGGGGATAAAACAGATTCCTGAGGACACAGCATTTATTTTGAAATCTTTGGATGAATATCCATCGACAAGAACACGAATCGTGCGATTCAAAAGGAAATCTCCAATCCATTTAACAAAAACCCTACCTAGACATAAAGCTCTGCATTTTGCCAATAAAACATCATGCCAAACTCGACGGAAAGCTTTAGAAATATCCAAAGCCACACATCAGACTCGCTAGAATGGTGAAGACTGATATTGAGCCTTTTGCACAGGTAGGTCATGAGATCACCAGTTGAACGACGGGCTCTATTGTCGATCATGTCGACCCGTATTGTCGATCATGAAGCAAACCTTTACGATCTAAATTTTTCAAAAGCTTATAGTTGATAATTTTTCCATTACTTTGGAGAGGACCGATGTAATAGCAATAGGTCGGTAGGTAGAGGGATCGGTTTTATCGCCTTTTTTAGGAATTGGAAAAACATATGCAATCTTCCTTTGGGTAGGATGAATACCCGAAGTAAAGGAAAGATGGAAAAGATTGCGCAGAGGTTTTGAAATGGAGATATATGTGCTTTTGAGGACGGTAGTAGTAATAGTAGCACTTTGGCAGGAATCTGAACCAGAAGAGATAGCAATACTTATGCAAATTAGGTGCATTGACTGTCGCTTGTATAATTCTATTCGTAAAAGGTTTTTGTAATAATATCGGTCAGGTCAACTAGATAATGTATACATTAATTAAGTGGAATGATTGGTGGTGTTGTACTATAATTACACAGTCTATGTTAATAATATGCAAGAATGTAGTTTTTAATAAAAAGCTTTTACGGTGTGTTTATAATTAATGGGCATGGAAATTTTGAGTCAGAAAATAGATAGCAATAATTATGCAAATTAGGTGCATTGACCGGTGGCGCCTTTATAATTTTTTTTTCTGAAAAAAGCTTTTTGTAAATAATTTAGGTCAGGTCAATTAGATAATGTATAGAATAAGAAAGTGAAACGATTTGTTTTATATTGATCTAAATCAGGTGGTGTTGTACTATAATTACACAGTCTATGTTAATAATATGCAAGAATGTTGTTTTTCAATAAACAGATTTTACGGTGTGTTTAGAAATAATGTCAACTACATCATATAATATAATGTATAACAAGTAAGTGCAATGAACTAAAACAGGTGTTGTATAAACTTGGATAAACTAAATAATTGTAAATAAGAATAAAATGGTTTTCACGTCAACCTGTTAGTATAATTGCAGTTGCCATTTACTAGATAAATCAGATGCAAATATAATTAAACAAGTAAAGAAACACTCAGTCGGTGTAACCGACTTAGAAATACCCTACACCTATTTGGTTCAAATTTAAGGAAATATCCATAAGTCATTTTAACACCATAAATGTTGTTATTAATTTGATCGTAAGACATAGCTAATCAAATTAACTTTATAATACTAAAAACATTTTCTAATTACACTATCTATTAAAAAATATTACAAATTCTTACTAATTTATCTATTTGAAAATATTAAAAAACAAACAAACTTGAAATAAATGAAAATATATTATTTCAATTCAATTACAAAATGAAAAAATTCTAATTATTAAATTTGTGATAAAAAGATAATCAAAGCATAATATATTTAATAATCCAAATTTTTAAAAATTGCAATTATTTTAAATGCTTAGATTATATACCTAATAAAAAAGCTTATAAACGCAAAATATGCAATAAATGTATTTCTAAAGTACAATTACAAATTTGGACCTTTTCATATAATTTATTTAAATATAAAAATAAATTTTACATGAATGCAGCAAGAACCTTTGAACATAGCTGAACCACTACAATTAAGTCTAGATTTCGGAGACACATAGGACATAGGAAAATATATTCATTGGCTTCGAAATTAAACTTCGACCACAACCAATTCCCATGGTACTTTCATTACTAGTAACCTAGTGTTAAATTTCATCAAAATACGACATTATTTTTTGAGTTATGGTGTTTTTAAGATATATGTTTGTTAGTCCTTGACCATTTCAAAGGTTCCAGAACCCGAAATTATGGCACGATTTCGCCAATATGCAGTCCCGTCATACTTTCAATACTAGTTAACCCTTGTACACAATTGGAACGTTCTATCTTAATTTTAAGTTACTAGTTTTATTAATTTCGATGATAAGCTTTTACACATTGGGGGGTCTAAGAGAGGTTCTGAACCACCACTCCAATTGATCCCAAATTAAGGGGGCACGCAAGAAATAGTAAAGAACACCCTGGGCAAATTTGAAGCTTCTACATTTGTTTCAAATTACTATCTTTATTAATTTCGAAAATATGCTTTAAGGTCCTCGGAACTGAGTGGCTGGTCACCGACCCACTACCCCAAAGGGGCCCAAATTTCAAAGACACTTACGAAATACGAAGGGACACCCTGATACCAAGTTTGGAGGTTCCATCTTCATTGGTTTCGGAATTATGCTCGTTTGGCCTAAATTCGATCAAAAAGTTCTATGTTCCGAACCCATTGTCCAATCTTCACCGTACGTAATCACCGCCGTAGTTTCATTACCAATAACCTACAGCACAAATTTCATGAAGATAGCCTCATTAGTTGTTGAGTGATTTTTTATATATGTTCGTTAGCCCTGACTCCGATTAAAAGGTCCGGAATCGAACCGTTGGGCTGATTTCGCCCTTATATAGTCCGCGCTGTACTTATAGTACTAGTTAACCTTGTACACAATTTGAACGGTCTAGCCTAATTTTAAGTAACTGTTTTTAGTAATTTCGATTATAGCCTTTAAAACTTGGTAGGTCAGAGAGGGGTACAGAACCACCACTCCAATTGATCCCAAATTAGGGGAACACGCAAGAGATAGTAAAGAACACCCTTGTGGCAAATTGGAAGCTTCTACATTTTTCAAGTTGTTATCTTTCTTAATTTTAAAGATATGCTTTAAGGTCTTCGGAAATGTGTGGGCTGGTCCCCGACCCACTACTCCAATGGGACCCAAATTCACAAGACACTTAGGAAATAGGAAGGGACATCCTGATACTAAATTTGGAGGTTCTATCTTCATTGGTTTCGGAATTATGCTCGTTTGGCCTAAATTCGGTCAAAAAGTTCTAGGTTCCGAACCCATGGTCCAATCCCGACCTTACGCAATTCGCGAAGTATCTTCATTACTAGTAACCTACAGCACAAATTTGATGAAGATAGCGTCAATAGTTGTTGAGTTATCGTGATTTTTTATTTGTTCGTTAGCCCTGAAACCGATTAAAAGGTCCAGAATCCGAACCCATGGCCGATTTCGCCCATATGCAATCCCCACCGTACTTTCAGTCCTAGTAACCTACAGTTAAAATTTCATCAAGATAGCTCCCATTATTTTTCGAGTTATCGTGCC